>OZ023269.1:42333875-43533875 GCA_964006375.1 Tillus elongatus
CATCTCGAGGTCTCTCTGCTTAATGATCTTCTCGTTGTACTTTGTCCTCTATATTATTAGTGTTCAGAATGGCCACAACAATCACCGTCACTTGCTTGCAGGGCTTATCCACTATTATTATATACCGCTGTTGTGGGCAACTCGTTGGGCTGTGAGCGCGGTCCGATCTTACTATAACCTGTATCCTGAGTTCTCTAGAACAGGCTCAGGAGTGTATCTACAATAGGGATCTTTATTAAGATTTAAAAGTCACAGTTTCAGAGCCAGTTCTTGATCAAGTATCTTGGCAAATGCGTCGTGCCTCTCTTTATACTCTGTTGCAGCAAAAGCTTGACATCCTCCGGTAACGTGCTGGATAGTCTCTGATGACTGACACCCAAACCTGCAATTAACACCTTGGACCGAATTATACCCAACTATATACTTTTGGTAGTTTCTTGTTTGGGTGACGTGATCATGTATGGCCAGAGAAAACCCCTCTATCTCTGGAAACGTCTGTCTGGACACCAACCATTAGTTCTACGTCGATTTGTCGACATGTACCTGGAAGGTCTTATTCATATGTCGCTCATGGAGAGGCTTCTGCATCAACACGTTACTACAGCTTGTCCTGATCAGTCCGATGGTGACTTTATATTTTACTTTTTTTTGTAGCGGTGTTGCATCATCTGTCTCGCATATGGCACGGTGTACCTTAGAAGTAACCGCCCGCTGATGGAAATATGTACGTAGGTTCATTAGTTGCTGGTCTAACTGTTTACCAATTATTATTATTATCGGCTTTAGCCTGAAGGGCTTTCACACCCCCCAAAGGGGAACATTCACTCATCACAGGTATCTCAGATGCCAAAGGGACTGAGCTCAGATGGAGAGCCCTTTCCAAGTTATCGGGCCCTGAATGACAACGCAAGACATCCTCATTTTCCAGGAATCTCCGCACGGTGTGGCAGTTGCAAGTATTACCGCCTTCTGCATAATCTTATAAAGATGCTCTCAGAGACCCAGCCTCTTAATGTTCTCTCGAAGATTCATTGCAACCACGCCAGTAGACCACATGACTATTGGGATCAGTAGGACACTATCTGCCCCCCACTGTCTCTTTACTTGTACCTCGAGGTCTCTGTACACAATTATATTATTATTATTATTATTGGTATTATAGATACTATTATTATTGATATTGTTGTTATTATTATTATTATTATTATTATTATTGTTATTATTATTGTCAATTTATTTTAATGATATTTGGGTGGCTTTTTTAAAATGTAATTTAAGACTTAGATGTTAAATAAAGTTTTAGTTTTAAAATAGCATCGTCAAGAATGTAACTATTACCAATAACGTATAAAAACCACCTACAGATTTAATATGTTTAGTGTAGAAAACACTAACGTTTTTCCATGTCGTCTATAATAGCCAAGCTCCTAAAATTTTTATTAAAATTAACAAATTCTCCAAATTTAAAACATATTTAGTACAGGACCTTCCAGCAAAACAAATTTAATGCCCAGCCTCCTCCAAGTTACAAATTTCATCATCTACCATTGTTTAGGCAAACTAATGTCACTATTTTGGAGGACCAAAATGTTCTGAATCTTGAATTTCTTTGAGAGACCCGGACTTGATTAAGCCTGCCAAAGTAAACATTAAAGTCATTCTAAAAGGCGAAACCTGTCAAGTTTTAAAAAAATATTCATGTTACCGCTCGTATTCATAGAAAAAAAAATTAAATTGGCCGTGAAAATAGGTTGTAGAGCCTCTAACCAGCGATCATTTAAAGACATATTTAAAAAATCTTACATTTTTAATTTTGTTCAGAGCGCTAACTTGCTCTTAATATGTCAAAGAGTAATCCTTTACATATTTTCAATTTCAAACTACATTAATTTGATTTTAATGGGTGGGTTTACATAAGATGTTATGTTTCTGACTCTGTATTACATTTTTAATTTTTCCAACCTACTATTTTTTATGGATAGCCTTTCTCAAGTTGTATGAGTTCGAAATTGATACTTTAATCAAAATGAAGCAACTGCTGGCTGTTGGTGAGTCCACTGAATGTAACAAAATTCAATTATTTATTCAACAGATGCAGGGTGCTTTGTGACGACTATTAGAATTTTTTGCTTTGGCCCTAAAATGCTGTATTATATATTCGCTTGCAATATATAAATATTTTTTACTAACTATTAACTTAGTGCCGCCTTATTAAAGTAATGTGAAAAGTTTGGCGCTACAAAATGCATATATACCTTATTATCTGGACCCAGACAGCATCACACCGTAGTTCTCCTAAAGCTGCGTTCTTGATGGCTACGAAATAGTTTTTTAGTCTAATTTATTTTCCTATAGTCAATCCAAGTATTATTTAGTTAAGTTTCTTTTGGAACAGGTGTGTTTTTCAAAAGTTCTAAGTTGATTAAACTCATACATAAAAAGTACAAGTTAAAAATTGTTAAGATATATAGCAAACTATTATATAAAACAGTATTTTGGCACAGAAAATGCAATTCGCAAGGTTCTGGTAACACTCGGTTGAAAACTTACTGCATTTGCATAATAAAATATAGATGCTTGCTACACTCACTAAACCCAATCATACAGCGAGCGACTTCTTGATTTCATGTAGAATCCTCAATTACAGTTTCTATATCTTGAAAACTGCAGACATAAGTATTATGACGTGCACCTATAGGCTGGCGCAATCAGAAGCAATACAGAAGCCAAATGAGCAGTAGTGTCAACTAACAACATTTAAATTACTGTGCTCCGTTTCAGATTTATATGAAATATTACATTCTGTGAGAATCTAACCCAATTCTGGAAGTGATTATGGAAGTGTTATGTGTAGAAAAAATACGCTAAATAGCTAGATTTCACAAAATTCCAGAAGAGACATTAAGCAACTTAATTTCGACATTTAATTACATTAGCACTATATACTCTAAATTGTGCATTCGCAAGTACACGCTCTCCTTCTTTGTATTGGTAAGGACACTGCGACTTTTTGAATTGTGAAAAAATTTCTTCAAATGATGGCGAACTAGGCCCCCTAGAACTCACATCCGTGGTAAGTTCTAGTTTTTATCTGTTAACATATAAACAGGGTGACGTATTTCTACGGTAAAGCTCAATATATTCGTTATCATACAAGATACAAGAAAAGATTATGAACGTTTAATTATATTATTGCACAAAATCTCAACTTGTCCGACTACACACTTCTGGGCGGTAATGGTGGCTATTCGACGAGGAGCGCGAACAAACTTCGATATCCAATTCACAGATCTTGGACATACGATATGTCTATTAAATGCTTCAGCAAGTAACCCACATATTTTAGAACACTCACAATTAGGGATTTTAGGGCACGGTTCAGGTCTCTTCTCATATCGAGGGCTTACTAGAGTCTTGTTGAATATTTTCGCAACAGCTTGTACATTTTGTGTTTGTGATAAGTGCAGCGACATTTCGTTGTTTTTTGTATTGCTTTTTAATATTTTTTTTGAACTTTGTAAGTTTTATTGATTATTTAACTATTCTTTCAAAAAAGTTGTAATAAGATAAAGAGTTGATGTATGTCGATACTTTCATTGTATAGAGTCTGCTTTATTACTGCTTTTGTTTAGTTATTTTATTGTTGTAACTGTTATTATAGTTATTATAGGCTAGTTCATTTTTTTGTTAAATATTGACATACATCACGTAGACATTTTGAAAGCCTCATCCGTCATCTGTGTTCCATTTTATTTTCAATTTGATGAATTTTTGATCAAAACATCATAACATAGCAACAGATCTTTATTTTCAGTTGTCGTGATTTCGTACTAATTAAATTTTTATCTATCTGAGGATGCTATCAAGCAGCGAAACTAGTCACAGAAACGTTGAAGAACATCTGAGAACATATTGAATTCATAAGGGACTCTTGCTCCAGTTAGCTTACGCGCTGGCTACAACTAGTTTTCTAGCCAACCTTGGGTTTATAGCAAATTGAAGTAATTTGAAGTATTTAATGAAAATTCGCTACCAAAACTCACTTACTTCGTATCGATTTTTTCTTACAAAGATGCATCATATTTCGATAAGAAATGCAAAAATGCAATAATATAAGGGTGCTAGAAAAAATAATTGTAGGTATCACCAACGATTTATGGGCCACCCTGTGATTGTCAAGATAATTTTTAGGATGCAGCTCAAGGCACCCTATAATTAACGGATACAACTTTATCTCGTATCTTGTATAATAAAAATTTTATTGAGTTTTACCGTAGACATGCGGCGCCCTGTATATATGAAAATAGTTGGGGGGGGGGGAGGGGTGATGGGGGCTAGCTTGCGCTCATTTGAAGAAATATTTTTAGAATTTAGAAGTCATCGTCTCTTTATTTAACGAATTTTTTCTACCAAAATTAGTTAAAAATTATAGACCGTTAAACCATAAACTTAAATAAAACTACCGCCAATGCATCACAGAAAGGGTCTATTTGGAATGAAATTTCTGAAAATATTTTAGTAAAATAAAGCAAAATGACGGTTGAATCTCAAACTTAAGGGTTTGCAGAACACTCTTCATGCGACATTTTCTTTACATAATTCGTATTCAGATTTTTTGCCTAAATGTTGCCAATTTTGACGTATCAAATCGTGACTTTGACGTTGTGAGGAAAACCATTTTTTTAAATGCCCACAACTTTTTTGTCTTTAAACTTATAGACCCAAATTGTGGTACATGGTTCACTCATAATGCAGACACAAGTACCAAATTTGGTTGCCCTTACTTTGTTATTTCCGGAGATATTAATTTTTTCCGAAAGAAAACACAAAATTTTCCGGAAAAACATGTGCCGATTTTCCTATCTAACGAACTTATCCAAGCCACTTGCAAAAGGAAGGTACTCAGAAAATTTGATCAAAATCGGCCCATTATTTTTTGATTTATTTTATTATTGCTTCAAAATTCAAAAGTCGGGATCTCCTCATTAGTTAATTTTTTTAAGAAAATTCACTGAAATGGAAATCATTTGAACAGTTCTTTTGATTTAGTAGATTACTTTAGTGCTTATTTTACTATTTTCAAAGTTGGTGTTTGCTGATCGGTTTATTGGATAATAATTATTTATTAATGTTACTTCCTGTTATTACATACATCTAGGTAGGTAGCACTGTTTTGCGAAAAATTAGAAATATATATATATATATATATATATATATATATATATATATATATATATATATATATATTGATAAATAGTTGTTGTTAAATAATTTTCTCGATTTATTGTTAGCATATAGAAATAAATAAACAGCAGCATCTTTTGCATGGTCTACTGCAAAATTTTGACTGTGAATTATGAAAATCAGGTATCAAAATACAATCATGATATTACATATTTTTGAGAAGTTTGTGACAATGCAAACGATTTATTGATAAATATACAGGCTGTCCCATTTAAAAAACCAAACATTGGTCAATATTTCAAAACAGTAATATTTAGAAATAAACAAAGTACACCAGTAGATTTTACGTAAAAGGTTCTAAAACGATTCGTTTTTACCTTTTTGACAAGTTCTCAGACAACTGAAACATAAGGGGTACCTGAAAATGCAATATTTTCAATATCGCCCTGTACTCGCAAACTAAAGGGACTATGGCAATTCTGTCTTCCGCGTCTTTTGTTTTTGAAAAAAGTAGCTCAGGTTCGCGAAAACGCAAGGCTCTATATTTACTAATAATCGAGATTCCCAGCAATTGCAACCAAAATATGACACATGTACATTTCGCTTAGACTCATACTGCATTTAATTTCAAAAATGGATGCTCGGAATTTTCAACTTCAGGGATTAAGCTTGAAAGAAAATTGGCTATCATTTCTTTATTTATATATTTTTTAATTGAAATATAATAAGTTAAAGAGTAGATTACATATGAATCACACACAAAAGAGTAATTTATTGATCCTATAGTTTCTCAAATAGTACTTTAAATCCCTCTTTTTATACAGAGTACGTCAGTTTATCAACAATATATTGCTAGCTACCTATAACACTTATTCATCTGGTTATTGTCTGGTAACGCACTATTGCATTAAATTCCGACATTAAATATTTGATTTCAAGGTAAAATTTTGATTTGCCTGTTGTGAAGTGTATACAATCAAAACATTATTTAATTTTCAACGATCAAACACATTAACAAAAGGTTTACCGATAAATCAAAATTCAATCTCATTTTACAAAAACGGCAGGGACATTAAAGATTAGATTTGATATACACATGAACAAATACCACAAGTCAAATACAGTGTATACATGAAATGAAATATGCATATCCACAGAGAGTAGGTATTCTATCTGTGGGTTGAAGTCCAATCGAAATAATGAAGTATATCTACTACCTCTTCGTGTAGATAAAATCGATAACCTTTAACCAGCCAGCAAAACATGAAACAAAAACTCTCCGTATAGTAGAAGTAGTCCTGGTCCACCACGAGGATGTCTTGGCAACCCTCGATTTACATAAAACCATAGAGAAGAGCTGCTTTACAAAACACTCAGAAGTGTACAGGGTTTCGTATTTCAAGTCAAGAGCGTTTCCCCGCTTTCTGTGTGTCCTCTGCATATATGGGGCGTCCAATATACGGTGTAGATATAATGGTGTGTTGATTTATTTTTATATAGTGACAGTGGATATTATATAGTATATAAAAACATAACACTAATTCATTGTATGCTCATAAGACGTTTTCTATTAACTCTTGCTTTCTGCTCCGTCTGTAGGCCGTTATTTACAATATATCTTTCTCGCCGCACAGCACAATACAGCTGTTGTGGGAAATATTTCGATATAATAAGCCTTTGTAGGAGCAACTGAATCATTCGTTATTAAGGCAAAATTAATATTGTGAATATTCGCCAAAATTAAATTTTCCCCCTTGATACATATCATTTAATTTGATACAAACCTCAAAGCGCGTCATATATAGATCTACTTTGATTAAAAATACTAGCGCCAATGCCCCTATATTATCTCCACGTTGGTAGACCGTTAATATTTCAATATGGTGGTGATGTCAGTTAATAATGTCAGCCAATACCTATTTCACAAAGTAAAACGAACACGTAACCGAACTAAAATTGGATATACAGTGATTTGTTAGAAGCTTACGATAGAACGTTAGTGTTCTGATACGACTTAAGAACTGAAAAAATACTAGCCGTACTTTGTTATTGTTTTCAGCAAAACAGATTTGCCTAATTGGCCATTACACTAATATCATTAAAATACATGCATACTAAAGAGCTCATAATCTTTCCCTAACAATTATATTACGCAAACCCCTAATATTTTTTAGCCAATTTTCGTAGAAAAATTGACCTATCGAGGAGATGGCTACTTTTGAATTTTGAATAAGTTTCTCCAAATGAGCGCAAATTACACTTTTAGTACCATTTATGTCCATACAATTTGACAGCAACCATCCTTAACAGTATGTTATTTTTGGTGTTTATTTCAACATACTAGGTACCTGCATGTCTTGTGCTTCTTTTTTCCGTAGCTTTTCCTTGTAAAGAAGCTTATGATGTAATCTTAAAAAAACAATTTACTTCACATTTACTTTCGGACCTGGACTTTCTCTTCCTATGGCCTTTGTTAGGACACACAAAAAACAAATATTACCCAAGGCGATGTTTGTATACTTGATGATTACGATGTCTTTTTAGTGAATTCTCTTTAACTAAGTCACTAATGAGGAGATCACGGTTTTGAATTTAGAAAAAGTTCTACAAATGAGCGCAATCTAGGACACCTGGAACCCAAATTCGAGGTCGGCTTCAGACTTCATATGTTTATATATATATATATATATATATATATATATATATATATATATATATATATATATTTATTTATATATATATATATATATATATATATATATATATATATATATATATATATATATATATATATATATATATATATATATATTTGTGTGTGTGTGTGTGTCATACCGATCACTTAAAAAATAATTAATGCGCCCATGACGATCAAATTTGCTGAACATGGTTAACTTTGTTGGCCAGGATAATCTGCTCAGTTCCAATAGATTAAACGATGCTTTGTTTTAATTAGATAGTCGGATTTCCACGGTCCGTGGCAGTTCTGAGCTGACCTTTAATGTATCGAATTTCGAAAACGTTATTATTCATTTATTCATTTGGATACCAACGGGGCTGCCCCCAAAATAGGATCATATACAGAGTATACAAATACAAATATAACAGTGATAGCAAAAACATCATTCATTATTCTAAAAACAAATCAAAACAATACTTAATTTAAGTTGTAAATACAATATGCACATACTTGTGCACATATAATATGGAGGGAAATAAAGAATTAAAAAAATCAAAAAAATCAAGGCAACAACAATATTCGGACTTTCAGAGCTT
The DNA here is from genome assembly GCA_964006375.1 of Tillus elongatus. NCBI lineage: Eukaryota > Metazoa > Arthropoda > Insecta > Coleoptera > Cleridae > Tillus > Tillus elongatus. Next base: position 42,342,336 of record OZ023269.1, read on the forward strand.
TTTTATACCCGAGCAATGAGCCACTGAACATGTCGATGGCTGAGAACTCATTACCCGCTCTCAACATTCTTGACAGCGGCGAATTTAGAGCAGCGTTAGTTCTGATAAAGGGCAAGGAAAAAGGTTCAGCCACCCTGAGAAGTCGATTTGGAACATTGAAGCGTATCTGACTTAGAAGTTCCTGAGAGTCTATTAAACCGTTTACTATTTTAAAAAGGAAAAGACATTATGAGACAAGCCGGCTTTCTTCCAATGATAGAATTTCAAAAAAGTATCGCATAATTTTGTAATCATTATTAAATTCTAACTTAAGTTTAAAGCACAAAAACCTTAAAAATCTATTTTGTATCTTTTCTAGACGCTCCTTGTAAATAAGATACTGGGGATTCCATACACAAGACGCAAATTTTAATTTGTTGGCCACATACGCATTGTATAATGAGATAAAACATTTTTTATTGTAAAAAACTTCACCCTGCCGCATGATAAGCCCCAGCATAGGACAACTGTCAGTAGCAAGATTGTCAATATGTCTGTAGAACAGTAGCTTACTGTCAAATAATGCATGTTTGTAAGAAAAGAAAATAGAGACGCAGCAAGTGCGTTATGGTAGCGAATTTTTATCAAAATTTGCTCAGTCCAAATAGATTAAACAATGCTTTGTTTTAATTAGATAGTCGAATTCCCCCGGTCGGTGCCAGTTCTGAGCTGACCTTTAATGTATCGAATTTCGACCACGAAATTATAATGAATGCTTGTAAGAAAAGAAATTCGGGACCCAGCAAGTGCGTTATCGTAGCGAATTTTCATTAAATGCTTCAAACTTGATAGCTCAATTTGCTATTGACCTATAAGGTTCGTTGGCCAGGAAACTAGTTTTTTCGAGAACATTTTCAGTTTATTTTCGAAAAAGTTTTGTACATTTCCAAACAATAAAGTTATTTTGATGATATGTGGTACATTGTTTCTACTGTATAGGTCATACTGGTAACGAAATTTGATGCCTGCTTTCTTTAAAAAAAAAAAACACACATTTGCTGTTTAATTTTTTTTTTTAAATAAACTACCATAACGCACTTGCTGCGTCCAGACTTTTTAAATTGGAGGCAGTTGTGCAAATTATGTTGACTCTTCTTAGGAATTGAGCATATACTTTTTCTATCACAGCTTTACGTTGCTATAATTGATTCATTCTTTCTAGAATTATTACTACAATAATCTTTGTCGGGTCAGTGCTAAAATTTGGACTCAGAGCACACGCCATTTTGTTTTCCACATTTAAGAGTTTTTTAGAGGCACTTATTATTTGTTGTTTTGTCATATTTTCTCCACTGTAATTTAAAACATTCTAACTAGTTGTCTTAGCACAATTGGATTTTCTAAATTTTGCAAGTAAATTTGCTACTTAGTAACAAAATTTTATATATAGTTTAAAATTACTTTATTTAGACCAGGAAACCACTCTACTTCTCTCACTAATCCATTAAAAGTTCTGCACGACTGAATCTCATTTCTAAGGTTAACATAACTAGATCTACATTATGTAGCGTCATACGTCAAAAATAATCTATAGGCTCTCATTTTAAGCATAATTGAAGTTTAACCATTATTTCTTCATTACTGCACATAACGAATTTTTTTTGCAGCAATGTTTTATAAACATAAACCAGTCTTCAGGTTCTCCATCAAATATCAAAAAATATATTTGTTCATTAAGGTGTAGATGGTCATTGATCATCTGTTTTTTTTTTGTACGGCGTTACATAATCTGAAAAAACCGTCTTTGAAGTTACCGGATGATATTTTCTTAACTGTTAATTTTATATTACCACCCATAAATGATGATTTAAAACTAACTGAATTCTAAGATTTCATTAACCCATTTTTGAACCCTACTTCCTGTTATGCATTGTAAATGTTTATATTAGCTAAGACATTTTACATACCTTCTATATTGGTTGTCTTCAAACCTTTTTATTGTTCCAACATTTTAATCTTACTGTCTACCTCCTATGTCTGTGAAGAAGCTTTTTAGCTTCTGATTCCAGCTGTTGCTATTCATTTCTTTAAGATAAAATTTTTGAAATATCTGAAGATCTCTTAACACTGGTGTAGTTGAAACAACTTTTTTATTTACCTGCTTTTTCGGATAAAATCGTGACCCTACTTCCAGCCGCCCTAATGCACAATTCATAATTATTTGCAGGCTTAGTTTCTGCCTCACCAAACAAGAATTAGGTTAGATTTATAAACTTTATATGACACATCAACTTATAGCAAAAGAAAATAAATTCACAATTTTTTTCTGCGAAGATACTAAGGAGTACTACCCTACATTTTTGTGTAGGTTTTTGAATCACCCGAACTGTCTATAGTGTGATTCACCCACCTAGTTTGCTCATGTTTTTCCTAAATGCAGTATTTAAGACGTAAAGGTTATGGTCGCTTTGATAGCAAATTTCATTCTTTTAATAATAATTCAGAATTAAATCAAGCGGGTTCAAGTCTGATGATCTGGGTGACCACTGAATAGGGCTATTTGCTCCTTCACATTGATCATTTAAAATGGTACTTAGGACTTAATAAATATTTCTGCAGGCGTGGACTATTGCGCCATCCTGTCGAAAATGTAGATTTTGTTTCCTTTTAAAATTCAGTTCGTCTGAAAAAATGTCTATAAGTCTAGTTATAATTTCTAGACCTCTTCGACCAACAAAATATGTTTCCTTGACCAGTAATAATGGGTTTTCCTATTCAGAATTTTGAAAGTTGGGAATATTGGTTTATCGCTCTATAAAATATAATGAAAGTTATTAAAATTTTGACGATGGAAGTTAAGATATCAATGTCAAAAGACAAGTCTAGACTTTAGGGCCCCTGTCAGAAGCGTTAGAGCTAATTGGCGCTTATAACGAATACATTTGTATATTCGGTATGAATAGTACCGTAAGTCATTGACAGTATTTGGTATGGATTTCTCACCGAACACTGAAACTTACGTAGGAACTTCAATTTCCATTGCCTCGCTTATTATGCAATTTTTTATCCTAGTTTTAGCAAGAACACTACCACTGCCTATACATTTTTCGACAGAGTCTTAGAAAATATCGCTTATGTGGTTAAAGACAAACTGGATAGTGAATAACGCTCTAACATATCATACTGTTTTATGAATGAAAACCATTTTTCCTCCAAACCAACCGACACAAGCTCAAAACAAATCACAAACATACCAATATGCTACATTATTATTTGCTGGAAGGAGTTTCATTGTTTCTCAAAGCCTTCCAGATTCATGGATGTACCTTATTACTTTTTTAATACTAATAATATTCAGTTATTTTTACCTTTTTTTTATAACTTAAAGTCTTAGCAGAAAATGAAAATAAGGGTTTCCTTTTGATAAATCGTCATTTTACTTTCAAACTCGAAAACACGATACTTATTGTTTTTTGCATTATTTTATCTTGAGGAGCGTTTAAGGGACAACTACTTTGTCAATTTAAACAATTATGTATATATAATTATAAGGTTACTAACTGTAGACACCTAATTTGGAATAGCCTATATATTAAAAAAATGTACAGAAATATAGAAGAATTCTTAAACAGGCTGTTCTTAATAATAAAGTTTTCCCTTTCTCAAAGCTGAATCTAAATTTAAGCCTGCGTAATATCTAAAACGATTTGAACTCGTTAATCGTGAGAACGGCTATAATACCCGGGCATACTTATTCTCTAAACACTTGAATCTATGTTGCAAATCTGCAATAACTCTTATAAGATTCAACGATTAAACAATCCTTGCTATTACAGCATATTTTAATTACTGCACTTATAATCGTTCAAATTAAGCCTTTCCGCATTCTAAATCATGTCCGTAATACTTGGATCTCTAAATTATTAGGAATTAGGAGGATAATTGCAAGTTTTATTACATATGTTTAATTTACAATGACAATAACCATTTAAAATAAATCTATTTACAGTTGTGCATTTAAAACATAATTTTAAAATGTGGATAAATCTTCACTTAGCTTAGTCCACGCCGGTAGCTCATTTTTTAACACTTTCTTTTAGGAATATGGCCGTTCAGATATAAAACTAAAGTCATTTGTGTATCTTAAGAATGCGTAATTATAAATTATAAGGTGGCTTTGTAAACTTTCGATACTGTGCTGGACACAAAGTGTTGAGGAGAAGGGCCCAAAATGGTCCTAGCGGGCAAAACGATCCCCTCTTATTATCCTTAATACCGATGGTGCTACCTACGGCTATCGCACGTGCCTACAGACCTTTGTAATAGCTTTTATTTGTATTATAAGAATGTTCGTATTTTCTACTGTTTTTTTTTTCGTAATTAAAATATGTAATCTATTTCTGTAAATGTTGACCTATTTTCAACATTTTTGCATTTTTATTTAAATGAAATTGAGGGATCATTTTATCCTATCTTAGGGAATTATTTTGTCCAACTACGTAGGGTAAAATAATCCCTTTGGTCAGGTTCATATTTTTATAAACAACATTATCATACCTTATTATTAAACACTCTGTATTTCTAGATCTGAAAGCGTTGGAATTAGAGAATCCCATAAAAATTATTTTAAGCCTTTCTTCCCTACTTTGTAGATATAAAACACATTACAATAAATTATGATGCGGTAAGTAGGTTTCTGAAAAAATTAGTGTTTTACGGGTGTTTATCTGTTTTTTAGTGCAGAAGCATGATATATTACCTAATTAATTCGGTATACTGAGACTTTTGTAGTATTTCACAAAAGTTGCTTCATATAATATACTTGTATACTGATTGCTAGAATTCAGTTTCGATTTGCACCAAATGTCTAATGACCATGCAAAGTGAGAATCCTTCGATATTCACCTAATATAACCATCCTACATTTCAAGCAATTAGATTTGGAAGTTTTCGTTCCAAATGCTTAAATTCGTGTCCAGGAAGCTAAACAGAATTGCTGGTCGATAGATTATAGCAAGCACAATTTCCTGAAAGGGCTTTTACTACAGTTTGAGTTAAACAACAAAGGAAATAAAATTTTTCTTTTGGAAAATTATCGAGCTTATTACCTTAACTTATTTACATTTGATATATGGTTTGTGAATGAGTGAATGTTGGAACCTGTGATCAGCACTGATAAGTACGATTTGAAGAACACAATTCATCACAATACAGTTTTTAGATCTGGCGATCGTTTCGCTAACAAAGTTAGCGTCATCAGAGGGATGAATAAACTATGCGAATAAAGACTAGAATTACTGTTTATATGTTAGTTGCCAATCAGTTGCGAACATCTTCCTCTAGAAAGGTATACAGACAGACCCCCACTGTTGAGTCTCAAATCACTGTAATTAGAGCTTATACCTGCCTTTGTAATATTGTGTGTCGTTATCAAAGATTCCTTCTAAGAAGGACACGCTGGGTATTAAGATAACAGTTCGAACAATGGACTACATAGATCCGAACCTACTCTATCTATCAAAACATTTTTGTTCAAATTTCTAATGATATACACACTTTAGTAAGCATCCAGCTGACGCGACTGCTTGGCATTTTTGATTAACTTGAGATTTTCTTTATCTACATGATTATTATTATCCCAAATTAGTTCAGCAATACATGACTTATCAATAATGCTATATCTCAGTTGCGCTAAATGGTCTTTAAATTCAGTTTCAATAGTTTTTCTAGTTTGCCCAACATATTTAAGTTCACAATCCTTACAACCTATTTCATAGATTCCCGACAGTACTGTGGCTTTATCTTTATCCTTTGGGTTACGTAGCAAATTTTTGTAGAAAATGTTAGCTGTAAATTGGATTTCATAAAAACGATATTAGAACCTCTCGTAATTTGCGATTCAAATGGTAAACAGACAACGGCTTTGTCTCGTTTTTCTTTTCTGATCTACGACTTTCAGAAAGGTAAACCAGACAAGACCGTTGTCTGTTCACCATTTGAACCGCGAATTACGAGAGGTTTTAATAATATTTTTAATAAAGCCAATTTGCAGCTAACATTTTCTACAAAAAATACATTAAAAATTTTGCTAGGTAACCCAAAGGATAAATATAAAAGTACAGAAGTGTCGGGAATCTATGAAATAGGTTGTAAAGATTGTGAACTTAAAGATGTTGGGCAAACTAAGGAAACTATCGAAACTAGATTTGAAAAACATTTAGCGCAACTGAGATATGGCACTATTGATAAGTCAGGTATTGCTCAGCGTATTTGGGATAATACTCATCATGTAGATAAATAAAATCTCAAGTTAATAAAAAATGTCAGGCAGTAGCGTCAGCTAGATGCTTACGAATATATATATATATATATATATATATATATATATATATATATATATATATATATATATATATATATATATATATATATATGTATGTATCGTTAGAAATTTGAACAAAAATTTTTCGATGAATAGAGTGGGTCCGGTTCTATGTAGTCTATTGTTCAAACTGTTATCTTAATAACCAGCCTGTCCTTCTTAGAAGGAATCTTTGATAACGACACACAGTATTACAAAGACAGGTATGCTGTTTTAATTAGAGGGATTTGAGACTTAACAGTGGGGGTCTGTCTGTTGGGACCAAATTCACAATTAAGGTTTTCATGAAAATCGCTTGCATTGGTCAGCCTTATTTTTCACAATGTAATTTTTCAACCTAATAATTTGATTTATGACGTAATTGATATTTACGCAACACCATTTTTTAAACCGTATTATCTTTCTCACTCACCTTTTCGGTAGCCAAACAATTGGGTAAGTAGCTTAATATTATACATAATATAGTTTTCTAAAACAGCGACAATTATATATTACAATACCAAAAGTCTTGATGCAGTAGATTATTTACGGTAGCGTATTTTCATCGGAATTGGCTTCCATAAAGAAATTGTTAGATAAGTTATTAACTTAAGTTAAAAGAAATGCAATAAAAAGTTTGTGGTGAATAAGTATTAAAGATATATAAGGAAGGTTATAGATTTCATACTAGGTAAGAAAATCTTGGGCTATTAAATCTGTCAATTTGGGGTTAGATTTGGTATTTGTCAATAATATACAAATAATCTAACCATCGACTATCCAGGATATATTTCACCTTAGCTTCTCGGTTTTTTTTTTTAGGTGCAGAACTTAATTGTAATGTTTCGGTACATTTCGGTCCCTTAATTAAAAATATCCTCTCTTTTGAGAAAATTAACTTTAGTTTCTAAAACTCCATTTCGTGTGAAGTTACATAATTATGTAACTCCACACGAAATGAAAATTTGCCATGTATCAGCGGGTACTAACGTCTCTTCAAAATAAACCTTATGTTGCGTGATAATTACAAAACTTTTCCTGAAAAAAAAAAACTTTTTTTCCTGGAAAAAATGTAGACGATCCCGGTGTCTAACAAAGCTATGGAAACTATTTACAAGGGAAACGCACTTGCTAAATTTGAAACGTGTTAGGTAATTTCCACTTCTATTTGCTTGGATGATTTTGTTTTAGCCAACTTAATAAAACCTGATTTTCCAACAAATATATATATATATATATATATATATATATATATATATATATATATATATATATATATATATATATATATATATATATATATATATATATATATATATATATATATATATATATATATATATATATATATGTATCACACCGATAACCCAAAAAATAATGGGCCGATGTTGATTAAATTTGGTGAAAAAATTCCTTTTGCAAATGGCTTGGATGTGTTAGTTAGCCAGGAAAATCCGCCCAGGTTTTCCCGGAAAATTTTGTGTTTTCTTTCGAAAAAAATTTATATCTCCGGAATTAACAAAGTAAGGGCAACCAAATTTGGCATAACATCCTTATAGGTACGTTATCTACCAAAATTTAGCTATGTAGGTCAAAAGACAAAAAAGTTATATGCATTTAAAGAAAAATAAATTGGGGTTTTCCTCAAAACGTCAAAGTGGCGATTTAAAATGTCAAAATTGGCAACATTTAGGCAAAGAACTTGAATCTAATACAGGCTATAGAAATAAAATGTCTCAAGAAGGATGTTTTACAAACCCTAAAGTTTTAGTTTCAATCGTCATTGTCCTTCATTTTACTAAAATATTCCCAGAAAATTCATTTCAAATAGACCCTGTCTCTTATACTTGTCAGTAGCCTTGGCTATAGAGTTTGTCGTTTAATGGTATACAATTTTTGTCGAATTTTCGTAAAAAATCAATAAAGCTCAATATATCCGTTGTTATATAAGATATGAAAAAAATTTGTATATGTTAATTATAGGGTGTCTTGAGCTGCATCTTAAAATAATATTTCTACAATCACAGGATGGCCCATAAGTCGTTGGTGATACAAATTTCCATATTTTTTTTATCAAACACGCCTTATGTTGTTGCATTTTTCCATCGAAATATAATGCACGTTTGTAAGAAAAGAATTTTGGACGCAGCAAGTGCGTTATGGTAGCGAATTTTGATCAAATGTTTCATATTTGAACAGCTAAATTTGCTATTAACCTATAAGGTTGACCAAGAAACGTGTTTTTTCTGGAACACTTTAAGTTTACTTTTGAAAATTTTTGTACATTTTCACACAATAAAGTTATTTTGATGAAACAAGGCACATTGTTTTTACTATATAGGTTATACTGGTAACCAAATTTGATACTTGCTTTCTTTAAAAAAAAACACACATATTTGTTATTAAAAACATTTTTATGAAAATTCACTACCATAACGCACTTGCTGCGTCCAGAATTTTCTATAATATATACTACCTATGCTGGTTTTACAGAGGCTTTACTATGTTTGGAAGTTAAAGTTTGTAGCTTAACTAGAAATTGCATTTTTGGGATTTGAAAGATTCTTATAAAAACTCGGTAGAATAAAGCACTTGCTACATCCATACTTTTTTAATTTGCTAACAATTTATAATAAAATGTCGCTACCATAACGGACTTGCTACGTTCAGACTTTTTGGAACTAATAAAATACTGTAGCTTTTTATATAACACTAAAAAAAAGATTCATATGCATCAAATTCACTTTTTGCAATCATTTGAGGCTTATATGAAATGAGACAACAATTCAAACATGAACCTTATCAAATAAATTTCACGAAATATTTGTTTTTCAGAAGCCATAACATAATATGTGGTTCCGAATGTTCGTTGAGAAATTATTGAGTGTGACTTTATCTTTGTTACAACCGGTCGTCCCTTCAAGACTAACTCACCGTCTTAAATGTTAAGCTAAGTGGCGTAGTCACATATCCAACTTAAAAAAGCCACACAACTGCAGGTACTTCTAAAAAAATATTTACTGTTCTTTTTTGGCATCTGGATTTTTCACGCATAGAAGTGACGCAGTTTTGACAGTATTTTGCCTTATAACGACCATAAAAATAGATCCCGTTTAAATATTTGGTTTCCAAAGACGAGACATATATGCAAAACTTTAGTTTAATAATAAAAAAAAAAATCTAAACTATTTGCGATTATTAAAGTTCCAATGCAGGGATACTGACTGTCACCCATTTTGTTTAATTGTCACCCTGGAAATTATGGTATGTTTGGAGGAAGAAACGTTTTGTACTATGAATAGATATTATTAACGTATATTTTACACTCTTTTGATTGCAAAACGCTTAGCAGGCCATCATTGCCAATGATCAATGATACTTCAGCATACATATTTAGGTAGTTCGTAAAGGAATTCAAAATAAATCTCAACAAAGCCAAATATTTAGTTGTAGAAAATAATTCATTAACTGTTGTTTCCCTTACTTGGTGCAACTGTTCCATACTAAATACAGACTTACAGACTATTTCTCTGACTTCATTTGTAAAGTATTTAGTATAAAATAAGCATGATATTATATACACGTAAAACTGAAAACCACTGGGGAACTATACATACCTAAAGCGTATAATTTATAAGAAACATTCAAATTAGACAATCGGAATAGGGTAGCACAGAAGTCAAAAGTTATAAAGCTAAACTTCTTTCTATGATTGGTCAAGGTAAAGTACTAAATTAACAAGCATAATTATCGGGGAGTCCATCTTAATATAGGTCTTAATTCTGGAAACTCATTACCATATAAGTACACTTGGAGCACCCAAATCACCACAACACATTTTAAAGACCTGACGATCTTTCCACTAACAAGGCGTTATGAGTGGATGAAACATATTTCATTGCTAAGCTTGTAAGTGAAAAGATCGCCAGGTTTTTAAAAATGTGTTGTGGTAATTTGGGTTCTGCAAGTGTACTTATTAGTACTCACACAGGTTCCAATCTTCAGTTAGTCACTGCCATATACTAGGGCAGAACTGAAGCAATTAAGATTACTTACGCAGTCCTTGACGAATAAAACAACTAAATAATTGACGTTGCACCAAAGAACAAATGAAGGGAGTCTGGAAAAGAGGGAGTTCGTACAGTAGGGCTACATGGTTAAGAATAGGTAAAGAATTATGGCCCAAGAGATCTCTTAATTATATACCATCAACGAGAAAATAACGAGAAAAAGCAAGAACATTTTAGAGTTATGAATTGTGTGCCAGAATTATGCATCTTGAAGACTGACGGGGAAGGAAGGGTAGCGTTTCAAAAGCGGAATGCAACGAATAGTGTATGACTCCGACATGATGATGATATATTAAATGTCTAATTTAGAAATCTGAGGCATTAGCTAAGATATTAACACAGGAAAACCCACAAACAAATTAAATACATCTGTACTATTACTAGTAGCTGTGACGTAGAAAATCGACATCATAAATACAATTATTATAATTATAATTTAATATAAAATTATTAACCCTTAAAGAACAAAATTATAAACAATCTTATAACAGACTTTATTTCTATAATCTAGTAGAATTATGTTGTTTATAAACAAGCCAACGACATTCCTAAAGTTATTACCAAAAAACATACAATTCTGGAAATACATTACCAACCAATTAAGAATATCTATAAAAAAAATTATCCGATGAGACATAGTTAAAAAAATTCTAAAATCGCTAATAAATAACCAAACCTATTATTAGTTTTATATTATAGTTTCGTGCAGACATCTCGAAATTAGATAAAACATGAATAATTTTCAGATAAAAGGCAATTGAAATTTTATGGACACGATCGATCTTTCCTCGTTATACTTCATTACAATAAATTTATAGTTGATTAGCCTCATTGGATCTGTTTCTTCGAACTAATTTGGATTAAAAACATCTAATATTTTATTCCAAACAACGACAGTATATTAGCTTTATTGATTTTAACTGCTCGGCTACGTTAAGGTAAGTAAGTACTTACAATACAAACTAGTACTTTCTAAATACAATTTGTTACATAGTACACTGCGACAAACACACAGCAGCTGGTGTTAATGTTGCTTCAGCAGATATGTATCCTGATACCGTTTTATTAATAGTTATCACTAGGTAAATCAATATGCATGTGTACACATATGCAACGTATATTTTATAACCCGGCAATCAATTATACACTGAAATTAATTTCGCTAACGTTACAGAGTATAAATACTAGTATTTTAATTTTCAGTGAAGTGTCTCTCAGTAGATGCCCAAGTAAATTATTATCTAATTCAGCTCTGAGAACGACAAAGGTAAATACCACACTTGAAGTTTTTTCACGATACTGATAAATATTGCACTCACATATATTTACTATTATCCTGTTCAACTTAGTAATGATTGCACAGCGTGAGCTAATGTCTATACTATCTGAAAGAAAAAAAAATTTAGGTAGCGCTTACCACTTCTTCTAAAATTTGAATACTAGTAGTAGCAGCACATGATGGATTTTCGAAAAGTATTTAAAGTGAAATAATTCGAAAACCAGATGAATTTTTATAATGTGATTTATGGTTTATTATGTTGCAAAAGAGATGTACTATCACTATCTCCAAGGAATGCAACAAATTACCAGTCACACTGTATATATAATAATGTGCTATATTCATTAAGACAATTTGGCTGGTTATTTTGTATTTCATATACTCTTGGTTGTATCTTCACTTTGACTATACATAAGGTACAACATATTTTATACATACTGTTACGTTCTTCGGGGTTCTGGATTTGTTTGCTAACAAAACACAGCTTTTCAAACTACTAATTTATTATTACCAACTATTTTCCAACACCAGTGCCAACTAAAATATATCTATTCTTACTATTCTTAATTGTCCACAGAACTACATTCCATTATCGTCTTCCATGATCGCTTCCTATATACCAAAACTTACTGTTAACTCGCTTTATACTCTATGATCACTTCACATCACCTTATTCAATACTGAACTAACTTACTCTGCGCACCGCTCGTCTATTTATATCTGCCTATAGAGATTCTAGACGTTCTAAACTATTCTACACTATTCTACACCTGTCACTTCTAGTCTATTCTAGAAGTTTCATTCCAGAGTGTTCGCTGTGACACTGCTCCCCTCTTATATTCGATCGTCCCGGTCGAATTCTGATACTTCTTGGTATGGCGTAAGTCTGTGCATATGTACCACCTTCATCTTGCTCTTCGGGCTCCTCTGAATGCGATAGACAACGTCATTGATCCTTTTGACCACCTTGTAAGGACCTTCCCATAAGTTCTGTAGTTTCGGTGACCGTCCCTTGCGTCGTACTGGATTGTAGAACCACACACGATCTCCTTCTTTAAAACCAGCTGAATTAGCTCGCACGTCATAACGGGTCTTCACGTGGTCGCTTTCCATTTGTATATGCATTCCGACAGCAGAGTGGATGGTTTTCCTTCCCGTCGGGGCTTCCTTCAATCGAAGTTCTTAGGTGGTACTGGTTCTTCCGTGTAGTTGCTGTTGTTCTGATGTTTCTACTTGCACAAATATCTCGGCGGGCCCTATTCATTCTTTCGACATCAGCTCTGTTCCAATAAATGTGTTTACTGGCCCTTTTCTGGATTGTCTTCACATTTACGTGGTCTTTGCACCCTTCGTCTTGTATTTCTCTCACACTTTCTTCTCCACTTGCTTCTGGCTGCGTAACTGGGTCGTCTCTTCCTCTCACAGCTTTCTTCACTGGAATGGCACTTTCACGGCAGGCGTTGCTATGTTTCTCTATGGTGAGTTTCTGCACCACGAGGTTACTGCCAGGCGACATTATTATTTCTTCACCGCTCATAGTCAGGATGTTAGTGCCAAGATCAAGTTTAGCGCACTGACGCTGAAGTATGTCCAAGCCAATTATAATCGGGTCTGATATGGCGGCGACTATGGTTCTCCGCTTTGACTTCCATGTCCCAATTTGCAGCTCGACGTCAGTTTCGCCAAATACCTGGATCCGATCAGCACCAGCTGCATTTACTCTGTACTCTCTGTTTGGCTCTCTTACTCGCCATCTTGGAACCATGTCGCGGCGAATAATCCTCCTAGGTGAGCCTGTGTCGACGACCATTTGAGCCTTATTACCGATTACGTATCCGTCTACGACTTTTTCCCTTAGGCGTGAACTTAGAGCCCAACATTCGCCCCTTATATGTCCCACCTTGCCGCAGTTTCAGAAGCGCAAGGCATTTCTACGGTGAGCTCTTATTGGTTGTCCATGAGACTTCGGCCTTATTTGTTCTGTTATTTTCTCCAGTAGCTGCATGATATTGGATGGATCTGTTTTATTTTCTTCTAGGACTTGAAGACTGCGAACTTTCACCTGACTTTCTGACGCTTGCTTTACCGCTTCAAACTCCAAGGAATGTGCCAAAGCATCGTTCAAGTTATTGTGTCTGGCCATCCTCAGCGCCTGTTGCGTGTCGGTATATCTGATGCCGTCAATGAAGGTTTGCAGCGACAGCTGGTTTAAAAACTCTATCGGAGCTATGGGGTAGGCTAATCGTGTCAGTCTGACAACGTCGGCGTGGAGATGTTAGAGACTTCTGACAACGTCGGCGTGGAGATGTTAGAGACTTCTGACAACGCATTTTCAGCTGCAATCGATACAGCTGCTGTAAATGCTGGTCGTCAAACCTCATCTCTAATTGATATTTAATGCTGTCAAAACTCAACGGTTCTTCCCTGGGAATACCTTGGAGCACATCTAGGGCATCTCTTCTGAGAGCTACTATTAACGAGGTCTCTTTCTCTCTCTCGCCCCAACCATTTGCAGCGGCTTAGAACTGGCGTAGATAAATACCCCATGGGACTGAGCCATCAAATGTGGGAACCTTAATTCTTGCGACGGGGCTATCTTCAAGCCTGATGTTTCCTTTGGCTAGGATTTTGCACTTATTTTCTAGTGATTGTATTTTCTGATGCACTTCCTCTTATATATTCGTCAGCTTGTCATGTACATCGTCGCTGATACCCCTCACTCTGCTTTCTACTGCTGGAAGATGTCGTCTTTTACCTGTTTCATACGTTCGTCGACACATAAAGCAATATTCTCAATTCTGCTGGCTTGTTCTTGTAGAATTTTTTTGTTTCTTTATCTCTTCTTCTCATTTCTTCCTTTGCTTCTTCGTCCTTTTTTTCTCAGTTCCTCTCTTACCTCTCCGTCTCTTTTTCTTATTTTTTCTTTGGCTTCTTCGTATCTTTTTCTAGATTCTTCATCTCTTTTTCTAACTTCTTCATCTCCTTTTCTCATTTCTTCTTTGGCTTCTTCGTCTCTTCTTCTGGCGTCTTCATCTATTTTTCTCATTTCTGCTTGGGCTTCTTCGTCTTTTTTTCTTGTTCTAATTTAACTTCTTTGTCCATTTTTAAAAATCATTTCCAATAGCTGGGCGTCCATATTGGCTATTGCGCTACGTGTCTTAGGCATAGACGTACTTAAAACTGGTACACAGTTTATTCTGTTTCAAGAACACACCCAGTTATGAATCACTGCTGACACTGATCTTCCAGAGATTCTAGAAGTTTTCACGTTGTTCAACGAATATTCTGGAAAATATTTCCACTAGCAGCTTGAAAATCCCACTTCTGACACCAGTTGTTGCGTTCTACGGGGTTCTGGATTTGTTTACTAACAAAACACAGCTTTTCTAACTACTAATTTATTATTACCAACTATTTTCCAACACCAGTGCCAACTAAAATATATATCTTCTTACTATTGTTAAATGTCTATAGAACTGTATTCCACTATCGCCTTATATGATCGCTTCCTATCTACCAACACTTACTGTTAACTCGCTTTATACTCTATGATCACTTCACACCACCTTATTCAATACTGAACTACTGCCCACCGCTCGTCTATTTATATCTGTCTATAGAGATTCTAGACGTTGTAAACTATTCTACACTATTCTACACCTGTCACTTTTGTTCTATTCTAGAAATGTCATTCCAGAGTGTTCGCTGTGACAATACATACAACCGGTGATTTAGTCTCGTGCTTTATATGCTTTGTACCATTGTTTTTTATACTAAACTCATATCCGGTGAATTTCAAATGGTCGAATAGTGGATTTAATGGGAAGTAGTACTATATAACTATTCACTAGATTTGTACTAGCTGGACCGTAACTTCAGACCCGTATCACAATAGACAAACTCTGCCCATAAAATTGTGGACTTATGCGAAAAAAACTGTATACATACATACATACATACATATATATATATATATATATATATATATATATATATATATATATATATATATATATATATATATATATACTGACTTTCCAAAAAATCCGAATAATTCCAATGAATTTTTTTATACTACTGTGTTTTGTCTCGAATAAGAAATAATAACAATAGGGTCAAACAATTTTAACAGCTGAAAACTGTCTAAATTTTGTTTATAAAGAAATTATCTCTTTAAATTTGCGCTCCCTTTAGTTTAACGCAATATTTCGACGCTATTTGCGCTAAATGTATTAAGTCGTTAAATCATTATGCCTAGGCGCCGTTTACGGAACAATTACAATAATTTAAGTGAAATCGAAAGGGGGCACATTGTTGGTATGCGGGAAGCCAATTATTAAATCAGACAAATTTCCGACCGATTGGGACGCATTTTGTCAACCGTGTTACAGTCCAGGTGGTCTGAAGAAGAAATCCATTAATGTCGTCATGGATCCGGACGACTCTGAGCAACCTTAGCGCGGGAAGATTGTCATTTGAGGATTGCGGCTTTACAAGACAGATTCGCCATAACACGGTCGATTGGAAATTCTTGGTTGGAAGTTTTACAACAAAGAGTTTCAATGGCAACGATATATCACAGAATACGCGTTTTTGGGCTTCATTCGTATTGACAATTTTTGTGGTTCCCACTAACACCACGATATCGTGCTGCTCGGATTGAGTGGTGTAACGGCAGATCAAATTGGGATGGCGAATGGAATCGTGTTGTGTTGTCCGACGAGTCCCGCTTCTGTCTTTAGGTCCACGATCTGCGCAGAAGACTAAGACGATTACGTGAAGAACGCAGACTTCTAAATTTGCTCTGGAACAGCATAGGGCCCTTACATGGGCGGGTGATGATGGTATGGAGTGTGACAATATACGATGGCAGGTGAGCTCTAGCTTTTATTGACAGAAATGTGAATGCAAATGATTACATACGAAACGTAATGCAGCCTGTTGCCCTGCCATACCTACCAGGGTTAATTCAACCCATTTCCAACAGGACAACGTACGTCTTCATTTAGCAATTGTTACTACAAGTTTCTTACAAGAAAATAACGCGACCCTGCTTCCATGGTCTTCTCGCTCTCCAGACTTGCAGCAATCGAACATGTGTAGGATATGATTGAAAATCGACCGGGTAATTTACCCCAACCACCAACTAACATAGTTGACCTTCGTCACCGAATTCAAGAAGCCAAGAAGCCTGGGATGATATTCTTCAGGACACAAAGTCATTTAATTCCAAGCATGCCTCGAAGAGATATAGAGGTCATATGAAACCGCAACGGACTCGTTATTACATAACTTTGTTATTTTTTAGTATTTCAGTTTGTAAATGTAATCGTGTTTAAGTTTGATTAAACACACGTTATGTATATACTTTATTAAAATTGATTCATTCCTACTTTGTGTTCGGATTTTTTTGAAAGTCAGTATATATATATATATATATATATATATATATATATATATATATATATATATATATATATATATATATATATATATATATATATATATATATATGCATGTATGTAAATATATATATAGGCTAAAGCTTCTTTACATTTGAATGAAAAAAGTAATATGACTGGATATAGGACTCCAAACTAATACCCCATGTAACAAGCGTTAGAGGCTGTTAGGCAGGCGTACTTAGTAACTCGGCCTGTCCAATAAGACTTGGACTACTATTGAAAGTTTAACAAGATATTGAGGGGTTGAGATAAATGCGTTTTTATTTATTTTTTGGTAAAGTCAGAGTTTGCTTATTATAACTTTGGTGTTTGTTTAAAAGTAAGACTTCGACGTCAAAATATCATGTTAAATAGTTCTTGCGGAGAGACAAACTGCTGCTATAAAATATATAATTAAGTAATATTAATGACAAACGCGTGCGCGTAAGCGTCAGAAGTATTAATTTTAACAAACTAATGCAAGGCGGGCCTATTCATCTAAACCACCGATTTTTTTTTTATTAAAGCTTAAAGACTTTGAGGTGAAGCGGCTAATAAAAATACCATTGTAATGATTAGGTCTGCTTAGCATACATATTTAGTTCAGCTGAACCTATAGAAAAACTTATCTAGCAAGCAGGTAAAATTTAGATTCCTCTTCTTAGTTTATTTTTTTTTTCAGAATCACACAGTATGAATCAAATCTAAAATGTCTTTTAAATTCAGATATTCCACTGAAAGTAACAACTAATTTCAAGTCACTTCACTGAGGCCCAGAGAAGTTTTGTATCATAAGTCTTAGACCCTTTTTTCTCTATCTTTTGCAGACCCTTTAATAGGTGTCCGATATTTTCCTTTTATTGATCAATTAATCTACGAAAGCTAGAGGGAAGAAGTCTGCAGTGGACAACTACGGCCAGTTTTTGCTATATTCGACAAAATGTCGCTAAAATCGCCAACTGCAGTTCACAGAGGGTCTACCAGACTTGACTAAAGTGATTCTAAACGCGTCTCTTTGTCTCCCAGTTCTTTGCAAAGTTCGAGGTTGATTAACCCTATGCCCTTATACCAATAAAGGTAAAGTGTATTCCTGTTTCGGGTCGAATATTTAAATTTATCACCGGTAGAGCTAATTTTTGTCCCTGGGAAGTGATGCTGAACTCTGCTTTTTATACATTTGTTCGAATGTGCTTGAATCTGCATAAAATACTGCCAGTTGATACATTTCGTATTCGCTGTTGCTGAAAATAATTCCAGGTAGAGCGCGGTAAATTTAAAATAGGAGTTACTGTAATGTTTTGCAAATGTGACCGTAATATAAATGAGCGTAAAGTATTTATTGCGGTCACTATTTTAAATTCACAACAAAAATGTTTAACTTCATAGACAGCGTGGTAATTAATGTATCACCACTGTATCGCTACAGAAATTTACATCTGTTAACTAAATTAGGATATAAAGTTAGTTGCGATGTCTAGTTAGAACTTAACGTACAATTTTAAGTATGACATCACAGCCTCGGTGGTCCAAAGCTAAAAACGTGTGCCTCTGAACCCAAGGATCCTGGGCTCGACTGAAGTAGTGGGCCTCGCTTTTTCAGCACATACTATAAAATCAGCATCAACCAAGGTTGTGGCATTGAGTTTGGGTGGATTGAATGTCTGCACTTCCGCCCTGCATAGGAAGCGTAAAGCCGTCGATCTATGTATCATGTAATGTTAGGCACGTTATAGATCTCTACTCTCCTTACAGAAAGGCAGGGGTTTGGCCAGATTTCTAGGAAAGTGAGGTGAAACTACTACCTGACGTCGGAGGTGGGCCTAGTCGCAGAAATAAAAACTACTGAACTCACTCATTGTATATTTGATCAGCTGAATTCAAACCAGTATGTCGATGGGATGTTCATTCATCTTTTGAAAGTGTTTGATACAATAATTGAATACCATACTTTATGTGAAAAACGAAAACTTTTAAGTAAACGAGGATCATATTGGGTGTAGCAACGACAAATGTTTGGTGTAGCGAATGGGACTGCTTCCGTCGCTCATGATGTAAATTTGGGAGTTCTACAGTGTGGTGTTCTTGAACCATTAGTATTTCCTATCTATGTCAATGGTATACCAAAAGATCTAATGGTAGGCAGTATATTAATGTATACAGACGACATTACAATTGTGATATCTAGTCGGATTCCATTTGAGCTCGCAGAAAACAAAAATAGCGTTGTAAGGCAGTTTAAATGTCGGTGTAACAGTCACCATCTTTTAATAAAGAAAACTATTTGCGTGGAATTCACGGGCAGGTTCATGTCTTCGACTGGAACTAGTGAATAACCAGTGTTTACCCACAGTCGCTCATGTAAGATTCGTAGGCACGCTAATAGACAGCAAATTGACGGAGGATCAGCAGATAGGCGCGATATGTGGACAAACCGGAAGGGCTTATTTCGCAATTATATCCTTAAAAATACTTTGGGGAGTAAAGTTTCACGTACTATGCTCATGTATACTCTGTTACAAATTATAATGTAACCGCATCCTGCACGATGTGACCCTGCTTGTAACTAAACATGACGAATCTAGACGAGGAGGTCGATAAAACTCCCCCATTCTACGGTGTCGCGTGACCCGTGCCTAGGGATGGATAGCACCAGGGTGATGGTGTCGTGACCGGAACTTCTGGAGTACCGGGAAATCCACCAGAGTAACCCGCCTTGCACTACACAGGGGGTTCTAATGGCGTGAACAGCTTTTTCCCCAATTCTGGTGGGAAAAACATTGAGGAGGACAATAAAATAAAAACAAATGAGGCTCAAGGACTGGCTCAGGCTACAGACTCGTGCCTCGAGTCTATTCCGGAAACGGAGACGAGCCAGGGGACGGTAGCGTCCACGGACTCTGGAGGTCTCACGTCTCCGCCCACTGAGGATGGGGTTGATGGACTTAGGTTCCTTCATGTCAACCTCCAACTCAGTAGGGTAGCAACGGTCCGACTACTGATTGCTCTAAAAATACGGATGTGGCCCTCATCCAGGAACCGTACTCCTATAAAGGATAGGTCAGAGGACTCGGGGGAGCTGCTGGAAAGCTCATCTACAGCAGATCGAGCAAGAACCCGAGCGCCTGCATTTTTGTCAGACAAGGGATAGAGTTTCTGCCTTTAATGAATTTATGTTCCAGTGACCTGATAACAATCAAAATTCGAAGTGAGGGAGTGGATGGGCCGAGGGACATTACTGTCGGATCGGCCTATCAACCAAGGAATTCGAACAGCTGATGGTGGGTAGCATAGCAGGTGGATGGCAGACCATCATCTGTATGGATCCGAATGCACACCATGAGTTGTAAGGAAGCTCTGACACAAACTCTAGAGGTAAGTCACTTTTACAATTCTTTATGAAATTTAATTTAGACACATTGAATAGAGGTAATAAACCGACATTCGTTGACAACACGGCATGAGAAAGTTTTATATCTAACAGTTTCCACCAATTTTTGGGTGACTTTGTTAAGAACTGGGCTGTGTCTGGGGAAGTGAGTAGCTCAGACAGATACAGCTGGTTTGAAATCGCTACGGGATGCCCGCAGGGGAGCGTTTTGTCTCTTCTACTGTGGTGCGTAGTCGTGGACGGCCGGCTTAGGAGGTTTTCGTGAGGGAGTACGAGCTACAGGTCTATGCGGACGACATTGTCATCAAAGTACGAGGAAAGGTTAGGCAGTCAGTGTAGAACGGAATGCAGACAGCACTGAAAGTGGTGGAAAGATGGACGGTTAGCCAAGGGCTCGGGGTGAGCCCCGAGAAAGCCACCGTCATACCACTTACGAGGAGGAGGAAGTGGGAGGGCCACAGCACTCTGACTTTATATGGTAGAAACATCCAGAGGCCAGGGAGGTAAAATATATTGGGGTCGTATTTGACTCTAAGCTAACCTGGAATGGCTACGTTGGAAAAATACTGCGAAGGCAGTTATGACCCTAGCAGTCACTAGGCGGCTATATGGAAAAACGTAGGCACTGAGACCTAGTATGACCCATTGGCTGTACACAAGGGTGGTCAGACCATCGTTAACATACGCGGCACTGGTTTGGTGGCCTAAGGTGACACAATCCCGTGCCAAACAAAAACTGAGCAAGATCCAAAGGATGGCTTGCCTCGGCATCACAGGGGCCATGACCTCAACCACAGCATCCGCCATGAAAGTGTTGCTGAATCTTCCCCCTCCCCACACTTAGTTATCATAAGGGAGGCTAGGATAAGACTATAGAGACTAGCCTTCAATGATAGATTGAAGGCCAACTCCGGCTGTAGGGGTCACTGAAAGATTAGGGAGATCGTGAAGGAGCCCATGCTTGAAATGGGATCAGACTTCGCAAGCCCGGAATCTGTAGGAGAAATAAGTTTACAGTCGTTATCCTCAACCGCGAGGCATAGCGGGGGGAAACGCCGGGTCTACCACAGGACGCGATCGTCTGTTTCACGGGCGGATCTGGCGAGGAGCGTGAGACGGGGGCAGGCGTTTATTCGTTAGGACCGAGGGTAAGTTACAATATTTCACTCGGGGCTCATGCAACGGTCCTTCAGGCCGAAATGTAGACAATCTTGCACTGTGTGCGAGAAAATAAGAGGATGTGCTACACCAACAAGCAGATCTTCATAGCCACAGACAGCCAGACAGCTTTTAAAGCCCTAAGTAGCCCACGGTTAGTGAATGCCAAGAGGTGACGAACGACCTGGCTGGGCAGAATGATGTCACCCTCATCTGGGTTTCGGGTCACTCGGGGGTCAAAGGAAATGAAGAAGCTGGCAGTCACGCGAAGAGAGGTCCAGCAGAACCATTTATGGGACCAGAACCGGTCCTGTGCGTATCGAAAGGTGCGGCCAGGGGAACCATCAAGTCCTGGATCAGGAACCAGCATAAGGCATACTGGGCAGATTGTCGAGGGCTCAGACATGGAAAGACACTAATTGGGGATCCCAGTTCAAAGAGAGCTGTGGTAGCAGGGGAAGCTCAGGAACATAACAGGACTCTTGACGGGACACATGGCTGTCAAGAAACACCTGCATATAGAGGGCGGTTCGAGGGTGACGTGGCATGCGGACTCTGCGGCGAGGGGGAGGAATCAGCCCAGCACGTCTTGTGCAAGTGTAAAGCCCTGGACCGCAAAATACAACTGATCTACGGACAGCCTAGACCAGAGACAGAGCAATATAAAACTTCATCCTACCAATTGCTGTGCAGACTAGTTTAAGGCACATATATTCATGGTTCTTATATATATATATATATATATATATATATATATATATATATATATATATATATATATATATATATATATATATATATATATATATATATTCATATCTGGCGTGAGGCAAAATAAGTACGGTATGAGCGACGGTTTACATAAGCGAGGATACAACAGGTAATACACAGCGAAATCTAATGGAAAAATATTATTACCAAGCTCTCAGTCGAAACAACGGACAAAAGGAATGGAAAGTTTAATAACACAAGAGTTACTAATGTATGGGGTGGAAAGCTCGGGTATCAAGGTTCAAGGAGTTCACTTGGAATGGACGTGCTCCTTAGAATGACATAGATGGGCTTCAAATCCTCAGCGCGCCGATTAGGATCGATCCAAGGTTAGAATATCTCGATTATTTAAGTGATCTGTGAATCCTCAGCATCCCTACAAAAATAATACAAGATAATGTGACAAACAAAACTATCTAAAGGTACGGCGGTACGTACCAACAGTACTGGAATATACCGATTGCTTAAACTTTACTGAAAAGCGTTAAATTAAAAATACGATAATTCGCCTTAAAAATATTAATTAAAAGGGACAATGTCTCACCTATCAAAACTATTGTTTGCAATAGTAATCTTTCTGAGAAGTTTTGTATGCGGTTTAATGAACTGACAAAGAGTGCAGAGTAAGTATGATGTTGATGGTGACGTTACCCTTTTTGTGGGTTTAGTTATAATCTAAAAATAAGGAAGGAGTCATAAATATGAAACTCGTAGTAAAAGTTAAGGGGTATTTCAATTTCAAACAAGAAACCTATAGTTGCCTACTTTTCATTGAAACTACCTACATATAAGTATATTAAAGTAAACAAGCAGATCAATATATTACATTGTGTAACAAATTATATAGCGTCGTCATAAAGGAACTCACTTTTTCTATGCTTGTATTCCTCTATATTTTTTATACCGCAGATGTATTGATCGAGCGGCAGATTTTATTAACACCATGTGAATAGTGACACCTGAGCTTGAGTACTATGGAACAACTTTTTATATATAGGCGCACAAACGTCATAAACGTTTATAGATGAGTGCATGGGCTGACGGCTATACCTGAAATGGCTCTTTCCAAACCCAAACAAGCAAATGTTGCCAATTATTGTATTTCAGGATTTCTGTTCTTGTGAAACCAATAAACTAAATATAGATTCACACCCATACATATTATTCTATTGAAACTGACTTTTAAATGTGTAATAAGAACACAAACAGCTTAGAGTTAGAAACAGATTAATACGCGTGTACACTTTGAATGGCTCTTTTAAGAAAACAAATTCAGAGTAATTTTATATTACTTTGATGGCAGAATCATTGAAGCTTGCTGATTTTAATATCGTAGTTAGAAACTCCAGTTTGTTTGGCAAACTAATTTTCTAATTATACACATACTTTCTGCATCCATCAGCTAAATAGTTTATTCTACTATGTGTATCATGAAATGTTTGGCCAAGGCTTCATAGTCATCACGCAAAAGAGCAACTTTGGCATAATTTTTGTCAGAACGTATACATTTTTCCATAGTGGAAAAAAAATTGACGAAATATGAGAGTTAAATTTTAACTTTTTTTATTTTTTTGACTTTTAACATATATTTATTTTATGTGTTATTTAATGTATTAAACTATAATGATATGTCTTATCTATACATATTTTATCAGGGTTTGTTTTATAGCGTACGTGTTTAGCTTTGTTAGTTTATATTTGTTGTTCTTTTGTACGTATTTTTTTTTAATTGGCTTTGTTGCTTATGTTTACATGTGTCTAGGTTATTATGTAGTTTTAGCATTTCATATGTTGACAGTGTTTATATTATCTTTAGTTTTGCGATTTTACGTTTTATATTTGAATGTAAAATCTTTAGTTTTGTTTGACGCCCCATGTAAACCTTGATGGGAAATACACTATTACCTATTACCTATTATTATTACATATTCAAATATTATTACATGTTATGCACTTTTCGAAAGGAAGACTATCATCACGGCCAACAAACTAAACAAATATAAACGTTCACGTTCCTTGAGGGTGCCATTACAGATGATAGTAAAGGTATCAATGAGTTTAGAAAAAATGTTACGATGGATAAGTAGGGATACAATGGACAAGATACTTTTCATACCAATAAAACGTGAGTTTTCACCGAGAGAAAAGACACAGTCACATGCACTAAGTACCGTATCGCATCAGGCGAAAAACCTAATTTTAAGTTAGCACGATATGAAGATAACGAAATAAAGCTTTAAAGTTTAGAGAGGAAGCGTGGAGGGAAAGAAAACACTGAAAAACAGTGAGAGTAGAACAGCATTTACTGGACATATTCAAGAGCACTAACAACATTGAGAAAACAATCTTTGAGGGCGCATATGTGTAAAATGAAAATAGGCACAGAGAAATTATTTTAGATAACTAAGCCTTAATGTCAAAGACTTTAAATGTAAAAGAGGAAAATTTATTCGACATGTTTTGAAATACTATTAATTTTTTACAATAAGCTTTTAAGAAACCAATAAAACAGGTAGGCCAAGAGGAAGGCTTCTGAAAGACTGAGCCAAATTGATGAAGTGCAGAAGCCACAACGAATTGAAACAATCTATTGAAAAGAGAAAGCCATGTTCGCGACGAAAATCTGATAATCAGTTAAAAAGTAGAAGTACTGGCGTTATTTCAAAACTAAACAGTGACAAATCTGAAATTTAAAAACAGTTCGCCAAAATCCACTCTACATGCAGCATTCACGGCGAGCAATAAAACGAAGGGTTTATCTTGGAAAAGGACAATAATTCTGGCAAGTATATGCGTTCGACATATATTTGTTTGTTATTGAATTTTACTTTATACTGATGCATTCAGGGTCTTTAGTTATCAAATAATAATTTAAGAACCACTTAAATTTTCTATCAATTACAGAGAACTGTAGGTTTGTTAATTCTTATGTACTATTTATTATATTAGACATACATTATTTGTTAAATCATGATTTAAGTCAATAGGGTAGCAACTATCATATGCAAAATTATGTAGGCGGTTATAGTATTTTCTAGATTGCCTAAAGTACTTTGTTGGTGTTTGTTTTCTGCATCAGTGACGAAATATACATTTAAACTGGCTAGTCATGTGGTAATCAATTTCGATAATAAACTCTCATATGTCAAAAAATTTATGCCATGTCAAACTCTTAAACAATTTTGATAAACTCGTTTTTTAACTCTTATACTGCATTTTAGACATCAGCGAAGTAAATACAAAAGGCGACTAGCTGATTTTAGAATTCGCCCCCTTACAATAAGAAGTCTAAAGTATAAAGTAAAAATATAGACAAAAGAAAATATACCTAAATAAGAGACTATATAAGTAGATAAATAAACAAATTGGTTTACATTATTTTATTGAACATATAACTGCAGTTTCGCGTAAGTTCTCAGCTTTGTCAAATACAGGATGTGTTTCTTTCTGTATTTGACAAAGCTGAGAACTTCAGCGAAACGGCAGGTACACACATTGATAAAATAGTGTAAATCAATTTGTTTATTTATCTAGTATCTAAGTATCGGCCTCCACAATATCAAATTTTGTACTATCTGACTTCGCGACCATTTTGGTGTTAGGGTTTACGTTCAAAAGGTTTATGTTATTAGTGACCAAAACTGAACAAAAGCAATTTTTGCGTTTCGTCGTCAAATTTTGTTTTAATCAATTCTGAAAATTTCTCCTAGTTGAGCACTAAAATATATCTTCTCTGCATCTGTAAAGTCCAAAATCTGTTTGCTTGTGCACTTTCAAAAAAGCAACACAACGGCTTGAGTTTTTGCGTGGGGGCGGAGGGGATAATGGGACATAGAATACATGTTAAAGCCACTGAGCTATGGTATATGTTGCAGTTTTAATTATCATACAAGCCAAAGGAAGGCATCGAACGGCGTGAGTTGACTGTGTAGAGAACATGAGCGTATAAAATATTTAATTAAACAACATTTATAATGGAATAGTACATAGTAACAGCTACCAAATTTATAACAGAATGAGTCTCAACCACATCTTGTTTATATTAAAACTAAGCCTGGGAAGGTAATGACGGTTGCCTTTCCCATGACTATATTCAGGGAATGCAATGTGCTGGTCTGGCTGTATCCACGCCTACTGCTGAATGGTCAGGTGGCAATATACAGGGAGCGTGCTTATCTGCATGTCGACTATGATGTAACATGATGTGTTAGCCATGTTACATGTAACGGACATTCGTGGGAAGCGATGGTGTGCGTGATAATACTTGTTATCTCGCGCTACCAAGATGTTCGTTAGCAATAACCTTAATATCTACCCTCTGTTCCACCAGCAGATCCAAGGCAGCATTAGGCGTCGGGCCAGGCAATGATTTCTAGAGTAAAGCCAACAGAAAAAAACTTCATTAAGCCTAGGTAAACACCTAATAATATTCTGGTACGTAATAGGCACAATACAACGTCGAACAAGATATAATTTTGCGCAGGGAACGACAAAACAAGCCAATTTCTATGGAGAGGGTGCGTCAACGATTAAAGAAAATAAGTTTCTCGTTTGTGGGTAAATGTTTTGTAGTTACTATATTATATGGCTGCTAAGCACTCGTATGGGTTTCGGTGATCCAGGGGTAAGAACGTGTGCCTCTGAACCAAAGTGTACTGGCTTCGACGCCCTGGGTTTCCTTTTCACTTTCTGGCATTGTATTTGAGAAAGTTGAATGTCTGCACGTTCCGACCTTTGGAGGGGGCGCAAAGCCGTCGATCCCGTGTCCATACGATGTTGGGCATGCTGAAGGTCCCTACCCTCCTCACAAAAGGGAATAATTTCCAGGATAGTAAGGTGAAACTGCTCTGTGGCGTCGAAGATTGGCCATAGTTGCGGAAATACGCCGACGTTAACTAAAAAAAAGTGTATGCATTTTAAAACTATTTTGGACTGTGCATAGTATGCCAGAAATCAGGGCAGTGTTGTTATTTTTTATGGAGCACTGTGTATTATTCGATTTGTGAATTCTACGTATAATTCAAAAACTGCCTTGTTAAAGGTTTGAAAATTACGGTTTTTGAATTAATTTTAATTTTATCTAAAAATCAAGTATCACGATATTATTATGTTCTAACCTGTATTTTGTTAGCAAAACTTTTATGCTTTGGTCAAGAGAAGACTAAGTGTAAGCTTATGCTCTGCCTAAAAAGTATTTGAGATAACCAGCTGTGTACTACCCTGCTTTTTTGGCACACATTGCTCAGTCCAAAATAGTTTTAAAATGTGCACGCCCAGTAACCGTATGATATATACTAACACTTAATCAAAAAAGGTTAGCCATAAACGCCAAACTCAATTTATTCAATCGTTTACTCATCCTTTACTCGCGAGGATCAACTCAAAAATAGCATAGGAATGTCTGAAAACCGTAATAGAGTTAGAACTTCAGAACAAGGTGACTCTAGCATGGGTTTCAGTAGAGTAAGGTTATTCACGGAACGATGATCTAGACAAGCTGGACAGGGAACATGCTTTCAGGCTCTTAATAGGTCCGGTACTATTCTGCTGCCTAGCCAGGCCCAGCATGGGAATATTTAGTTTACGAATGAACCTGAAGCAAAACACTGGAGCTATGAAAAAATTCCCCAGGACAGAGACAGGCCAAAGAGTTTTCAAAAAAACCTTCAAGACAATTAACCAAAGGCCTACCATGCAGATAACCAAATGTCCCATAAAAAATAATAAGTCTCTTAGCATAAACCAAATGAATGTGACAGGGGAAGTACTGTACATATTCTTTTAAGACGCAGACAAAAACTCACTATATATGCTATGTCATTGCAAAGACTTGACAAAGTTGGGACATCAGTCACATGGAGAATGAAAAACAAGCCCTATTAAGCTTATGAAACCTGTTGAAGGAGATAAGGCTAGACATGGTACTCTAGCGAATTACATGGAAGCATTAGAAAAATCACAGGTCGCGGTATCAAAGGCCGAATGACCAGCTTTACATTATACCTAATGTTATGTAAACTACTGCAGTGGCTATATTAAACTCACATAATACGGAAATTCTAACAACAGTAGTTAAATTCCATTCTAGCAAAGCTAAGAGTAAAACCAGTCCTTGATAAAAGTGAATGCCCTTTAAGATACTTAAAGTTATGATTTCGTAAATTAATTTTTACAAGTTGCTCTTATGAGTTTTCATCAGAGTTTACATAATTTACATTGTATAATTATTCCCTATTACTCTTTATTTTAAGCAGCGTTGACAAAGTGAGGTATGCGCCTTTAACAGCTTTTATTTCTATGTAATTAAAAAAAATTAGCTGTCCAAAATTCTGATTACCTTTGCGTGAATAAAATTTGTAAAAATGCTAGTTAAAAAATTATGTTTTAGTTCGCTGATTTATAAAATGTTAGTCACGCAGTAGAACAATTTCAAAAATTAATACACATAAAAACTTTGTCTTGATGTCTGTAAGAAATTAACTGAATGCTATCTTAGCACCAATTTTATTATTTCCCACGTTTCACTTTGTGGAAATCATAAAACTTTATGGCTTTTTAATTGCGGCTAGAAAACTTAAGTGTAGCATACAACGGAAGCTATCTGATACATCAGTAATTTCGACATAATAAGTAACTTACCCTGTAATTATTAGTAATTAAAGTTAAAGTTTCCAGAAATCGGCTTAAAAATCACGGAAGTTAGTCTTGTTCTTTACTTACTCGTGCGATAAATAATTACAGAACAACTTAATCGACTATACAGGTATACAGTGATCAAATTTCATAAACATTAATATATCCCTTGGAGGAGTTATATGCTTAACAGCATTTCATCCGTAAAATGATGTGCGAATAAAATTGAACTTTAAATAGACGCTTAATATGAAAGTGACAGTAATAGGCATTGTTGCTATATGTGTGCTTTGGTTTAGCTACAAAACTAAATATCACTTGTTTAGTTTTTCCTTAAAATAAGCTTTGTTTCAAAACGAATTTTTCTTTACCAACAAATCTTATGCTTTACCATATACTTAGGGTAGCTGTAACAAAAGGAAAATATCGTATACTTTACCTTCTGCGAAAAATGTCGTTTTTCCGTGCCATGTACTAGCTGAATTAGTGCACTTTCAATATCCTCATCCTTGTATAAAAAGATGTGAGATAATTTAATATCAATTTGGGTTGGTATTACATTAAACAAAGAAAATTCGTCGATAGTTTAGTTGTTTGCGGATATATGGTATTTAAACTTGGATATCCAGTGGCTAATATCGGATAGAGGACATGCTCTGCATTAATGATATATACAATGTTTTGTGAGTATGTGAGCAAACCGCGGGATGACTCAAAAAATAATAGGCATATTTCAATCAACTTTGATAAGTACCTTCCTTTTGCAAATGGTTTGGATAAGTTCGTTAGCCAGGAAAATCGGCACAGTCTTTTCCGGAATATGTTGTGTTTTATTTTGGAAAATCTTTATATCTCCAAAAATAACAAAGTTAGGGCAACTAGATTTAGTACGCACATTAACATCATAAAAGGTCCACTATGCTCCAAAACTTAGATCTGTATGTTAAAAGAAAAGAAAGTTATAGACATTTAAAGAAACAATTTTTGGGTGCCACTAAAGACCAAAAAATTCAGAAAAACAAAATATTTAGGGTAGATAACAAAAGTCAAGGAATGCAAGAAAAATTACTTTGCAAATTTTATAGCTTTTCTTTTTAAGACGTCAAAGTCGCGATTTGAAACGTCAAAATTGGCAACCTTTAGGCAAAGAACCTAAAACAAACACGGGTTATGAAGAGAAAATGTCGCCAGAACTGTGTTTTACAAATTCTTAAGTTTCAGATTCAACCGGCATTTTACTAAAATATTTTCAGAAAACTTATTTCAAATAGAACCTTTTTCTGATGCTTTGGCAGTAGTGTTAGTTATAGAGTTTATGGTTTAATACTCTCTAATTTTCAGCAAATTTTCGTAGAAAAAATCTCTCTTGTGGAGACCACGACTTTTGGATTTCTAAAGGATCTCTTTAAGTGCACGAGAACTAGGACCCCTAGAACCCACATGCAGTGTTAGCTTAAGTTTTTATCGGTTTACACATAGACAGGTGGACGCATTTCCACGCTAAGGCTAAATATTGCCATTATTATACAATATGCTAGAAAATATTGTATACGTTAATTATAGGGCGTTTTGAGCTTTATCTTATAATATTATTTCGACACTCACAGCGTCACGCATAAGTCGTTGGTGATACAAATTTTCTTTTAGTGAATTTTCATTAAATAAATTCACTAATAGAGAAATAGCGATGGTAAGATTTTTGGAAAATTTCCTCAAATGAGCGCGAATTACGACCCCTAGAACACAAATCCAGGGTCAGTTGAAAAGTTTATATATATATATATCATATATATATATATATATATATATATATATATATATATATATATATATATATATATATATATATATATATATATATATGTATCCAATCGAAACTAAATTTGGCAATTTCCTTAATTTTGTTAATAGCTTGGATAGGTTCGTTAGACAGTTTTGACACACAAATACTTTTAGAAAAAAATGCGAAAAACTGTTTAAAAACGCAATATCTTTAAAATTACTAAAGGTATGAAATTAAAACTTTACGTGCACGTAGATATCACATAACTGGTCCTTTCTACCAAATTTAAACTTAGTCGGTTTAGTAAATTTTGAGTTATAACTAAACTAAAAATAAATAATTTACGATTTATCATCTTAGAGAAGGTCAGACAGATATATCAGGGTTACGCTGCTATTGCAAAGAAATGCTCGAAATTAAACTTTAAATGCACAGGCTACAAAATATGCCACAATAAACAATCAGCGGGGTTGTCCTTTGCCGAAACTCTCATCTGAGTCTGAGAATATCGAAAAAACATATAGTAATAAATAAAATTTATGAAAGTGATCCTATTTGTTTAAAGGAAATCTAGAACTAGGTTTTATTATGTATAAATATTAAGCTTCCCATTCTTCACGGTATTTAAAAGGCATCTCCCTCTCCTAGTTTAATCTACCAACACCAGTTAGCTATTTGTCATTTGTTATTTTTCCAACTGACAGCAGGGGTCAGCAAGTCTAATTCGAGGTTATCTTCCTCCTCTGGAAATCGACTCCGCCAGTCCCTTAGAATCTTAGAATAAGGTAGTTCTTGTTTACTCTTAGTTTTTATGTACTCTTCATGTAGTGTATCGAGAATTTGAGCTACATAATATCATACCGTAGTTTCATTTATACCTATTTTATTTTAAACTATACCGATGTTCAGTGTAAATTTTTAAAATTTTAATTCAAAAATTTTAAAATTTTGTATTGTTTATATATATATATATATATATATATATATATATATATATATATATATATATATATATATATATACATATACATATATATATATATATATATATATATATATATATATATATATATATATATATATATATATATTTAATTTTCAAAAAGTATGGATACAGTATTAGTAACCAAGTGTTAAAAATAGTTTAGGTGCAGCAAGTGCGTTATGGTAGCGAATTTTTGTAAAAATATTTCAAATGGTGATAATTATATTTCTCATTAAACGAGAATTCTTAGTTTTGATACATACTAAAACCTATATAAAAGCAGCGTGGGTACTAAATTTAAAAAATAACACAATGAGCTTTACAGATAACTAAAAACTTGTTTTAAAAAACCTTTTTTGTTTTTTGTTTGCAGAAACTATTTCGATTAAGTGGGCTAAAACGGATCATCCAAGTGACT
Organism: Tillus elongatus; assembly: GCA_964006375.1. Classification (NCBI taxonomy): domain Eukaryota; kingdom Metazoa; phylum Arthropoda; class Insecta; order Coleoptera; family Cleridae; genus Tillus; species Tillus elongatus. Next base: position 42,374,605 of record OZ023269.1, read on the forward strand.
AGTAAGTTACAATACCTGCCACGTTTATGATTTGGCAGGTACAATCCTTTTGCAAATAAAAATAATTTTTTTGGTAAATTTGCAGACTAGCACACGGGGGCTTTTTTGAAAAAAAATTCAGGAACATGCTTAGATCTCCTTCTGGATGCACAAACCATAAGAAATATTTCTTGCAAACAGCCCCCAAGAAAGTTACGGGACCAGGAGTGAATAGGGGTGTTGGGCGGGGAAGTAGATAAAAAGGAAACGTGAGCGGAAAGTGCAAAAAAACAGCTTAGTTGGACCTCTATAAGCTGCCTTTGTCCTATTTTGCAGCTATACCTCCTCAAAATTCTGTTTATCCCGCCCAGAACCTCTAATCTTTTTTGTGTACATTGTTCTTATTTATGAATTGACGGTGTTCGTAGGCATGCAGAAGGGAAGGGGTACCCCTGCGACAAAGCAGCGAACCAAGATTTTCAATTTATGTTTAAATTGTTACCCTATTTTATTTGTTTAAAATATTTTCCAAAAATGAACTTGAGGTTGTCTTACATAGAGAGCTACAATATTTAATCATTTTTAAAATGTTTGGATACAGGTAAGTTGCGGTTTTGAACAGTCTTAGAGTCTTTAGTTCTGCCTGACTGCCTGAGAGGATGCATATCTATCTGCTTTGAGTGCACTCCTGTAAACAGATAGTTATAGCCAGAATTTCTGTTTGGAAGATGGTGGAAGTTTCCCTAGAGTCGTAGCTCCTCTCATAACCAATCATGCTCCATCAAGATACTAATAGGCAAAGTCAAATAAAAGCTTGTGAACAATCAATACTAGATTTTTTCTGTGGTTATCAAAAGTGAGATTGGTAATGGTAGGTAAATCTCATATAAGGTAATCAGCGTGTTTCTTAATGAAGTAGGCTAAATAGCTCAGTTCGCGATGTGAGTAACCTACAGAATCAGGCTAGAAGGTCGCGGGTTTGAGTCCTGTGTTCAGACAGTCGGTCTTTTTCACTCGAATGTGGAAAGGCTGGCCTCTGATGAGTTATGGGTGGTATCCTTTGTCTATATGTGTATGTAAGCTCCCACCGCACAAGTCAAAGACTTCTGGGTGGGGAGTTGTCTACCGTGGTGTTATTATTATTATATTATAAAAGAGGGAGGGAGCCTATTTGGGCAGACTTCTAGACGTGAAAACAATATTCTAATTTAGACGTGTTATGTGCAAAGGCAAATTACATTGTACTCTATAACTAGACTGTAAGCAGCTGCTGCGGGGGAAACAAACTTTTAATCCAAAAGAGAAACACAATAAATTTTTTTCTAAATAAATATTTAATGATAAATAAATTTGCTAAAACCTTCACAATACCTGAATCACGCCTGCAAAGTCTTACTGCAATTAATTGCTATATGTAGCGGATAGTGGGTGGAATTTGGTTACACCTGCCCTGAAAATTATCAAAGCCGCACCGGATTGTTTGCTTGGCTTCAGAAGTGTCCGTATTGTTTCTGAAGGTATGCTAAATACAGTGAAATTTTAGTAGTTTTACGAGTAATATAATTAAGTTTTTCACCACCATCTGATTTAGTTAGTGAAGATCTGCCAGGAACTGCATGGGTAGATGCCCTTTTGGCGGATATTGGTTGAATCGGAGTGTTGTAACCTACGCACAAGAAGTACATAAGGGAGAAATTTGTATGTATACAAAGATTAAAACTATCTACAAGTATAGATACCTCTGAATAACATTAATACACACAGTCCGCTGCGACTAGTTTTCACCGGCAAACAGCTATACATGATGCTGTTTACAGGTTGGCCCAATAACTATTTTAAAAATACAATATAAAATAATGAATAAAAAAAATAATGTGGCCACTTCTGAGTACAAAAGTGGCCGTGCAGAAACCCTAAACGTGAATAACCAAAATGTAAATAATAATCCCAACACCAGCTTGCAAGCTTTGGAGGGTAATACTCAAAGATCTTATGTTAATGCAGCGAAGAACGTACCCAAAACAATGCATCCCACGAAAGAACAAGGAATTGTGATGAACGCTATAGGATCCTTTAAATTTTCTGATTATGTTTATGCACTGGGCTCTATAACTGGCCACAGAAATATATTTGCTTCCCGGCTCTTGAACAACAGGGTCTGCATGTACCTGAGAAGTAAAGAAATGGTCGACAGACTAATCGACACACATCGATCTATAGACGTATGTGGTGAAGAAGTAAGTATAAGAAAACTGATTTCTCCAGCTAAACGCTTGATATTGTCTAACGTGTGCCCTTCAATACCACAAGACATTATCGAAAACTCACTTAAGTCACTGGGGCTTACTCTAGTCTCCCAAATTTCCTTTATGAGGGCTGGAATAGCTGGAGATGAATATAGTCACCTGCTTAGTTTTCGACGACAAGTTTACGTATCACCTCCTGATACCAACATATTAGAAACAACAATCTCAATAGTAGTTACATTTGAAGACACACAATATAGAATATTTTTGAAAACAGACGATATGGCATGTTCTCTATGTAGGCAAAATGGCCACATGGCAAGCAACTGTCCCAACCCAAGTGCCAACATCAAAGCGACGACACCAGAGCCCATTACTACAGACCTACCCTCAACAACTGAAACAAGGACCAACCCAAATTAAACAACAAATATTTTACCTACAAGGTAACCTGCAACATCTCCCATTACCACTTCGTCCACATCACCATGTGAACACGATGACACAACACTTTTTCCACCACTAAACAGGAAAGAAAAAAAAGTAATAAAAAGAAAAAGAAACCAAATCCACCAGAATCAGTGGTCGCAGACGAATCATTCAAAACATTAGATGAAATCTATAAGAAAGGTGATATAAGTCTTTCAATCGATTTAGATAGCTTGAAAGCATTTTTAGAAAATTCTTTTGGAAATCCAGATCCACTCACCGAAGCAAAAAGATACTGAAGATGTAACCCTAATTCTAGAAACTATGTACAAACTTTACAATCACCTACACAGACGATCTCTAAAGTCAAGGTTTACAAGATTACATAAAAATTAAAAGAACAACCCAGATCAGAATCACTTGGATTGCAAGTATCGTCAGCATGTCATTTGAGCACTTATTTTCTTCGCATGATGAATTAGACACCGATATGGCGGACGTAACCCACGAGAATCTACAGGTTACTAGGTTGACAGAGTTCCCGACTGATAGTTCCCAACAATTTCAATAGCCCCCTTCACCATCATATAATGGTACTGCCGCGGGTTTTACGCCCGCTTCGAGTTTGTAAAGACACTTTTCTCTCAGCAAAATCCGGATATCGTCATTATTCAAGAAACCCATCTGAAACCAGAACAAGGTATAACATTGAAGAGACACAATGGCTACAACTATACCCGAACTACAGGCCTTATAGCCAGTGGCGGCACATCGATACTCATAAGGGACAGACTTCACTCCAAACAAATTCCACTGAAAACTAACCTAGAAGCTCTCGCAACCAGAGTGCTCATACCAACTACGGTAACTGTCTGCACTGTTTTCGTCCCACTAAACACCAATTTCACACTAGCTGATATCACTAAACTAGTTAACCAGCTGCCGACCCCTGTCATAATCATGGGTGATTTCAACAGCCACAGCATTGCATGGGGATCATCTCATACCCACAGAAGGGGCAAAATAATAGAGGACGTGGTCACTGCCTTGGATACTTCTTTTCTCGACAACACAAGCCCCCACACACATGGACTGTTCCACTGGTAGACTCTCGAATATAGACCTCAGCTTTTGTGATGCACAGAGTGCAGTAAACACTGCTTGGGCAGTGATGGAAGATATGTATGGTAGCGACCACTACCCCATCAAAATATCGTTCGGCTCCAACAATAAAAAAAGGGCAACTTCCTTGGTGAAATGGAGAACGAACAATGCTAATTGGCCTCAATTTCAGGCAACAATCGTCAAGAGCTTATCACAATCTGAAATAGGCGATAACATACATGATACTGTCTGATAATTCAACCAAGTCCTAATCAACGCATCTGAGGGCTCTATGAGCAAAACAAAAGCGCATTCTTCCTCCAAAAATACTTCATAGTGGAATAGAAAATGCACAGAAGCGTTCACACAATGCAGAACAGTCACAAACCGCTTCAAGAGACATAATGCACCTGAGAACCTCATGGAATATAAAAAAATGAGATCCAATCTGAGAAGAGTAATTAAATAGGCAAAAAGAGAATCCTGCAAGGTATATGTTTCAACACAGGATAACCAAACATCCCTCAGGGAGGTGTGGAATAGAGTGGGGAGGATCAAAGGCCATCACTCAACATTTAACATAGCAGCCATACAAGACACGAAACAGAACATAATCACATCCGCCTCCCACATTGCTAACCATTTAGCAGAGCCTATTCATCGAAATTCCAGCGATAAAATCTATTCAAATAAATTCAAAAATTATAGAGAACAAGCTGAATCTGATTTTCAAGTTAACACAGTGGATTAACACGAATCTTTACTGAATATATCTTTTTCAATGCTGGGACTCAAAACAGCACTCAAGACTTCACACGAATCTGCAGCTGGACCAGACGATATTCCAGGAATTTTTCCCAAAAAATTACCAGAAGAAGCATTAGCTGTTCTACTCAGAATATATAATTTAGTTTGGGAAAAACAGATTTTCCCAATCATATGAAAAGAATCCACGATATTGCCCATTCACAACACAGGGAATCCGAAACTTGATATTTACAGACCCATTTCATTAACCTCCACTATATGCAAATTGCTATAGAAGATGGTCAACCGAAGGCTGTTATGGTTTCTAGATTATCACGGACATCTTAACCGGCACCAATCTGGGTTCCTACTAAACTACTGCGACTATCCTAGACAATCTCGCCTGTCTCCAGTCAGAAGTACTTGATGCTTTCGCTCACCGCCAAAAACTAGTAGCATGGAGCACGCTTTTGACACTGTCTGGAGAAAGGGCATTTTACAAAAATTATCCACGTGGGGAGTTAACGGCAATACACTCATATTCATTAGTAACTTCCTTACTGACCGAAATTTTAGAGTAAAAGTGAACGATACCCTATCAGACACATACAACTTACAAAATGGTGTCCCCCAAGGCTCAGTCCTCAGCCCAACACTGTTTAGCACCGCAATCAACGACATACTGGACACCATTCAAAGCCCGGTCAGGGCAAACTTCTATGCAGATGACTTAGTTATTTAGTGCAGAGGGAAAAATGTCATATCGACCTGCAAACTTATCCAAAATGCCATCCAAAGTTCAAAGAGTGATCCGATCATAACGGTGTCAATTTCTCCTCCACCAACACCAAATGTATGGTATTCTCAAAAAAATGCGACAATGCTGTCACATGTGCCCCCAAAATCAGAGGAACGTCGTTGGAAGAAGTCAAGCCACATAAATTCTTGGGCATAACCTTTGACTCTAAACTAAGTTGGAAGGTTCATGTCAACCAACTTAAAGCTGACTGTATAAAGGCGCTTGGTCTTTTGAGAGCTCTAGCACATCAGAATTGGGGTGTTCATGAGACAGTGCTCCTCTCCATTTTTAGGTCACTAATCAGATCAAAAATTGAATACTGACAAACTATCCAACAGCACCAAAGTCAGTTCTGAAACCTCTGGATGTGATTTTAATCATGCCTTAAGGATAATGACAGGAGCCTTCCGAACAAGCCCCACGGACAGCCTGTATCGAGAATATGGAGAAAGACCCCTATGGCTGCAAAGAGAAGCAGCGCTACTACAATACGCGGCAAAAATTTTGGCAGATCCAAAAAAAAACCAGTTTACTATCTAGTATCTCAGTCGGATATCAACAGATCTCAGAATAACTCCCTTGAACCACTATCGATTGTTCAACGTATCAGAGGATATCACCAAGTACTCAATTTCAGCGAAACATTACCCTTGGGAGATGGACAAATACCGCCATGGATTATTAGATTACCAGGTACAGACACCAATCTCACAACTTGTAACACAGATTCCTTGCCTACCGACAGTGTGAATAGATTATTTCAGGATAACATATCAAAATACCAATGTGACCTGATCATGTATACCGACGGATCAAAGAACACACGGGGTGTAGGAAGCGATGTTATATTTCTTCTCAAAAGAGAGGCGTATCACCTATCATCAGGGTGTGGCAATTACACAGCAGAGTTTTTTGTCATAAAGAGGGAATTCTACACATTCATCGACTCCCTATACAAAAGTGATTTAGTGTCCACAGAGTATTTAACCTCTATTAATTCACTAGCATCGCTTTATGCAAGAAACCCTATAGTAATTGAAATACAAGAAAGCGTCCAACGTCTCTACCATGCTGGCAAATCAATCTCACTGATCTGGACGCCTTCCCACAGTGGTATTGTAGGCAATGAAAATGCTGACGAATCCTCGCGGAATGCGATACTAGAAGAGACAATAATACCCATACAAACCCATTCAGACCTTATTGCCAATAATAAAGAAAGTTTTAAAGCCAAATGGCAAAATCACTGGTCATCCCTTCACAACAAATTTTGCGAGATCGAAATATCAGTGACTCCAAAGACGCTTCCAGGTCTAGCACGCAAGGAAGAAGTCGTTATCACAATAACTCGTATAGGTCATTGTAAGTTCACCCATGGATACCTACTTATCCGGCAACAACAACCTCAATGTGAAATATGTGACAGAGTGATTACTGTTAACCATGTAATTCAAGAATGTCCATCAATCCAAGACTCGAATACGTAAATGGGAAAACACTATCCCAAATTCTTGACTGGAGTGAGCCAAATGTGACTACTTTACTCTGTTTTTTAAGACAATCCTCACTATTTGAAAGCATTCAATTACACATACTTTCAATTAGCGAAACAAAATGTACCGACAGTGTCAATTTTAAGACACTTTAAACTTCCAAATAAAGAAAAAGCCGCACCCCTGTGCACAGCTGTTTCAAATGAATACTAGTCACGCCTATATTATTTACTTTTGTTATAAAAATTATATCTGTCAATTCATATATTACTGTAACGATCGTTGAATTTATTATACACTTCACAAGCTTTTATGGTGTGCAAATAAATTACTCAGGGCAAACGATAATGGTGAAAATAGTTAAAAGATAAATAGCTGAACCTATTGACACTATAGCTGATATTGTAGCATAAATTTACAAAGTTTCCGAGTGATATCAACAGCATTACACCCCTTATCACAGTTTAAATTTCATGAAATCTTTGTATTATTAGTTACTGATTTGAAATAAACGGTATTATATAAATATAATCTATAGAATATACATAGATGATTATACGACTAGTAAACAGATTTTGCTATTCAATGTTTAATCCGACACAAAACAGCAATTCAAATTTGTTGAAAATACATGAGTAGATTTACATAATTTCAATCAAGCATCGTTGATTTTATATAAAATAGCAATACACGTCCAGTCAACCACATATATAACCAACGCGTCGCCCAAAGCTAAATGTCTGGTAAATTTAAAAAGTTTGCACGCAGCAAGTGTGTTATGGTAGTGAATTTTCATAGAAATGATGTGGCATCTAATATATTTTTTATAACTTTTTTCTTGTAACATACAAATATAAATTTTGGTATATACTTTCCTTTTAATATCGTAAAATTACGTACCAAATTTGGAAACCATAGTTTTGCTATTTTTTGAGATATTTTTTCCGAAGGAAAACCCAAAATTTTCTTAGAGAACCTGTTGGCTTTTTCTGGCTAACGAACTTATCCAAGCCGCTTACAAAAGAAAGGTACCAGGCAAATTTTGTCAAAATCGAACCACTATATGGGTTCTAGGGGTCCTAGTTCGCGCACATTGGAAGAATTTTTTTCAAAAGTGTCTGCTAAATTTAAAAATTGAAATGTGCACTATTTTAGGCTTACAATTTAAAAAGGTTAGGGACGCAGCAAGTGCGTTATGGTAGTGAGTTTTCATTGAATGCTTCAAATTTGAATAACTCAACTTTATATAAATCTAAAAAGTTGAGTTTTGGTATGTAGTAAGGTCTTTCTCAAAGCCACATACATACCAAATTCCAACAAAATAGCTTTGTAACTGTCGTAGATAAAAAAAATCGAAGGGAAACTAAATTTTTCCGGAAAACCTTCTCCGATTTTACGGGTAAACGAACTCATCCAAGCTATTAATAAAAGAAAGATTCTTGCTGAGTTTCATCAAAAGCGGTTAACAACTTTTTGAGTTATCGTTGTGGAAACCTATATATATATATATATATATATATATATATATATATATATATATATATATATATATATATATATATATATATATATATATATATATATAACCATATAAAAATTTTAACTGACCCCGGATATGGGTTCTAGGGGTCCTTTTTCGCGCTCATTGAATAAAAATTTTGCGATGTCTTACCATCGAAACCCCTCTTTAGTGTTTTTTTTTAAAATCAAAATTCACTAAAACATAACAGGTGGACTTTAGGTAGTTAAATACTGTATACAGTGTGCAACAGCCAAATGAAATAAATTCGGTATCTCAATTATTGTGCATATTTATAAAAAAGAATGGACGCAGCAAGTGCGTTATGGTAGTGAATTTTCATAGAAATTATTTGACACCAACAATTTTTTTCATTAAATGCTTATAACTCTTTTCTTTTAACATCGAGATCTAAATTTTAACATATAGTTTACCTTTTATAACGCTAACCCACTTAACAAATCTGGTTACCATAATTTTTTTATTTTGAGAGATAAATTTTTATCAAAATTGATCCATTTGAGTTATCGGTGTGTATATATATATATATATATATATATATATATATATATATATATATATATATATATATATAAAAGTAATTTTTTGAAATGCAATATCCTGTTGTGAAAAGCAAGGCCTGATCTTTAGCTTCCATTTTTGTTAAGTGCTCAATTTATTAAAGACTGCTAGTTTTTATATTATTTACATTTATATCTACATACCCAGATTCATATAGTGCAAAATATTAACAAACATTGAATTTTCCTAGAAACCGTCGTATCTGAATAAAAAAATAATGCGTCAAGTTATAAACATTATAAACATTTATTATAGAATTTTCACGGTGTAGAAATTAACAATGGAATATACAATAATTCAGAAGAAAACCTCAAAAGTTGTTGAGCATAAACAATCAAATATAAAACAGTAGATACGAATATTTACCTTCTTACAGCAAATGCTCAAACGTACCTCCCTAAACGTCAATGCAACACTGCAATCGATATTCAAATGATTGTTACTCTTCTCAACATAATAACATCGATACTTCGGATGGTCCCTCTGATCGTGCCTTTCATTTCTACCTTGATAGAGCTGCGGTGCGTATACGAAATCTTTGACATGCCCCCCATAATAAGAAATTGATTTTGGTGAGATCTGGTGACTGTGCTGTCCATGCTTTTAGTCCTTCTCTTCAAATACAGCTATCTGGAAACTTTTCATTAAGGTAATGTTTAATGGGGCCTGTGTGATGCACTGGGGCACCATTATGGAGGAACCACATTTTTTGACGTAAAGTTTTCTAAAAAATCTAGATACATCGCCCCATTTAACGTTCCCTCTAAATAACATTAATATTGAGCTTTACCCTAGAAATGCGCCACCCTATATATATATATATATATATATATATATATATATATATATATATATATATATATATATATATATATATATATATATATATATATATATATATATATATATATATATATATATATATATATATATATATATATATATATATATATATATATTAGTGTGTGTGTGTAAGTATCACACCGATAACTCAAAAAATAATGGTTCGATTTTGATAACAATTGGCAGGTTCGTTCTTTTGTAAGCGGCTTGGACAGGTTCGTTAGCCAGGAAAAGTGGACCAGGTTTTCCAGAAAAATTTTGGGTTTAAAAAAACTATCTCCGTAAATAACAAAGCTGTGGCAATCAAATTTGGTACGTAGGTTTGTGTTTTATAAGGTAAAGTATATCCCAAAATTGAGATTTCTATCTTGCAAGAGAAGAAAGTTATAAGCATTTTTTATAAAAAAAATTCGACGCCATATCATTTCTGTGAAAATTCACTACCATAACGGACTTTCTGCGTCCACAATTTTGTTTAAAAATGGTATAGCTTTGCAATTTGTTGCAAAAATGTACAGAAAAAACAAACCGCGTTAATGTAAAAGTATAACAAGAATATTATCGACTTTCCTTTTCTATTAGTTCCTGCGTAGGACTTTGAATTCCTATAAAAAAACTCCATTTAGTGCTGTGTCTTAAATTGATCAAAAATCACTTATTCCCATCCACTGTCGGACATCGCATATCCAAGATATTTACTTTCGTGAGTACTTTTTAAAGTCATCGACCTTGGTTCAGGTCAGGTCAGAATCAGGCGTTGGAAGCCATAACGTCTTCTAAGAATGATGCCTTCCAAATATGACAGCTTTATCCTTTTCACGGTTTCTAGCAGTTTGCAATCTTCTAGGGTATCATTTGTATTAGCCTTTTGTTTCCAACTCTCTCAACCCACAATATATTATTTTATTTTGTTTATGGTAAAGGTTTTTTAAGGTGGTTTACGGCATCCAACAGCACAGACCATACATAGCATTTGGCCATCGTGTATCTAAATAGTTGTTACAAAGGAACCTAAAGCCTTGATAATGTTGTCCTTGCCTGCTTTACTCTATATCTCACTTCCACATCATACAATGTTTACAGAGCCTCCTAAATATTTTACCTTTTTAAATTGTTGCATCTCTTTACCGTTTAGGTAAGTGCGAAAGCCTCTGGTTTTGCTGACAATCGTATATTTTCTTTTACTCCTGTTGACATTGCTTCCTTCATTTACAGCTCGCATTATCCGTCCGGATTGATGTGTCTCCGTATAAGTGGTCTTTATCGGAACACAATTTAATTTTATATCCATATCGCTTTCCGACATCATCTCAAAAAAACCCTTCTGTATATATAAGCTGAATAAGACAAGTTACAAAATGCTGACCGGTCTCGACCTTTTCTCAATTATAAATACTTCTGCTGTACTGCTCTTTTGATATCATACCTTTACCGTTTGATCCCAATACAGAGTAGTCATGGTTCTTAAATCATGAGAGGACGTTGCTAGTTAATGAAGGTTTTTTCAAGCGGAAGTCATGCTTGAAGTTGCCTAGTGCTTCTCTTGTAGCGTACAAAACAGACTAAAGCATATTTTCTTTTATCAGATCATCTTTAGGCAAGCTGTTATAAGCTGAAGGTAGCTTCTCCAGTTCTAACGGTCCTGCTGAAATCAAACTGATCAGCCCATCTAACCCTTTGAATTTTTTTAGCTCCGTGTTAACAACGCGTAACAATAGCTAGAGGAAATGATACATGAGGCTGACGAAACAATAATCTTAACACCAGTTTAAGTTTCTTGTTTTGGGTAAGGTTTTATAAACAAGAACATATATATATATATATATTATATATATATATATATATATATATATATATATATATATATATATATATATATATCAATATATGTGTGTGTGTGTGTGTGTGTGTGTGTGTGTGTGTGTGTGTGTGTGTGTGTGTGTGTGTGTGTGTGTGTGTGTGTGTGTGTGTGTGTGTGTGTGTGTGTGTGTGTGTGTGTGTGTGTGTGTGTGTGTGTGTGCGTGTGTGTGTGTGTGTGTGTGTGTGAAGCGCATGTAGTCACACGATTTTATTTAGTTTTTCGTGGTTGAGTTTGCTGATTGTTTCTAGAAATATGACTGTGCCAGAAGCCTTATTGCTTTTTATTAACTAAATCTGAAGGTGTACTTCCGCCACCCACTTTATGTAAATTTGTCAGAAGTTAAAACATATTAGCAAGATTTAATCCCTGTATACACATCACCTAGACATAATAGTGGTTGATCTAATTGGTACAGTAACAGGGTAATATCGCGTACTGTGCATTCCTTTCATTTTATAAATAGAACTCTGACGTTGGACAGCATATTTCCTGCAGGACAAGAGAATGAAATAACTCCCGATATGTTTCAAAGTCTTCCGCAAACAATCGCTTAAAATTAACTTTATATACGGCAAATACTGGAAATCAGAAATAATATTTCATAAAAGAAATGACTACGATGTACACTCTTACATTACTATCATGCACCACAGCTTTCTCGCCATGAACTGACTTCTTTAGGCACAAAACAGTTGCAGTATGTGCTAGTAGTATAGATCCGACATATTTTTTTTTAACGTCGATCTATTTCCGCGACTATGACGAATCATTCACAACAGGGGTTACAACCTCACTATGCTGGAAATTTTGCCGAGAACTTCTAATTATTTTGGAAGGGGGAGGGGGGATTATATTAAACTTAATTTTACAGTATCTAGTGAACATGTCCAATCCCCTACTCCCATGCAATGTTGTAAAATTAGAGTCCAAATATTCTGCATTTGCACATGTCAAAATCATTGTTGGTATGTATGCATTTTTATGTACTTAAATAATGCTCATAAATGACTGTATAATGTAACTAAAATTTACATTACCATTATATATGTATTTTTATTAATTGATTAACCTAACAGAGAAGCTGTGCGACGTCTTTCAATCGTATTAATGTGAATTTTTTATAAATAAGTAGCACAGATAAAAATGAAAATTTTTAATGAAAATGTTTTTCTTCTGAGTATTCTTTGCTAAAATAACCATCGGCTATATGGAATCACATCAAAATACCGTTGACCTGCCACAGAAGTAATTTTAAATTTTATTTTTTACCAATGATTTTATTGACGCCAACATCTTGATAACCAGAATTTCTTGCAATATCAGGATTTTACTACCTTCACAGTTGTGAATAACACAATAATGACGGAATATTTGCTAACCAAACTCATGGCGTACGGAAGTTTTTATACATATAACGCTAAAAGCTTAACATAATGTTGTATTTGAAAATGGATTTACGTATCGGCCAAAACTATCTAATTTTCAAAATCAGAAATGTTTACTTGGCGATGTAACCAGCTTCTCACAGCTACAAGAATTTTGAAACACTTCCACCATACAACTACTTACTAGATCCACTAGAATTCATTTGCGCAAAAGGCATCGCTACCGTCATAATCTCACATAGAATCACCCTAGGACAGGGAAACGCATTGTCACTGGAAATCTTAAAACATATTTTGGAAAGGATGATTCGCACGGCTTGCTTTGATTGGAATAGGGAATGACTTACGGGATATTAGGCGGTGTCCGAACTGACTTAGTGGATTGATAAACAGAGTTATTGATTTTTCTTTGTAATGTTGTTGTTTGACGCATTACAAAAGAAAGCATATAAAGTAATTTATGATAAAAAATATTAGATGTATAAATTTTAATTTTTGATATTTATATATTTTTGTTAATAAGGTGGCTTCTATGGAAAAAAGCAGCTGTATTAAAGCTAAAGAGATGTTAGTTTAATGATTACGCGACTGTAGACAATGTACGCGCCACATGCAAAAATGTCGTTGTAGATGACTTAAGCATTGGAAAAATATTTTCAAACTATTGCCATTTAATGTATTTGTTCTGTAGTAAGTATTTAGTAGAAATTTACCTGGTGAAATTGAATGCTGCCTTGTCCGCTATTTGGTGACCACGCATGCCAGTCTGCGTTTGTGCTATGCGACTCTTCTCATGGTGTAATATAAATAATAATAATAATAATTATAATAATAATAATATTAATAATAGATCGATAGATAGCATTTATTAACTCAATAGATATATATATATATATATATATATATATATATATATATATATATATATATATATATATATATATATATATATATATATATATATATATATATATATACAGTCAATTTAACTATATTACGCGTTGGGTACTGAGCTTACCATTTGTCCAATATAAATAAATCAAAACATATTCTACATCCAATACCTACATTTCTATTTTATACAACACGTACCTTGTAAAGTAAATCCAAAACTAAAAGTTCATATTGAAAAATTCTTCCATGGTATATACAGGATTCTCTTCCAATATATTTTTTTATATTTTTTAGACTTTGTTTAAAATGCTTGTTTGTTTTATCTCGGAGTGTCTTTTGAATTTTTATTAAAGAAAATTTTTCATTTTCTGTAGCCCAGTGATTCTTGTTCTAGGCAGGTTTAAATTTTGTTTTCCACGTAGCTCGTAGTCGTGATCTTGTATATTTGTAGAAAATATGTCAATGTTTTTTTTCACAAAAAGTGAAGCCTCCAGCACCTAAATGGCATAGCAGGTAAGTGTATTATTTTCTTTAAAATAATTTCTACAACTACGATCTTGTTTCAGATTAAACATTGATCTTAGACATCTTTTCTGTGCTAAAAGCAGCTTATTCGTATTTACTGAACCGCGTCATATTATTATCCCATATCTCAATAAAGATCCAACTAATTATAAGCTGTAATCACTGTAGTTTTAGAAGACGCTTTAGAGAGCGTTCTCAAAAGGTGCGTACTTTTTGACTTTTTCTTGGCCAATTCGTCTATATGGTTATTCCAGTCTAATTTCGCGTCTAGTTTTAACCCAAGAAACTTTGCTGTGATATACCAATGGAACTGATTTTGATACTTCCAGTTCAATATTCTTTTTTTTAAACTTTTTTCTTCTTCCTTTGCTTTGGTGCTAGACTTAATGACCGTTATTTTATGAAGATTCACTGCCAAGTTATTCACCGTGAACCAATATTGTATTTTAGACAAAACTTTTTGTATGTCAGTCTTAAGTCTGGATATGTTATGGTCTGAAAAAGCAATTGCGATATCACCAGCATACATGTTGGCGCTTTTATCTATCCAGTTTGGCAGGTCGTTTGTGTAAATGATATACAAGGAAGGTCCCAAAATTGAACCTTGGGGAACCCCTTTATTTATGATTCCATATGTTGGACTTATTTTCTTGGCATCGTCACCATACTCCTTTATTTAGATTCCATATGTTGGACTTATTTTCTTGGCATCGTCACCATCTCAATTATATGTAAATTACATACAAGGAAGGTCCCAAAATTGTTTGGGGAACTCCTTTATTCATGATTCCATATGCTGGACTTATTTTCTTGGCATTGTTTTGTTTTCTGTTATGTAAATACGATTCTAAAAGCTTCAAAGGAATACATCTTATATGATATTTTTCTAGTTTTAATAATAGTATATCATGCTTGTGGAATCAATTGCCTTACTTAAATCAAGAAAAAGTCCATATATGACATGAGCATCATTAAAAGCATCATACACTGCGGATATTATTTCGTAGGCTGATTCCATTTTTTCCCTCACCTTAGGCCGTACTGATATTTCGTAAGATTCTTTTGTTCAAAAAAACTTCATAATTCGTGCTTGTAATATCTTCTCATAAATTTTTGATATGTTTGGTAAAATTGCTATCTGTCCATAATTTTCAAGATCTTCTGTGTTGCCTGTGGGATTACCTTTTTTGTATAGGGTACGTACGTTCGCTATTTTAAGGTTGTCAGGAAATATGCCTGTCTCGAAAGTTTTATTAATTAGATGGCATAATGAAGCCGACAATATATCTGCACTTTTCTTTAGAATCACCATAGGAATCTTATCCCATCCTCCTGCTGTCGTATTTTTTAGTCCCATAATGAAGACTGGAGTTAAAAAGAAAGTTTTTTCATTAACTTCTATTTTATCTAGTCAAGGTTTTGCACCTTGGATATTTGGACACATGTGCAAAAATATATTATTTGCTTCATTTAAAACCTTTACTTTGTTTGTCTTATTGTCTGTATTTTTTGGTGACATTTTCTCTGTGTGTTGTTGTTTTATGACTTTCTAAATTGTTTTTGTTTTATTATCAGATCCATTTATTTTTCTTTCATTTTCCAAAAATGTTGCTGTATTGATGACTTTTTAGGAGTTTGCTATACTTGGTATATACTGATTTTTCAATCTCACCGTTCTTTTGCAGTTAATATAAAGTTCTCCTCTTTTTACATGATATCTTTGTACCTTTTGTTATGCACGTTTTATTATTCTTTGAGATTTTAACAACTTTTTTTATTATTAATAATACTAATAATAATAATAATAATAATAATAATAATAATAATAATAATAATAATAATAATAATAATAATAATAATAATAACATAAATTTATGCATCACTATAAATGCAATAGAAGAACAAAATAGCTCACAGTAATTAGTGGATAATGACAATGATAATGATAAAAGATAAACTGATGCTCACTGAAGTCAGAGGCTTGTTCATGAGCCACTGTTTAATTTTAAGATCTATAATTAAGATAAAATATATTCAAAACAACTAATCGAGAGTAAGAACATACCACAAAATCCGGAATCTTAATTAAAAACCTGAAAGGAATTACATTTATTATTGTAACAACTGCTGCACATACAAATCACGCACACTCTCCTATGCCATTCTCACAAACTCACACATATACTTCGCCGCTGGGAAGCTCCAATCAAATTCTAAATATTTATTAAACCCATATACTCATCTAAGTGAATCTGACTTATCCACACTGTAAGCCTAACCTTAAACAGGTTAATACTTGTAATCTCTCTTAGTGAGGTTGAGACCTTTGTGTAGAGTCGAGGCCATATATATCTGAAATGCCTTTGCCCAAAAGTCTTAGCACACCATATTAAGCATTTTTTCTATATCGTCTACCGTGTGTTTGCACAATGCTCAAAAGAAAGTCTTAATTCTTATGTTTCCTTGCCAGAACGCTTTTAGCAAAAATCTGTCTTATGTAAAAAAAACCACTTTTTTGATAAACGCTATCGCTCAGTAAGTGTTTAGCATATCCATTATTAACTATAAAACGTTTCTGTAGTATCTCCACTGGCTTTAGGTGAGTGGCCATTATGCCACCCCACCCAGTCACACCATATCGAATCACAGACTGCCAAAGCATGATACACTAGCTTCAATTGATGAAAATTCACAATTGTTCTTAACTAAGCCAGTCTGCCTGAAAGATGACGAAGCTTACTAACAACACCAATTATGTGAGCATCTCATCTTAAGTGTAAATCAATTATGACTCCCAAGTATTTAATCGATTTTGCAGATCGTATCTCTTAAAGAGAATTTTGTAAGTCAATTTTTAATGGGGCAGCCCTAGATTCATTGCACGAAAAGGATACAAAATCAGTCTTTTTAAAGTTTATGGTTAACAGCCTCTCATTAAACCATTTTTGGGTAAACTTCAAACCATCTTCCACTATAAATCTTAAACGATTCCAAAATGTTTCTTCATAGAATTTTGTTGTATTCTCAGCAAAACAAACCACATTTCCACAGACGCTAACTCCAGCCGGCCATTTATATATATATATATATATATATATATATATATATATATATATATATATATATATATATATATATATATATAACAAGTCGAGCATACAAGAAGATCTTCAGCAGAAAATGCGATCACTAAAAAAGAAGTGTGATACCATAGCCTAGGGAAACATCACACTCGAAGATAGCCCACCCGGTCGTAAGAATTAAGGTTATCACATTTGATAGCTCAGTCCCATAGGGTATTTGACTACGACAGTTCGAAGCCGCTGCTACAGCAAATGGTTGGGGCGAGAGAGAGAAAGCTACTTTGTTAACCGTAGCTTTTAGGGGAGATGCCCTAGATGTGCTCCAAGGTATTCCCAGGGAAGAAAAGTTCAGTTTTGAGAGCATTAGACATCAATTTGGCGACCACAATTTACAACAGCTGTATCGATTTCAGTTGAAAAATCGTTGTCAGAAATCGGGCAAAAGTCCTCAACACCTCCACGCCGAGGATTTCAGACTAACACAGTCAGCATACGCTACAGCTCCGGTGTCATTTCTGAACTAGCTGTCGCTGCAAACATTTATTGACGGCATTAGGGATACCGACACCCAACAGACGGTGAGGATGACGAGACACAAAAACTTGAACGATGCTTGGCACACTCCTTGGAGTTTGAAGCGGCAAAGCATGCGCCAGAAAGTCATGTGAAAGTTCGCAGTCTTCAAGTCCCAGGAGGAAATAAAACAGATATATCCAAGGTCATGCAGCTCTTAGAGAAAATAACAGAATAGATAAGGCCTACGTCTCATGGGCACACACTAAGAGCTCACCGTGCAAATGTTTTGCGTTGCTGAAACTGCGGCAAGGTGGGACATATACGAAGCGAAAGTTGGGTTCCGAGATTACGCACATGGGAGAAAGTGAAGCTAAGGTCGGTAATTGTTTCTCAAGCTAGCAATTCTGGCAGCGCTCTCGTCGTAAATGAATACGTAAGTGTCAATAAGACCCAGATGATCGTCGACACTAACGCACCCAGAATGATTATTCGCCGCGATATGGTACCAAGAGGGCGGGTAAGAGAGCCGGAGGTAGTGTACAGAGTAAATCCAGTGGTGATGGGATCCAGGTATTTGGTGAAACCAACATCGAGCTGCAAATTGGGACATGAAAGGCAAAGCAGAGAGCCATAGTTGCCGCCATATCAGATTATAATTGGCTTGGAGATACTTTAAGTTCAGTGCGCTAAGCTTGCTCTTGGCACTCACATCCTGCCTATCGGCGATGAAGAAATAATAATGTTGCCTGGCAATAATCTGGTAGTGCGGAAAATCACCATAAAGCAAAATATCAATGTCTGCCGTGAAAGTGCCGTTCAAGTGAAGGGAGCTGTGAGAGGAAGAGGCGACCCAGTTCCTCAACCAGAAGCAAAGATAAAAGAAATTATGCGATAAGTACAAGACGAAGGGCGTAAAGACCATGTACGTCTGAAGTCAACCCGGGAAAAGGTCAGGGGACATATTTGCTGGAATAGAGCTGATGTGGACAGGACGAATAGGGCCTGCAGAGATATTTGCGCAAGTAGAAACACCAGAGAAAGAGCAATTTGCTGAAGAACCAGTTCACAGGCTTACGCCATACCAAGAAATGTCAGAATTCGACCGGGACGATCTAATGTAAGAAGGAGGCAGTGTCACACCCGTCTCTATGAGAATTAAGTTTAGAAACTTTGTTCCTTCTATTTTTTTCTCCCTTATGGCTCGTCAGCGTCTTTTCCGCCTCGATAGCACCGCAGCCTTTTTGTTACTTCCATGGCCACAGGCAGGTGGTAAAGTGTCGTGGTAACAGCGAATACTCTAGAGTTATATTTCTAGAATGGAGTAGAAATGACATATATAGAATAATGTACAAAGGTCTAGAACTACTCTATGGACAGTATAAGTAAATGAGGTTGAAGATATAGGGAGTCAGTCAGTAGTGAGTTAGTGTTGGTGTATAATAAGCGACAGTAGAAGGCGTATAGTGAAATATAGTTCGATGGACATTTAGTAATAGAGATAAATATTTTAATTGATGGTGGTGTTGAAAACTAGTTACTTATAATAAATTAGTAGTTTGAAAAGCTGTGTTTTGTTAGCCAGCAAATCAAGAACTCTGAAGAACGTATCAATATAATCAATTTATTTCCAGAAATAAAAAAGTCTATTTTAAACATAATGGTCTTAATGTATCTGGAAATTAAATTGTAACGACAGGTATGACCATATACTGGGGTTGCAAGAACAGCGATGTACAGGAAAGCGGATATATATCTATATAAGACATTAACTTCAAGATGTCGTTTATAGAAGCCTGGAGCTTCAAGTGTTATTAGAAATGATTGATTGAAGTTCACTCAGCTGCAAGTGTCCACAGCGTCTTTTTGAGCCCATCGTTGCTGACACTTCTGCAATTTCCAGACCAAACTAGATCCAATTTTCACAGAAATATAAATTTTATAAGTTTTATTTTTACACGGGTGACATTATTATTTTCGATACTAACAATGTAACAAATCGTTGTGCATTTCTAGTAATAAAACTTTCTTTCTTCTACGAGTAATCTGTTTATAATTGTGATATCTGTTTCTTTATTTACAGTTAATTGGAATGTAAATAACATTTGCCTATGTTATTGTGAGTATAAAGCGGAATCTGATTATGTAGCTTGTTGCCTAAGATAATTTAATATTTATAAATTCCTCTCATTTGTAAAATAACAGAGGTAGATTATAATCACATCAAATGGAAATGTTATTTAGCTTTGCCGCTAAATTTTAAAAACCCTTTTAGTGAATTTTCGTAGAAAAAATTCACTAATGGGGAGATCCCGACTTTTGAATTTTGAAAAAATGAGCGCGAACTAGGACCCCTAGAACCCATATCCGGGGTCAGTTTCAATTTTTATATGTTTATATATATATATATATATATATATATATATATATATATATATATATATATATATATATATATATATATATATATATATATATATATATATATATTTATATATATATATATATATATATATATATATATATATATATATATATATATATATATATATATATATATATATATATATATATATATATATGTATATGTATCACACCGATAACTCAAAAAATAATAGGCCGATTTTGATAAAATTTGGCATGTATCTTTCTTTTGTTAATAGCTTGGATAAGTTCGTTAGTCAGGAAAATCGAACGAGGTTTTCCGGGAAAATTTTTAGTTTTCATTCGAAAAAAATTCATATCTCAAAAAGTAATAAGCCGATTTTAATAAAATTTGGCACATACTTTTCTTTTGTAAATGGCTTTGACATGTTTGTTAGTCAGGAAAATCGGACGAGGTTTTCCGGGAAAATTTTAAGTTTTTATTCGAAAAAAATTCATATCTCAAAAAGTAATAAGCCGATTTTAATAAAATTTGGCACATACCTTCCTTTTGTAAATGGCTTTGACATGTTTGTTAGTCAAAAAAATCGGACAAGGTTTTCCGGGAAAATTTTGAGTTTTCATTTGAAAAAAATTCATATCTCAAAAAGTAATAAGCCGATTTTAATAAAATTTGGCATGTACCTTCCTTTTGTAAATGGCTTTGACAGGTTCGTTATTTATAAAAATTGGACAAGGTTTTCCGGAAAAATTTTGAGTTTTCATTTGAAAAAATTTTTTATCTTAAAAAATATAAAATCTATGATAACCAAATTTGGTAGGTAGGTTTAAGAGATAAAAAGTAAACTATACACCAAAATTTAGATTTCTATGTTACAAGAAAAAAAAGTTATAATACAATATTTTGTGCCAGATCATTTCTATGAAAATTCACTACCATAACGCACTTGCTGCGTCCAGGCTTTATTTACTTACTAAAAAGTTTCAGAAAGGAGGACTAGTATATAGTTTGTAAGCGAATTGCTGAATCAATAATTTTACTTATGTAGTTTATCAGATTCGCCATCCACAAACATTTAGAATGTAGAAAAATATACAATACATCACCAGTAGAAAGCCCAATTATCTATTAGATTGAGACATTTAAAGTATATTAGACAGGTAATCTTGTAATTTGGCAGGGTGTAATTTTTTTAATAGTATCTCAAGCATATTGTTTAAGTAAAAGTCTAGCAAATATTATGGTCACAAAAATAATTCTAAGCGTAATTGTTTTCGGTAATTTTAAGTAACACTCACTCACAACGACTGTCATCATTTTGCTGGGTATATGTTCGTCAGTGCCTTATAAGAAGGACCTCTTACACAATAAATTTTTAACCTTAGTTGCAAAGAAAGTATTCTAGATATCTTGTCTTTTTTCCTAGTGCCGCATCTTGAGAAGGCGCGCTCATTCAGTTCTCGGCGGAATGGTATTGACGAGTACAGTGCAAATATGTAAGTGTTTACAAGTTAAGGTGTTTGTAGGCTTCCCGCAGGAACCAGTACACTTTCTTTGAAAAACTTAAACATTGGTGCGAGTAGTCATAGCACACTGTTTTTTTTTTGTGGGATGGTGTTGACGTGTACAGTGCGATGACTCAAATGTCTAAAACGTAATTTTGGCTTTTTCAGGCTTCCCCGAAGAAAACTGTAATTTTACGGAAAAATAACTGTTGTATAAATGAAATTAGTGTTCATTATGCCTTTGGCATCGACAGGTAACTGCGATTATGCAACTCTCTGCTATATTTATACAAACAAAGACCGTCCAGGAAATACCAGTCTTTTTTGTAAAGGCTGAAAATCTAGCTTTATATTGTAGGGATCTTTGTATCTGCGTTGTGCCAACAATCAACTTCTAAATAAAAAGAGAAGAGTTTTCTACCTCAATTTTTCCCTTTTCAGTTATCTTTCTGGGAAAATTCCATTTTTTCTAAGTTTTTATGGATATTTTAGGTATGCTATCAGCGACGATTTGAAACTTTTTCAAAGCTTTTGGGAGGTGTCTGGTCACATTGGAAAAGGTCCCGTTTAGTAATTATGAATGTCCAAGTGATAACATTTCCTTGACTTGTAAATCAAAGAGATCTTTACGTTAGAGTGTTGTGTAGAGCATACAATTGTTTGCCAGTTGTTTTGGTATAACATATGACTAGGTTGGGAAATGACGCTTCTTCTTCTTTTAGTCTCGTTGAAAAATTTTGCCTAATCCCTAATCCGCCCCCGGTTTCTAAACCTGGTAGTTATGTGAAATTAGGTGACATCCGAGAACTTTCTTATTTATCTGTATTCATTTCCCATGAGAAGTTTCAATGATAATCAACTGTTTGTTAGTCTGTGCAGCTTAAGATAGAGACTTCGTTTTTGTTACAGTATATTCAGATGATAGCCTCATCTAATATATTGCCTGACAATTGGTAATAAACATTCAGGTTGTCGTCTTCCTTTTATCCCTTAACTTGCACCTAAAAAATTTTATTTACATCAAAAATGTAAATTTTTAGAAAATCACCCAGAGACTCCAGGGTCGCCTTCTACAAGACCATTAGAAACGAAAACATTCGGCTGGCCGACTTGTTGAAATTGTAGAAGTTCATTTCTCGTCCAGCACTCGGTCCGTTCTGTTAAAGTTGAGTTTTTATTCCGCTCCTAACCAGCTCTTTTCTTTTAAATTCTAACAGTTCTAACCAGTTCATTCTAATTGTGCACACGGATTTATAAAAAACAAAACGTTTCAATGTCTACGTTCCATTTTCAACAAATATTATTTATTCCTAGCTTGTTACTCAAAAAATTATCAGAATTCCATAATCACGCTTGTGACGAACAGGAAATTACAATTCTTCAAAAACGTACAATGCATGTGGCTCAAATTTCCAGATGTTGTTGACTAGTACAAATGTGTGAATAGTGTAAATAAATTCTCAAACTAAAATCAGAATCGTATAATTAGTTAACTTAAAAGCCAGTGTAATTAAAAGGTCCTACTAGAAAATAAATTACAGTTTTTCCAAGGAAGTCTTGTCAAAACTGGACTGAAATGATAGTTGATGTGGTAGTATTTTTTGCACAAACAGTTGTGGACATTGTTATCGATTTAGCTCCTTTTCAGATATCTCACAATTTATTTACAGATTTTCCTTGATATCTCAGGTATCTTAATGCAGAAGATTTGTGACTCTTCTGGAACTCTTGTCGGGTGCTCCAATATTCTGCAAATGTCCCGTTTAGTCAGTAAAAATGTCAGTGTTTCTAAAAAATATGAGGTAATTCCTGAACTAATAGACTAAGCTATACAGATCGTAGTCGACGCTTCATCGTCCGTATTAACACGATCTATGTTGAGTTTTTGATTTTCTCTTCTAGTTCCACAATACAGCTTTCAAAAATGTATTCACAAAGCGCAGCTTTGTGAATAAATTTTTGAAAATTTGCACATACACCTGTACTCATCCTTTTGGGAATACTGCTCACTACAACGTTTTACAATTTCATTTATATTTGTAAATAAGAAAGTCAAAATTCTCATCTGTTTTATAGTCAAAGTAGAAATATACTATCCCATTGACGCTTAGAAGTTATGGAAATGTTTAATTAAGTAAAATTACAATACGTCATTTCAGTAGAACAATGTTCTTTCAGAGTATCTGCAAATACATCGGTACTTGTAAATAATTCAAATGTAAGAGATTCTTGTAAATATGACAATAATTAAGTGAGATTCATTTGACATTTTCGTATGTTTTGACTGTAATATTTCAAACTGTGTTAAATACAATCATAAGCCAATTCAGTATGGCACATTCTAAAATTATTTTTAAATAAATATTACACTATAATACTACAGTCGGCGTAATTTTTTTTTTCAGCGTAATAAGTTTGATTAAATTGACAATAGTATATGATATTTTTTCGAGTCGATTAGTAACATCAATAAAATAAAAACTCGGGACGCAGCAAGTGCGTTATGGTAGTGAATTTTCATAAAAATGTTTTTTATTGCAAATATGTTTTTCTTTTAATTTAAGAAAAGAGGCATCAATTTCGGTTACCAGTATAACCTATATAGTAAAAACAATGTGCCATGTTTCATAAAAATAACTTTATTGTGTGAAAATGTACAAACATTTCCTAAAGTAAACTTAAAGTGTTCCCGGAAAAACTCGTTTCTTGGTCAACCTTATAGGTTAATAGCAAATTGGGCTATACAAATATGAAGCATTTGACCAAAATTCGCTACCATAACGCACTTGCTGCATCCGGAATTTCTTTTTTACAAACATGCATTATATTTCGATGGAAAATGCAAAAATGCAATAACATAAGGCGTGTTTGATTAAAAAAAAAGAAAATTTGTATCACCGACCACTTTTGGGCCAGCCTGTGATTGTAGAAATATTTTTTGAAGATGTAGCTCAAGACACCCTATAATTAATGTATAAAGATATTTTTCATATCTTGTATAATAACGGATATATTGAGCTTTATTGATTTTTTACGAAAATTCGACAAAAATTATATACCATTAAACGATAAACTCTATAGCTAAAACTACCTCCCAGCATCAGAGAAAGGGTCTATTTGAAATGAATTTTCTGGAAACATTTTAGTAAATTGAAGGACAATGACGGTTGAAACTAAGACTTCAGGGTTTGTAAAACATCCTTCTTGAGACATTTGATTCCCATGGCCCGTATTAGATTCACGTTATTTGCCTAAATGTTGCCGATTTTGACGTTTTATATCGCAACTTTGACGTTTTGAAGAAAACCCCAATTTATTTTTCTTTAAATGCCTATAACTTTTTTGTCTTTTGACCTACATAGCTAAATTTTGGCAATGTGCCATATTTCATCAAAATAACTTTATTGTTTGAAAATGTACAAAAATTTCTGAAAGTAAACTTAAAGTGTTCCCGAAAAAACTCGTTTCTTGGTAAACCTTATAGGGTAATAGCAAATTGAGCTATTCAAATTTGATTCAAATTCGCTACCATAACGCACTTGCTGCGTCCAGACTTTCTTTTCTTACAAACATGCATTCAATTTCGATGGAAAATACAAAAATGCAATAACATAAGGCGTGTCTGATTGAAAAAAAAACGAGAATTTGTTACAGCAACGACTTATGGGCCACCTGTCATTGTAGAAATATTTTTTTAAATGTAGGTCAAGACACCCTATAATTAATGTATACATTTTTTTCACATCTTGTATAATAACCGATATATTGAGCTTTATGGATTTTTTTACGTAATTCGAAAAAATTATACACCATTAAACGATAAACTCTATAGCTAAGACTACTGCCAAACATCAGAGAAAGGGTCTATTTGAAATGAATTTTCTGAAAACATTTTACTACAATGAAGGACAATGACGGTTGAAACTAAGACTTCAGGGTTTGCAAAACATTCTTCTTGAGACATTTTCTTTCCATAGCCCTTATTAGATTCAAGTTCTTTGCCTTAATGTTGCCAATTTTGATGCTTTAAATCGCAACTTTGACGTTTTGAGGAAAAGTCCAATTTATTTTTGTTTACATGCCTATAACTTTTTTGTCTTTTGACCTACATAGCTAAATTTTGGTAGATAGCTTACCTATAAGTATGTAAACCCGTGTACCGAATTTGGTTGCCCTTACTTTGTTAATTTCAGAGATATAATTTTTTTTCGAAAGAAAACACAAAATTTTCCGGGAAAACCTAGGCAGATTTTCTTGGCTAACGAACTTATCCAAGCCATTTGCAAAAGGAATTTATTCACCAAACTTAATCAAAATCGGACCATTATTTTTTCAGTTATCGGTGTGATACATACATATATATATATATATATATATATATATATATATATATATATATATATATATATATATATATATATATATATATATATATATATATAAATATATATATATATATATATATATATATATATATATATATATATATATATATATATATATATATATATAAACATATAAAAATTGAAACTGACCCCGGATATGTGTTCTGGGGAGCCTAATTAGCGATCATTTGAAGAAATTTTTTCAAAATTCAAAAGTCGGGATCTCCTCATTAGTGAATTTTTGTAAGAAAATTCACTAAAATGAGCATTGCGGTTTCTGAGGTATTTTTTAAATAGATCAGCCTGTATATATTTATATATTTTGAAAGAAGACTTAATTTAGAACATAACTTTTCTATCAAATAAGGTAGTTACTGTTATTTTTTTTCATTTAATCAAGGTAGCTGGATTTCCGTGTAATGAACGTGAAACGGTTAATTTGTTTAAATGTTTGTTTTTAAATATTCTGTTATCTGTCAAGAATTACCATTTGATTTTACATTTATTATGTCTATGTAAACTGTTAAACTGTTATGAATTTTAAATGGTTCGTGTTAATTCCGTTTTGTGTGTGTAAGTAACTACTAAATACATAATTTATATGGGGCAACATTAGAAATTTAAATTTAATATAAATGATCGATAATTGCGTTGTAAAAGATAAATTAATTTTCATCAACATTAATAATATAGAGGCATATAATACTCGTTTTTGTATACACAGATTAGTTGTTTAAGTGTCATGTTTCATACCACTTGGTCCCTTATAAAAAAAGTCTGGACGCAGCAAGTGCGTTATGGTAGTAAATTTTCATAGAAATGATCTGGCACAAAATATTTTATTATAACTTTTTTTTCCTGTAACATAGAAATCTTAATTTTGGTGTATAGTTTACTTTTTATATCGTAAACCTACCTACCAAATTTGGTTCTCATAGATTTTTTATTTTTTAAGATAAAAATTTTTTTCAAATGAAAACTCAAAATTTTTCCGGAAAACTTCGTCAGATTTTTATGATTAACGAACTTGTCAAAGCCATTTATAGAAGGAAGGTACATGCCAAATTTTATCAAAATCGGCCTATTATTCTTTGAGATAAAATTTTTTTTCAAATGAAAACTCAAAATTTCCCCGGAAAACCTCGTCAGATTTTCCTGACTAACAAACCTGTCAAAGCCATTTACAAAGGGCAGGTACATGCCAAATTTTATTAAAATCGGCCTATTACTTTTTCAGATAATAATTTTTTTCGAATGAAAACTCAAAATTTTCACGAAAAACCTTCTCCGATTTTCCTGACTAACGAACTTATCCAATCCATTTACAAAAGAAACGTACATGCCAAATTTTATCAAAATCGGCCCATTATTTTTTGAGTTATCGGTGTGATACACACACATATATATATATATATATATATATATATATATATATATATATATATATATATATATATATATATATATATATATATATATATATATATATATATATATATATATATATATATATATATATATATATATATATATATATATATATAAACATATAAAAATTGAAACTGACCCCGGATATGGGTTCTAGGGGTCCTAGATCGCGCTCATTTGAAGAATTTTTTTCAAAATTCAAAAGTCGAGATCTCCTCATTAGTGAATTTTTTCTAAGAAAATTCACTAAAATACATTTTTTTCTGAACTTTTACATTGGCTGTTTTTGGCACAATACGGGTTGCCGCAAAAATATAAACAATAGGAAAACCTTGGATGCCTGACGGTGATAAAAGCTATTCTAAAAGATGTTAAAAAATCGGTAGAACGGTTTTTGTTAAACCAAATGAAAAAGTTTTATTGTTAAAATACTCTATGACACTGTGTAATAAAATCAAGCATTTTAACTTAGGAAAAGTAATACCAATCAAAGGTATGAAAAGCTAATCACAACTTATCTCATTAAAATTTATTAGGGTTGCTGATATATTAGGGAACAGTTGCTAAATCTCTAGTTAATAAAAGTAGGGTCGGTAGGTTTACAAATCTTGAAAAACTGGCATGGTTTTAACGTAGAGCGGACAGTTTCCCGTATACCAGGTTTCCAATTAGGCCAACATCTGTTTCCTCTGCACAGAAATGTCATGATTTTGACTGCTTTGCTATCTAAGCTCAACTTCGCGAGCGTACAGAAGATGCAAAAGACCATTGTGGTGCCAACACAAGAAAGCTTGCGGTTTTGTTTAATGCCAGCAAAACTAGCCTGCCAAGGTTATTTCGAAGACAAAGCTTACATAATTTTCAACTACAACGTACGCAGATCCTATCAGACGAAAACGCTTTATACCAGCACGAGTTCCGCCAATAAATACTTGATAGAACTGCGAGAGATAAGACTTTTTCGTATGTACTTACCGATAAGGCACAATTTACTACGAAGCGTATTTTCAATTAGGATAACGTTTCACCAAACAAAAACCCATGCTATGAGAGAAAATATTTTTCAAAAGAGATTCTTCACAAATATCTGAGCTAGTATCCTAAATGACTGCTTCGTTGGACCACACATTTTGACAGTTTGTTGATAGAAACGGAATACTTACTTTGTAGAATAAAATTCTACCAGAATTGCTGTGAGAAGTCCTGCCAAATCTTAGACGAAACGTGTAGTACCTTTATTATGAGGCACCTGCTCACAACTCACATATCATCAGCAACTGATTTGATGAACATTTCTCAAGTAGATGGATTAGAAAGCATGTGCAGTGCCCTGCACCATCCTGAGAATTGAAACCCTGTGACTTCTTTTTTATAGGATCATATGAACCAACTGGTGTATATTGCTTTAGTCAACAAAGTGTAAGGACTACAGGGTTCAAGCTGCAGCAATGAAAATCAGATTTCGACAAACCAGAATGCTGCTGCAAGGATTTGGGGCATCAATGCAAAGAAGAATAAAACATTGTCTCGATAACGACAGTCAGCACGGTTCCTATAATGTAATTATGTTTACGACGTTATGTGTTTTGTGTGTATCACGTAATAGTTATGTGTAGTGCAAGTGACAGAATTCTAGCTTTGAATATATATCGGCAAATTATTAGTGTGTTTCACCTTTAGAAATTATCGATACATTTGATATCGGTTCCCACTGCGCTTTTATATAATCACTGATAAGTGACACTACCCTTGAAAAATTCCTGGCTTATTTTTATTCTCACGTCAGTATGAAGGGGACTGAAATTAGGGTATTAAGGAAATAATAATAAACTTCCTCAAAAAAATCAAATGTTCAAAATAAGCTCTTGCAGTATTTGCAGGTTTTTTATTGTAGGCATCTGTTTTTGGAATATCTCTATACAAACTTTCAAAATATCATATTTTTTTGCATGTGTAAAATCCATATTGTTTACAAAGTGCACGTTTTATAATTAAAGTTATTGCAAGTTAACACCACTTCCGTTAATGTCTTCTATTTGTCAGAAAGTGCCAAAATAAGTAACCAATTACATTATCTGCCTTGTTATTTTAATAGAAATTCGGACACCTCAATTTTAATATGGAATATGTCAATAATTTTCGATTAAGTTAAGGGGATTTGTGAGTGTGCTGGAACCTCCACTTTCGAATTTATATAAGTATGATTTTAAAATATGTAAAAATATATGTAGAGATCTCTTTTATTTAGAATATATAATGATTAGAAAATATCTAGAAAGTGCAAGGCATGATTGTCTTTGTAATTACAATAATCGGTTAAGTGATAAAAGTTATGTTAAAACCAAACTATTAAAACAAAAATGTCATCAATAGTGCACACTTAGATTTGAACACAATGTATAACCATTAAAAATATAATAAAAAAACTGTTTATCAGTTGGTACGTTGTTTATAAAACATTTTTAAGGTTCAATTGAATATCAAGGGTACAATTTTTCGCAAAGTAAATGCAACTAGATTTGTATGGTATCATTTTAAAGTCAATTACATTGACATTTTGGTGGGTACTGCATCTGTATATATTACATTAATCCTCTATAAAACACAAAACGTTTTGAATTACTTGTTGCTTTACTGCTTGAGCTGAAAAACAGCGTGGTTTTAAATTAGTCAAATTCTTTATAATAAATTTTCCTAGAATCAACTGAAATACAGAAAATAAAATTATAAAGACTATGATATACACCGATCTATTAATCTCTTGGGTTGTCTCTTGCACACTAACTGTAAATTTCAAACAGGATTACAGGCCATCAGTCTAATGTGTACTACATCAATCACATATCAGTATAAATTTTAGGGGATTCTGATATAAGCTTTCAGCATTGTCCTTGGATTTAGTCTCTTAGAAAAAACGTTCTGTCCCTAAAATCTGCAAGTTTGCATAAAACCGTTACTGATTCTGACTACTCCAATTTCCATTTCAAATATGTGTATATGTAAGGGTTTAACCCTCTAGTTTTGCGATTTTCTCCTGCATTTTTGGATTCTCTACTGTAAATAGACGTTAATTGAGTTAATTATATAGAGGCATATATATATATATATATATATATATATATATATATATATATATATATATATATATATATATATATATATATTACTATGGTATTTATTTTAGTATACCTGCAAATATTTATTTTAGAGCTGAGAACATATGTCTTAATCATCAGGTTGGGTTCATTATAATTACAGCTAGCTTCTACTAATTAAAATTCATTAATATGTGCTATTTAAATTCATTTATTGATTTTTACTTGATCAAAATTAATTTCGCTTTGCACAGATACAACAATTCTACTGATTAATTATTAACGAAAAACAATGCTTCTGGTTAATTACATTACGGTGTCTATGCGACACACATTAAATACAAACAGGAACATTTAAAGCATTCATTACATAAACATAAATTGAAAAATCCTATTAAAACATTTTACGGTGTCTATGTGACACACATTAAATACAAACAGACATTTTAAAGCATTCATTACATAAACATAAATTGAAAAATCCTATTAAAACATTCAGGTAACATTATAAATAATTACACAATTACCGGTTAAACATTGATACAACATAAGCAATATACATCGACAATTCTACAGAGACCACAGTCTCTTTCTGTTCATTCCAAGCAAATTTTTGCTTATTGAAATTTATTGGCACACAAAAAAAAATTTTAATTGTTGGTGTTAAAATGGTGAAATTCAAACCGCACTGATCAATTTAGGAAAAGAAAACATTTACTGAAACATTTTCCATTGGATTATATATTGTTTTTCTATTATTGCTGTCCATTATTAATCATTATTATTTTTCCAATTCGTCCATGCCATATTTTACTGCCCATTTATTGATTATTAACGGATTTAATTTATTAACATGTGGATATTTTCGTTATTCGTAGCACTCTGGAGGTGTTTTATAATCTCCCTTCGATGCACTCTGGAATCTCTTATGTCAATTTACATAATTATGACGATGATCACATGATCTGGTGAAATAATGCTGATGAATTCACTGGATGGAAAGACACCGGACACTCTCGGACTCTTGCTTTTATTAACTTCTTACAGGTGAAAAAACGCTATTGTTCATCAAACCACATGTGTTTGAGCTTTCCGTCAAACCTTTTGTGTCTTTTTACGTTTTTTTCTTGTTCGCACATATACCTTAATACTACATAAAGTTTTGTTTTTACAAATGACCTCTGCTCTTTTAATACATCGAGCCTTTAGGTAGCTTGGTCATACCTATTTTTACATACAATAAAATCAACAGAACTGCATTTATTAGCTACTATCTCATTCTCCCTACAAAAACTGAAGCATTGTTCTTGGTTTCTTTACGGATATTTCTAGAATATAATTATTTTTTTATTACTCGAATGAAACTTAACATCGAGGGTTGCTACATGGGTCACTGACATTCATGTCGGGCGTTGACATCTCACGCTAAACTCTTTCGTTGCTACATTAGGGTGTATACGTTTATTTTATATTTACTAGGATGTATAAATTTCCCGTTTTCCCATTAAAATTTCGTAATCTTTCCTATTATTTGCTATCTATAGCAATATATATATATATATATATATATATATATATATATATATATATATATATATATATATATATATATATATATATATATATATATATATATATATATATGTCTACAGCTCAGGTCTATAATATAGCTTTATAAGAATCCAGAGAATTTGGCCTAATAGTACGTTTATTTATTTATTTTTATATTATTATTAGAGATGTGTAAATTGTTTTTATTTCTCATTACTGTAAATCATTTTCTTGATAGTTTGTCTTTATCAACCAACTGAAAAACCAAATGCTAATTTACGGAGCTACAAGCACATCTATTTTATCAGAAATAAATCGGAGATTTCCAAGAAATTATTTGAGATATTGCTGGTTCTACAAATATTAATCTGGTTTTAAAAGGTAATCGTTGTTTATATACAAAAACATATAATATACACTATTTTCAAGACGGTAAATAAAAAAAAATCGAAAAGATGATATAAGTAGACAGCTTTTCGTACATTTGTCGTTGAATTTTAAGCATGTAACACATTACTTTTTCTGTTGTCGCCTTCACGCTTTTTGTCAAGTGCTTAAGGAGGATTCACAGAAAAGTGAAAAATTTCTTCAGTTTTTTCTCTGGCTGGTGGAAAATAACCGAGAACGGTAAAACAGTTATGGGACTCCTTTTTCGTAAGAAATATTAAAGTTTGGTCACCAATTTAAAAGTTTAGTTTGTTTCAGTGAATTTTTGTACAAACGGTTACTATTTGGGACGTCCCGGAATTTGAATTTTTAAAAAGTTTCTTCAAATGAGCGCGAACTAGGGCCCCTAAAGCCCACAGTGTAGAGTCAGTTTCAATTTGTATCGGTTTATATATACAGCACATACGCCACGGGCTCTCATATTTTTCGTTATTTCGAATTTACTTCAAACGGATATTGTGTAGGTTGAAAAGGACTACAACATAAAATTATTTTCAAATATACAGGACAATCCAAAAAAGTGTGACACCTCCATGTTATGTTTTTCCTTATGGAACACCCGGTATTTCACAATGTTTTTGAATTATATGAGAAAAATAAGGTTCACTTAGTCCAACAACCTCTATACCTATCTATTACGGTTTCCGAGAGATCTTGATTTTTCAACGCATGTCGGTTTTCGAAAAAAAAAACGTATCTCTATTGTCAGATAATATCGTAAAAAAAAACTCATAAGCTTTTGATGGTGTATTTGGTACTCTATCAACTACTGTAGTTAATATTTCTTAATACTCTACAGGGTGTAAAAAAATCAAGTTTTAGTATCGGCACATTTAAAGCAGATTATTTCATTTATTTCAGATGGAACACCCTATATTTTTTTTGCTGCAGTTCATAGAGAAAATAACTCGCTTTCATGCGATACTAGGGTATCTTATACGGAAGTGCAGCGGTTCCGGTGCTATTCAGACTTTTATTATTGTTTTTGCATAAATAAGAATTTTTCATTTTTAACAACAAATTTATCTTGCTTTTTTTGAAATTTAATCTGGAAATTATCCAAGGTAAACAAATGATAAAAATAAAAACAGAAAAACCAGGAGTAATTATAATAAACATAGTTCTATAAATGTTCACACTCACGTCCATCCTGTTCAATGCATGCCTTTGTTCAAAGGACCGCTTGACAATGAGCAACATTTGCAGCGATATTGTATTGAAAGCATTCCGTATGCCTTGTTTGATGTCATCTTGTGTGGTGAGGCATTTCGTATACGTTATGCTTAACATGTCCCCACAAGAAAAACTCAAGACATGTCAGTCTGGCGATCTGGCTGGCAAGTTTTGTGGACCTCCTCGTGCTAACCATTTATTGGGAAAATGTCTACTAAGTAATTGTCTCACTCTGATTTGAAAATGTGCCGGAGCACCATCCAGCTATAGCCATATCCGCCTTATAATAAATAGTGGGATGTCTTCCAAAAGTACAGGCAAATTTTGACAGAAAAACCTATGAAACCTATCCCCATTTAGATGTCCATTGGAAAAGTAGGGACCTATTACTCTTCACCCTAATATTCTACCCCACACATTAATAGACCAACGATTCTGACGGTTAATACTGAGGCGAAAATGTGTATTTTCGTCAGTAGAGTAATAAAAATTATATCTATTTACCAAGCCGTTATTATGGAAAGTCAATTCGTCTGTAAACAGCACATAATCGAAAAAGTGTTCATCCTAACCTAACATCTCTAATGCCCACATACAGAAATCAAGTCGTCGATTGAAGTCAACATCTGAAAGTTCTTGATTTAATTGGATCAAATTTGTGTTGTTTTTCAATTATTCCGCCAATGTTCTGCATGCCCAACGCCGTTTCCTGACTAACTTTGCGCTGGCTTACGCGGTGATTTTCTATAAGGGCTCCAATGACCGCAAACACATTTTCTTCATTTCCGGTAATTGCACTCTGTTTATTGGTCTTTTTATATGCTACGCTTCCAGTTCTTCGAAAAACTCCTAACAACCTTTCAACCTTCTTCCGGATGGATGATTTCGTGCCAGGTATTTTTGTGCGTAAACTCGTGATGCCAGTAAACAATTTTAATGACATTCACCAATAGTTAGAACAATATTAGTTCATTCCTGTATATGGTACGTTTTTATTTCAAACACAATAATTTTAGAATGATAAAATTACAAAAGAGAATAGCGATATAACTGAAGAATTAAAATTTGTGCAGTAGGTAATCGCAAACAAGAATTGACAAAGGTTACAGGCCTACGTACGATCAGGTAACCATGTACGTTTCATACATTTCAATATCAGATGCAGAGAACTTGTTATCAAGAAAGAAGTCTTATCTATACAAAAATACAGTTATCCATAAGAGAGCCTCATGTAGTTTTTAAGGCAATCGAATATCCCTTTAGATTGGCCTATAAAATACAGGTGTCCCATTTGAAATGAACACAATAATCAACTTGGCATATGTAAACAATAATAAAAGTGTGAATAGCGCCAGAACCGCTGCACTTGAATATATGGAACCTAGCATCATATGAAAGAGAATTATTTTCTCTATAAAATGCAGCAAAAAAATAATAGAGATAAGATATTTTTTTTCGAAAACCTCACATTCGTAGAAAAATCAAGATATCTTGGAAACCGTAATAGCTAGGAATAGGGCTCCTTACAGTAAGTGAACCTTATTTTTCCCATCTAACTCGAAAACGTTGTCAAATACTGGGTGTTCCATAAAAAACATAACTTTTTGAGGTGTCACCTTTTTTTGGATCTATATTTGTCAATAATTTTAGTATGTAGTCCTTGTTAACCTACACAATCTACGTTTCAAATAAACTAGAAATAACGAAGAGACCCTGGCGTATGTGGTGGGCCAGCCTGTATATATATATATATATATATATATATATATATATATATATATATATATATATATATATATATATATATATATATATATATATATGTATATATATATATATATATATATATATATATATATATATATATATATATATATATATATTATTGCATGCACAGACATGGCTATATATTAAGAAAGCCTTTTATCCTACTGAACCTACAAATTAAAAACAGTTAAATATAAATATATTCGTCAATGAATAGATTTTGACATAGTTTAAATTTATTAGCTAAGGCATAAAAAACATTTTGTATCAGAAAACATTGAACAATTAAACTCACAATGAATGAACTGCTTAACAAAATACAAAGTGGTATAAACCCGGTATAGACAGCTACAAACACAAACAAGCTGGTAAAAGACCAAATTTATAAACTGTCTTCGACAGAACAAAGTGAATTTAAATAAGAATGTGATTAGGGATTTTAACAAAATGTGTTAATATGTATAGAAAATAAGTAAAAATTTGTTAATTATCAATTAGGGAAACTATGTGTTAGTAATTATTCTAGAAAAATAAGGTTTAATGAATGATAGGTTATAAATTTTAAAACAAACACAATTTGACTTACATGTATAAAATCGGAATATTGAATTATATGCAGGAAATGACTTTCCTTTGACTAATGTAGTTAAATCATGTTATTGGCTTATCTGAAAACAGAAAATGGTGATTGGTGAATAAACAAGTTTAAATAATAATTATCAACTGTGATTCGAAGTTACAAAACAAAAGATAAAAATTAGAACTTCCGGGAGGAAGAACGAGAGATTGGGAAGAGGGCGCTGGTAGAAAGAAAAAGCTAGTAGATTGCAGCAAGAGAAAATGTTCAAGAAAGTTAATGTACATGATTAAAAACTAGAGTGAAAGTATTTTATAGGTTATACCTACCAGCAAACAGCTATACAACAACTCCAATCAAGAATACTCTTACATAAATTGGGTAAAAACAGTGAATGGGCTGGAAGATTGACCCACGCCAAGCAGACTCAGGGGTAATGCATCAATAATTGTTAAAAAGTGTATTCAAAACAAGAAATGAACCTGTAAGTTTTATAAAGGAATAATATGTCAACGTCAATCCAAGAAGTTAAATGTCATTTGCAAAGGCAATCATACCTAAAGAAGAACTAAATATAAAATATTTATGAAGTACTGGTGAGAGTCACCAGAGGGCGATAAGTAAACGTAAGAAATTCAAACTTATTTCCTCCATTTTAATATTTTCGTTGCCAAGCAACAAAATTCACCTGAAACGACGTTACCATGGTGATAAATAATTGCCAATGAAACTATTCAGATCCGTCATAGCAAGTCATAACCTTGTTTTTAGACAAAGCATTGGAAATAAAATTCTCAATAATAAGTCATAATTGCATTAATAAAGCTGGCATATTTGTATGTTAAAATTAGTAATATACGGGATCCCAAGTAAGAATTTTAAATTTGTAAAATTAAGTCAATAACCAAACAAAAAGCTTTTTGATAAAAATAATAATAATAAATAAATATAAAAAAAAAGTTCAAATTATATATTGCTCATTATTTTATTTTCTATAAATGTCACACATATCTGTCCATTGACCAATTAATCCTCTAGCAGCATATAAAAAGTTCAGCAAATATAATACCTATGCACCAAGAGTAAGAATTTTCGACATTGGTGGACCCAACTATTAAACATTCGCTGTAGGTAAGAAGAGTATCAACAAAATAGCTGTGGCATAGTAAGTAGATCAAAAACCAGGTAGATATTTAATTTGATAAATTTACATATATATGTATTTTTTTTTAATAAACTCATAATTTAATTCAGTATAATAAAATTAAACAAAAGGCGCCCAACAAAAACATAATAAAACAAATAACACAAATATCAACACCTATATTTAAATAAAAATACAGTAAAAATAATAAAACCAACAAAAACTTTAATAACACATTTATTTCAATATTACAATAATCAATTTCAAAATTACAATAAAACACAATACACTATATACAAAAATACAATATATAAAAAAATCACCCTTACATTACATTACGCACCCCCGAAACACTATTATATATATATATATATATATATATATATATATATATATATATATATATATATATATATATATATATATATATATACATATATATATACACACACACGCACACACACACACACACACACACACACACATATATATATATATATATATATATATATATATATATATATATATATATATATATATATATATATATATATATATATATATATATATATGTGTGTGTGTGTGTGTGTGTGTGTGTGTGCGTGTGTGTGTGTCGCACCCATAACTCGAAAAATAAGAGGCCGATTATGATAATATTTGGCAGCTACCTTTATTTTGCAAGGGGCTTGGATAAGTTCGTTAGTCAGAAAAATCGGACCAGGTTTTCCGTGAAAATTTTGGGTTTTTTTTTCGGAAAGATTTTTTATCTAAGAAAATAACAAAGCTATGGTAACCAAATTTTGGTACGTAGGTTTACGTTATAAAGAATCATTTAGATCTCTACGTTACAGAAAAAAAGTCATAAGTATTTACTAAAAAAACATGTTTGATGTCAAACTATTTCTAGGAAAAACCACTACCATAATGCACTTGCTGCGTCCCGACCGTTTTTTTTTTACAATCTGGAACAAACATATCTGATGATACCTAAAAAATAGTAATATCTCGCAAACACCTTACAATATAGTTAATTTTAAGGAAAATATATTTTTAATAGGAGGGGAGTACGAGACACAATTGTAAAGAGGCCCGGACGAAGCAAGTGCATTATGGTAGCGTAAATTTATAAAAATATTTCAAATTATAATAACTCATCTTCCCAATAAGTTAAAATTTTAAATTTCAGTACATAGTAAAGCTTCTATAAAATTATCACGCCCGCCAAACTTCAAAAAATAACCTGATTTGTTCCACATATACTCAATTGTTTTAAATAATAAATTGACACAAGCCTAATGGAGCAGTATTTAGATTAGCACTATCTAGTGACATATGGCTGACAATTTGACGTTTGAAATACCATCATTATTTCTATATATATTCTTTGGAATTCCGCAACGAAATTTTATCTCCTTCTATAGTAATCAATATGTTTTTATAACCTCTCATAATATTTTCATCTTGTGCCCTCATTTGATTTCCAGTGACACCGACGTTTTTGAAAGCTTGTGGTATTTATTTTGCAGCTTTGTAGCTTAAAAGTCTGCATTTTGTCGCGCATCATACATTATATAAAATAAAACTCAAAAAACTGCTATATTTTCCCGGTTAGGAAAATTATTCAAGTCAATGACTAAAAGAACACGCGTTCTATTTTTGTGTGACCGTGTTGATACACGCATGGGTATATATATATATATATATATATATATATATATATATATATATATATATATATATATATATATATATATATATATATATATAATATGGTGCAAATAAAATAATAGATTCATTATTTCGAAAACTGGTGACTGTAGTAAAATCGTAATAAGTTAAAAATAAAAAAAAAAAACGTTATTTTAAAATGTTGGGTGAGTTATTCATTTTATTGTTGACTTCCTCTGTGTAAGCGTGATGATGTCACGGGTGATTTTTTTTTAAGAAAAAAGCGGGTCATATGATACATCTTTTGAAAATTTGTCTTTAGGATTGTTGAATAATTCGTGGTACGTCTGTCTTTTAATTTAAATGCTTTTCAACACACATTCTGCACGTCCTACACGCATTAAAAATTTCTGGCGCATAAAAGCAAAGTTTATCTGGGTTTTGTTCATTAAAAAAGAATTACTTCGCGGCATACTGTAGACAATCTTGTACAAGAGTTCATAAGGATAATAACTTATTACACCAGCACGCAATTTTAACAAGAGCAGATTTGTTGTTTTGTTTTTTTAGCGTCGGTATATTTCCGCGACTATGGCCAATCACCGACGCCAGGGAGCAGTTTCACCTCACTATCCTGGAATTGTTGCCAAACCCCTGTCTTCATGTGAGGACTGTAGGACTATTTAACGTCCCTAACATCGCATAAACATGGGACCGACGGCTTTATGCCCACTTA
This sequence comes from Tillus elongatus, assembly GCA_964006375.1. NCBI lineage: Eukaryota > Metazoa > Arthropoda > Insecta > Coleoptera > Cleridae > Tillus > Tillus elongatus. Next base: position 42,414,469 of record OZ023269.1, read on the forward strand.
GAAGGGCGCAACGTATAGGTATCCAACTTGCCACAACCTCGGTTGAAGTCATTTTTATAGTATGCACTGAAAAAGTGAAAAGAGAACCTTGGGATCGAACTCAGTACCTTTCGTTTCAGAGGCAAGCGTTCTTACAACTGAACCACCGAGGCTTGAAGAACAGAGATGTAGATTTATCTATAACAGGCGCTTACTATACAATAAATAAAATACAGCGTGGAACAGCCAAATTGAATAAATTAAGTGTCTCAATTTTTGTGCATATTTATAACAAATCCCAAAGTCAATGATAGATTTTAAAGTGACATTCCGCAACGTGAATGTGTCACCTCTTAATTAAACCCCTTTAGTTGCAACCCCCAAGGTTTTAGACAGGAAGTAGACGCTTGTGACACCTAACTTGAAATATCGCTTCATTATCTATATAAATATGGTATGGTTTTAAAATTTATTACAAACAGAAAGAGGAGTAAAAAAGAAACTCATTTGATTGACAAACTTCGCGACAACGCACTAAAAAATTTACCTATCGCCTTTCATTCCTGACAATGAGGATGCAAGCAAAAATAATTTCAGTGGCGTTTTCAGACGGTAATTATTAAAAGAAAAACATAACAGTTATTAACATTCTTCCAGTTGACAATGTTAGTTTCGCTTAAAACACCTTAACAATTTGTTTGCTGTGTGATTGTCACTGCATGACAGTAGTTGCCAGTGGTTAACTGCTGCAGATGATTGATTACGGAGATAAAACACGATGACATATGTTGTTCGCCTATTTAAAAAATACATTCTAATGCACTAAGTAATGATATCAAATTCGATGTAATGCTTGAGTTTGATGGAAGTTATCATACTTTGAGTCGATAAGCATCCAAAACATTGAATCTTAGCCATTTATCGATGACCTATTCGAATACCAAAAGAGAATAAAATGCATCCCTATAAATTGACACAAACTCAGGAATCATGGAAGACGATTTTGATAGACGAATGTCTTTATGTGGACAATTAATGGAAATGTTAGATAACAATATTATCGAATTAGAAGATATTTTTTTCTGATGAGTGAAGTTTTACACTTCGCGGCCATGTTAATCGTCAAAATATTCGCTAGTGGTCTAAAAAAATGCAGAATGGATGAAAAAGAAAATACGAATACTCTGCAAAGGTTAATCTTTGGTTAGTGATAGCTGTAAACCATTGCACTGGCCGCTTTTTCATTGATGTGCAATTTTAATGTAGATATTTATTTAGCACTGCTCAAAAAGAATGTGATGTCAACTTTGGAAAACTTATATGCTGATCGAGCAAACCTACAAATTCCAGCAAATGTGAAATTGTTCCAACAGAATGAAGCACAAGCACATTTCCAAATCCATGTCCGGCAGTACCTCGACTTAATTTTTTCAAACATCAGATGATTCTTTTACTGTGATTTTTTGTAATAAGTCTTTAAACCATGGCATTTTTAAATAGAGATTGGGGAGATCTATTTAGTGAGGTCACACCTACTTTCTAATTAAAAAATTGGTGATTGCAACTGTCATTCATTCGAAAGGGGTTAAATGTATGGGTAAAGTTTTTACGTTGCATGATGTATTTTTTTTAACCTAAGTTGACGTGTTTCGGGATTTTTAATACATATGCACAATAACTGAAAAAAGATTCTTACGAAGAATGTGTTGCAGCTACTTTTATATCTGCAGATATTTAGTAAACGGTAACGGTGAATTTTATTGTCATTCATCAAGTCAACATTTTGTGTTAAAAAAGTATACTATTTTTAATGAAAAGTTTCCTGGCAATGCGAAAAAAAAAAGTGAGAGTAAATTTTAGACTTGTGGGGTACGACAATCAGGCCCTCTAATCACTAGATCCAAACTGGGAATAAATTATTGTTTTTCAAAAAACTCATCTCTTCTAATTTTTAAGACGATACGCCAAATACTCCTCTAAATACAAATTCGAATTGAAATTTTATTTCCCACTTTCAGCGGAACAGAGAAGATGTGTGAGTTTATAACTTGGTGCATGAACCAATGAGTCGGTTGGAGTTGCTGTCCTTTTAACTCTCATTCTGAATAATTGAGACATTCTTTCGAGTCTTCAACTTAATGGCAAACTTCTTTAAGTAACAAATGTAACCTTCTGGCCTTTTCAGTATGAATTAAGAGCATTAGGCTCAGATTTAAATAATCTTGAAATAGGGCATACAATTATAATGAATTCTGCAAAACCATCTGGCCAGAGGAAACAACTAAGGAAAAGATCGACATATTTAATTACATTTAAAAATATTTTTGATTAACAATGATATTTATTTTGTCTGTCTTTTCTCTTTTTGTTTAAATTTAACTGTTTTGAGGTGAACATAACCACGCATATTATACTGCACCCATTCACTTATGATTAATAAAAATGTATAATAGTGTTTTACTTATGCTATTTAATTGCATAAAACATCTCCTAATTAAGCTCTTTTAAGCTCAGCAATCTTATTGTTTCAAGTCTCTCTAGATATGTAAATAATAAACATCTGAGTAGCCAACTTCTTGGCCTTGAGGTCTAAAAAATGTGAGATTCTGGTGAAGACTGACCTTAAGGCAAATAGTAAGTATTTGGTCTAATCATCCTCATGAACTGACACGGTGACATCTCTATTTAATGTTTGCTGAATTATCATAATTAGCTTTGTACCAGCCGAGGTGTAATAAACAGGTTCTTTGTTCTTCACCGAGTTATTGACAAATTTTGTTTCGTCTTTGTCGGGTCAATTGATAATTAAATGTTACAAATTTGAAGCTTAGATTAATAATTATTGTTGTCTTTGTCTTTTGGACAATTATCGTTATTACTTTTAGACCAGTCTGTATAAACAATATAATGCCGTATATGACAAAAAAAACTATGTAGATGGTCACTTTAAATTCATATTAAAAAATTTGTATTACTTGGTTCTACCCAGACATATCTCCAGAAATTTATAAATCTACTTACGAGTATTATGTTTAACAAATGTAATGAAAACATTGAAACTAAATGCTACAGCAACATTTATTAACTATAAATCTTCCATAGGACACACCCTATACTTAAAAAAAAGCCTGGACGCAGCAAGTGCGTTATGGTAGTGAATTTTCATAGAAATAATCTGGCACAAAATATTTTATTATAACTTTTTTTCTTGTGACATTGAAATCAAGATTTTAGTTTATAGTTTACTTTTTATATCGTAAACCTACCTACCAAATTTGGTTATCTTATATTTTGTATTTTTTGAGATAAATTTTTTTTTCGAATTAAAACTCAATTTTTTCCCGGAAAACCCCGTTTAAGCCATTTACAAAAGGAAGGTACATATAAAAATTGAAACTGACCCCGGATATGGGTTCTAGGGGTCCTAGTTCGTGCTCATTTGCAAAAAAAATTTCAAAAGTCGGGATCTCCCCATTAGTGAATGTTTTCTACGAAAATTCACTAATACGAAAGGAACCAAATGCAAACTTAATTATCAAAAAGTGCATGACAGAGCGTGGCTATCAAAATGCTATACATAAAGTTACGACTAAAATGTTACAAAAACGAATTAAATTAAATTTAACTTAACACTATTTTATGTCTCTAATGCCTAGTTAGCAAGGCATTGTGAAAATGTATAAGATTCCGCAGTAGTTAAAATTCTCAGTGCCAATTTAACACTCGTTTTGAAAGGTTTCCTGCACACTTCTGTAATGAAGTTATACAATTTACTACTCTCCTGACATTAGTATTCCAATCTACTTTAACTAAAGTTCTTTTATATCGAAACTCTTTCTCGTCTACTCACTTTGGGAATTTGTTAATTAATTCGTTTTGATGTAAGCGTAACATATTTCAAACTCAAGCTTCAACACGTTCTGTCGAATGACTTAATGAACAAAATGGTAGTGCACTTTAAGTTAAACCAAACAGTTTTGACGTTCTAGCAGAAGTGAACAGGAAACTTATACTTACAGCAGGTTACACCTACTCAATACAGAAGAATGCTTGATGAAAGAGGTGCGACTGTAAACGCTAGCGTTTATAAATTTATTATTTAAATTTAGTTATTCCCTCCAGTTGGAATTTTTAATGGATGCGAACCATGTATTATACTATACATCAACTGTCCAAATGAACCTAATTTGTCCTGCTTTTGAATATAAAGACCGATTTGAAACGTCATGAATTATAATTGTCCTTAATAACTAAGTTACTACAGAGTCTAATAGAGTATTAAGGTTGCATTTAACCTAGCAGAATGCTGAATATATATCCTTCATCCTTAAGCAATGTTACTAGAACCAGGTGGGGCTACTTTAATTGCGTAAAGTAACTGTTTTTTAATGACCACTTTTAGTGAATTTCCTTAAAAAAATTCACTAATGAGGAGATACAGACTTTTTTCAATGTTTATATATATATATATATATATATATATATATATATATATATATATATATATATATATATATATATATATATATATGTCCTTGGGTGTGGGCAGGTGAGTGTATAAGTGTATGAGTGTGAGACTTTATGTGAGAGATTGGGAGTTTTTGGCTATGTGGGAGAGTGTTTTAAATGTACGTTGCGTACAGAGGCTGTGTGAGCAGTGAGCAGGTGTATGTGCATGGTAACACCTTGAATGTATGACTATGTGAACGCGTGTGGATGTATGGGTACGAGTGAGTGTCGCCCTGACATGGATCGCTTATAATTTACTCCGTTTTTTTCAAATTGGGGCTCAGAAAGGTATATGGCTTGCCACTAATAATTTAATAGGGTTTAAGTGGTAGAACAGCGGATACTACGGTATCGGGCTGAATTTCGCCCTAAGATTTGTTTTGTTTTAGTTCATATGGAAATTTACTTATTGTATATGCTCATGTGAAAGACGACAAGACAAATAAAGGAATTATTATTATTATTATTATTATTATTATTATTATATATATATATATATATATATATATATATATATATATATATATATATATATATATATATATATATATATATATATATATATATATATATATATATATATATATATATATACATATATATATACATACATATGTTTGTATCACACTGATAACTCAAAAAATAATGGGCCGATTTTGATAAAATTTGGTGAGTATTTTCTTGCTGCCAGTCGCTTGGACAAGTTCGTTAGTCAGGAAAATCGCACCAGCTTTTTCAGGAAAATTTTAGGTTTTGTTTTGGATAAAAATTCATATCTCCGGAAATGACAAAGCTATGGCAACCAAATTTAGAAAGCTGGTTTTTATTGTAATAACCAAACCAAACCAAAATTTAGGTCTCCAAGTCGAAAGAAATAAAAGTTGTAGGTACTTAATAAAGAAAAATTTTAGTGCAACTAAAAGTAACAGAAGATGCAATGTCAAAATATTGCATTGTATTAAACAAAATCTATTAAATATTACATACAGTGTTTATCTTTTTATGGCACAAAAACTTAAAGAAATACCAGAAAAATTACTTTGAAACTTTTCTCCTGTACATGTCAAACTGGAGATTTGAAACGTGACAATTAGAATAAGTATTGTGTTTTATAAATGGTTAATATTGCATACAATGTATAGTAGAATGTTTTAGATTTATGCTACGTTTCTGATTTCTTAAAATAGTTGCAAAATTTGCCTCTAAAGACCTTACATATTACAAATAAATAATTTAGGACCATCATCGGTTATCTACCTTTCATTGCAGAGTCTGATAGAAGGACTACAGTAGTGTAATTGTTAAATGCATTGCTGATGAGCGAACGGACGCCGGTTGAAATCTCACGCTGACTGAAATTCTCTTTGAATTTTTTTTACTTTTTTTTTCGTCTTTCATACAATTTTAACGTTATCGGATCAGATTGTGTAATTCCAATATTTTAGCACCTTTTTGTTAAAAGTAAAATATAGCACTTTTAAGACTTTTAGTTCAAGTTTAATAGCAGCTGTTGTTGCCCCTAGTTAGTAAAACCGTGCCAGAGGTAACATAGATGTAGAGATTTGTGATATCAGAAGAGGTTGTTCTCGTCTCTGCAACCGGATTAAATGTTTACTGCATCCACACGAAAAATAATTTTCTCTGTGAAGCCGCAGAGAAAGTATCTAATTCTGTCTTTAGATCAGATTTTGAATATTTTTTAATTTCTTTAATTTATTTCTATTAGCTATTTTTCTTTTACAAAATGTTCTTTTAATATCGAATTTTCTTATAAATTAATTAAATGAGTTTTATTTGAAGAAAGATTTGTTGAGACATTTTGTATGAAAAATTATCAGTTGATGGAACGTTTTTTAAACGGAATTTGTCGAAAATAAGATTTTAATGGATTTGCGTGCAAACAAATTATTTTATTTTTAATTTTAATTACAGATTAGGTATTTAATTTGAATTTTATGTATTCTTTTGGAAAAATTGTGTGTAAAAAATATTTAGCCAAATTTAACGCCCGCTTTCATAAAAAAACATATTCGCCATTAAAAACTTTTTATGAAAATCCACTACCATAACGCACTTGCTGCATTTTTAAATAAGTGAGTTGCACAAAACTTACAAGTATTTAAGCTTTTTTAGGGCGAATAAAAGAAAACGGTATTCGACAAATAGATAAACTAATAACAAAGCTAAAATTAAATGAACAATAAATTTCGTCTTGGGGTCCTTTAATTTGGCTGGATTTGTAAGTCAACTTATTTCCATCTACAGGAATTTTAAATATTTACAAAAGCATTTTAGATAATAATATTAATAACACGTTTACTGCTGAAAACAATTAATTAATTAAATGCTCATGACATTTTTTCTTTGAACCGAGGGGTCTAAATTTTGGTGTATACCACTTTCATTACCTATACATTTCGAAATCTTCATCATAGATTTTCATTTACAATTTTCTCTTAATAACCCATATTTGTGCTGAAACCACAAATTTTAGACCGAACCATATTTGATATTAATTTGACGTCAAAAAAATTAACACATTTTTCATTAGTATCTAGTTGTTTTTAAGAGAAATGCTAAAAGGAAACAAGGTACATTTTTTGAATGTCAATTTTTTTAAATAAAAATGATTCTACCAACCGCAACCCTATTTGAAGGTTGACAATTGTCTTAAACTTTTTAAAGGAATAGTGTGGTGGTATAATAATTTTTTTTTAAATGAAAATTAAGTATCTAGTCAGCGCTATTACAAATTTCAATTCTGTTCAATGGTGCTCGAAATATTAATGGCAGTCAAAGAGTAAGGGATTTAGTTACAATTAGGTTTGTTTAGTGGATTTAAAAATACTAAACCAAACGCTTAAAACGAGCTCCATTTTGTACCTGAAATATTCAAATATATAATGACTTCTAGAGGTATAACAGCCGTTTCTTGGCATTTTTTTTTCCTCAGATAAACTAAATTGTTTGGCTCCCTTTTACAAACTTTGGGTTTTAGATGTTCCTACAAGAAAAAGTCAAGACAAGCGATAACAGTAGAAATCGGTGGCGTCAATAGATCCTTCCAATCCACGTGTTCAAAAACACCTGATCTAAGTAAGTCCGGACGGGGCTGCCTAGTGTAGGGGTGCTCAATGCTGCTAGAAAAAGAGGCGGTTAGCTAAGACATCAGTTTGTTCTTGGTCTGGATATAGGACTGGCAGGTGCAGAGTTAAGCTTACCCGAAGAAAATTTAAATATCTTCCGCTTAATAGCGTTTGATTAAAAAAGTGTTGAGTTTTGATTTGAGTATCCAGTTTTCAACACCAGACATTTGTTTTTAAAATATACTGAGTGTACATATCCATCATCCACTTGCATCTTTTCTGTAGTCCAGTATCGGTAGTCATGTCTATTGACGGTATCGTTGACGTAAAAAATTTTTACCTGAAAAATGTATGATTTTTTGGTAGAAATTTGGGATCGTAATATGTACATCTACTGCATTTGTTCACATAAATCATTCTTTGTACGGATGGTACCTTTGCCCATGTGCAATTCGATAAATCGTTGATTTTGATATATAATACTTTGATTCATTTTCTCTAAGCGAAGAACATACAGTATCTTGCAGGTACAATAAAACACTTAGCTTCGATATCCTATTTTTATTCCAATTTTGCCACCGTGCTTTGGTAAACTACTGGGCGATAAAGGTAAGCGGTTTTAAGTAACTTGTGGATGTATAATTAGATAATTAGTATATTTATTTACATTAAAGAAAGAATGTGTCTTACAAAATAAGCTTTATGCTTCTGCTTCTCATAACAACTTTTGGTGAAAATTTATTAGAGTTATCATTGTCAAGTATCTTCTAAGGCTGTCACTTTTATAATTTTTGAATTCTGAAATCCATCGGACTTAATTTTGCTGCAAACATTTAACCAACGATTTTAAAGCTGTATTTCTCTTTTGAACATTCCTTATGCCAACAGATTTCTAAAATGCTTCCAAATTATGAATATTCTTTTAACAACAAAATTTGGACATTTGGCCATGTCATTAATTGCACTACCTCTTGCTGTACGAGTTCGGTCACCTAACCCAGTCATATTTCAAATTGTCATACGTTGTCTTCCAGACAACTTTTTTTTAACGCTTTAAATAATTGTTTCAACAACGACTCAAGCCTCCTTGAGTTACGGAAATAGGATTATTCACTAGTAGCGATTTTCGTGCAGAACGTTGTCGGTTGTAAGTCATTTAACTGCTAAAAATGACAAAAAATAAAAAGAGATGCACGCCACGGCCTTGATATATTTTGTAATTATATTTCTTATCTTTTACGAATACTGTTCATTCCTATCGAAATTGATAACAATCTAACATTTTCAAAATCAAAAGTTGAGTTTAATACACAATTGTTGTTAACGTTGATCTTGCATAAAATATTAACAAAAAAATATATAACTATACCTTGATTTTTAAAAATCATCATTTTCTCAGCATCACTGGAAAAAAATATTTTATTTTCTTATTTATTTGTTTTATTAAAGAGAGATAACATTTTCCTTCAAAAAAGGGGTATGACAATACGTTATTCTCATTTTAACGATGATGCTATGATTATTACCCTTCAAAGCGGATTGGTGTGGGCAGAGAAATCTGTAATTAAAGAAGTGACATCAGATATCCTGAAAGTTAACCCCTTTCAGCACTTTTCTTCAAAATTGGTGATAACAAATACAAATAAAACAAATATATTCCCTACTTTTGAAGAGCACTGTAAGTTCTCTGTAAATATCTGTAAAACTGAAACCAAGTTTTTTTAAATTTCAACAACACACCACGAGGGCTTACAGCCTAAATACTATCGTACCGTGGGTGTTGACAAGGAGGAAAGAGGCAGCTTGTTAATTCTGGACTTGAAGGTTTGGAGGTTCGGAGAAGATGGAAAAATATGTGCCGGCAAGGAATTCCACATCTTGGAAGTCTTCGGGACAAAAGAGCGGGCATAACAAGATTTTCTATGTCTGGTGACCTGGACAGTAAGAGGGTGCATTCGCTCTGTTCCCCTGGTAGATCTGTTGGAGGCAGCAGGTGGGGGAACTATGGAGGAAAGCTCCTCTGAGCAGTGCCCGTACAGATATCTATAAAAGAGAGAAAGGTCACCAACGGCACGTCGGTGGTCAAGGGATGGCAGCCTTTGGGTGAGGGTGGGGTCACCGATGAGACGTATAGCTCTCTTTTGAATGGAGTCCAGGATAGCGAGTGTAAAAGCGGCAGCGGCACCCCAGATGTGGGAGCAGTATTCGAGGTTTGGCCTTATTTGTGAAGTATATAAGGTATAGAGATTAGCTGGTGAAAAGTATTTACGAGCCCGGAAGAGGAAACCTAATTTTTTAGCAGCCGCTTCTGCAATTGATGTGACATGTTGGTGCCAATTAAGATTTCGATCCACAGAAATGCCAACAAGAGAAAAGGACTCATTACTTTGAATAACTTGGTTGTTCATTGTGATGGGTCTAGGGCTGGTGTATCTCTTGTGAGAAAGAAAGCAAGACTTAGTTTTGGTGGGGTTGAATTGTACAAGATTTCTACTTCCCCAGTCTAATATTTTTTGGAGATCCACGGAGACAGAACCCTCCACGAGTCTGCGATCCTCATCTAATTGGGCTAAAGAGACAGGCTTAGAATATTGTATATTTGAATGGAGGGTGCTGTTGGCCGCGTAGCTGTGAACTAGGTTGGATGTGCTCGAGAGGAGGTCATTGATGTGGAGAAGAAACAAAGTAGGGGCTAAAGCTGAACCTTGAGGAACTCCTGCATTAATTGGATACAGTTTAGAGGAATCGCCATCCACAACAACAGATATGCTCCTGTTGGAGAGGAAATTTGCTTTCCACATACAGAGTTTTGGTGGTAGGCCATATGCCGGAAGTTTATTAAGCAGCGCTGCGTGCCAGACCTGGTCGAATGCTTTGGATATGTCTAGAGCAACAATCTGGGATTCACCGTGTTGTTCCATAGACTTGTTCCAAGAATGGGTGACAAAGGAAAGGAGGTCGGCAGTCGATCTGCGCTGACGTGCGACGATACTGCCTGTCGTGGATTAGACTGTGTTTTTCAAGAAATTTTAGTAATTCGGTGTTTATATACTTTTCCATCACTTTGGAGACGACTGAAAGGAGAGAAATAGGCCTGTAGTTGCTGGGAAGCGCTTTGGATCCTTTCTTGGGAATGGGTTGTACTCGAGCAGTTTTCCAGTTACTAGGGAATATGCCTTTATTATAAGATATCTGAAACAGACGAGTCAGGACTGGAGCGAGCCCTGGTGCGCATTTTTTGAGAACAATTGCTGGGATCTCGTCAAGGCCAGAGGCTTTCCTGGTATTAAAAGAAGAGAGCATCTTTCGTACCTTTTTAGTTTTGAAAATGATATCCGTCATTTTATGCGCGACATTGGGGACTGTTGGTGGTTGAACATTTGGAGGTGGGTTGAGTGTAGAATTGCCGGCGAACAACGAAGCAAAAAGTTCAGCCTTGCCCAGGGCGGTAGAAACAATTTCATCCCCTGAGACAAGAGGTGGGAACGTGCTTTTGCAGAAATTATTCCCAATAGATTTAGCAAGAGTCCAGAAGGGTTTGCCGCCGTTGGAGCTTAAGAGGACTTTGTTTTTGATGTGGTTATTAAACGAGTTTTTTGCCTCAGAAAGAATGCGGACATAGCGGTTTCTTGCGTCGTTAAATGCTTGACGATTTTCTTGACTGGGATTGTGTAGAAGCGGTTTGTGAGCTTTGACTTTTTCAAGTCTGGCCTTGTCACGGGATTTAGAGAACCAGGGCTTTTGAGTGGCTGAAGAGGTTTTCTGTGTACGTGGGATTAATAATTCCATGCCAGCTTGGATAATTTCGGTGACGTTTTGTGAGATATCAGAGGGATCAGGATGAGAGAAGCAGACAGACGCCCATGGAAATGAGGAAAAGTAATCCCGCATTTCGTCCCAGTTTGCGGAGTTGTAGTGCCAAACGATACGTGGGTGTGATGACTGTGTGACCTCAGGTTGCATTGCGCAGGAATCAATGACCATGCCGTGGTCTGAGCGACCAAGGGGGGCGGTGACTGATATCTTATAGCATTCAGGTTGTGTAGTAAGAAGGAGATCCAACGGATTTGAGCTGTGTGTTGTGATACGAGGAAAGTATGTAGGTTGCTGAACCATATTGGCTAAAGAATTGCTGACTGCAAAGGCCTCCGCTGCTCTCCCCTGTGGATCGGTTTTTGAAGATCCTAGCCATTCCTTATTATGGACATTGAAGTCACCAAGAATAGTGACCTCGGAGGAAGGATATTCAGAAATCAGATAGTCGGTTTTTTCAGAAAGGTAGTCAAAGAGCTGGACAATGTTGTTGTCAGAAGGTGACCGGTAAATGCAACAGATGAATTTAGTTGCAGCCCTGAGAGAAAGTTTTAACCATAGTATGTCTTTTCTTCCAGCTTCTAAATTGGGGAGTCTGGTGCAGGGTAGATTGCTACGGACGTATGCGCACACGCCTCCATGCAATCTAAAGGAAGTAAGGAGCTCATACCCCGGGAAATTAAGGTGATTAGTGGCTGTTTTGGCACTGATTTGGGTTTCGGTGAGGAAGATGAGTTGGGGCCTGTTAGCCTGGAGGAAATGATGGACGGAGTTCAGGTTAGAATTTATACACATATATTCGAAAAAGATATGTTAAATCTTGATGTTGGCGCCTCCTGTACACCCCTCTCCCGGAGATCCGAATGGAGGGGTATTTTGCCTCCGGAATATTTTGTACAAGGAGGAGCCATAATCATTTTTGCTTATAAGGGAAACCGACTCATACACCAGAACCGGAAACGTCCGTTGGGACTTCACCGGCCCCTTGATATATGGGGTGGTACCTCCTCGGGCGTGAAAAAATCCTTTACTATTACGTAAAGAAAATTCCACTACCACCTGCTATGGATTGGATTGGATCAATGTCTACCCCTTTAAAAATAAGATTAATAAAGGGACTATCAATTGTCCAATAGTTATGCTTTTCGACATAGTAGGAGGATACAAGTTTATATCGTTTGTCAATAATTGTCGCAAATTTTACAAATTACAACTTTATTAGAAAAAGAGATATCTTGCCTGTAAATATTCTGCAAGCTTATGATTTTTTTATACTCTAAAACTTAAAGAAAGTTTGTATCGTTTATCAATAATCGTCGCAAGTTTTACAAAATACCGATTTTTTAGGGAATACGTTTTGTGGTAATGAAATATTTATTATGTAACCAACTGGGTATAAACATATCTTTATATTTCAAGATAATTTCGCAGTGATACAAAATATGATTCTCACCACAGAAAAATAAATATAGCTTAATTATCTGGCAATATAATCTTCCTTATTGTAATTGAAGTTGTGCAAAGAACGCTGAAAATATTCTGGATGATTGTCAACTGAATTAGAAACAAAAAGAAATTGATGTTCCGAGATAAAAGAGAGAACGAAGCACGAATAAGATGGAAAAAAACGTTAATTCGAAAATGCAAAAGCTTGATTTGACTTTTAAATTAGGAGAACTAGGATCAAGTCAAGGAGCATAGAGACTGCTTCACGTCGCGCTATGTTAATACAAAGCCAAGGAATATGCATTGATATTCTTAAAATAAATATAAACCATTGGTAGTATGCGTTATTTAAATAGAAATATACTTATAAACGTAAAGAGCGGTTGTATACAAAATTTTAAACCTTTCTATACAGGGTGACTGATAAAAAACGGCAATTAGAAATATTTGGATAGATAATAATAATTATGGTCTACAAAGCTCCACATGACCACAAAGTAAGAAAATCTGTTTAATGAAAACATTTTCAAGATGCCGTAACTTCCGAAATAGCAGAAGCTCACATCAACTTTCCTATTTCAAATAGAATGTTATAGTTTTTTTTTGCATTTTTCATATCTAAGTGTTATTCTATATCAACTTTTAGCAGTAATGTTTTATTAAGAGAAGCTAATGCTGTTTATATAACAGAAAAATAGTTTAAGGATAACATATTTTCAGGTGGGTTATTTTCTTTTAATTATTACATTTATAAAACGCCTAGTAGTAGTAGAAAAAATATACCATATTTCATTAAAAAAACTTTATTGTTTGAAAAGCTACAAATTTTTCCGAAAATGCACTTATAATGTTTTTTGGAAAAAACTGGTCCGATTTTTCTGGCCAACGACCCTCTTCAAATTATTTAGCCACCTACCAAAATATAATTATTAACAAAAACATTTTCGACGTAATCTGAAAAAAAAAATCTTAAAAATTCGCACACAATTTAGTCAAGAAAATCCGTAAACATTTTGTTTATAATAACTTATTAAACATTTATCATTAATTACACAAATTTCACAAAAAATCTTCCAACAAATGATTTCTACGGAAGCACAAAAAAATTCTGCAAAAACTGGCTAAATATTTTTTACATAAAATTTTGCTTAACAAAAATTGTCCAATTTTCCTGGCTAACCAACCATTTCAAGTTATTTTACCCACCTACCAAAATATAATTTTTCACAAAAACATTTTCGACGACACCTAAAAAAAATTTCATGAGATTATACAAACAATTTTTTCAATAATATGCCAAATTTACTAAACATTTATCATTAATTACTAGAATTTCACAAAAACATCTTACAAAAAAAAATTATTTCTGCGGAAGCAGAAAAAAAATTATGCGAAAACTGGCTAAGTATATTTTTGACACAAAATCGTGCCAAAAGAATAAATAAAATTCAACTTATATACCTTATCTGCAATTAAAATTGAAAATAAAATAATTTGTTTGCACGAAAATCCATTGAAACAATATTTTAGATGAATTTTGCTTGAAAAATGTTCCATCTTCAAAGAAAACTCATTCAATTCATTTATAAGAAAATTCGCTATTAAAATAACATTTTGTACAAGAAAATTCGCTAATAGAAATACATTAAATAAATTTAAAAATATTCAAAATTTGATCTAATTACAGATGCAGATACGATACTTATTCTGTAGCTTCACAGACAAAATTCTTTTGCCTGTGGATGCTGTAAAAACTCTAGACGCAGCAAGTACGTTATGGTAGTGAATTTTCATAAGAATTGTACACTATTAGTAAGATATATTATGAAAACTAATTCTTTAAATTTAAATGGACCTTTTAGATCGGTTTTAGAGTCCTAGTTAGCGATTATTTGAAAAAATTTATATTTTATATGGAGCTGCTAAATTAAAATTTGGTCTTAGATAGGTATAATATGTAAGTACTGCAAGTGCCTTTAAAAAAATGGTGTTACAAATTTCATTAAAGTTACAAACGTTTTTTAGAAAAAATAAATGATTTACAAAGGGAATGTACCTGTCGAATTATAAAAATATGTAAATACTGCAAGGATCTTAAAAAAATTGTGTTACAAATTTTATTAAAGTTACAAACGTTTTTCAGAAAAAATTAATTATTTACAGAGGGAATGTACCTGTGGAATTATAAATATGACAGGTATTTTTCCATATTAATTGCTTGGATGGTTCTGTGTTAGTCAACCCATCCAGTTTTTGCAAATAATAAACAACAAAAAATATTTTTTTATGTTATGGTAGAAAATTTTGGTAAACATATTTCAAATTATTTTCTGAAAAACTTTTGTAACTTTAATGAAATTTGTACCACATTTTTTTTAAAGATACTTGCAGTATTTACCTATTATATCTAAGACCATTTTTTTATTTAGTAGCTCCATATAAAATATAAATTTTTTCCAATAATCGCTAACTGAGACGCTAAAACCGATCTCCAAGGTCCATTTAAATTTAAAGAATTAGTTTTAATAATATATCTTACTAATAGTGTACAATTCTTATGAAAATTCACTACCATAATGTACTTGCTGCGTCTAGAGTTTTTTATCAGTCGACAGCTACATTCCATTTATAAATCATTTATTTTTTATGTAAAACGTTTGTAACTTTAAAGAAATTTGTAACACAATTTTTTTAAAGCCACTTGCAGTACTTACATATTATATCCAAGACCAAATTTTAAATTAGTAGCTCCATATAAAATATTTTTTTTTTCAAATAATCGCTAACTGGGACTCTAAAACCAATCTCCAAGGTCCATTTGAATTTAAAGAATTAGTTTTAATAATATATCTTATTAATAGTGTACAATTCTTATGAAAATTCCCTACCATAACGTACTTGCTGCGTCTAAGAGTTTTTTGTGATACTGGAACCAATAAGTATAAGTTAGTATTTGTTTCACTTGCCAGGTTATTAAAAATATTGAAGAACACAAATAACGGTAAGCATGTGCTACTTACATTTGATCAACAATTATTGTTTCAGAAACTTTAGGACCAAATCAAAAGAACACTTTTTAATAACAACTCTAACATAATATGTAGAGATATCATATAAAGAGCTTTATAACACAAACGTGGCTAGTGGCTACTACTCTATGTAAGGGTGGATGCCTTGCAAAATGTAACCATAAACAATACTAACGAATCTTCGAATGTTTTGACGTTCGAATGATATTGAAGAAATATATTTCTGGATTATAATGCTACTGGCGCTGAAACATCGGAAATTAGTACTGAGCTTATAGTTTTAAACCATTTCATTGAAGTGAAACTTATATTTGGTATAATATTCTGTAATATAACAAAGCATTTCAGTTTTAATAAATGTAAATAACACGTCGTGGCTGACGTTTCAGCATCGGCAGTCGGCGACTCTCGTTTAGCGGTGACAGATGCTCTACCATGCAGCGGTGTCAGATTGAGTAAATTATAATTTATGATAAATCAAATGAGAAATTATTGGTAACTCAACATTTATTAATATTAAGCCACATTTATTAGATGTATTAATTTTTTTGACGAACTTTTATTTGTCATTAATAAGTACAAATACGTGTTACTACCCTATGTTTTACATTTTAAGATTTAAATGAAATTTTGTTAAATCTGACAACCCGGCTCCTTTATATTTAATTGTCAGGTGACTGTGGCTCTATTTGAATTATCTCTTCAAAATTATGCATTCACAGTCTAACCATCTGTATCAACATTGAATCTGGGATATGCTGTATGGAATTTGAACTGATATCTTAGACTGTTCATTCATTTATTATTTTGATTTTTTAATAACTCCTGTCCTCGTATGCCCTTTAATTTTAAATTTGGTCAGATCAGTATTGTAACGTCTCCTATATATGCGCAAATTTTAATTCGAAACACTTCAATATTTCAAAATTTCAAAATTTTCTTGACATTTTTTTATTAGACGCACGGTGCCCATCTACGAACTCATCCAAGCCATTAACAAAATCAAGGTAATTCCCAAATTTGGTCGAAATCGGTCAAGTATTTTTAGTGAATTTTTAAAAAAAATTCACTAATAGAGAGGTATCGATGGTGAGACTTTGCAAAAATTCTTTCAAATGAGCGCGAATTCGGACCCCTAGAACCCATATCCGGGGTCAGTTTGAATTTTTATATGTTTATATATATATATATATATATATATATATATATATATATATATATATATATATATATATATATATATATATATATATATATATATATATATATATATATATATATATATATATATATATATATATGTATCCGTCTGATAACTCAAAAAATAATTAACCGATGTCGATGAAACTTGGCAAGTGCCTTTCTCTTTTATTAATGGCTTGGATGAGTTTGTTGGCCAGGAAAATCGGACGGAGTTTTCCGGAAAAATTTTAAGTTTTCTTTCAAAAAAAATTTTTTTTTCGAAAATTTTGATAAAATTTGGTCTACATATTGCTTTGGGAAATACCTAACTATGTGCCAAAATTCAGCTTTCTAGGGTTACAGAAAATTAAGCTATTTAAATTTGAAACATTTATGTTTAAATCATAGTTCAAGTATGTGGTTGCTGTTGGTTAGTCAATGCTTCTCTTATTGTCATTGACTCATGAAATTCATTTTTAAGTTTCAGAGAAATGTCAATAATACTAAATTCACTGATTGTTAATCACTGGAAGCATTTACGATTATATATAACCCTATTGTAATTTATTATCATGTATCACCTCTGTAGTATAATTATTTTTTTCCTTACAAATCGCAGCGTTTTTAGTCAATTGTTGTTATTAACAGTCAATAGTTTCTTTCCGAATACACACGGCTTCCATTGACTTCTGCTTCTGCCGCTGTTACAGTCTTTTTAGAGGTAGAGTTGTAACCACTCATACAGCCAGTGTTTTTTAACCACGTGGCTGGGGGACTGACCGAATTCATTCCCAGTTGCTGTTGATTTACTCATATTCTCTTAATATGTTTGAAGATGTGGTGTCTACTTCATTCTAAGTCACTATTAACCGACTATTTATGAAATCAAATAAGTAAATTAAATCGATTGTCATAAAATATGTAGTGTATTAAGACTAAGGAAAAAAGAAATAAAACATATATAACTGTGCACATCTTGATTATATTTTAGGGTGCTTGAGAGAGGTATTGTCACAGCATAATATCTTATTAAAGTTCATTTGTAAATTGGTTTAATTTATATATATATACATATATATATATATATATATATATATATATATATATATATATATATATATATATATATATATATATATATATATGTATATATTATAACCCAAAAAATAATTAACCGATTTCGATGAAACTTGGCAAGTGCCTTTCTTTTATTAATGGCTTGGATGAGTTCGTTATCCAGAAAAATCAGACGGGGTTTTCCGAAAAAAATTTGAGTTTTCTTTCGAAAATTTTTTTTTCTCCGAAAGTGACAAAGCTGTTTTAATGAAATTTACTATATATGTTGCCTCAACCTTACTACGTACCAAAATTTAACTTTCTGAGTTTAGAGAAAATTGAGTTATTTAAATTTGAAGCATTTAATAAAAATTCACTACCATAACGCACTTGCTGCGTCCCGAGTTTTTTAAGTTAGCGGTTGGACACATATGTATATATAAACATATAAAAATTGAAACTGACCCCGGATATGGGTTCTAGAGGCCCTAATTCGCGCTCATTTCAAAAATTTTTCCAAAAGTCTTACCATCGATACCTCTCTATTAGTGAATTTTCTAAATGAAAATTCACTAAAATTGAAGCCAGACTGGCCTTAAAGCCAATAACTGCCAAGTTCGAGTTTTTGAGATTTATAGTGATTGGCCCTAAGAAATATCAAGTAAAACCGCAAAAAGTCTGACGTTATATGTCGAAAATATCAAATTGAAGTTATTATGTATGTATAATACCAAAAAATCTTACCACACATATTGAACTAGGCTTATATAGGATCAAAAAAACATTGCATTGCTCACCTGAATTGACAAAAAATAGTGCAAATGGCCAGAAAGCTCCGAACAACACGAGCGTGTCTGTTACTTCCTTCAAGTAACTTTGAGATAATTCCACAGTCGCATAAATTAATGTCACTATTTTACCACCTGAACAGTTACTGAATTAATTGTTGTTGCCCTTACTTGGTGAAACTTGTCCATACTGTATACAGACTTGGAGAATACTTCACCACTAAAAACCAACAGTGAAGCCAGAGAAGTATTCTCCAAGTCTGTATACATTAATGAATTAACTCTAAATTATTAATTCACAGTTAAAGGAAGAGAGGCCAATAACTGGATAGAGGCCAACAACTGTGTTGCTTACCCTATTCATGTATAAGATTTGTGGTAATCTGGGAAAAAAATTAGCAAAAATCCTTTAGGCGTACTCTACCACATACATAATATTTCTGTTACAGTGATTGTATGTACTAACAATGAAGTCATTATCGTGTTTATAAAGTGATTTTTATCTTAGTTCTTAGTGAACATTATATATTTGTCCATTGAAAGTGTTTACAGAAAAAGCACTCTATTATGTAAGTAGTGTCTAGACATACCTATCTAAATTTATTTTTCCGTGTGATTCACCCTCGCCTTGAGTTTAACGCACAGAGCGATTTACCGAGTGTACAACTAGCACTCTTCTATATTTAATTTTGGTGTGCTGCTCATGGGATGGTCACAGATTGCTCATGCTCCCCGCAAATTATAACAAAACATGCAAGCTTTCCTTCGGTGCTATTTAGATAAACATCTTAACGTATTTTACATTAGTTTGATCGATTCAAATAATTTCCATATTACTGTTTACATACTACTTACTAAGTATCTTTAAAATTACGTTTGCATATGGAAATGTAAGCTTTGCGGATAGCTAGACACTAAACGGTTGTTTCATACATATTTAGCACATTTTTCTTATTTTACATAATTCCTCGAGAGTTTTCAACAACCGCCAGTGCACTACTGCACTTAATTTATGTAATTTTGGTAATTTACATTTACTGGCTTGTACCAACACCAGTTTTATGAGTTTTCTGCTATTAGATGTATCATCCACACGTATTTATTATATTTTCATGTATGAGACACGTATTTACGAAGCAGCCGTTTTGGTCTCTGCCCGCCTAGTTATTTTTTTTCTCATTTTCTTGCCATCTTGTTTTTATGATACATGCTATTAACGCATTTGCATGCTCTTGTTGCATATATATTATAAGACTTGACGAAATGTTGGAGAATAATCATTCCGTGCTCTGAATAAAAAGACATTTAAAAAACGATTTATGTGCAACGCTTTAAGTACTATCGTTTTTAAGCAAAGCTCAGTGACATTTAAATATACGGGTGATTCCCACAACAATTTATAACACTTAAATTTGTTATTTCTTGGTTATAAGGAAATGTAATTAAAAAGTTGTAGGGAATTTGCTTTTGAGTTCAATCCAGCTTTCAGAAAAATTATCGACAAAATCCATCCAAAATAAGCCAAGTATGAAGCAACTTATTCTGCAAACGCTGATAAAGAAAATCTGGTTTAAAAATTATAAGGCCCTCATCATCTAACCTTACTATACATGGGTTGTCCGCTTATATTATGACTATAGGTGTTAGCTGCTGGTACTAAAATATGAGATCACACAAAAACTTCAATCATTGTGAGATGTACGACAGCGTCGCCATATCGGTGCGGAACCAGGTAGTATATGGTCACGGCAGCTCCAAATAACACAAAATGTTATAAAATAGAGACTGTGAAATTTTGTAAATTGTGAGTCCTGGCCCACAGCTTCCCTGAAATAGGAACAATGTGTGTAAGGCTAGATTATTTTAACCATAATTAAAACCTCAGACCGGTTTCGCTCTAATTAGAACTCATAAGTACGGTATACTAATTACGGCGACAACACACCTATAAAGTAATATGGCTATGGTAGCCAGTTTCCTATAACATTGTGAGATGTACGACGGGGTCCCCATCTCGATTCGCAACCAGGTAGTATGTTGTCACGACTAACTAACAATTTCATAAGTTGCCAGCACTGGCCTATTTCTTCCCAATAACATAACATAACATAACATAACATTTATTTAACCATTAACATTTACATGGTTCGTCGCACATAAAATAATAAAATAATTGTATACTGGACTTACACATGACAAATAGTGGGTGACAATATACATAAAATAAAACAAAATATAAAATGAGCTGACAAAAACACACAACAGTTAATTAAAAATTAAATTCTTCAATTGAATATATAGGTCTCTCTATTAATTTTCTTTTTATCACAGATGCAAACTGTCTTCTAGGCAATTCCCTGACCACCACTGGAAGTGAATTAAACAACCTAACTCCAGTATACCCATGGCTCCTTTGCGTGCGGCTTATCCTGTGATGAGGAATCACAAATTGACTTTTGTTTCTAGTTTCGTAACTGTGAACCTGTTCATGGGAGATAAAACTGGCCTGATGGTCATAAATGTAAAGGAGGCAAGTAATTATATAACTTGCTGGTAGGGTAAGTATTTTATACCTCTGGAATAGTTCTCTACAACTGTGGTCCTGAGAAACGTTAGCAATCGCCCTAATTGCTCTTTTCTGTTGTATAAAGACACGTTCTGCATGTGGCGAGGACCCCCACAGCAAAATCCCATAGGTTGCAATGCTTTGAAAGTGAGCATAGTAAGTAACCCTTGCGGCGCTTTCATCTATGATGTATCTTATTCTACGGATTGAGTAGATGGCTGATGATAATTTTTTACACATATGGTCTATGTGGGGTTTCCAGCTTAAACAACCATCAATATGAAAGCCTAAAACTTTAATATTTTCGCCTGAGTTCTGTAGATAGTCCCTGGTAGTTATGACAAGTCTTGATGTTTTTTCTGCATTAAGCAATAACTTGTTTGCCTTAACCCATGCTTCCACCTGCTGGATGGATTGGTCACCTTTGTGTTTTATAAGGTCTGGAACTGCTTTATTAATTACTGTCGTGTCATCTGCGAAGATGCAACTTCTGTCTGCCCTAATGTTTTCGGGCAAATTGTTAATATATAATAGGAAGAGCATTGGCCCCAGTATAGAGCCCTGTGGTACTCCCAAGTCTACCTGTTTAAAATTTGATGTGGTATTTTGCCAGCTAACCAACTGCACCCTGTTCCTTAAATATGACTGTAAAAGTGTTCCTATTCTGCCTCTCATTCCATAATATTCCAACTTAGAGATAAGGATTTGGTGGTTTACCATATTAAAGGCTTTACTAAGGTCAAAGCACAATAGCTCGGCATTTTCTTTGTGATTAAGTGCTTCCAAGACAAAATCATTTATATATGTCATCGCCGTAGTTGTTGACCTATTTCTTCTGAATCCATGCTGTGAATTGTTTAGGATTTCCTGCCTATCAATATAGCTTGCTAATCTCTCTTTAATAAGTGCTTCCAAAATTTTCGAAATTATAGGGAGAATACAAATTGGCTTATAATTGTTGCAATCGTTCATGTCGCCATTTTTTGGAAAAGGAATTATCTTTGCAATTTTTAATAGATTTGGAAATATACCCTGAGCAAAGCACATATTGACAATTTTGCTCAGTGGGTCTGCAATCACGTGGATTATCCTTTTTAAAAGTACTATGTTTAATCCAAAGATGTCATAAGCTGACTTATTTTTCATCATCAACACCACCTGCATAACTTCATGTGGGGATGTACCCTTGAGTTTGCTATGACAACATGGCCGTGACAAATGTGCTTGTTAACGAGCTGAACAAATTTAAAAAAGAAGTATTAATAGACATTATATTGAAAAATAGTGTTCCAGACAATATTGTAACTAGTCCAGAACTTCGCAGTTTTGTAAGTTCTAAGAAATGTGACTGTAACGGGAATGTTTTTAGTGATTCTATGGCTCAAGTGATTCCTAACCTGGAAAACAGTGTGAATGTAAACAATCTAAAATGTGAACTCAAAGTTAATAGAAAGGAAATAGAATGCCTTCGCATAATAAATAGTAATTTGGAGAAATCAATAAATGATAAAAATCTTATCATTGAACTATTAACCGCCGATAAAAAGAACTTCTTGCAAAGTGAAGGTGGCAGCGTTGCCACGTTGCCGAAAATTTCCAATGAAGGTATGACAAAGCATGTGAAATATAGGGATCCCAAAATGTCAAATGAATACGATGGGAGAGTATCACAAACGCTTGAAAAATTAAATGACGATCACATAATGCATAAAGTAGAGAAAACCCATAATATTAAACAGAAGAAAAATATGGTTATAGGAACTGGTTCGACGCAGAATAATACAGCTACTTTTCAAGCTGTCGCTAAAAAAGCTTTCATTCATTTGGGAAGAGTGGGGTTGAACACAAAAAAGGAAACTATTTTGAACCATCTTCAGAAAACTTTCAAGCGAAGTGATTTCACTGTGGAAGAATGTCCGGTGAGAGAGGGCGCAAAAAGTATATCTTTCAAGGTAGAAGCAGACTTTGCGCTGTTAAGTGAAATTTATGATGCTCAAAATTGGCCCACTGGGGTAACAGTATCCAGATATAGGTTTTTTCGAGGAAGAGATAATGCAAAATTCGATGCATAAAAATTCTTAAAAAAGTTGTTTTGCTTTGATTAGCCTGAACTTACAAGGACAATATAGGATGGATGTATGTTAGGCTAAATGTATTTTCACCATAATTAGAACCGCAGCCCGGTTTCGCTCTAATTAGAGCTCATCAGTATGGTATACTAATTACAGATACCTATAAAGATATACGGCTATGGTAGCGAGCCTCCTAGAAGATTGTGAGATGTACTACAGAGTCGCCATCTTGTTGCGGAACCAGGGAGTATGTTGTCACGACTACTACACCTGTCATACTACCTGGTTCCGCACCGAGATGGCGACCCTGCCGTACATCTTACAATGTCCTAGGGGGCTGGTTACCGTAGCCGTATTACTTTATAGGTGCGTTCTTGCTATAATTAGTATACCGCACTAATGTACTCTTATTAGAGCGAAACTGGTATGCGGTTTTAACTGTAATGAAGATACATCTAGCCTTACATACATTGTCCCCATATTATGGAAAAATGGGCCAGGGCTGATAATTTACAAAATTGTTAGTCGGTTGTACACCGTCTCTATTTTATAACATTTTGTGTTATTTGGAGCTGTCGCTACAACATACTACCAGGTTCCGCACAAATATGGCGACCCTGTGGTACATCTTACAATGTTCTAGGTGGCTGGCTACCATAGCCGTATTACTTTATAGGTGTGCTCTCTCTGTAACTAGTGTACTGTACTGCTGAGCTCTATCTAGAGCAAAACCGGTCTGCCGTTCTAATTATGGTGGAAAACATCTAGCCTTACACACATGGTCCCCATATTAGGGAAGAAATGGGCCAGGAGTAACAATTAACAAAATTGTTAGTTGGTTGTACACAGTCTCTATTTTATAACATTTTGTGTTATTTAGAGCTGTTGTGACAACATACTACCTAGTTCCGCACCGAGATGGGGATCCTGTCGGACACTGGCTACCATAGCCGTATTACTTTATAGGTGTGTTCTCGCTGTAATTAGTATACCGCACTGATGAGCTGTAATTAGAGCGAAACCGGTGTGCGGTTCTAATTATATATATATATATATATATATATATATATATATATATATATATATATATATATATATATATATATATATATATATATAATCATATAAAGACTGAAATTGACACCGGAGGGGTTCGAAAAGTCGGAATCTCCCCATTAGTGACTTTTTTCTACGAAAATTCACTAACAATAGAAAAAAAAACTTTCTACAAATGTTTGCTAAAAAATTGTTTTCGCTAAAGGCAACGTACGTGCCAAATTTAAAAAAAAAAGTAACTTGATAAAAGTGTTACATAAAATAAAAGTCTGGACGCAGCAAGTGCGTTAAGGTAGAGACATATAAAGATTGAAATTGACACCGGAGGGGTTCGAAAAGTCGGAATCTCCCCTTTAGTGACTTTTTTCTACGAAAATTCACTAACAATAAAAAAAACTTTCTACAAATGTTTGCTAAAAAATTGTTTTCGCTAAAGGCAACGTACGTGCCAAATTAAAAAAAAAATAACTTGATAAAAGTGTTACATAAAATAAAAGTCTGGACGCAGCAAGTGCGTTATGGTAGAGACTTGTCATAAAACTTTTTTTATTATTAATAATATCAAAAAAGTACTCTTCTATATTATACATCAAATTTGGTGGATATAATGTAACTTCTATAGTAAAAACCATGCACCATATTTCATCAAAATAATTTTATTGTTTGAAAAAGTACAAACATTGCCCGAAAATAAACTTTATATTTTCCTGATAAAACTGGTCCAACTTTCTTGACCAACAAACCTATTCAAGCAATTTACACAAAAACTACACCTGGCAAGATATAATTATTGACAAAATGTTGTTTGACGAGAGATCAATAAATTTATTTACATAAACAGTAGCAACCCTTAAAAAAAATTCGATATTGTTTTTTTTTAATTTTGTTTAAGTAATGCTATATAAAACATAATACATGAAAAACTTTTGACACATACAAATTGTTATTTTCGGAATTTTCAAAAAGTTGGAAAACTGCTCAATTTTTTCTGGCTAACGAACTTAATCAAGCCAGTTACATAAGAAAGGCACATACTAAATTTCATCAAACTCAGACCATTATTTTTTTGAGTTATAGGTGTGATATATATATATATATATATATATATATATATATATATATATATATATATATATATATATATATATATATATATATATATATATATATATATATATATATATATATATATATATATAAACAAGCACATTCAAATTGAAACTGATCTCGGATATGTGATTTAAGCGGCTTTGTAGGCAGACGCCTATTCATTTAGGGTTAAACATAAACGATGTAACGATTGATGGATAAATAAACTAAATTGATGCATAGATATCCGCACATACATTTAACCTAAACAAATGGCTCTACTCGTAGTATCCACCAAAGGCAAATCTGATTGTATAAATTATTATCAAACATGTAGCTATTAGCAGGTAGACAGGCATATCCTTAATGAACAGATCTTTGAGACCATGAAAATCAATGGATCACATTAGTGTAATGATTTCTTTGAAGCGGAAATTTCAAACTAGGTTTATAACGCACGAAACTTCAAAATCACGCACCATGCATTTCTTATGCACGTACTAAATGGGTACTTTTCAATAGCCGGTTAAAATGTGCAAATAGAATTTCTTAACTATGAGTTCACCAATACTATAATCAGTGGAGAGTTTGCTATCATTTGGGAAAGAAATGTCACAATGGACCAGCTTTTTCAATGAGAAAATTAAAAAATAATCAAACCCTGAATTTTGAAAAATTCGTAGTCAGCTTAACCCTTTATAGGGCAAAAGTCTTCCCATTATTATTTCGAGCTAAATTTTTGATGGTAGATTCCACAACCAGTTGTAACAATGAATACAGGCCTATTTTGAGAAAAAGTTGTTTTTTTTTCAAAAAAATGGGTGGGAAATATTTATCCCAAAGGTCACTTTGTACGAAATACATTTCTAATTGGGCACTGGGTTAATAATTTCCCACTTGATACTTGAAAGAGTTTATTTTCTAAAAACTGAAAGCAAGAATTTACTACATAACTAAAAACTGGATTATTGACAAAAAATAAAAATAAACATTATGGGTATTATTGGTGCCAAAAAAAAAGAGTTTATCAGGTGTGAAATGACGAAAAACAGTTTTTGCAGAGCGCCACTTGACAAGTTTTGCAAATCACATTACTTCTTTTTTCTTTTTGTTTCGTACTACAGCCAGCACATCTTCTCCATGTAGGGATCTTTTCAGGCAAATGTGTTCCGACATTTACATGGCGTATAGTGTTCTCCACTGTAGCTGTACCACTTCTCCTTTTTTTCCCGTAGCCCCTCATAGGGGAAAAACCTGGTTTAGATTTTGAGCAAAACTTGTTTATTAGTTCATTCACTAACAACGACCTGAATTGAAGATGACTTAGACCTTTTCGCTTGTTATTTTTCATATTTTGCGTGTAAATAATATAACCGTTTACTATTGCACAGTCAATGAAATAATAAAAAATTTTGATCCACCAGCGCCTCGATTTTTGTGCAACATTGTAGGCAGATAACAGCTGATCCATTCTATCTACGCCGCCCATATATTTATTATAATCAGACACTGATTCTGGACAGTTTACTTCTTCACGCTCCCCTTTCGCATTTCTCCTCTTTACTTTTGTACTCTTTGAAGGATCATGCATAGTGCTCAAAACACATACTGGCTTACTACCACGGTCCATCCATTTAGATACACTTATGTCCCCTGACATTGCATGATCCATATCTGACTTTCTCATTTCTTTATTAGACTTCAAGTAATTATGAGGAAAAAATTTTCTGTTGGTACGAAACGTCCCACAGGAAAATATTTTCTTTTTTAGAAGTTCCGCTGCTAATTTTACAGAAGAAAAGAAATTGTCAAAGAAAATGCAGTCTCCTATGCCTTCTAATGCCTCTACCAGTTTTAAAACGACTCTTTCACCAAGACTGTATGTAACAGCACCAGTTCGGTCCTTTCCAGTGTACACATCAAATGAAATCATATACCCGGTAACAGCACAACACATAACCCATATCTTGAACCCTCTTTTGATCGGTTTCTGTGGCATATATTGTTTCATCGCAGATCGGCCTTTGAATGCCACCATACTTTCGTCAACTGAAATAAATCTTGAAGGGCGGAAGGAAACTTTAAAATTTTTTCCAAGGTAGTCCAAAACAGGCCGCAATTTGTACAATCGATCAAAATCAGGAGAATCTCTTGAAGGCATTTTGGTATTGTCAGCTAAGTGCAAGTTCCTCAAAATTTTCAAAAAGCGCTTGATAGACATTACACGTGCTATTCTTTCACAATGAAAATTTTCGTCTCTGGACCAGTAATGCCTCATACTAGGTAACGAATGAAACCCCATGAAAATTACAATTCCTAACCAAGCCTTTAACTCTTCAATTGACAGATTAAGTTGTTGGCCCCTTTGGGTGGCATATAAATTAGACTGGAATACAATTTCTAGTAAAAGAAATTCAGAAAAAAATAGAAAAAAATATTGCAGGGGGCTGTTAATGTCTGCTGGGGTCACAGTTGGGCCAAACGGTTCTGAAAATACACAGTCGTTGTAATTTTTCGGATTTTCAGTTTGTTTAGACCAGTTAAACGTTTCCTGTGATGTGTTTTTGGGATTAACATTTGTATCGCTATCGCTATCTTCCGACTCTTGAAAACCAGAAACGCAGATTTCTTCATCGCCACTATCATCTGTAGACTCTGGTACATAATCTGACCCAGATTCACTGTCTTCCTTAGGTGAATCTTTTTCGCAAGAAGTCCCGGGAAAAGATGAGTTGAAAGAATGAGATTTAGGAGCTTCTAACTGACCATCTTCGGCATCCGAATCACCGCCAATGTCCGAATATATCGCCTGTTCATCAGTTATTGCTGCTAACTCACTTGCTGCTTCATTCACTAATCGTTCAAGTTCTCTTGATGAAAGCCCGGCCATAGCTAAAGAATGGAAAAAAATACACCTTTATATACAAATTTTAAAAGAAATGGTAAAAAAATTTATATTTTTTTATGAAATCGAGATTTTTCTCTGGGGTTTGAGAGAATTTTTCGATCTAAATAACTTTCATAAAAGTACCAAAAGGCTTGTAAATAGTACAGAACACTTAAACTGTTTTGTTGTATTGTTGATATGGTTGTGATAAATAAATTGCTGCCGTATGCAAAATTACCACAGCACGCCGCTGTAAATTATCATAATTTTCTTTGAATAACAACTGGGCTGTAAGATTTTCATTTAAATATTTTATAGGGGGTGTTGAAACATACGTTTATAAACATCAATTCAATAATATGATGTTGTCTGTGTTTATGAGAACGAAAAAAATAATTATAGAAACAAGTGATGTCCTAACCTATAATTCACGGATTCTAAATACAAATGTATACTGTTAAACAAATATTTATACATTTGTATTAAAAACTATGTAATCATAAAACTATATAATAGATATTTATTATAAAGCATAGTTACCTTTATGATTAGTTCACACGCAAAGAAAAATCACAATTATAAACTGAAAACCACCTGTTTTCCAGAAAAGGGAAGCGCTACATGTTCTTTGGGATGTATGATTCCCACTTCGTCCCCTCCACAGTTGATGAGTGTGACCGTTCCTACATCGTTGCGCGCTCTATGATCTTTATACAATAAAGCGACGTTAAAACTAACTGGGATTTATAAGAACCAAAGATCGTTCCCTGCAGAGGCGGTGGGAAATATATTTCCCAATGACCTATAAAGGGTTAACTCGTACCTTTGTGCTTCCACTGTCGATATGACATGCAAGATCTTGAAAGTTCGTTGTTTGTAAAGCCGTAAGATCAATGGCATTGTCAAATATCAATAAATGACTTCAAGAAAATATAAAATAATGCTTTTTTGATTTGGAAACCTAATTTTTCAAGACACAACAGATCCCTCCAGGAATATTCGCTTACTGAAAAAGTGATAATGTGATAACAAAAATAGAAATAATTATTTTCAAAGCCAAGTTAAGATGCAACAATAAATATGATATGGCAACATGACTTGAAGGCACCTTTAGTAAAAGTTATTTGAAATCTCCAAATATCTTTAATGCAGTTTGTTTATTGCCCTTTGTTAAGAAAATTTTGTAGATGGTGGATTTTTATACATTTGTTAGGTGATGTTTGATTAGTAGTCAAATCTTTGTCAGGTAAGATACCCAGAGTTCCAGCTACTTTCACCAGGCTAAATATATTTCATATCATCGTGATAAAATAAATTAATAGATGAAAACGATATTATTCTGGAAGTTATATTCTTCTTTGTTTTGTGTAGTTTGATCCAGCAAAAAGAGAACACCAAAAGGACTAGTATAAAGTAATCGTGTTTGAAACTGACGTTCAGAAATAATAGTATAAACTAAACAGCAAACAAGTTTTGATGATCCACCAATGCCAAGTCATGCAATTTTGGCAGGTTAAATGACATTCGTGATGTTAGAATGACAACCAGTAATCATCGACATACGTTGCTCCGTCTTGCATTATTAATTTCAATTTTCGATATATCCTAATACAATAAACGGATAGTTAAAGCATCAAAGTTCTCAGTCTGAATCAACTATGAGCCCGCCGGAAAGAAATTCCCTAACCTTACTATTGTGGTCGATTGAAACAGATCTCGGATATGTGATCTAAGTGGTTTTGTGGGGAGGCACCGATTCCTTGAAGGTTAAACATAAACGATGTAGCGACTGATGGACAAATATACCAAATCGATGCATAAAGATCAGCACATACGTTTCGAGTAACCTCAATAAATGGTTCTAGTCATAGTATCCACCAAATTCAAATCTGATTGCGCAAAGTATTATCAAACATGTAGCCATTAGCATTTAGACAGGCGTATCCTCAGTAAACAGATGTTTGAGACCATGAAAATCATCGCCATTTTATAGA
Source organism: Tillus elongatus (assembly GCA_964006375.1). NCBI lineage: Eukaryota > Metazoa > Arthropoda > Insecta > Coleoptera > Cleridae > Tillus > Tillus elongatus. Next base: position 42,445,021 of record OZ023269.1, read on the forward strand.
TGTTGACGGGTGCGATGCATGGGAATATCTATGCAAAATTATATGTATGTGGCAAATGATAAATGGCTTGCATATATTTACAAGTTCTGCTTTCTAAGGATAGAAACATATGCACGAGCAATGTTATAAAATATGATATACGAGATATGTAAATCCAGTAATCAATTTTCGCTTCATTGTTGCCACATCCCAAATATAATATAAATAAATTATCTTTATTATTTCTTAAAAAAATAGTGGCCTAGCCGTCTGATGTAAAGAAAACTCTATTGCCATATTAAAACTACATTTAACACAAGAACAATACTTTTTTGCAATACCTACATGTAAAGTGAGTCTAAAGATTAAACGCGGAATAAATTACACATGTTACAAAATTTTGATGTTGAAATGTAGTGTAAATTTATATATGGGAATAGTAGCTTGCAGTTAGAAATCTCGGCCTTTCGTTTTGGATACATTTTCAAGAGATTAACGAAATATGAAACAAACGAAATTGAATGCCTGAATTTACGTACTCGTTGTAGTGATGGGTAAGGGTTGGTTGTATCAACCTAGGCTGCAGGGGTCACTGAAAAATTCACGAGATCGTGAAGGAGCCCATGCTTAAATGAAGTCAATCTGCAGGTAAAATAATTTTACAGTAGAAATCCCCGATTGCGAGGCATGGCGGGAGGAGACGCCGGGTTTACCACAGGACGCGCTCGTCTGGTTCACGGACGGATCCGGCGGGAAGCGTGGGACTGGGGCAGGCGTTTATTCGGAAGGACCGAGGGTAAGTCACAGTATTTCTCTCGGAGCTCATGCAATGGTCTTTCGTGCTAAAATGTACGACATCTTACACTGCGTGCGAGAGAACAAGAGGAGGTCTACACTAACAAGCGGATACTTATAGGCACAGACAGCTAGGGACCCCTTAAGGCCCTACGTAGCCTACGGGTAAATTTCAGGCTGGTAAGTGAATGCCGAGATGAGACGAGCGACCCGACTGGGCAGAATGAGGTCACCCTCAATTGGGTGCCGAGTCACTCGGGGGTAACAGGCGATGAAGAAGCTGACAGTCTCGCGAAGAGAGGGTAAGCAGAACCATTTATGTGATCGGAACCGGTCCTGCGCGTGACGAAGAGCACAGCCAGGAGATCCATTAAGTCCTGGGTCAGAAACAAACATAATATGTACTGAGCAGACTATCCAGTGCTCCGACACGGGAAGTCAGTAATTGCGGAACCCAGTTCAAATCGAGCTGATAAATATTAGCAGAGGACAGCTCAGGAACATAACAGGACTCTTGACGGGATACATGGCCGTCAAGAAACATTTGCATAAAATAGGATGGTTCGAGGGGGACCTGGCATGCAGACTCTGCGGCGAGGGGGAGGAATCAGCCCAGCACATCCTGTGTGAGTGTAAAGCTCTGGACCGCAAAAGACAACTGATCGACGGAGAGCCTAGAGCGGAGACAGAGCAATATAAAACTTCACGCTACCAATTTCCGTGCAGACTAGTTCAAGGCACAGTGATATTAGAATGGGTGGAGTAGAGAAGACAAATGGCATGCATAATAAGCCGAAGGCTGCGGCACTATCGGGGCGGCCAAGGCGCTGACGAGCAACAAGGGAAAAAAGGGTTGGTTGTGCATTAAGGAAACATAAAAAGTTTGGACGCAGCAAGTGCGTTATGGTAGTGAATTTTCATAAAAATATTTTTATATTAAATGCTTATAAGTGTTTTTCTTATAAGGTAGAGAGCTAGGTTTTGGCATATAGTTCACCTTTTATAACTTTAACCTATACATCAGACTTGGTTACGGTAGATTTGTTACTTTCGGAGATAAATTTTTTTCCGAACGACAACCCAAAATTTTCACGGAGAACCTGGTCCGATTTTGCTGGCTAACGAACTTTTTCAAGCCACTTACAAAGGGAACGTTAATGCTAAATTTCGTCAATATCTGCCTATTGCTTTTTGAGTTATTGGTGTGTAACCGACACGAGGGAGCAGTTTCACGTGTCCAAAATGTAATGGACACGGAACCGACAACTTCACGCCCACTCCAAGTGGCGGAACGTGCAGATATTCAACTTGCTCAAATATAATGCCACGACCTGCATTAATGTTAGTTTTACAGTATGTACTAAAAAAGTAAAAGGGGAACCCTGGGAACCAAACCGAATACCCTTCGGTTCAGAGGCAGACGTTCTTACCCCTGAACCGCCGACGCTCTCCTAACATCCGCCTTTTCGCTTGAGTGGTGGATAAGAATAAGTGGAGCTGTAATTTGATTCCGGGGCTTCAAACTGCCTCGATCTCACTAGAAGTATAATGCCTCAAAATGAAGAAAACTAAACCAAAATACCAAATTGATGCACAATGTTGAAATATATGAAAATACCAAGCCCTGCCAAGCAAAGAATATGAGAGTTAGACGGGTTAGTTATCACTAATTAATAATAATAATAATAATAATAATAATAATAATAATAATAATAATAATAATAATAATAATAATAGTAATAATAATAATAATAATAATAATAATAATAATAATAATAATAATAATAATAATAATAATAATAATAATAATTATAATAATATAATGATGTTATTTTACAGGTATTTAAATAGAACGTTGAACTCCTTATTGAAGATTTCTCGAAACATAAAATAGGACACAGGGTTCCTTTCTCTCTTCTCATCGTTGTACAACTGGTATATCTTACGGAGGCTTAAATCCAACGAAATATATTTTCTGTGGTTACTTTTTTCTCTCGCATAATGAAATTCATGGTATGGAAATTTTTAGATAAATTACAAAATAAAATATACACAAAATGCTCAGCTTTTAATGTCAAACAACATAACATACACGCCAAGATTTGAGTGACACAGTGGACTAACTGACTTGGTCTACTTTGCTTTTATAAGTTCACAAATAATATAAAATACCAAACCTAGTATAGTGCTGCCGCCTAGTAAAGCTAAGCATAAGGTGGACTGATCCACTTTGCAGTTGATAGATACCAATTTAACGGTTTAAAATCTGCATTAAAACGAAAATCACATTTTTGTGGGTTAGTTCACTATTGCGCTCGTAGCCTCAATTAAAAACCATAAGCAAATAGCAAAAAATAATCACTTACTGTAAACCAACAATAAGGTTGTATTTTCACACTAGCTTAATAGGGCGTGCTATTTTCGCAAATATTTTAATAGGCATAGTGTAAAAAAATAATTAAAAATAATCAGAAAGAATAAACATTTAAATGATCTTTGGCGATGGAGATGGAAAGAGATATTACAGGGAACCGTGTCACGTATTTAACTACATGGATTAAAATATCATCCCCGTTATTAGGCCGACTGTAACACAAATTGTCCAAAAGTTAGAAAAAACCGGAAGTGCAATTGGCAGAGGTGCAAAAAATCGCTATCCTTCAGGTCGATCTTAAACGGCTACTAATGGTCATAGGGCATTGAACATTTTACGGACGCTGCCGAATTCCCACAGAATTTGATTAATCAAATGCTCTCAGATCATAATATGTCTGAAACTTCAGTGAGAACAATACCAAATCAGAATAAGTTTAGACTATTAAGCCCCAGTTGGTTCTGGAATTTGAATTTTCTGAAGATGATTTCGACCGTAAATTTTCAGAGAAAATTTTTGAGCGCTTTGAAGCTAACCAGTATTTCACGAATAACATCATGGTGCGCCATCAAGGAACGTTTCAAATAATTCTTTTTCTGAATAGGCATGATTGCAGACACTCATGAAACTAGAAGTTCATTTAAAGGGGTGACCTATAACGTAACATTTACTTATTAAGTGTCGCTCAGAGAAATTTGTTTCAGATCTTGTTTTCTGTAGTTGGGAGACCGCCTGGCCTTATGTAATTTCTATGTGATGCTTTGTAACTTTAACCTTTCAGGAGTGTGACACAGATTTGTTCAAGGGTTTGTGTTGTGCCATTCTTAGGGCTTGTTGTGTATCGGTGTACCTGGTGCCTTAAATACGGTAGGCCATTAGAGTTAATACAAAATTTTACTGGAGTCATAGGGCAGACTTGACATGTCATCCTTGGGACATTGGATTTGGATTACTGCAAACTCTTCCTTTGTTTCTGAAAGTTTCCTCAGTTGAGTTTGATACAGCTTTTATAAATGCTGGTTGCGACATATCATCTCTGGGTGATGTTTAATGCGGTTAAACTGCTCTTTTTGTGAGTACCTTGAGCACACGCAAAGGATTTTCTCTGGTGACTACAACTAGCAGGTTAGTTGTTCTATATACCCTAGCTATTTGCTGTTGCAGCGAATTTAGCCAAACGCAGGTAGTTATTCCACCATCCGTGAGCATTGATTCGTATGATGAATTTTCTTCCTGGTAAGTTTTTTGTTCACTTGTCAGTTCTTTTTGTGTAGGTACCCTTTTTTTTAGTACGTCGTCACTGTTCTTTCTAGCTCGATCTTTATTTGGAGAAGATTGCTCTTGACTTACATACAAGTCGATTTTATCATATCTGCTGGCCTTTGCCTGTATCACGGTCCTTGGTACTTGATTTTTATTGCTTTTCCTAACTTAATTTGTTCGTTATTTTTCCCATATCTTCTTTGATTTAATTAGGAATATTCGATAACTGCGACTATGCTTCCACAGTGTTGCTTGTTTGTTATATGATCTATAAATATTTAGATTTGGTATACAGTTTATCTTGCCTCAAAACACAACGAATGATGTGTTATATCTAGACGCTCTACAACGCACATTCTGAAGATAACTTCGCTAGCTGCCTAGATATAATGTTTCTGATAGAAGTTGTTACGTTTAAATAATATAATTTATAGCATTTAAAAGCAAAATATGATTTTTATAAATATAAAATAAACTTAATAGCTTATTACGCTAATATTCTACTACTATAATTAAAAGTACTTCATAACAGTATTACCGGTAAGTGGTTGTATGGTTGTAGCCATGTCGGTGACTTTGAATTAAAATGAACCCCTACTCGCGTGTTAGGTCCGTAATCTTCAAAATCCGGAAGTAAGTTTATTGCAGACTGTTATTACGTCAATTAGGTAAAAGTGGAAATATATGCTTTAAGGGTAAAAGATGTAGAGATATTTTAGCTCGCCTAAGTGCGTGCTAGTTGATAAATAAGTTCTACAAGTAATGTATAACATGTTAATCGTAATATAATATTCCGTTGTAGGAAATAAAAAAGAACTCATCACTTTACCACGTAAACTAATTTAATCCTAATTCCTTTCCCCAGAGCTTCCTCCCTTCATTATAAGCGAACGATACTTAATTACATTTTTTAGTTCTCGTGCAAGAAACCCTATACTTTAGATTTTTTTAGACAAATAATCTTACCAATATAAGTGATAGGTAGGACCTAGCTACGTTCAAGTGTTTTTAATGAAAACACACAGGACATAGAACATGTCCTCGTAATTTGTATGACATTAAGTTTAATAGTTTTATCACATAATATTTGGTATAGTATTTTTACTGAATTTTTGTAGATAAACTTCACTCCTGGGGATATCTCGCCTTTAGAATTTTGAAAAAATGTCTTTAAATAAGCGCAAACTAGGAACCTTATAACCCATATCCGGGGTCAGTTCCAATTTTTATGTTTATATATATATATATATATATATATATATATATATATATATATATATATATATATATATATATATATATATATATATATAATTGTATCTAGATATGCATCTGCATTCTACATTACCATTAATTGAGTAATGGCGTCTGATTCTGCTAACTACTGATACGTAGTATTACTTTATTTATTTACTTATATCTTTTTATTGCTTCGAAACGATGACTTTCGCTGTTATTTTACTGGTAAGGACCTCGCTCTCTAAACTTCAAAAAATATTCATGTCATTCTTTTCTTTCTGTCAACCACCTTCCATCCTATTTTTCCCCAGCAATCTCCTCTCCACAAAAAATCTGTTTCCGTGTTGTCATCACTTTATCCTGATCTTCGTGGAACTGCCATTTCTGACAAAAATTTCAATTCATTGTGGAACTGTCATTTTGTGCACAATTCCTTAATACTATTTACAAAAGTTATTCTAAATATAACAATTTTGTTCAAGTACGATTGCCTACACATTTTATCTATACTTATTCTGATTTTGATAAGTTCTACATTTTTAGTGAATTTGTATTAAAAAAAATCACTAATAGAGAGGTATCGATGGTGAGACTTTGCAAAAATTCTTTCAAATGAGTGCGAACTAGGACCCCTAGAACCCATATCCAGGGTCAGTTTCAATTTTTATATGTTTATATATATATATATATATATATATATATATATATATATATATATATATATATATATATATATATATATATATATATATATATATATATATATGTATTTATGTATATGTATCCGCCTGATAACTCAAAAAATAATTAACCGATTTTGATGAAACTTGGCAGGTGTCTTTATTTTGCTAATGGCTTGAATGAGTTTGTTATCCAGAGAAATCGGACGGGGTTTTCCGGGAAAATGTTGAGTTTTCTTTCGAAAAAATTTTTTTTCTCCGAAAGCAACAAAGCTGTTTTAATGAAATTTACTATATATGTTGCCTCAGGAGAGATCTTACTACGAACCAAAATTCTACTTTCTAAGTTTAGAGAAAATTTTTGTTAATACACAGATTGATTATTTGTTAGTGTAAATTTGGGATTTGCTAATTTAGTCTTTTAAATGCTCCATTTTATGCTTTATCGTTACTACACTTCTTATATTAACTTAATCTAATTATGTTATACCTCTTATCAACAACTAATTTGAATTATATATGCTCTATTTGTTTTTTCACTACTTTCTTACTAAATTCTTTGCAGTCCTGTTTCTTTGAAATTTATGGTTTTGTTGGTAAAGATGCTGGTGCTGATTAGCTCATGGTACATTTTTCTGTCTTTAAATGGTGTATCTTAGGGTGTTATGTTTAGTAGATGTGGATCTGCTTACCATAACAATATATATATATATATATATATATATATATATATATATATATATATATATATATATATATATATATATATATATATATATATATATTGATATGGTTATTACCCCGATCAATTTATGATATCTGTAATATTATATGAATAATATATATAAGGTCACACAATTGTGCAACAGTTTTTATATTATTTAGTTTTTAATATATTTTTTAAGTTGTATAAAGTTAGTTTTAGGATCATCCTGTATCTATATTATTAGATTAAGAATTAATTTTATGTGAATATGTTTTTGATTCCTAGTTTATTTTGTATAGTATTTTAAATTAGAGAATAATACACACACAGTTTATTGTCAATATTTATGCCTAAATTATGTAAATATTATGTTTAATTTTGTGTAATGAGGCGTTTATTAATAAAATATTAAATCTGAGGGTTTTTTCCATTATTTAGATCCTTCTGTGTTTCTGTGTAATAGTATGTATTTTGGGTGGTCTACTCTTTGCTCTTTTTAAATTAGTAATAAACACAGATATAAATAAAATATTATACTGAACCTTTAATTCATGTTCCTTCGGCTGCTCAACAGTTGACTCTATATCCCATTTAGTCGATTCTGATAGAAAACTGGTGCCCTATGCCATTAATTTTTGTATATTTTATAGTTATTCATCCCAAATAAATACATTAAAGAATTTTTAAAATTTTACAAACTTTTTATTTATATTTTATTGAAAATTCTAGAATTTTTACCTATTGGATCCTCTAGTTTAAAATTATTGACTAAGTTTTATTTATTATAAGTGACAGGATTTGTTTTTGATTTTTAATAAATATCGCCAAAATTAGTTCCTCAGTTTGAAATTCTACACAGTATGCGCCCGCTGTGAGATTGTTTGTAAAACACTATTTTAAGTTGGTTTAAATTTTCGCTATGTATTGACGAAATCTGTTTTTAACTTAGAAACTTTTATCTCACACTAATAGATGGAATGCTTACTTATATTAATGCTCATAGGAAACTTCCTTTCACGGTCATTTATATTATTTAAGTTAATTATTGTTTGGTACCTTTAGCATCTTGACGATTGCTGTTACAGGTAATTTTGATTTATATTACCGTACATTGACTGCTTGTTGTGATTTCTTGGCTACAAACATCTACGGGATTGCCTGTTTAAATGTTGGACACATTTTTATACCATTTATGCACAAATTTACTTAAAATTCGATAATATATCCCGAAGATAAAATATGACGCGTTGTCCTTGAAGATAATCAAACAACAACAACTTCTAGAATATTCTATTCAAAACGGAAATCGTCTCGATTTCCTTCCTGTTTAAAGCCATCGCCAGCTGCCTGGAAATTTATTTTCAACATTTTCATTTTGTTCCTTAGCTGCATTCAACGACATCCAGTATTGTCTGGAAAATTACCGTTGCTTTGGCTCTTGACAGGTAAGTCTATATCAGATAGGTACCCGCCAAATTTAAATTCCCCACTCAAATCTCATTTACAAACAGAAATTACTAAATCTAAAATATGACATTTGGATAACCTATAACTAATTACACATGTAAACAATAAATTTTCACGTCACTAAAACACTTTTAAACATTGATTCTTCCTTTGGAAGTCTGTTTAAAAAAACACTGTTGTCTTTGTAAGCGTTCATTTTGACCACCTAATACTATACAGAGTGTTTTCAATACATTTTGTTTCTTTTAAAATTGTAAGTAAAATCCTGCGACAATATAAATTTAACCTGTTTTTTAAACATCATGCTATACATACATAATAGGTATGCAGCTTAATTAACAATTTTAATAAAATTGTCCCCATTATATAGGTTATATTAATTTTGATCTATTATTTAAATGCAGTCTTTTGCTTTCAGCTTATTGATGTCATGCATCCAGTACCAAATAACAGCAACCAAGAATATGTCTTGTAACAATGTGTTATTATTTATGGTTTTAATGTGTCTAGTGTGGTGAAATATGTTGATAATTTGTATTGGAATAGCTTTTGATATTCAATGACAGGAAATACAATTTACGACAAAGAGTACATTCACATCTCCTGCAAACTGTAAATATTGTTTGAGACATTTTATCATTTCAATATATATATATATATATATATATATATATATATATATATATATATATATATATATATATATATATATATATATTAGCATTCACAGGCCATTTAGGCCCATAGCTTGGTAGCCCCTCTTTCCTGCCAGTCTTGCTGAACTGCGTCCAAGCCACCTTTTTCTTGGTCTGTCCTTCTTCGTTTTACCCTCTGTATTTGATACTTTTTTATCAGCCTATCTTCGCCAATTTGTTCTATATGGGCCAGCCACTGCAGTCTGCGTGCTTTAATTATCTGGGACACAGGTGGTGCTCCATACATTTGATACATTTCCGCATTTGTACGCCTTCCCCAATTCCTATCTGTTTTCTGGCCTCAAAAATTCAGCGCAGTATGTTTCTCTCCCATATCGCTATTCTATCTTCCAGTCTTTTATTCGTTGTCCACGATTCACATCCATATGTCAATGTTGGTCTTATATACTCTAAGCTTTGTCGTTTGCGAGAAGTTCTTCGATCTAAGGAAGCTATTAAGTCCTCCTGTAGATCTGCTGGGTTTTGCTATCCTCGGGTTAAATTCTACATCTTCATCACATCCATTCTCAATTAGTACACCTAGGTATATGTAATTTTTAAGTTCTTTAAAGTTTGAGACACTCCCTCCTTCCATTTTGACTGTACAAGGTCAACTATTAGTTCCCTTAGTCGTTCTAATTGTCATGTACCTGCTCTTGTCTTTATTTATTTGAAGCCCTACACTGTCTGCTACTTCCACCAAACTTCTAGTGATGTTTCCTAGTTCTTTTCTATTTCTGGCCATTAACAAGGTCTAGTCTGCGTAAGTAAGGTACTGATAACCCCTGTCATATTGTGTTCGGCTTCTATTTATGTTACTGTCTCTGATTACTTTCGCTCGAACCATATTAAATAACAACGTTGACAACGGACCGCCCTGCCTTACTCGTCCTCAAACTCGTCTGACAGCTTTCCATTTAACCAAGCTACACATGTGGTGTTACGTAGTGTCATAGTTACCGGATTGACTTCATTCTCTGGTATTTTCAACTATTCAAGTATTTCAATAAGTTTGCTTCTTTTCACTGAGTCGTAAGCGGCCTTAAAATCGATAAACATCATACGTGCTGGGAGTCTCATACTCATAACAGTCTGTCAAAATTTGCTTTCACTGGCATATGTGATCAACTGTCGACCCATATTCTCTAAAATCAACCTCATATTCCAGTAGCAAAGGCTCCAGATACTTTTATAATCGTTTTAAAACATTAATGTTGCCACAATTTTTAGGTCACATCTGGTAAAGCTATCCCTCTGCAGTGGCCACATTCGCTGTTATATCTCCCTTCTTAAAGAATGGAACAAGGCCATCATGGTAACTTTACCATGGCCTTGTGTGTGTATCACACCGATAACTCAAAAAATAATAGGCTGATTTTAATTAAATTTGCCAGGTCATTTCTTTTTTGAGTCGATTGGACAGCTATGTCAGCCGAAAAAATCGGACTAGCTTTTCCGACGAAATTTTGGGTTTCCTTTCGGAATCAATTTTTAGCTCCGAAAATGTGTGTTTTGCTTCTTTAACGTCGGCCTATTTCCGCGACTATGGCCAATCACCGACGCCAGGGAGCAATTTCACGTCACTCTCCTGGAAATTTTGCCCAACCCCTGCTTTTTTGTAAGGACGGTAGGGATCTTTAACGTGCCCAACATCGCACTGACACGGAACCGACGGCTTTACGTCCCCTCCGAAGAGAGGAACGTGCAGACATTCAGCTTGCTCAAATACAATGCCAGAACCTCGGTTAATGTTAATGTTACAGTTTGTACTGAAAAACTGAAAGGAGTAACCTGGGTTCGAACCCAGTACCCTTCGGTTCAGAGGCACACGTTCTTACCCATGAACCACCGAGATTCTTCAGCTCCGAAAACAAAACCATTGTAATCAACTTTGGTACCTGGGCTTGCGTTATAAAAAGTACACTATGTACCAAAACTTGGATCACTATGTTAGAAGATAAAAAAGTAATAAGCATTTAATTTTAAAAAAAAGTTAGCTTCCAAATGATTTCTTTGTATATTCACTACCATAACGTAATGGCTGCGTCCAGGTTTTTTTTTCAATTGAATACTTACTTGTGTAGAAAAAAATCTGCGTAAAATAGAAAAAATGTGTTTAGGCAAGTTATTTTACAGCATATATTTTAATTTAAATAAGTTTCAGGAGCCCTATTTCATTTGAGAAAATGTTCTAAGAGTCTTTCTTAGGAAATAGTTACTAATTAAATTCGCTTAAAATAGCAACCAACCGTTACGGACCTTTTAGGTACAGATCATCGTAAAGCACATGGGACAGATGGTTTAACGCCCCCTCCAAGTGACGGACTTTCTTGCACGTAACTTGCTGTGACACAATTTTACTACCACAGTAGTTGTTATTTGTACTATTTAGTACTAAATAAATTAGTTATTAACAATCCAATAAAGGGGGGGGGGGTTGTGGGGGGTGTTTTGTTTCTTTAACGTCAGCCTATTTCCGTGACTATGGCCAATCTCCGACGCCAGGGAGCAGTTTCACCTCACTATCCTGGAAATTTTGCCGAACCCCTGCCTTTCTGTAAGGAGAGTAGGGATATTTAACGTGACCAACATCGCACTGACACAAAACCGACGGCTTTACGCCCCCTGCGAAGGGCGGAACGTGCAGACATTTAACTTGCTCAAATACAATGCCAGAACCTCGGTTGATGTTAAGGTTACAGTTTGTACTGAAAAAGTGAAAGGAGAACCGTGGGATCGAACCCAGTACACTTCGGTTCAGAGGCACACGTTCTTTCCCCTGAACCACCGAGGCTCTTATCAAAGAAGGGGTTATACGGTATGGTAGGATGTGATACGGCAACCTTTGCACAACGAATTAACGCTCGACCCGTTGCGTTAGCTTACATTTTTAAATATTGGGTAACATAGTAATATAAATTATTTAACGTTCGATCAAGTCAGTAAATGTCCGTCTATGATTAATTATTAACTTTAAAATGAAATAAATTTTTATTTGTAAGAGAACAGTCTAAATAAATATGTGTATAGATAAACGCATCAAACCGAACCCCCTGTGAAGCCAATCATTGTGTTAAGTCATGTAGCCAAAGATTTTCGTGCTTCTGCTGAGTTGAAAAAATTAATGGGCATCCTAATTACAAAGAAGAAGATAAAATAAACTATTAACTTTAGCCTTCTTGTGTATATTCATAACTTACGCTCTCCCCTTAATAAATAAAATAAAAGTACCGAAATAAATATAATATATAGCCTATAAGAAAAGGCTGAACAACGAAATAATTTCGCCAAGTGATTTCGTATTATGTCAACATAAATGCTGACCTTTCATGTTTTGATAACAGTGCTCCAGATTTGCTTTAAAGTGGATGATGGAGACGGCCAAATTTCCGTTTTTTCAACAAATATGTACTATTTTACGAATAAAAGTTGTCCTAATATATTTATTCGGTCTCTCCAGAGTCATAAAAGTTCCTACAAATATAACTCCACTGGAGGAAGCATAACATAATTGTAAATAAGAAGGTTTTCATGGAGTCAAAAAGTAATTACAAAAGTCTCCCTAATTTAAACGTTTTATTATATTTTCACAACTGTATTTATAGCCTTATCTTTTTATACTTAATTCTGCAAAAAGGGTTTTACTTAGAAGGTTTCATCATGTTTCTATATATATATATATATATATATATATATATATATATATATATATATATATATATATATATATATATATATATACGGGGTTGCCCATAAAGCGGTGGTGATACAAACTTTTGATATCTGATATCCTTTATATTATTGCATTTTTGCATTTGCCATCGAATTATAATGCATGTTTGTGAGGGGAAAAAAGTTGAGATCATTCAGCATTTTTGTTATTTTAAGTCTTTTTCAAAGTTGTAACTCCATGGAAATGAGGCATTCATAGATGTTCTCGTTCACACTATTTATCGAAAAAATCAAGTTGCCATTCCAGCCGGTACCATAATAGGGGCTAAATTAAAATATATATTTAAACTGCTGCCAATTGTTTTAAGGAGAACAGCCTTTATTTTGTGTTAGAAAGAACGGGTACGCCATCTGTTTCAACATTTTCTAACACCTTCTTAGAGGTACCCAAAGTCTCTAGTTTTGGAAATATTGACGTTTGTAATCGAATATCATCCATAATTCATTACCAAAGTGAGACTAGATATCCTTAATTGTCAATTTTAGAATGTTGATAGAGAAGTTTTAAATGTATCTGGTTTTAAATAAAGTCGTTTAATTGAACATAAAACTTAATCTTATAAAATCTCACAGACTAGTGTTTACTTTTTATACTTTTATAAAAAGTCACAGATGATACTTAACTAAAGCTTTTATTGTTTTCCTTTCCAAATATTATAATTTAGAGGATAAGTAGGATAGATTTAAAGCATTTATACTCGTGATTTCTTTTTTACAGTAATTAATTATACTTTTTATTTAGCGGAATTTGTAGTCAGTAACAAAAAATATTCTGACAGCCCAAAAATTTCTTTTCGTTGTTAATTACGATTATATCAATTTTTAAAATATACGCAGTGTTGTAATTTATGCTTTTCTTGTTGTAAAGGGTAGTATCTTGTCACGTTAGATTCCAAGTCTGATGAACCTTAGTTTGGGAAAAAACTCTATACGGAGAAAAATTACATTAGGTTATAAATTTATAAAGTATCAATAAACTCATGAAATTAATAAGAAAATGATTAGTAAAACAAATAATCACAATGTATGATCTAGCAAGCGCAGTAAATGGTCAGGTGCTGCTTTTGCAGTTGAAATCATTCACTAAGAGCTAGATAACTTCAAGGAAGAATTACACGTTTCGTAACGGCACTAGATTTACAGATAAGTAAGAAAAAATGACAAAAGGAAACATAAAATGGCTAAATGGATTGCGCGAGAAAAACACAAGCCACTTAGAAAATGCCCACGATGATCGACTACTTCATGATGAACCTATTCGTTCTCTGTACAAGAAGTAACGTGAAGCTTAAAAGTATGGGTTTCAAAAGACGGGTAACAGTGGCATGCCACATTATCATGATATCAACTCTAAATTGTGTCAGGCAAAAAGAATTGGCTTTATAGGGGAAACTGCTGCTTCGTTTAAAGTTGTATGCTAAGGTATTTGATTTATACCTTGGCTATAACTAGTATTAACCGATGAGTACTCGTACGCAAAAATTAGGCCACTTTTAGAAATTATTTTATTGATATAGCAGAATTTAACTAGAGAACCCGACCTCGTGATGTATGATGGCCACAGTGACCTGACGTGCGGGAATTAGTTTATAATAACAATAAATGAATAAAGTCTTGATAAAAATAACATAAAGATAACATAGGTGTGAAAAACATTATCTTAAACGTTACTGCTCCTACAAACGAAGCAGAGTGTTTATGTCTTTAGGATATCATAAGCTATGTTATTTGACACATAATGTTTGCATATTTTATTCACAGTAAGTGTAAAGATCATACAGTTATAATAGTATGTAAAAAGGGGCGCCTTCCAAAATTTTGAATCTAGATACACTATTGTACCTTTCGAGCGAGTTCCTCAAGTTGGTAATTGGGTAATAGACAATAGATGATAATTTATCCAATTACATTATATTAAAAAAATTGAACTTCAACAAAATTAAATTTAATTTAATTTAGTCATAGGCTATATACAGTGTGATGATGAAGTTTTGAACATAATTCATAAATGCGTTATTTAATGTTTTTAAGAAAGACGCTCGGACAGGTCAATTTTTTCTTCTCAGTTCAGTTCAGCCAACTTATGACGTAAAAATTAAAATTATGGCTTCACCTATTTCCAAATGGTGACGTCATCTTAAGTTTTTTCAAGTAACATCTTTTTTTTGTTTTTTCCTACTCCTGCTTACTACTTAAATGACGATGGACCGTAAGTTTAATGTAACAAATTATCGAACCAAGAAAAACAAAAACAAAAAAATTGCGCAAACGTTTAAATGGTTCGCCACTTACCATTTGGCATTGAGCGATACGAGTGTAAACACTTTGTAAACTGCGCTGGTCTGTTTAAATAAACTTTAAATAACCCCACAGAAAAAGTCCAAGAGAGTCAAGCTTGCAGAACGCGGTGACCACTCAATTGCTCCTCGACGCCCTATCCATATTGCAGAAAGTGTGTCATCTAGATATTGACGGACGTCCACACTGTCTTGCTGTAACCAAATATCTTAATGGGGTACATTTTCCCCGTGACTATTTGGAAAAATGACTGCCAAAGCTAACATCAAATTCAATCGCAAGTAAATTTAGATAACGTGCTGCTGTAAGATTTCCTTGAAAAAAGTATGGCCCTATGAACCGCTGTCCGATTACTCCCATCCATACACTTACTTTGCCATGATTTTGACTGTGGGAGTCTTGAAAACAATAAAGATTTTCCCGGACCAATATCTTGAGTTGTGACGACTTACTGTCGCACTCAGTCAAAAAGTGGCATCATCAGAAAACAGAATGTTATTAAGAAAATTTGAATCTTCATGGTTTCCATAAAACGCTGCTAGCAAAGCTCCCTTGCTACGCCGGGTTTTTTAGATCCATTTAGTGTAAGCAGTAGAGTATACCTCTATGAAATATTTGAAACCCTAATTTCAATTGAACGGCGAGGGTAGCTCGCTCGTATTTTTTTGGATAACGGTGCGTATTAATTAAGAAAATAAACAAATGACGTTATAAGTTAAAAAAATCCATTTATATACTGCATTATATACTATAAAAGGAAACGGTTAAAAGTTCGACAGAATGCACGGGACCCTTAAAAGTACTTTTAAACCTAGTGCTAATATTATGCACGTAAGAGGAAAGTCTAATTTGATCATTCGGATATGGTGCAATATTCTACCCATTAGATAAAATTAAAATCAATGTCAGTGGGCCAATGCAGTGCCATCGCCACAACCTTATTTCTATTGTGTCAAAAATTCCATCCAGCAAATTGAACTCGCTAGAGGAGTCGATATTTTTGAAGGTGAAAGTTGGTTTGGTAGGTATATTGCCCTATGAGTAACGTCGCTTGGTCGCTTTGAAGCTCAACTGAAAGGTACCTTCTCTCAGAGTCCGTCTAGACTAAACATCCGTCAGTGGTTGACTCAAGGCGGTCTCATGGAGTCTCGCTCTCGAGCAACATCTAAGCGGGGTCGCTTTTATGTCCCGATCATAGCCTCCCGCTGAGTTCGTCTGGACTCGATACGCCAGTGTGCGCTTAAATTTCATTAAAACCAGCTACCCACAGGAGACGATAGTTTTGACGGTGAGAGTTGATTTAACAGGTGTACTGCCATCTGAGTGAACTCGCTTGTCCATCGCAATTCTCACAGCGAGATAGCCTCTCTCCAGGGTTGTTTGGACCCGACATCCGCAGCATCAAACGAGGTCGTCTGCTGCTTCGAAGACCAAAATCCGAATGTGCACCACACCCTACAAATCTCAACCTCTTCGGGTTCTTTTGGACCCGACACCCGGCAGCGTTTGATCCAAAGCGGTATCACTTGGGGCAGCGTTCCCGAGTATTATCCAAGTAAGGTCATTTTTTCGTTTCGAAGACCACAGTGAAGGTGTAAAAATCCTGGTGTATACCACACCCTAGAGATCTCCACGTCCCTCCAGGCTCATCTCGACGAAACACTTACCAGTTTGACTCCAGTTAGTCGCGATTTACAACAGGTAGGAGTTACCTTGGGCCTATTCTTTTATTTCGTCCCCGGGCCCATACTCATAATATTTGTCGAAGAATTAAGTTTTACGTAATGTAGGTATATATATATATATATATATATATATATATATATATATATATATATATATATATATATATATATATATATATATATATATATACTTTAAAGAAGTATTATAGCCGTAAAATCTTAATACGAATTTTTCCGCATGGAAACATATGTATTGAAAAAGTTACATAAGATATTACTAGAACGTGACTTAAGGCATAACCGTATGTTGCTGGCGTTTGCAAGTCCGACATACGTTCCTTCAGATATTGAAATATTACTTTCCGCAGTGAATTCCATGCAATTGTAAACTAAAATATTCTTGAATGCATTTAATCTAAAATGAGAAACAATGATACTTATTGACCAGAACAAAGCTAGTATAGCACCATATAAAAGTTGTATTGCACACTGTTACTCCTTCGGCCTATTTGTGTGACTATGGAAAATTACCGACCCCGGGAAGCAGTTCCACGTCACTATCCTGGGAATGTTGCCGAAACTCTTCTTTTCTGTTTTTTTGTTTCTTTCTTTAACGGGCCTATTTCCGCGACTTTGGCTATTCACCGACGACAGGGGTAGTTCCACCTCACTATCCTGGAACCGTTGCCGAACCCCTGCCTTTCTATAAGGACAGTAGAGACCTTTAACGCACCAAACATCGCATGGTACACGGGGTATACTGCCTAACTCCCCCTACAAAGGGAGGAAAGTTTAACTTGCTCAAACACAATGCCAGAACCTCGGTTGATATTAATTTACAGTATATACTGAAAAATTATTTGACGTTTCTGCTGAGAATTAAACCCGGGACCTTTGGCTCCAAAGGCACACATTATTACCCATAGACCATCGACGCCGCACACTATGATTAGTTAAAAAGCAAGAATGACATGATTCTAAGGATAATAATATGCTCAACAAATATAAACCCATGAAGCTTGGAGAACTTAGTTAAAGAGAAACTAAAGCTAGACACAAGCCGTTAAAATAAAATTATAACCTTCCTTAAATGCAGCTTAAAAGCACAGCGGACATTCATAAATTATAAAAAAGTCTGGACGCAGCAAGTGCGTTATGGTAGTGAATTTTCATAGAAATAATCTGGCATCAAATATTTTATTATAACTTTTTTTATTGTAACACAGAAATCTAAATTTTGGTGTGTAGTTTAATTTTTATATCGTAAACTCACCTGCAAAATTTGGTTATAATAGCTTTTTTGTTTTTTGCAAATTCACTAAAAACATAGAAACAATGGAAATCCAGTAAGCGAACTACGATGTGATAGTTTGCTGAAAATTAAATTCTTTATGAGAAAACGTCAGGTACACGTGTATGCGTATGTGTGTGAATACAGGTGTATGAATAGATGTGTGTTTGTAAATTATTTATATATTCCGTACCTAAAGTATGAAATAAATTAGGTAAAAGCAAAATAAGTTCTTTCTATGAAAAACATTTTCAAAAACCTCCAGTTTGTTTAATAAAAATACATATGAAAGTTGATTTTTCACCAGCACTTCTTTTGTAGTAATGTCGTCATAGACATTATTTTTTGATTTTGAGAGATCTCTTGTTTGTTAAACCGATAGTATAAAAATTTTTCCATTTTGAAAAACATTTTTTTTAGTAAATCACAATCGAATGTGATAAACCACTAATTAATAAAAAAAAACATTAATTATTTTAATTAATGTTTTTTTATAAGCAAAAACTCTATTGCCAGTCAAAAACGCTATCACCCATGGTTTTTCAAAGGGCCTGATGTTTTCTACTGATCATGTTGGTATAAGTTATTACAAAATGTTTTTGGGTCTAAATTTAGAGAGAACTGGTGGTGTTGAAACAATTTCAAAATCTGGACGACCAAAAGTTGATAAAGATCATAAAGTAAATATTTTGTTAAGCATGAGTCGTGATAACATATCTTGATTGGTTGCATTAGAAAATGAAGTCAGTCAGACAACAGTGCTATGTATCATGAAGAAGGAAAAATATCAGCCCTGCGAAATTCAACTCGTACAGGAATTTAACGATGACGACCCCGATCGGCGACTACAGTTTTGTAAAACGATGATGGATTTGTGCCAAGCTAATCGAGGTACCAAGCAATTTTTGTAAAGAAATATCGGTAGTTATTTTCAACCTTTCTCGTGTAGTCTAAAGAAATATTATTAGCTGTGATAGTTGAATCTTCTATAACCCGAACAGCTTGTTTCTGAATAGAATATAGTTTGGCAAGCTTGTATTTGAGGTGGCATCCCCGACATGCAAATAATATGGACGTATATGCGCTTTATACAGCAACAGGGGCTGATGTGATAAAAACAAGCTTTTAATTAAAAAGAAAAAAAAAGCAAGCTTCTTTGCTTCTGCTTTTGCAATATTGAAAACGTGTAGATCTCACCTAAGTTCATCTGCAACAGTTATCCCAATGTAGAGAAGGCGGATTTTTTTGGGCAGTGCTTTGCCAGCCGTTATAAGATGTCATTATGTGTTTTTAAGGCATTCGGTATAACTAGATTTACAGAGCTGCAGCTAACAATGTTTTCAGCATTTGGGAAGCTGGATACTTGGGCTCTCATTGATAATAAATTAGAAGAATATATTGGGCTAGTCGATAAAAATGTGCTGCGAGGAGTGGTGTTATCAATGACGCTGTGGATCGCATTGGTGGTTGTTAACAGAAGACCATTTAAATAGAAAAGAAAAAGTATGGGATCCAAAACTGAACCCTGTGAAACACCCGCATTAATCACTCATTTGATAAAACATCATTGTTCACAACATGCATGGAGCTTTCTAGGAAACAATATATCCGATGTCGAAGCCAGAAAGTAAAATCCAAAATATTTTAATAGTACCTACATAAAACTTACGGAAATTACTATTGATATAACGAATGGTGCAGCTAGGAAAAAAAACTTCGAAATTGAAAACAAATTTTCCTACGAAAAATGTTGATAATATGAATGTGATTCAACAAATGCAATCTACATTATATATATATATATATATATATATATATATATATATATATATATATATATATATATATATATATATATATATATATATATATATAAATAAATAAATATATATATATATATATATATATATATAATGTAGGTCTAGGTTTGACTTCCAGCAGGGGATCATTTCACTTTTTCAGTCTTAGTACATACTGCGGAATTAACATCAACCGAGGTTGTTACATTGTGGTTGAGCAAAGTTGAATGTCTGCACGTTCCTCCCTTCGGGAGGGGCGTAAAGCCATCAGTATCATGTACAATGCGATGGTGGGCACGTTAATGACATATACCCTCATTACAGAAAGGCAGGGGTTCGGTGAAATTTCCACGATAGCGCGGTGGAACTGCTTTCTGGCGTGAGTGATTGGCCATAGTCGCGGAAATAGGCCGACGCTGAAAAAGAAACATTTCTTTTTGTTTGTTTTTCGTTATACGTTTTTTACCGAACAATTATTGCTGCAGAATTTTAATAGATACAATGTTACGTAGTTACTAACTGAGATGACGACTTTGGATTGCATAGTGTTCTGCCTTGTTTATTTAACGTCAGTCTATTTCCGTGACTATGGCCAATCACAGACGCCAGACAGAAGTTTTACTTCACCAACTTGGAGATTTTGCCGTACCTGTACCTTTCTCTGTAGAGGGGGTAGGAAGATTTTACGTGCCCAACATCGCACGGTACACGCGACCCACAATTTTCCTCCGACGGACGGAACGCGCAGACATTCAACTTGCTTAAACACAATGCCACAAATGACTTTATTATTATACACTATGTACTGAAAATAAAATGATCCTAGTCCTAGGATTCTAACCCAGTACCTTCGGGTTCACAGGCACTAGTTTTAGTGAATTTTCGTAGACAAAATTCACTAATGGGGAGATCCCGACTTTTAAATTTTCGAAAAATTTTTGCAAATAAGCGCGAACTAGGACCCCTAGAACCCACATCCGGGGTCAGTTTCAATATATATATATATATATATATATATATATATATATATATATATATATATATATATATATATATATATATATATATATATATATATATATATATATATATATATGTATCACACCGATAACTTAAAAAATAATGGGCCGATTTTGATCAAATTTGGCATGTACCTTCCTTTTGGGAAAATTTTGAGTTTTCTTTCGAAAAAAAATTTTTAACTCAAAAAATAATAAAAAACTCTGGACGCAGCAAGTGCGTTATGGTAGTGAATTTTCATTAAAATGTTTTTATGGCAAAAATGTGTTTTCTTTTTAAGAAAGCAGGCATCAATTTTGGTTACCAGTATAACCTATATAGAAAAAACAATGTGCCATGTTTCATAAAAATAGCTTTATTGTGTGAAAATGTACCAAAATTTCCAAAAGTAAACTTAAAGTGTTCCCGGAAAAACTCGTTTCTTGGTCAACCTTATAGGTTAACAGCAAATTGAGCTATTCAAATATGAAGCATTTAATTAAATGTCGCTACTGTAACGTACTTGCTGCATCCAGAATTTCTTTTCTTACAAACACGCATTATATTACGATGGAAAATGCAAAAATGCAATAACATAGGGCGTGTTTGATTAAAAAAAAAAAGAGAAAAGTATATTTGTATCAACAACGACTTATGGGCCAGCCTGTGATCCTAGAAATATTTTTTCAAGATGTAGCTCAAGACACCCCGAAAGAAAACACAAAAATTTCCGGGAAAACCTTATCAGATTTTCCTGGCTAACAAGCTGGTCCAAGCCATTTGCAAAGGGAATTTATTCACCAAATTTAATCAAAATCGGCCCATTATGTTTTGAGTTACCGGTGTGATATATATATATATATATATATATATATATATATATATATATATATATATATATATATATATATATATATATATATATATATATATATATATATATATATATATATATAAACATATAAAAATTGAAACTGACCCCGGATATGTGTTCTGGGGGGCCTAATTATTAGCGCTCAAGAAGACATTTTTTCAAAATTCAAAAGTCGGGATCTCCTCATTAGTGAATTTTTTTTAAAAATTCAGTAAAAAGCTGTGATAACGAAGTTTTTTATTACTGGACTACCCAGATCGCCACCTGGATCTACAAAATATTAATTTATGTTGAAAGTTTGTGTTGTCTCTTTAAGAGGATTGATTTCTTATTATGTGTGCAGCGTACAGAATAACATCCTTGTGTGCATAATATTGTTATATTCTGTGCTTTAATAGCAGTTACCAGATGGTGGTAATATGGCCATATATCAGAGCTATGCAAAGTTAAGCCAGTCCCTACGAGAATTAGGATTGATCGACACTAATTGGTCCATGCGGAGTATCTCTGTCATAACGCAATGATCATGTAAATTAGAGACGCCTGTGTTATCCAGCCATTTATTTGACCACTAAATAATAGGGTAATACAATGAATCTTACAATACAGCTTTCGTTTGGAAAAACCTACCACTTCATATTAAAAAAACATCAAAGACAATCCTTATAACTTTTTAAAGGCATTTATTTAACTTCACATGTTAGTTTATATGTTAGTCAGTTTAGCCCCTTTTTAGTGAATTTTTATTTAAAAAATTCACAAATAGAGAGGTATCGATGGTGAGACTTTGCAAAAATTCTTTCAAATGAGCGCGAATTAGGACCCCTAGAACCCATATCCGGGGTCAGTTTGAATTTTTATATGTTTATATATATATATATATATATATATATATATATATATATATATATATATATATATATATATATATATATGTGTGTGTGTATGTATCCGTCTGATAACTCAAAAAATAATTAACCGATTTAGATGAAACTCGGCAAGTGCCTTTCTTTTATTAATGGCTTGGATAAGTTCGTTGGCCAGGAAAATCGGACGGGGTTTTCCGAGAAAATTTTGAGTTTTCTTTAAAAAAAAATTTTTTTTCCGAAAATTTCGATGAAATTTGGTCTACATATTGCTTTGGGAAATACCTAACTATGTGCCAAAATTCAGCTTTCTAGGGTTACAGAAAATTGAGCTATTAAAATTTGAAACATTTATGTTTAAATCATAAGTATGTGGTTGCTGTTGGTTAGTCAATGCTTCTCTTATTGACTCATGAAAGTCATTTGTAAGTTTCCGAGAAATGTCAATAATACTGAATTCACTGATTGTTAATCATTGGAAGCATTTACGATTATATATAACCCTATTGTAATTTATTATCATTTATCACCTCTGTAGTATAATTATTTTTTCCTTACAACTCGCAGCGTTTTTAGTCAATTGTTGTTATTATTAATAGTCAATAGTTTCTTTCCGAATACACACACCTTCCATTGACTTCTGCTTCTGCCGCTGTTACAGTCCTTTTATTTAGAGGTAGAGTTGTAACCACTCATACAAACAGTGTTTTTTAACCACGTGGCTGGGGGACTGACCGAATTCATTCCCAGTTGCTGTTGATTTACTCATAATCTCTTAATATGTTTGAAGATGTGGTGTCTACTTCATTCCAAGTCACTATTAACCGACTATTTATAAAATCAAATAAGTAAATTAAATCGATTGTCATAAAATATGTAGTGTATTAAGACAAGGGAAAAAGAAATAAAACATATATAACTGTGCACATTTTGATTATATTTTAGGGTGCTTGAGAGAGGTATTGTCACAGCATAATATCTTATTAAAGTTCATTTGTAAATGGGTTTAATTTTTATATGTTTATATATATATATATATATATATATATATATATATATATATATATATATATATATATATATATATATATATATATATGATAACTCAAAAAATAATTAACCGATTTCGATGAAACTTGGCAAGTGCCTGTCTTTTATTAATGGCTTGGATGAGTTCGTTATCCAGAAAAATCAGACCGGGTTTTCCGGAAAAATTTTGAGTTTTCTTTTGAAAAAATTTTTTTTCTCCGAAAGTAACAAAGCTGTTTCAATGAAATTTACTATATATGTTGCCGCAACCTTACTACGTACCAAAATTCAACTTTCTAAGTTTAGAGAAAATTGAGTTATTCAAATTTTAAATTTTCTTTCGAAAAAAATTTTTTTCTCCGAAAATTACAAAGTTATTTTAATGAAATTTTGTGGAGATCTTGCCTTAGGAAAAACCTTACTACGTATTGAAATTAAACTCTCTAAGTTTATAGAAAATTGAGTTATTTAAATTTGAAGCATTTAATAAAAATTCACTACCATAACGCACTTGCTGCGTCCCGAGTTTTTACTGAACCGATTAACTTAAAATTAAGTCCAGTTGCACAACTTTGGTGACAATAATTTCTGTCTTTATGTTAATAGAAAAAAAAGATGGGTACGATATGACGAATAAAATGATTAATGGCAAATAAGTTTTCGAAAAATGATTTTATTTGATTGAAAAAGAGTACAGAAGGTCACTATTGACATACCTGTCAAATTTATATTTAAAATTTACATATTCAGAACTAAAGCTACAAACTGGTGCAATCGGTTTGGATTGTCAAAGTATATACAGCTGTTTTAGAGGATGCGATTAACGGAATTGGCGTTCAGAATAGTATACTTATGAAGGCGGGTCTGAAAATGGAGCTGATAAGTGGTCAGTCACTATAGCAACCAAACCAGCAACAAAACAATAACAAAACCGGTTTCAGTTTGGTTTCGTTTGATTTGTTTCGAAGAGTACTTCAGGCCTAGGTAGAATTCAGACTCTGGTGATGTAGCCATAAGATGGTCACAAAAACTCAACAATTATATGACGAGTCACCTTTAGATTTACGCTGGTATAACTCATTCATTATTGTCGTACGCACAGCTATTTGCTTTGAGAGATGGGCATCATTAAAACTTGTTTGCGACCTTAAAACCCGAGACGGGGTTTTCATTAAACGGTAGTAAGAGCCAACCCGACGGCAGGCTCTGCAGGCGAAGTTTAAAGCAGCCAAGTCAAACGTTTTAATTCAATGAAGTTAAATAACTATTTAAACTGAAATCTTGGACCTTACTAAATATATTTCCTGCACTATCTGCCACTCATAAACCACATCTATTTTAGAATCCTTGTTTAAAAATCATCAAATTTGTTGCTTTGATATTTTGAAATGAAGAATACAAAATTTTCAAATTAAGTTTTCTCCTATTTGACCTTTTTGTGACAAGAAAAAGAACACTTGTTATTCAATAGGTTTATTAATACAAACTATGGCGCCCTCGTGGCGCAGGTGGCTAGGTGCCAGCCTGCTAAGCGAGAGGTCCCGGGTTCGATTCCCGGGTGAGCCAATTTGACTCTGTCTGGAAAATTTTAAAAAATATTGAATGATGGGAAAGAATGTGCTAATGGCCTGAGATGCCGCAGCCAATAAGATTAAATTAAATTAAAAAAATACAAACTATATTAGTTGTGTGCCCTTATCTGACGTTCAGTGGAGACAAAAATTTCCTTTATTAAATGCTGAAAAATAATGCAGATGGTAGCCTGAAGCTTGATGAAGCTCACAGAAAAGTTGAAACAAAAAAGGTTGTGGAGAGTGAAACATTTATTCAACATTTAGAATTTAGAATCAGAAGAATGGGATGTTTTTCAGGGCACGGAGGATGTACAGGTGATGACTGACCACCTAACGGATATATTTACTAGCGCTATTAACAGAGAGACAAATATTACCACCATAGTTAAAACAAATAAGCATCCTTGGATAACACACCGGTTAATCACCTCGATTAGAGTGAGAGACAAATCAAGTTTAAAGTGGCGTAAAGATAAAAATAACCAAGCTTTAGAAACTCAGTATAAAAACTATAAGAATAAGTTAACAAACCTGATTAGTGAGACAAAGAAGAACTACTATAGAAACCGAATCATATTGCCAGAAAAAAATAAAAGCAAGGTTTAAATACGATTAATGAAATAGCAAATAGGCAAAAGAAAGAGGTACAGAGAATTACATCAGTAAGATTATCGAATAGTTCAACCAATAAAATCGGCTTACTAATTGCTGGAGCCTTTAACGATTTTTTTATTGGTTTCGGGCAAGGACATGACAGGGCAGGAAGCAAACAGTTTAGTGGGAAAAACTTTAAAAGGGATAAAGTTTGTTCAAGTACTTTTTGTCCATACGATGTTGGGCACGTTAAAAATCCCTACCCTCCTTACAAAAAGGCAGCTCTTTGGCCAAATTTCCAGGATAGTGAGATGAAAGTGGTCCCTGGCGTCGGTGATTGGCCATAGTCGCGTAAATAGGCCGACGTTAAAAGTAAGGGAAAAAACATATTACTTTGAGTATATTTCCCACATTGGTAACAAACACTTGGTTGCTGTGTTGTTGCTTTGGTTGTACACAGTTTCTACGTCGGTATAAAATTTTATATTTATTAGAATTACTGTGACAACATAGTACATAGCTAGGCACTGGAGTGCGTCTATCTCGCAGCTCTCATAATGCTAGCGAACGTAGAACCTATAGATTTTTGTATTATTCAATACTTATAAATTTTTCCTATGTATCCGGATATATTCTTCCCTTAAATATTGTTAGGGTAACGTAGCCTTTGGACCTGTTTTAAAATTTATGAGACTATGTCTGCCGTCTGATTACTTATTTAACGACATCCTAGTCTGTGCAACGTGATGATATGCTTTAGTGATTCATAGTTCAAATGGTCGGATATTGAAACTCAACAGTTTAGTGATCTCACAGAAAACAGCTACTAAAATCAATGGTTTGTAGTTTGGAGAGTATAACGTTTATAAGAGAAGACAAACTTATACACTTGAGCACTTTGACAGTTAATATCCTTACTTAGAGAAATGTTTTGTAATGACATATAGTTACTTTGTTTAGCACGATCAAACTATGTTATGCTTAGATGATGGTACGATGACTAAGATGTTTCCTGTAAAGTTTGTATTGCACTGGCCTAACTTTTCAGAAAATGTCAGTTAAGTTCTGTACACTTTTGGTAAAAGCTTTGACAATTATTTTGTCTGAACCAAACAACAAACCTTGTTAAAGATTTGCTAGGATTAGTTAAGTAAAAGTTGAAACTGCAGCTTATTGTGCTATTTTATTAGCTTTCGGTGGAAATATCCTAGCAGATAAAGGCAATAGGTTTGTGGATTTGGATAAAAACGAATATATATATATACATATATCTAATAATGCAATAGAGAAGAGACCGTATACAAAACTCAAAAAACCCCCTATCAAAATTTCGTTTCTGATGTTAAAAATATTTTAAAGAGCTGTCACAACCTTATAACAAAAGACTTAGGAAGAAAGTTACAAAACATTTGAGTTTTCCAAAGTGGACTTAACTAGCAAAAATAAAAAAATATGCTAAGCGCCTCTTAAACTAAACTGAGAAGCCCCGTTGCTCCAGGGGTAAGAACGTGCGCCTCTGAACCGAATGGTACTGGGTTCCATTTCCAGCGTTTCCCTTTAACTTTTTCGGTACAAACTGTACTAAATTAACGTCAACCGAGTTTTTGGCATTGTATTTGATCAAGTTGAATGACTGCACGGTCCGCCCTTCGGAGGGGGCGTAAAGCGGCCGGTCCCGTGTCCCTGCGATGTTCTGCACGTTAAATATCCCTACCCTCCTTACAGGAAGACAGGGCATCGGCAATATTTCCGGGATGGTGAGTCTAAACTGCTCCCTGGCGTCGGTGATTGGGCATAGTCACGAAAATAGGCCGAGGCTAAAGTAAAAAAAGAAACTAAATTGATATTAAAATAACAGCGGTGAAAGGGACTATTAACAAAGTATATAGTAAATTTTTTGTTTTATTTTGACATAAAAAACCTTTGTATCTTTTTAGATTAATTTTATAAGCAAAATTTTACCTGGAGATACGCATTTCTCTCCAACTTGACTTTCAAAAACATTCACATAGATTCAGCTTGCCACAGTTTCAGAAATGATCTGACACAAAATATTTTTTTTCTTGCAACATAGAAATCTAAATTTTGTTGTGTAGTTTACATTTTATATCGTAAACTTAACTACTTAACTTGGTTATTATAGCTTTTTTACTTTTTGAGATAATTTTTTTTTCTAAGAAATCTCAAAATGTTCCCGGAAAACCTTGCCCGATTTTCCTGACTAACGAACTTATCCAAGTGATTTACCAAGGAAAGGTACATGCCAAATTTTCTCACAATCGGCCTATAAATTTTGAGTTATTGGTGTGACACACACATACACACACACACATACATACATACATACATACATACAATATATATATATATATATATATATATATATATATATTATATATATATATATATATATATATATATATATGTATATGTATATATATATATGTATATATATATATATATATATATATATATATATATATATATATATATATATATATATATATATATATATATATATATATATATATCGTAGTTCATTGATATTTTGTGGTGGGTGGATCGAATTTATACACATCATTCTTCAGAGTACCCCAAAAATAAAAATCCATGGGTGTTATATCAGGACTTCGAGCAGATCAATGAACCGGCCCATTGTTACAAATGACACGATTATTAAAATTTTGGTACAAAAATTCTTTGACGATCCTAGCATTGTGAGCTGAACAACCGTCTTGTTGGTATCAAATCTCATCTAAATTATCATGAACTCTTCCAGTTGTTCGTAAGATATAATTTTCAATAGATTAAGATACCATTTCTACCTAAATTATTTTTAAAAAAGAACGGACCAACAATGAAGTTACCTGAACTTTTTTAAATTTAACAGTTTCTTACTTAATAAGCCGCACCAAACATTAATACCAAATCTGTCTTGCAATCGTCTTTCTTCCTTTAGATGGGGATTTTCATTTTCCCAATGATGCCTATTATGGCGATTATACACGCCACAATTTGTAAATCTGGATTGACCAGTCCATATTTCAAATGAAAATTTTCATCTTGCTGACATGTCCTTGGTACCATCCGCAGAGATAAAGTCGCTAAGGGTAATCGCCAAAATTTAAGCCTTGTACAATTGTAGGTTTGTATGGATGGTAATGACTTTGTTTTAATACACCGTGTACCGTACTTTCTGGAACGTCAATTTGTTCATGATAAAATCGAACAGATTGCGGAGGGTTTTCGTTTGAAACCAGTAAGACGGCATTATTTCTTTCTTCATTTCTAGGCATTGGTAGTTTCTTTGCGTGGAAGCTATCGTCGTTCATGAGATTGGTCACTATCCTGCGAAATATTTTGTGTTTGGCTGTCGTCTTTCTGGGTAGTTGTTTTTATAAGAATTTGCAGCTGCTTCAGTATTTCGGTTAGAACGGAGATAACATTCCAACATGTCAAAATATTCTTCATTACTGAACATATTGTTGAATAATATTTAAAATAAACAGGAAACAAACTATTTAGTACAAAATTTCAAGCAACGTGTTAAATACACGTCAAATTGTTCAGATAATTAAGAATGACAGTATTGTTAATTGCCGCGATAGTGTTATATCCATAGCAACCTTTCTTCTGTTGTTTTTCAGTTGACTTACGTTTAAAAATCAAACAATTTTCAAAGGCATCTTTGTAAATCATTATACTGCTGTTTATTGAGTTCTGTTAGTAAATTTAGTTATTTACTAGGTTTACCTATTTAACAAAATCGTAACAATTGTTTGGGATAATGTTCTAATGTAAAATATCATTTGTAATAATGGGCCAATGCACTGGTGTGCTCAAAGTTCTTATTTTTTATCGCGAATCATTACGGAAAATTATGTTAAAAGTAGAAGTCTATTGTTAGACTCCATGGCCTACTGATTTTTGAACACTTTTTCTCAAAGGTGTCAGTTCAATTACAAAACTTCTCAAGCATGTTGTACATCATTGGAAGGATTTTTTCACAGCCTATCAGATAAGTAAAAAATCCAATATGGCTGCTATAATAAAAACAAACGTTGATACCTGTAGCTCAAAAACAAATGACAATTCAAAGTTGAGAATAGCACAAAAAGATTGCTCTGTAAAAAGTGTCCTGATAATGTGCAAGTCTTAGACATGTCAGATCAGCGCCTGCGTAGATATTGAAGAAAAAAGAAATCGACATTTTTTTAATAGCTCGAAAACGAAAAGAGGCAGGGCAAAATGCAAGTCATATTTGGAACGAGCATAAAATTCTACAAAACATTGCTAATTTCGTCTCCATATCTCTAATAATAACAGAGACAGCATTACAATCCCATCCAGTTTGGGACACACTGTACCTATATAAACATATAAAAATTGAATCTGACCCCGGATATGGGTTCTAGCTAGCGCTCATTTGAAGGAATTATTTTAAAATTCAAAAGTCGGGATCACCCAATTAGTGAATTTTTTTATAAGGAAATTCACAAACAAAGAGGCAAGGTACACCAATAAAAAGACAAATTAAAAGAAGTGCGTCTGTCACACTTAAAGCACAGCATAAGAAGACTGTTCTTTATGCTGTGCCTAAAGCGTAGTCATTGTTCGTGATACGCATCTTACCTTCAATTATAACTAGAAAAAATACATAGGTGCCAATAACATTTTACTGACTAACAGTAAACATTTATCAAACCTCACCGTTAATTAATACAGAATTTGCCAGGTGAAACAAATAACTGACTTATTTAGAAACAAAAGCTAATTTAATACTATTATATAAATATCAAATTATTCACGCAGATAAATTGCATGACCTCTATTAGAAATGGAATACATGTTTGTATTTGAATAATGGTAATATTGGTCAATTAAATTGGATATGCATTTGAATAGATCCGATAATTAGATTATCAAATATATATATATATATATATATATATATATATATATATATATATATATATATATATATATATATATATATATATATATATATATATAATCTCTTTGAACAATTTGTATACATAGCTTTTAACCATAATTACCAGAGATTAGGTAAAAACCTCTTTAATTTAAAACTAACTTTAAATACAAATCTGGCAACTAAAATTCCGGAATCACACTTTATGTCTCTTAACTGTATTGTGGAGTTGAGCTCACAGCATGATGGTTAATGCATAAAGGGGTTCCTCTAAGCATGTTCCTGAATTTTTTTTTCAAAAAACGAACAATACGCTAATCTGCTAATTTACCTATAAATATTATTAATATAGAAAAAAATGGAAACAACGCTCGTGCCTCGAATAGTTCTCTTCATCATTTTAACTTTAAATGAAATTTCCTTCTCCCGTTTCGCATCCGTTCAACACATTGGGCACAAAAAATATAGGAATTTACTTAAAATTGTCATTTATAATTGAAGCAAAATAAAACTTGTTCTAGGTATGCAACGAAAACATTCACACAAAATGGAATAATTTCTAGATTTTAAAACCTACTGTGACGCTATAATGAAACAACGTTAAAAACGACCATTTCAGGTTAAATGATCGAAAAATGTTTATACAGTAAAATAAGCTTTCGCATCCCAAAAAAAAACCAACATGTTCTAAGGCGTAATACAATAGTGCATAATAGTCCATGACAACAGTACATGTCCTATTCACTGACGAATTATTTTGATAAATGTCAGATCTACTTTCAAAGTGACATGTAAATAAGTATTTTGTTTTCTGACATTTGTAATACAAATCTAGGCATGCTCTTCTTCTTACATTCATATTTATCTCTGGCCATTACAATTTTACTCATGGAGTGGGATACAATTTTAGTGACTTTTGGATTTTGAAAAGATTTCTTCAAATGAGCGCGAACTAGGCCCCATAGAACCCATATCCAGGTTAGTTTCAGTTTTTATCAGTTGTCATATATACAGGGTGACACATTTCTAGGCTAAAGCTCAATATATTCATTATTATACAACCCTCTAAATTGTGTTATATGATACAGCACAAGTCGCATAAGATTTATTGTTTATAGGTAAACGCAAACTTGCTTTCTAATAATTTCTAAAAGAAATTATATTTCCTTACCAAATGATGACATTATGTTAATAAGATATTTTTAAGCTTTCCTGTTTTGATGAGGCATACACCCAGACTGCCTTGAAATTATTGTAACACATGAAAACAGTATTATGACATCAAAATATTTTTATTTGAATACACTTAGAAATATACGGGTGCCAAAATTGAAAGTTTAGAAATGATTTTTCTGTGCAACTTACACAATCTTTCTGGTTAAAAGTTTTTGCGAATGGGTTTCAAGATAGCAGTACGTTTTCAGTTTTTATTTAGCTCTTAGAAGAGTGATCGATAAGCGACACCTAGATTTGAGTTAACAGAACCTTTTTGTTAGCTTGATATTGGTCATTGGTTTTAAAGTTAATGCATTTAATTGAATAATAAGCAAATTTGGGACGCAGCAAGTGCGTTATAATATTGAATTTTCATAAGAATTGTACACCATTAGTACGGCATAATATTAGTAAAGTTAATACTTTTAACTTAAACACACCTTGAAGATCAGGTCTAGAGCTCCTAATACGCGCCCATTTAAAGAATATGGAAATATTGTGTTCTAGCTCCTTTGGATAAAAAACCTTTAAATTCTCAAAGCATAATTTTCTATGAAGCTAGAAAATTAAAATTTGGTATATCTAGGTACTGTAAGTCTCTTTAAAACAAACTTTATGACAAATTTCATTAATTTACAAAAGCTTTCAAAAATAAAACTTAATCCATATTTATAAAAGTCTGGACGCAGCAAGTGCGTTATGATAGTGAATTTCCATAAAAATGTTTTAAATAGAAAATATATGTTTTTTTTTAAGAAAGCAGACATCAAATTTGGTAACCGGTATAACATATATAGTAGAAACAATGTACCATATTTCATGAAAATAACTTACTGTTTGAAAATGTACACAAATTTGTCGAAAATAAACTTAAAATATTCCCGAAAAAAACTAGTTTCCTGGCCAACGAACCTTATAGGTTAATAGCAAATTGAGTTATTCAAATTTGAGGCGTTCAATAAAAATTCGCTACCATAACGCACTTGCCGAGTCCCGAATTTATTTTCTTACAAAACATGCGTTATAATTTCGTGGTCGAAATTCCATACATTCAAGGTCAACTCATAACTGATACTGATCGGTGGAATCCGTCTATCTAATTAAAACAAATCATTGTTTAATGTATTTTAACTGAGCAGATTTTCCTGGCTAACGAACTTATCCAAGCTACTGGAAAAAGAAAGGTACTCACCAAATTTGATCAAAATCGGCCAATTCTTTTTTGAGTTATCGGTGTAATACACACACACACACACACACACACACACACACACACACACACACACACACACACACACACACACACACACACACACACATATATATATATAAATATATATATATTTATATATATATATATATATATATATATATATATATATATATATATATATATATATATATATATATATATATATATATATATATACATATATATATATATATATATATATATATATATATATATATATATATATATATATATATATATATATATATATAAACATATAAAAATTGAAACTGACCCCAGATATGTGTTCTCGGGGGGCCTAATTAGTGCTCATTTGAAGGAATTTTTTCAAAATTCATAAATCGAGATCTCCTCATTAGTGATTTTTTTTTTCACTGAAAAAGAGAGGATTCACTAATACCCTTTGAGTTGTGGATGTCAGAAAGCCGGGAAATTTGAAATATCGATACATATATTAAAATATCGTATGCAACTAGTTATACATTTATTAGGAGAAGGTGTTATAAATAACTATAGTAAAAGCAATGTGCCATATTTCATCAAAATAACTTTATTGTTTGAAAATGTACAAAAATTTCTGAAAGTAAACTTAAAGTGTTCCCGAAAAAACTCGTTTCTTGGTAAACCTTATAGGGTAATAGCAAATTGAGCTATTCAAATTTGATTCAAATTCGCTACCATAACGCACTTGCTGCGTCCAGACTTTCTTTTCTTACAAACATGCATTCAATTTCGATGGAAAATACAAAAATGCAATAACATAAGGCGTGTCTGATTGAAAAAAAAACGAGAATTTGTTACAGCAACGACTTATGGGCCACCTGTCATTGTAGAAATATTTTTTTAAATGTAGGTCAAGACACCCTATAATTAATGTATACATTTTTTTCACATCTTGTATAATAACCGATATATTGAGCTTTATGGATTTTTTTACGTAATTCGAAAAAATTATACACCATTAAACGATAAACTCTATAGCTAAGACTACTGCCAAACATCAGAGAAAGGGTCTATTTGAAATGAATTTTCTGAAAACATTTTACTACAATGAAGGACAATGACGGTTGAAACTAAGACTTCAGGGTTTGCAAAACATTCTTCTTGAGACATTTTCTTTCCATAGCCCTTATTAGATTCAAGTTCTTTGCCTTAATGTTGCCAATTTTGATGCTTTAAATCGCAACTTTGACGTTTTGAGGAAAAGTCCAATTTATTTTTGTTTACATGCCTATAACTTTTTTGTCTTTCCACCTACAGAGCTAAATTTTAGTACGTAACTTACCTATAATAATATATACCCGTGTGCCAAATTTGGGTGCCCTTACTTTGTTAATTCGGGAGTTATAATTTTTTTTTCGAGAGAAAACACAAAATTTTCCGGGAAAACATGTGCCGATTTACCTCGCTAACGAACTTATCCAAGCCATTTGCCAAAGGAAGGTACTCCCCAAATTTAATCAAAATCGGCCCATTATTTTTTGAGTTATCGGTGTGATATATATATATATATATATATATATATATATATATATATATATATATATATATATATATATATATATATATATATATATATATATATATATATATATATAAACATATAAAAATTGAAACTGATCTCCTCATTAGTGAATTTTTTCAAAGAAAATTCACTAAAAGGAATGTATCTGCCAAATTATAAAGTAGCAGGTACTTTTTCCTTGCTAATCTGCTGGATGATTTCATTTTAGCCAACCTAATCGAACCAGTGTTTCCAACAACAAAAACATTTTTTTAACAAATTCTCTATTAGTGAAATTTCCTAACAAAAATTCACTAATTTCAAAAAAAAAGTTTGCTGAAATGATTACTTAACCTACCTCGTGTTATTTTCTGTGACCCTCATTTGATGTATAAAAAAAAGTTTTATATATTCATTTTATGTAAGAATCTATTATTACTAAACGCTGATTTCTTCTGAGATCCATTTAAATAGCCTTTTAACACAACCAGTGAAAACAAACAAAATGTTCCCACTCCTGAATTCATAAAAGTCAAGATGGTAGGTAAATTTGATCAACAAATATTAACGTTAATATTCTTTGGGTTCCAATTTTAGAAGCATATTCAATCATTCACGTAATCTCAAAATACAACTGTCGTAGCATAATAAATAAATAAAACATACTATCACATCTGGTTTTTACTTCCAGTAGCTGATGTAAAACTTTTTTATTTTGTGTCACTTTCAGATGAGGATATTTGAACATTGTACAAATCCGAGCATCTGAATATACCCAAAGGCGGTCATTGGGGTGGAATTGCCACTGTTGGGGTATGTATGTTCGTTGCAAATTAGGATCGTTGTGGCGACCCAGTCTTACGCGTGTTATTTGAATTATTTGGTTATCGTTGCATTTTGATATATGCCTGGTATGTATTAATCTACGCATGGCAGGTAACTACTATGTCTTTGTCAGGCATTGGACTTTAACTTTTGAGTCGTTTCAATTTATGTCTTTGGTATTTCATTTTTAATTTAGAAAAAAGCTCCAAATTTTGTTAATCAGGCTACGTAAAATCACACCAGATGTTGATTCTACACCGTTTATAGCTACATATAAAGTCTCATTTCAGTTGCTCTAGTGTTTTCAAAAATATACAGTTTTCAAAGAAATTGTTGTATATTTTTGGAGAAAGGTGGTCCGTTATAGCTGATTTACTAACTTGTCCGCGATTGTAGACATGCATCAAGTTTCGTTCAAATCAGTTAAGTATTGTCTGAGTTAGCGCTCGGACACATACACACATACATACATACATATATATATATATATATATATATATATATATATATATATATATATATATATATATATATATATATATAAATTCCAATTTAGTAGAGCTTTAATTGTATTTATTTCTTTGGTTACCAAACAAATTTTAGAATTTACTTTGTTATCAAAAACGTAAGCTGAAAATTGGCTGTCTTAAAAATGATATTGAATCGTCTAGGAAATTGCAGTTCAAATGGTAAGCAAACACTTTTGTCTGCTTTCTTTTTCCTTAAAGTCGAAGTTTGACCAATTTTTTTTTTAAATTATGTGACAGGAATCTCAAATACACAATATTAGTGTCTTTTGAACAAGATTTTAATTTCACTATTTGACATTTATAAAAAATATTAGACAAATTATAGATTGTATTTAGTTCTTTGGCTTCAACAGTGTTTATTTAATTTAATTAAACCAGTCAGGCAGGAGAAATTGAATGTATAATAATTTAGTTTTACGCGTTCACGACAACTTCACATAAGAATTCGCTGTAATATTATTTTCATCAAGAGTTTTTAAAAATAAAATAAAAATGACAGACGACGTCTTTAAAATGTCTTTGTGATGTATGTTAACATGAAACTAAAATAAATTGGTAACAATAATAACGATAACAACAATCATAATAATAAAATAACTAACTAACAATAACAGCATTAGAAGCAGGCTCTATATAACGAAAATATTGCCATACATCAACGTATTTCATTTTGAGAACTATTTTTAATTATCCTGTGTCATATATATATATATATATATATATATATATATATATATATATATATATATATATATATATATATATATATATATATATACATATATATATATATATATATATATATATATATATATATATATATATATATATATATATATATATACATATATATATATATATATATATATATATATATATATATATATATATATATATATATAAAGTGGAGTTGATGTTCTCTTCTCATGTGTCCCCCTGTCTACTAGTTATTTAATTGGCAATTTCAATGATGGTTGAGGACACCTGTGGCAAGACAGGTAAATTGTTGAGTTAGTTAAGTCGAGAAAATTTTCATCCAACTTATATAGAGTTTATAATATTTAAAGGCTGGCTTACCCAACATGTATGTAGATCTTAAACGTCGACAATATGAACATTTGTCCGATTTTGATGCAAACAAGACTGCACGTGCATTTTTGGGAAAGATACAATGTCCATAGTAAAGTCCCGTTATAAATAGTAAATTGAATAACAAACCATTCTAAATAAAGATGGTTAATTTTGTTTATTCGTGATAATATATACTCATTTATATACTCATTTATTACTGGTCAAAATTATACAATATGCCTTACAAAGAAGCTGTGCTTGTGCTTGTATTAACATCATTTTGTCAAAATCTTCAAATAATCAAACTGTCAAAATTTTATTTTAATGTCACTTTCTAAATTTTGATCAATCTTGCCTTTTCTTCTCTTTCTTCTTCCACAAACATTTCTATAACCGTTACAAATATTTATCTTCACTCTCGCCTCACTATTTCTCTTTATTTCAACCAAACCATCTTTAAAAAAACATAATTCTTCAGCACATAAATTTTGACATTTTACATGACATAGTCTCACCTTATATATAATTTAGAATATTAGATATTATTAGGTCAGCGTTTAACAGTCTGCACCAATTTTGTTTATTAGTGAAGTACAATACAGCATGGTTGATAGATGATTTCCTAAGTCAAAAATATAAAATCATAAAATAAATAAATTTATTGATAGCAGGGAGTAATTAAAGGAAAATATATTTTAATGGGTGAATTGAAATCTAATTTATTAACACTCCTCTTATTAGACTGCATACCACATATCATAAGAACTCGCACCATTACGTAATAGTGTTTAAAATAACCAATTGATAATAACGGGATTTCAAGCAGGTTCTAACGAAAATGACGACATACATTAAATCATTTCATTATTACAATTATTGTTAATGCAGTTAGACATATTTTGTTTGATAGATTTAATTGGAAAGAAGAGTTGCCAGGAAAGGGAAATACATCAACCAGCATTAGTATTTGTATTTGACTCCTGATTTTATTTAACCCGAAACAGAAATCTTGTTTGGTAAAGGCTGGAATTTATAAATTGGCTTGTACAGCTTATGGCGTAGTATGCATTGGTCAAAGTTATGGAATTTAATACAAGATATAAAAAGATTTTTCCGCACTTATAAATAACCACGCTGACAAATTCACATTCGCAGAATATATTAGCGATACTAAACATACGCCCACAGTAAATAACGGCCTACACGTTTGTAACGACAAGCGCAAACTTGCCACTTTGTTGTTGTTTTGAATGGGCAAATTGATTTGATCGATTACGCTTTCTTGGAAACTCTTCTTTGTAATCAAATAACATCAAACGCAAAACGTCTAACTGTACTAAAAACAGTTACAAGTTCTGAGGGATACATAGGTTATTAAGTACGTTGTATTGACATTGGTAAAATGAATTATCCCATCTTCAACTAGTGCTGCAAATACATTCCTCCTACGGCAGCGTTTTTTAAACTTGCGACCCAACTCTTAATCCCAATTCTAATTGCGTACCCCCCCCCCCTATCTTCTACGTCGTCCACAGCGGGCCTTATAGCAAGAAGTTCCAATTTGTTTCGAACATTCTAGAATGTGTGCGCGGCGTGTGTTAATGCTGCATCTCGTTGAGTTCCAGCCAGTCTCAGTCGAGCCGATCCTTCTACCGTGAATGTGCATGTTGTAATTTGCGTGTTATCTGCAATTCATGATATTCGAGTAGCAGTAGATTCATACAGTGTATACAGAATCATGGGTAAACTTTTAAATGGCCGTAAGCAAGCACTTTACGATAGTGAAGCATAAATAAATGCGCAGACGAGAGGTGTTCTGAAACAAAAATCAAGAAAATATCCTCAAAAAAATTTAAAGTTTGGGTTTACCAGCCCTCAAGTAATTGAAGAAGAAAAGCCTCTGTGCGTAAGTTGTTAAAAATTTTTAGCAGCAGACAGCATGAAACCTAATATACTTAAACGGCATTTGAAAATGCTTCTAGTGAGTACGTTAGCAAACCCCGAGAGTTCTTAGAATTACAATTAAAATAATATGACAAGCAAAAATTATTTCTTAAGGAAACTTTGCCTGTCAATGAAAAAGTTTTACTTGCCTCTTACAAAGTTTTGTATCAAATAGCTAGATGTAAAGAGCCTTACACAATTGGTGAATAGCCTATTCTGCCGGCTGCAATTAAGGTCGTAAAAACTATGTTTGAAGATAATTTTGCCAAACAATTGCAGTTCATACCTCTATCAAATGGTTTCTATTCCCGTCCAATTGATGATATAGCTGAAGATGTACCGCATCAGCTTTTCGGGGCTTTCTGTTTTTTTTCAATATGTCCGCGTCCCCCATTTAGTTATACCACGCCCCCTAGGGGGCACGCCTCGCAGTTTGAGAATCACTGCCTTACGGCACCTGGATTCTCAGAATACCACAAATTATTGTTTCTCGAAATAATAACTTTACGTCTGGTGAGTGTCGCCTTGTTGGTAAAGATAATTTTGCCAAGGTCTCTCTCGTGGTTGTGTTGTATAAATTGAGCAAATCGTAGGTGAGCAGAAAAATCTTGTCATATTAATATTTGCATAGAAGTAAAACGATATGGATTAAGTCTTCATTACTGCAAAACTCCCCAGACCTATTTTGGTTGCCGCACTAAAACGTCAGGCACCTATATCTGGGTTTTCAGAACTCCGAAGAAAACCTCCTCTACTTGTGCAACTGAGATATATTTTGTAGCACCGTTATGACGGTGAGCTCGAAAAGACCCTATTCCACCTAAGCGGTTGTAGGGATTACAAAAAAGTTAATGATTGGTTTGCTTTTGATTTGGATATAATTGTAAATATCTCTGCGATTCAATTAAAATTCGTTTGGGCAGAAACACAAATCATGTCTCGCATCCCAATGTTGACAGAGTGATTATGTGGTGGCATTTTTGTTTAGCAACCAAAAGTAATGCCAAAAAATAGGTTACTTTGGATATTAAAGATTAAAACTTGCCATAGAAACGAAATCCATTGAAACTTCGAAAATATTGCGCAAACAGACAGATGTATTAAGAGGAACAAGAAGCACCTATTAATGTGAAGAATAAGGCTCGTTCAGATTTTCTATTTACTCTGATCAAGATTTCATAGGCAAAAAAGTTTTAATCGATTTACTAAAGCAGTACGGTATAACTAACGCTCTCTACAAGCAACAAAATTATTTGCAGATTCTCATTTAGCATGCCAAAAAACATAAAGCAGTTAATTTTCAAGTTGGTTTCACCATAAAAAATTTCAAAAATTTTGAAAAAGTTTTAAATCAAAGTCTATCTTTAAACGTACTGTATCTGTTAAACCAGCAACATTTGTATAAGGCATATAGGCCTGAAGAGTCAAATTTTTGTTTTTGTGCCTCTTGTTTTAAGATTTTCCATTCTTTATCAATGGGCCTGTATATAAACATCAAATTTTAAACTGACCCCAGATATGGGTTCCAGGAGTACTAGTTCGTTCTTATTTGAAAAAAATTCGAGGTTACCAATTTTGAATTGTTTCTAGGAAAATTCGCTAAAGCATATAAAAAATAAGGTTTAGATTTATTAAATAAAACTGCCATATGAAAAAAAAAACATCTTTTGTGTTTTGGGTTTGGAATATTTCCCACTATAAATTGCACAAGGAAATAACTGTGTATTTTTTTGCAACTGTGGCTTATACTTTGCTGTCTCCTTCGCAAAGATCCTCTTCAGCCAAGTTTATTTATTTTCTTTTAAGTAGGCCTAAACTTTTTTATACGTAAAATCTACGGTCAAATGGAATATAATGAGAATAAAAGATTTAGTATACAACATAGCGTGTAGCTTATCACAAAAGATGTATCTATATATAGAATGGAGGCTATAAGCCTTTATTCGTTTTTGATTATTGGATCGTTTATATATGTGCTTCTTGTGTTGCTACAATACAAAGTTATAGCTTGACTTTTGTTGATTCTTGGAAAAATGAAGAAGAATAATAGAGACAACATCGATTACTCGTTTATTTGAATGAACTATATTATGTATAAAAAGTCGGGACACAGTAAGTGCCTTACATAGTAGTCAATTTTCATCCAAATGATTTTTAATAAAACAAAGATTAAACAGTTAAAAAGATAAATCAAAAATAACTAAAGTTCGTTTTTCACACTAAAAGTTTGTCTTGTACCGTTGTTTAGTCTCTTCAGACAGTGAAAAAAATTGCTTATTGCTAACTTTTTTTTGTAAAGTGAGAACTTCATAACTTAGCTTTAATTTTCCTGGGAAAACTAGTCCAATTGGGCTGACCAACGAACTCAACTAAGTTGTTGTTAAAAAGAAATTATCAGGAAAATTTGATCTCAAACTAAAAGACGTGAAGTTAAATTTGGTAGGTGGTAGTCTTTATGGTAG
Source organism: Tillus elongatus (assembly GCA_964006375.1). Taxonomy (NCBI): domain Eukaryota; kingdom Metazoa; phylum Arthropoda; class Insecta; order Coleoptera; family Cleridae; genus Tillus; species Tillus elongatus. Next base: position 42,486,696 of record OZ023269.1, read on the forward strand.
AAACGTAAGTACCGAATTGCATCAATTTAAATATTATTTTTTGACACAACATTTTATTAAGGAAAAAATTAGCAACTTTTTTGATCAACAAACTTATCCAAACCACTTACACAAAGAACCCCACTCTCAAATTTAATCAAATGTGGTCCTATAAAATTGAAACAAATCCTTATTTAAAGAGGTTTGTTGAAAGTTCTAATGTCTTTAAAATAAAATTTTTGTCTATATATTTCGCAGAAAATTTTCTGCAAATCTTTCCTGACGAAAATTTTGTACCAAAATTCATTAAAAAACAATATGTTTGACGAAATTTTCAAAAATATGTTTCACAAAAATTTCCAAAATTTTTTTTTACGAATTCTCTGAAAAAAATTTTTACATAGAATTTTTTCTGCCAAGATTCGTCAATGAACTTATAGAAGTTATATAATCTGTGATCTAATTACGGAGCCTTAACCTTGCTACTCCCCAAATCTTACACGAAACCGTCTCTAAGGTCTGAGTGTGTTCAAGACAAACCTGAGAGATCTCAACAAAAACCCAACTAACACTTATCCAACCCTATAATGAGTAAGAAAATTAAGATCTTAGAGTTTTTCATATTTTTTGCAGCCTCTTGAAAATGGCTCTAAAATAGCCGAAACGTCGAGTTTTAATAAATGATGGAGGTGGTTCAATAACTCCTGTTAGGATATGTCTTGGAGTGTCACATCTGCACTCCGTACTGATCATGCCAGATCTCGTGGAGTCCCCCAAATACACCAGCACGGAAGAGGTAAAAGACCGTTGACAATTTCTGTCAATCCATGCTGTATTTCAATAACAGGTTTGTGAGAGTTTGTAAAAAGGTCTACTCAAGCATCACGGGGAACTCCACAGGGTCTGGCAAGATGAGGGCTGTGTCACCTTCCAACTATTGACCAAATATATGTGCTAAACTGTGTTATAACACTAAATCGTAATGCGCAGTGTGGATTGACATTTGTAGTTATTCCATCACATATACCAACAGCGGAAAATCCTGGAAAGACTAGATCTGTCCCGCATCGCCCACCTGAGTGTGCGGAATTCACGTGGCACCGGTCTGAGGAGCCTGTGCACTAATTAACACCTGCACGGAAGAGGGGAAACACGGCTCACAGTATTTGCCAATCCATGTTGTAGTTTAATAGCAGGGTTGGGAGAGTTTATGAGAAGGTATACTCGAACAATATCTGAGTATCACGGGGGCTTTTTGGAATCTAGTATGATCAAGTACGTCTCACCTTCCAACTGTTGGGCAGATATATGTGAGATTCAAAGTCAGCTATATGAGACAAAAGTAATATGGCAATATGTTTGGGGTTTCTGAAATATGCGGAACCAGATGAAAATAACGAATTTCTTTTTCCGACTATAATTTCATAATTTTATTAAATAGGCCAATAAAATTTGGGGTTTCAATATAAGTGGCATAGCTTAAGATAACGGTTGAGTCATACTTTTAATATCTTAAATAATCATTGAACTGCGATAAACAACTTTTTTGTTCAGTGCGTCATACTGGATTTCTTTATGATTCAATGTACCAAAAAATACAAATGTATCAGTGGATCACAAATGTTATAAAGTGTGTTGCCGAACTCTGACAAAAGGGATTTTTTTATCGGAAAACAGGTGTTAGCCATGCTTCAGTTGTCCTATTTGTTTAGTAATTTTCACTGACAGTTCACTAGAACAATTATTAGGTAATTGTTGTTCGTATTAAATCTTTAAAGAATTAAGCGATCTTTGATAACCCTAATAGTTTTACAATGAGACTATGTAGCGCTGAAAACCAAGATATGTATAATGTTTGCATACTTAGATGTAAAGGCCCATGGAGAGCGGCGAAAAATTTGCTTATAGACAGAAATATATCAACCTCAGACAACTCACTTTCAAAAGCAATATAGGCGCATGGGGCATGCTAGTGCTTTGACAACTATCTGGTAAATCCTAGTATAAATAAAAAAAATTGGTTGCTTAAATGTAGCTTTATTCGAAGAGTTTAACCACTGCGATTCGCAAAGAAACTTTTTGACCGCAAACATGAGTCTCCATGATCTCGAAGAGAAATTGATTCCACGATTGTAAGTTTTGTATTGTAAAAGCACTGGAACCAAACCATACACAGGAGAGATCGAATTTTCGTAACTGGTTTGAAAGAGAGTAAAGAAATAATCCAGAGCTTTTATCGAATGGTCTAACGAATTCATCTTTAAAATAACAGATTGTTGAACAATTCTGTTCTTCGACGATATGTTATAGTTGGTACATTGAAAGGTTAAAAGGTTTTACGTGATTTTGTGTCACCGTTTCTATAAAATTTGCGAGTAGGTAGATTACTATCAAAATGACGGGGCGCCAGCTCATGATAAATGACCTAGATTTCTGAGGGCGGAGGATATTAAAATAGAAATAATCCAAGCGGTGAGATCTATTACTTTAGATTAAGTACGTTCAGACACTCATCACACCTTTTTGTTCATGAAAGGCCTCTGTGTCTCTAAGACACCATGAACTTCATTGTTGTAATGCAAGATTGACGTTTACTCGTTTCTTGAATAGCTGGAGGTTATATGCCTTTGACAATATGTCTGGCGGGAGGGCATTCCAAAGCAAGAGCATCTACTAAGAAAGAAAAAGGAATGAAAATGAACTGTTTGAGAAGTAGGGAATTTGACACAAACTGTTTGAGAAGTAGGGAATTTGACACAAAGGCGTTCACTTTTAGACTAAAACGGGTTTGCCTATTAAAGGCCACAGGCGGAGGTATTAAAGAAGCAATTTATAAAGAACACTTTCGATGGTAATATTAATAAAGGATACAGAAATCTCAAACTTCTCCTTTTTGATCAAGTGAAGTGAGATTGACTGTGATGACTTATATAAGGCAAACAACTTATTTCTAAATAGAATCTAAGAGAGACAAGGTTGTCTTTAAAACAGCACCACACACGTTAAAACAATATTACAGCTGCGACCGTATCTGTGATTTGTACAGCGTCACAAGTTACTGCAATGAAAACAAACTCATGACTTAAAATAGAAGCCCAAGCTTCTTTGCTGCTGCTTTAGTAATATTGGAAAATTGTCAATTTCAGAAAATATTCTAACAGTTATACCCAATGTAGAGACTGTGGATTTTTTAGCAGTATTTTTCGAGCCATCTGGACGTCTGGGTCCTGCAGGTCACTCTTTCTAGAGAAGAGGCAATTCTGTAATTTTGAGGCAATAAACATAACCATATTTTCAGAGCTTAGCTGAAAATCTTAGGTAAATCATCATTTAGGTGTTGGTTAGTTCGGCTCTAATTGATAAGGGGCTAGAGGCAGAGATTGGGCGAGTTGATGAGAACCTGCTGTAACGAACGCTTCCATCAGAGAAGCCGTGGATCCGATTCTTAGCTGTGTACAAAAGGTCATTTATGGGCAAAAGAAAAAGTATGTGAGCTGAAACCAAACCCGAATTAATTTTTAACTCATCGGATGAAAATATCGACAACAACATGCAAATAGCGCTTCTTCAGAAAACTAAATATTCATAGGCATAGTTTGAAAGTCAGTTCCTGTGAGGAAATTTATTGAGGAGTGCTGCATGCGTGACCCAATTGATTTATTTAAAAATATCCAATGAAATTGCATGATCCTCTAAAAATTTTTCTGTAGAAAAATTCTAAATATGAATGTCAGCATATCGCCAGTAGATCGGTGTTGACGAAAGTCGTATTGTAGATCACTTGGGATGTCTGATTTTATGAGCTCTACATATGTTAGTAACGTTTCCCATAAAATTAGACAAAACTGACAGACTCGCACTTGGACGACTGGTCCCCACATATGATTTATTTCCCTGTTTAGGGACAGACTGAACTCGAGCTTGTCTCTGGGAAATACCCCTTTTATACGACAACAAAAAGGGGCGACATAAAATTAGAGTCATTTTGGGAGGACACATTTTAAGGACTATTGCTGGGACTCTATCGGCTCCTGGTGTATTTTTAAGGTCTAAATTTACCAGTAAATGCTTAACAGTCCGATGCCTAAAAACTTTCTCCCATTTTTGACTTTACAGCTGGAATTGTTGGTGAACTATTTCTCTGCAGATCAAGAGTGAAATTAAAAGCAAATACGCTGGCAAAAAGATTCGTCTTTTACTTTGACGATACAGCGAGTGCTCCATCATTAGAAGACGGAAAAAAAGGAGGTGGTGTAAAACTTCAAAATTAAACAGGAGCTGACTGTATACCTTAGTGATTGGTGGATGTCATTTTTGGTTTGATCTATTCTCTGTTTGCACCTCTTTCGTGCTGAAACAAAGACGGTGTGAGTTTCGCTGCTCGGGTTTTTTCGCCATAGATTGTACGCAGAGGTTTTTGTAACTACTGGTTTTGGGCATGCTTCATTAAACCATTATTTTGGTTGGAATTAACATATTATTTTGATGAATGAGGAATATTGGTTTCTATATCTAATAGACTACATAAAAAAGGAGTTGACGCATTCTCTGGGATTATATATTATATATTTCGAAAACAGACATGTGGGCAAGGAAATAAACAGAAAACTTTCTTAGTTCGCCCATTAAGCGTATTTATAGTACAAAAATTGCCGAGTATACCCCTGTGAGAGTAACAGCTTGAATTAATAATGAAGGTGATTGCTTCCAAAATTAGATTCCAATTACTTTTCAGATTTTACTTAGTTTGATCTATTTCGTGTCTTGTTTTCTACTTTAATATTCTTTGTTCTATACTTAACAATAAGTAGTATATATATATATATATATATATATATATATATATATATATATATATATATATATATATATATATATGCATAATTTAGATAACTTTATAACTTTTCAGAATTTTGGAAAACTAACGGGCGGCAGACATCTGGCCAAGGAAATGAACAGAAAATGTTCTTAGTTCGCCCATTAAGCGTATTTGTAGTACAAAAATTGTCGAGTGTACCACTGTGAGAGTAACAGCTTAAATTAATAATGAAGGTGATTGCTTCCAAAATTTGTTTCCAATTACCTTTCAGATTTTACTTAGTTTGATGTATTTTGTGTTCTACTTTAATATTGTTTGTCTTTTACTTAAAAATAAGCAGTATATATATATATATATATATATATATATATATATATATATATATATATATATATATATATATATATATATATATATATATATATATATATATATATGCATATTTTAGTTTTCAGACCTTCGGAAATCTAACGGGCGGCAATTTTAAAAACTACAGTTTTATTATTTTATTCCTAATGAGAAATCACTCTATTGGTTCATCACAAATTTCAGTGACTTGAAACATTATATTGCTAGACTTGATTATTCATGCACACAAAGCTAAACTTACCACTTATCCTAGTTCTAATATATTGGATGTTGTAACTCACCTGGAAATAAAATAAAATATAAATATATAAAGTTTAGAAATATTGTGATATAATAAAATTAAAAAAATAGCGGACTGGTAAACACAGACTGTTTTATAAGTTTCAAAATAGTATAACAATTATATGCGTTGTAATTATTTTTGATAAAAGCCACTAGTTGTTGCTTATAATTATTTTATTTAGGACTAAAGCTTTTGTTACAAATCAACAGTAGTTGCCAGGGGCAAAAACGTTAATTTTAAAAACAATTTCCGACGTTCTGTATTAATGTATATTATCTAGCATCGTACTATACACAGGACCAACAGTTTTGTCATAATAATTAGACCAAATCCCATTTCATTTTCAGCAAGTACGTATAATATCGCACTTTTCTGAAAGATTTATTTATATAAAGGAGATTCAACTTATCTGTTCCCAAAGTTTCGCCTATGTGTCATGTCAAACGATAGTTTTTCCGAAACTCTAATCGTTAACTCCACAAAATCTAGTCTCGAACATCAAGTAAAAGTCAGGACACAGCAAGTGCGTTACGGCAGCAGATTTTAGGTTATATAGTGAGTGAGTTATTTCAGTCCCTCCACTGAAACTCTTGTGCTCTCGTCGCTTACGCCTCTTTAGAATGTCACCCATCAAATCCAGCTTCTTACGAAATAGATATGTTTTTAAGGTGAACGTTTGCACAGATCTCATTGTGCTCCCTCTAGGGGTTCTGAGGGCAGGCTGCGTCCTACATGTTTCTTTAGGGGAACTTATTCTGTAGGTGGGTCTACCCTCCTTGAGGTTTCGCTTTTAGTTCGTTGATCAGGGAATAATAGCGTGCTCCGGTCAACGTAGGTTTTTCTGTATACACAGGACTCCTGAGTTTTTGTTGGAATAGTATATACTTAAAGCCAATGTACAGTCTAAAGCTGATTTCCTCTAGCCTTACCATTGACATTTCGTCCACCAAAAATATCCCAATATCCGTATCTTCTTGGGCGACCAGGTCATTTTCTGACTCTGGTGAGTAAAAGGTCCGACGTTACTCGCATATCAACCTCGTTCCAGATGCACGCCACGCAGACATGTTGTTTTGGAATATTTTGTCCTTGATACGATTCTAAGATTCAGACAAGACCTTCACACGGATGTAGCTCTGAAACTACCTGCTCCGCCCGGAGGAAGCTGTCCTCGTCACCACATATAATAATGATCTAACCGGTCGATTAGGCGCAGGCTTGGATTGTACATTTAAGACCTCTTCTAGAATATCTTCTGTAGGTTCTAATATGAATCTCTGGATCACTGCAGCAATCCCAGTTGCTCATAAACCACCCTGAAGATGGTATACTCAAAGTGGACGACACCCACTGTGAAGTCTCCAACTACCGAACCAAATATTTCTTTGGAGGGTTGATCCCGGGGCTTTTTGCCTATTTTTGGGGTGTAATTCCATCTTAGTAAAGTCCATTGACCCGTTTGGTGCTCAAAGTAGAGGTTTCAATCTCTTTCGGTTCTTTCACCACTTCAGAGACCTCAGACTCTGATCTTAGACTATCTGGGCTTAGCACATACTGGTTTTGCTTTTAGTCAGTCGCCTCCTACGACAGGCAGGAGATCCTCTGGAGGCGTCCTTTTCATTACGTCCTTATACCTACAAAGGACCTAAATATGCCTAAATACTTCTTATCAAGCTTGTGTATTCATATGTTTCGCCTTCACTATAAATCACATTAAATTTGTCTTGCTAACACTTATTTTTGGAGAAACCTAAATGGATATAAAATTTTGGAATGCAGCAAATGCGTTATGGTAGCCCAATTTTTATTAAATGTTTCAAAGTTGAATAACTCAATTTTCTATAAGACTAAAAGGTTAAATTTTTATTTTGGAATATAGTAAAAAACCTTATTATATCAGGGCAACATACTTACCAAATTTCATCAAAATAACTTTGTTATTTTTTTATAATTTTTTTTTCTTCATAAAAACTGGTCTTAAAGGGCTCGCTAACGAACTCGTCCGCGGCCTTAACAGAATAAATATATGTGCCAAGGTTCGTTCAAATCAGTTTAATACTTTTTGAGTTATCGATCGGATACCTCTCTCTCTCTCTCTCTCTCTATATATATATATATATATATATATATATATATATATATATATATATATATATATATATATAAACATATAAAAAATTTAACAGACTTTGCTTTGGAGTTCTGGGGCCCCAAATTAGCGCTCATTAGGAAACATTTCGAAAAATCTCACCATCGATACATCTTTATTAGCAAATTCTTTTTTAATAAAAATTAGCTAAAAAGATTGTTTAATATAGAAGTATTATCTCAGTATCTTGAAACTAGATTTTTTGTGTAAATAGAGATCGTTTAAATCTAATAAATCAATATAAAAACAGAAATTTTATAGATTATTTTATAACATAGGTATTGTTTTGAGAGGCTATTTAATTACAATTTACAAATCGATTATAACAGGTAAATGAAGAAGCAATGGAGAGGATATGAAAGAACAGAATAATAGGAGTGGACGGCAATAACGGGAATTCATGAATAACTGATAGAATTAAAGCGACATGTGGCATCAGAAATCAACTATATGAGGGAGTATTGAATATTACTATTTCCAAAAAGTAAGATAACGACTTTGTTAAAAATTTGAAGAGTGATTGTAGGCAAGCTAAGCAGGCATACAATACCAACTTCATAAAAACAGCGACAAACAAAACTAAAGCTACGTGGCAACTGGCAAGACAGGTATTTTGATTATAGATGAAGATACGGATCAGGACCGGATAAAATACATAAATAAAGACCTAGTCGACTTTTGTCAGAACACAATTTTTTAACTTAGAACCATTAATTCAGTAAGTTTTGGCGAGATTCCAGTAAGACGAGATTCCAGTAAGGCTGCTAAATGAATACCTCGCTTCGAAATTAAGGCTGAGAAATTATATACCCAGAGTTCCTCTTTAAAGTTAAAACCTTCTGTATACCAGCCAAGCATTGACCATATTTAAATCCAACTAGTGGCCTGAGCTGCTTGTGTCCCATATTCTTGTTTTTAGAGAAATGCAATACGTTTCTATGTGGCCGTCCGTAATACACTAAGTAAAAAGATATGTTCTGGCGATTGGGGTTCTCCAAGTGTACTTATACATAATAATCACGATAGTATTCTTGCACAACCTTAAGGCATTTTACTTCTACTATGCATTTTTCTTTCGTATCGGAAAATTTCAACGGGAGTGATGGGTAATTTCCAGCATGTGTTGGCAGGAGGGTAACATTTGTTAAGCCAGAGAAAAAGTCTCTACATCTCTATTTAGTAGGAAACGGTTTCCTGGAGTGCGGACAACAATTAATGAACATATGTGTGGTAGTTTCAAAGTAAACACTATATGACAACATCATCAACTGTGAAGTGGAGATATACTCTATCGACTGCCAATATTTCCTGTGTTTAAGCCCCACACTTAGAATATGGAATGCGGTTGCTCTTGATAGTACCCAGAGAATATATACTTACCTTAGAAATACATACACAATACAGTATGTAATTTTGCATTCTGGGAACGATACGAGTTAAATAGACAACGATATTTTTTGTAAAAGGCGAAACCGGTTGCAGAAAAGAAAACAAGCATTTGTGAAACCAGGGAAAAAGTCTCCACTCCTGTATTAAGTATGGAATGATTTTACCTAGCAATGGCAATAACAATCAAGAAGTTTTTATTGTGTTGATTATTAAAAAAGTGTTCACGCAAATAAATCTCGACAATATTTTTCGTTAGTAATGAAAGTGGTGGTCAGCTAATAAGTATTATATTTGTATTAGTTCTGATAACTATGGATAGAATTACTATCATACTTTTCAAAAGCTTGTCAAAAAAATACAGCGCTTTATCCAAAAGTCATATATAAAAAATTAGACACATGGCATTTATACCCGCTTGTGCATAGTATTGCCAGTGGGATTACTTGTGGATTACTTTTACTTAAAACCTGATTATAGATCTACATTACAGCGAAATCTTGGATGCGCCACTGAAACACAGTACAAGGAGCTTTATGTTTAGCTTGCATTATCAAAAACATGATGTGTCTGTTGTACGTAAGCCTATTCGTGTAGTCGGTGCTAAAGTAATTAAGTGAATGTGAGGTGTTCAATGTTAGGGATAAATTTAATAGTATACTATAAACCGATCTTAACCTCTGCTTGACTTCAATGGAGAGTGATATAAGCACAGCTTCGCTGAAGTTTGACCTAAACACGGGATATAAAATGTATACGGCCGCTACCGTGTGTCAGTAAATCCCTAAAGAAATCTTACCTTCTCTAATTACTGTTCTTAAATTTGCAGAACCCACATTTATTTCCGATTCTCGCATCTGTCGCTTCCGTTTTATACAATAAAAGGCCTGATGGAGGGAGACAGCAATAGAGATTTGAGTTAAGATAAAACGTAACAAATATCGCACTGATTTGGAATGAAATAAATTTAGTTTTAACTTTAAAGCACACATTTTGAGGCAACATTTTCGTCTTATTACCTGAGCCTCGAACGCCGTAAAAGGGTAGGTGTTTCATAAGGCAGTATATATTGTTATACAAATTTAACATTTTATTTAAAAACTATAGAATAAACAAGATTTGTTACTAGCCTAAAATTTTTGCCGAACCCCTTTCCTTTCTGTAAGAAGCATAGATATATTCAATAAGCTCAAGACCACCTAGTAACAAGATCCACCGCTATACGCCTTTTTGAAGATCGGAGCGTGCAAACATTGAACTTACTCAAACACAATTCCACAATTTAGGCTGATCAACTGAACAACGACATTTGGTCTCAGAGTCGGATAGGGTAATTTTTACAGCATGTACCTACTTAACCAAGGACTCTTGCCGTCAAACGCACACGTTCTTATCATTAAGTCACCGAAGCTCTAATAATTCTCATTCGTGTAATAAAAAACCCAGTATAAATTCAATTCTCTTAAGAAATTATAAGGAATATGATATTCTGGAAATCAATCTTTTGGTAATGAGATTATTTTTATGTACTATATAACATGTTTCATCGTCTCTTTAAGTTTGTATTCATATTTTGTGTTTTTAGTTTATATCTCGTTCTACATCATTAGCAAAAAAATATTACAGTTTTTCAAACCTGCGAACAGACAGACATTTTACTGAATAAAAGTAGATGCAAAGAGAACAAAATAAAAAAGAATAGTATGTACTTAAAATATGCGACCAAGGTTCGACTGGTAATGGAACCCGCAGCCCTATGCTTACGAGGCAGACGTTTTTACTGTTGGGTCACCGAGGATTCACTAATCATTAGTGGAGGGGTAAAAAAGTTTAATACAAATTAAATTATATTAAAAAAGTACCAGGAATGTAAACCAGAAGGAATCAAAGATTTGGTAATAAGACTTAGTATTTAGTAATTTTTAGCGTCTCTAATTTTCTCAATAAGTTATTGTTGCGTTAAATTATTTAAAATTTGCACGTCCTGCCTTATTGACAAAAAACCCATCAGTTTACAGTTCAATCCGCAGACGAACATTTTGCAGAATAAAACAGGTGTGACGAAAAGAACAAAGTAATAATAAATGTAACCAAATAACTATGATGGGTACCCTTCTTTTGTAGTGCAAAAATGGCATCCTCATTAATAAGGTTTTAAGAAGGAGGTATAAAAGTCCATGATACATTGTCTTAATATTACACATAACGGACACGGCGTCCAAGGGCCAAGGAAAGGTAAAAGATATTGTTGCATTTAAGTTTGGTAAAATATATGATCTGAATCATCCTATGTGGTTTAAAATATTCTACGTTATGGGTTTACCGAATTAAATGTCCAACTTCTGTTATATAAGTGGATTAATTCAGCATATTCTGGTAAACAACAGGGTGGCTGCTTCTTTTTTCAGTAATCGGGGATGAGGTTCACAAAATTACGTACACTAAATTGTTTTTAATCTGCGTAAGTTTAATGCCCAAATTAAGTTGTTTTGAGTGGTGAAATTATCCATATTTAGTACACTTGATTCTACCACAACTTTGAACTGGATTCATATGGCACTAATTAAGGAAGTTTTTCTGAAGGTCGTCCCTATAAACTTTTAATACGATAAATTGTGATGTGCTGTAGAATAGAAAACAGTTTGCGAAACATCTATTTTTTAGCTGAAACTAAATGCAGGAGTATGAATCATTAAATTTCGCCATGGGGGGCGCCGTTCATCAGGGAGTGCGAAGGCGTTTCTAGTGGAGAAGGCATATCTTTCTTTCCAAGTATAAATAAATAGATAAATGACACCACATAAATGATCCTCCCGCCCAGAACCTCCGAGCAGCTTGTGCAGGGGGAGATTACATAGAAAAAAAGTCTGGACGCAGCAAGTGCGTTATGGTAGTGAATTTTCATAGAAATGATCTGGCACGAAATATTTTTTTATAACTTTTTTTTCTTTTAACAGAGAAATATAGATTTTGGTATATAGTTTTCTTTTAATGTCGTTAACTTACGTACCAAATTTGGTTACCATAGCCTTCCTGTTTTTTGAGATTAATTTTTTTTTCGAAAGAAAACCCAAAATTTTTCTAGAAAACCTGGTCCGATTTTCCTGGCTAACGAACTTATCCAAGCCACTTACAAAAGGAAGGCACATGCTAAATTTTATCAAAATCGGTCCATGATTTTTTGAGTTATCGGTGTGATACATATATATATATATATATATATATATATATATATATATATATATATATATATATATATATATATATATATATATATATATATATATATATATATATATATATATATATAGGAATATATATATATATATATATATATATATATATATATATATATATATATATATATATATATATATAAATTTAAACTGACCCCGGATATGGGTTCTAGGGGTCCTAGATCGCGCTCATTTGAAGAAATTTTTAAAAAATTCAAAAGTCGAGATCTCCTCATTAGTGATTTTTTTCGAAGAAATATCACTAATACAACGGACACACACCCAACACACAGTGGGACAAACTGTAACCACAGGGAATCGAACCCGGACACTTCGTGTAGCAGCCAAGCACTTGTTCCACTGCACCACGGAGATGTGTTAAAGGAAGTTCTGTTTGCTAGTTATTTTTTCTAACTAGACGTGTTTTTCGCTCTGCAAAAATACCAAAGTCAAGGTGTAGGAAAATGTGGTTGTTTTCCTTCCTTCGGTAGAAGGCAAAATTTAGAGCTCTGTGAATCACCTATTTTCATAAATTATTCTATTATAATGAGTATACGTAATTTTGTACTGTTTCAATTATAAAATCTACCGATTAGTTTTTTAGATGCTGTCTTTAAAAACTTAAAAATAAGAAATCTAAAATAGTATTATTTATTTTGTGTTAAAGCTTAGGCCATCGATTAGTTTTTGAAAAATACAATTTGGAGAATCCAATTCATCACAATACAGTTTCTTGATCTGACAATCGTTTCACTGGCAAAGTTAGCGTCATCAGTGGGATGAATAAACTAGGCGAATAAAAGCTTTAACTACTATTTAATTATTAAAAAAACTGTATTGTGGTTAATTGGGTTCTCCAAATTGTAGTCATAAGTGCTCATCATCGGTTCTAAACTTCACTCGTTGACCACTAGACATTGGAAAAACATTTTCTTAAGTCTTGTGTTTGTGTTTGATAAGTAAAACAGTTGGTAGAAAGGAGTATTTTTTCCTTCATCAGAGGGGTCATAGATGCGCAGCGGAACTACTTCTCAGTATAACTTCGCCACACATTTCCACAGTCTCTTACTCCTTTATTGCTTTTTTAGCCTGCTTTATCATACTTTTCTTTAGCCTTCACCATATCTTTGATCACTTCCTCTATGAGTTTCCAGTTTGTCCCACACCACAGCATGTGTTTCACAATATTGTTCGCTGTCAGGTTCTCTCCAATCTTGAACTCTGCCTTCTGTCTCACACCCTGTCACCGGCCGCAGTATAAGAGAGTGTGTTCTGGGGAATAGCACTCCCCACAACATTGGCACTCATCTGTTTCCTTAATCTTGAAGTGGCAAAGATATGCTTCAAAGCGCCCATGTACAGATAAGAACTGGGTTAGGTAATATCGCACATCTTCATCCTCTTGCGTGAACCAAGGTAGAATCTTGGTAGAAATGAATAAAAATGATGATAATCCGTCGGTAGGTTTTTGATCATGTTTTAACATGCTTTCTTTTAATTTAAAGGCCAATGTGAATTGTTTCAATATTTTTTGTGTTGTTTATTTTAAGTTAATCTAACAACTAAATGACTTACACTATTCCAGAGCGCGTAGAAATGGTGTCAATTTGTTATGGAAATAATTGGTGGTAGTAGAGCAACTGCTCGTATTTTAATAAAAACCATCCACATAAAAATGTATGTGATGTTCGTGTTTCAAGAATATTGCGAAAATTTGAAGAAACTGGTTCTCTTTGCAATAAAAACCACGAGAGAGCTAGCAGGGTAAGGGACAAAACAACAGAAGTAAGTTTATTAGGACAAATTTAGCTAAATAAAAATCAGAGCATTCGTCAATTATCTGCTGCAACGGGTGTATCTCAATCTAGCATCCACAAAATTTTGCAGACGTACAAACACTATCTCTACAAAATAAAGTTGCTATATGAGTTTATAAAGATGATAATGACCGGCGGTTCCAATTTTCTAAAAATTTAAATGGAAAAATTATAAATAACCCCGAGTTCTTTATCATATTTGGTTTTCTGACGAATGCGCGTTTCTGTTAAACGGAGTTATCAACAGACATAACTGAATTGACACAAATCTTCACTTGTACTTGTTCACTTGTACATACCCAAAATTCCGAAAAATTAAACATTCAGGGGGCGATTATAGGAACTTGAATTGTTGGTCCAATTTTCGTTTCTGGTAATTTGACCGGAAATATGTTTCCTATCGCTGGAGAATAAAATATGTGTTCTGATAACCGAAATATTGGAAAATGACGTGAATCATAGCATCAGTCACAGGTATTTTCAGTAAGGTGATGCTTCCCTCCCTTATGCAGCTATAGCTAGGAGATTTTTACATAATCATTACACACGTAGGTTGTCATTTGATTTTAACATAACCACTTGTTTAAAGGGGATGCAATGTTGAAAATTTACGAAGCATATCTATTTTTTTGTTTCAGTTCAGTGGATAGGAAGAAGTGGTTCTGTTGGACGGCCAGTTAGATTTACAGACTTGAATCCCATAGTGTTTTTTCCATAGGGCAGCAGGGTCTTTTAAACTCACAAATAAGATCTGCAGAAACTGAGGGAGATAATTAATGGGGAATGCCACAGAATAAACAGAAGATGTTGGAAAATGCCAGACAAGGCTTTGAGCACAAAATGTATTATTGTATGAAAATCAACGGTGGCCATTCTGAACAGCTATTAAATTAAAAATAGAATCGCTGATTTCCTTCTTCCAAAATAACTACATCACTCAATATTAGTGGAGCCACATACAGTAAAAAAGGCGCTGTAGGTGCGGTTTAAAACGATATAATTGTAATTGCAGCTTTAAACGCGAAAAAGGTACCAATATTATTTTAGACGTTTTACATTTAAATTTTGTAAGCAAATATAGTTAGGCAGATTTGTAAATTACAGCTCAAGTTTTGAAAGCAAATATCTAAAATACTAATCTGTAGATTTTAAATGTGCAGCTTTGAATATATAATCAAAAGCCTTTCTAAAGAGGTACCACTCGATTTACCTTCATTATGAAAAGGTTGAATGGTAACAGTAAGCGCCACTTGTGGGTGAATGCTACAAGTTCCGTTAGGCCTCAAAAAGTGTCCTCAGCGCAAGCAAAATCATTGTGTTTTAGAGTTTTTTAAAATTCTCAGCACTTCTTGGGACAACCCTGATGCAACTGTTTACAATTGACGCTTAGATATATATATATATATATATATATATATATATATATATATATATATATATATATATATATATATATATATATACATATAAAATATTTTTACCTACCCCAACCCCTATTGACTGGTCACTATCTTCACAAAATTTTGCTGAATGGTGCTGCTAAAGAAAGAAGTGGTTAAGAACCGGTTGCCCTTGGTCTGTATATATGATTGCCATGTGCGAAATTAAGTCTACATGAAGAAAATTCAAATATCTTTCGCCTGTTAGCGTCTGACAAAAAAAAATAATCGGGACGCAGCAAGTGCGTTATAGTAGTGAATTTTCATAAGAGTTTTACACTACTGATCCCGCATATTAGCAAAAATAATACATTAAATGCAAACGGACCATGATGATCCTTTTTAGAGGTCCTAATACGCGCTCATTTAAAGAATTAAAAAAAATGTTACCATTGATTTTTATATTATAAATAAATATTTAAATCTTGTGTTCAACAGTGAACGAACTAATTTTTTATGAAGCTAGAAAAGTAAAATTTGGTATATCTAGGTACTGTGAAAAGGAAAGTGTCTGTAAAATTATAAACTATAAATTATAATTCCTTATTAATCGTCTGGATGATTTCGGTTTAGTCAACCTAATCGAAACGGTTCTTCCAACAACGACAAAAGTTTTTTAATAACAAATTCTATATTAGTGAATTTTCTTATTAAACATTTAGTAATATCAACAATAAAAAAAAATCTACTGAAAGTTGTAGTTTTAGACTCAAAGACGACAAAGTTATCCAGGCCTTTTAAATAAAAATGAGAACGAGGTCAAAACGTATCAAATCTGGAAACTATTATATCTACCAAATATCAAAGTCAAAGAAAACAAGTTGTTAGATGATGGATCGCGCAAGTAGAACCCGGGCCGAGAGCCACGGCCGTCTGCGTGTCAGCATTCTATTTGTTGAACACCCTTCGGCTACCGAGGCTAGGTAAACTGTTGATTCGCGCGATGTTAGATCCGTAGAGTATAGGTAAACATCTACTTACAGAATTAACAAACTGTTTCAAAATAATTTTTTAGAGACGTGAACCTATTTTGTTTACAATAATTTAGTTCATGCTTTCGTTTCTCACATTTTTATATGACTTTTACCAGCTCATGGTTTGGCACAAACGTCATAATTTCTTTATAAAAACCAGAGTCATTGATCTTTTCACCATATGCAACATTTTCAGTCTGAAAATTTAATTGGGTCCGTTCATCAAGCTACAAATATAGTGTATTTTAAAAATGTATTGACTTATGCACTTAAAAAACAATTTACTATCATATTATTTCTGATTTCATGCCGCAGTCTATCTGACATCTTGGGAGAGCAGGCAAGATGGCTAGGTGTACTGTCACTTTTGCGCATTGACATGGTGTTGACAACGGTTTTTGGGATTTTAGTGCCGAAATTTCGCGAAAGCTAGTTCGGATAGTGTGGTTTACTTATTATTTGTACATATTGTTCGCTCCTGTGGTAGGTATTAATCTACGCATGGCAGATAACTACTCCGTATTTTTCAGGAATTGGACTTTACCAACTTAAGTCGTTTCAATCCATGTCTATCATATTTTGTTTTGAATTTGGAAAAACTTTCAAATTTTGTGGACCAGATTACTTAAAATTCATAGCAGAGGTTTACGTGCATCATTTCTAGCTACGCGTAAAGTCTCATTTCAGATACTCTAAAACTTTCAAAAATAAAGCGTATTCGGAAATATTTTTCTATATTTTTTTAAAATAAAATCTCCGTTATAGGTGATTTATGAACTCGTCCGCGATCTTAACAAAATGAAAATATGTGCGAAGTTCGGCTGAAATCAGTTGATAATTTATTGAGTAAAAGCGCGGATACATACATACATACACAAACAAACACACACATATATATATATATATATATATATATATATATATATATATATATATATATATATATATATATATATATATATAAACATACATTTTTAAACCGACCATGGGTATTGGTTCTAGGGGCCCTAATTCGCGCTAATTTGAAAAAATGTTTTGAAAGGCTCAAAGTCTCACCTCTCTATTAGTGAATTTTCTTAATGAAAATTTACTAATAACGACTTATGATTTGACTATCACTATACCACACCAGACTTTTGTATTTAAGGCATGCTGAATGTGTACCTTCTTTACTCTTTGAGAATATTTGTAGCCCAATGCCGACAGTTAAATCTACTGACTGTACCGTTGACGTAAAAGTTGCTTCATCCGAAAAAAATCCGCTTTTTGTTAGTTTGTAATACACAACTGCTCTTTTTGTTTTAGACTCAAAACTGATATCCGTAATGGAAGTCAGCTTTAGATAATTTTTATACCGGGCATGGCAAACATCGTACGCATAATACACTTGCTTATGCACTATTCTATTAAGTCGTCGATTTTGATGTGTCGTACCATGATTCAATCTCTTTAAGAAAATAATATGGATTATCTTATAGCGACAATAAAATCTGTAGATAAATGTTTAGTTGCAAAGGTCCTCTACATTCCTGTCCGAATTCCCAAATTTTCTTTTCAAATTTGCTTACTGTGCTTTGACAAATTGGTGGATGATAAAAGTTTTTAAGCAATTGCACTAACCTCTTGCTGGGTACGGTTTTCGTCAACAAAACAAATCATATTCAGTATTATGATACGTTTTCTTTTAGTCAACTTCATCTTTTTCTTAAACACTCGAATAATTGTATCAAAAACGAATCAAGTAACCTAATCAAGTGTCATTGACGGAAAATACGCCGTTATGGAAAATTAAAAGGCCGTAGGGCTAAGGTTAAACACACTGAGACCTTAGAGACGATCTCCAGAGAGTTACAACACCCTAAGATATGCTTATCCACGGCTCTAAGGAGTATCAAGCCTTAGAGTACATTTCCTTAACCTCTTGAAAATGGCTCCAAAACAGGAGCCGAAACGTCGGTAAATTCTAGACGCGGTTCAACCTGATAACGAAGTACATCTCACACTATGACCGCGGAAACCTTTCAGGATATATATATATATATATATATATATATATATATATATATATATATATATATATATATATATATATATATATATATATATATATAGTCTTTATCAGTATATTGTGTGCTCAGTGGGGTTGAGTTAAAAAGCATATCAAACTGAAAGTATTTCACTAAAATAATTATTTCTTGTATTACATTACCACATTTTTTAGATCTATTTGCTCCAAATGGAATAAAAGTCATTAGGATATTAATATTGCAGTCACTATACAAATGAAGAGACATCTACAGAAGCAAAGATCAGAAGAGTATGTCGATAAAAGAGGGTATCTTTTATACTATGCTGTATTGTATGTGCCCACATGAGTTTAATCATCTAATTTGTTGGAATAAGAAACAGGCAACAGGAAAAGCGCTTTTTATTAAATTATTTGCAAGAAAATAAAAGGGAAATGTGTGCTGGAGTGTTAGGATATGGGAGCTCTTTCACTCTATCTTCTGGATGTTCGAATATTTGCTTTATATATATATATATATATATATATATATATATATATATATATATATATATATATATATATATATATATATATATAACACTTGTGTATTTTCATCTGCTACTTAAAAATAACGGAGTTACAGGATCTTGTTTTTTTTATTTTTTATGTGTCAATCAAATTTCGTTAATAACTTTTTTTTCCCGACTTACGCCTATATCTCTGGGGACAATTAATAAAATTCAGAAACATTTTCTCGAGCTTGGACATGTAAGGCAGATACAAAACAACCTTTTAATGAAATAAGTTATGATGCCAAATTGGATGTAATGCTTGAGTTTAAGGAAAACCCACATACTTCGAGTCGACAAGCAGCCACAACATTGGATGTAAGCCATTCATCGACTATTCGAATACTAAAAGAAAATCAAATGCATCCCAAAGTCACTAGCGCATGTAACACGATTCTGATAGAAGAACGTCTTTTCGTGAACAAATGATGGAAATGTTAGATAACAATGTTATATAACTAGAACAGGTTTTCTTTTCTGATGTGCAGTTTTACACTTTACGGCCACGCTAATCGTCCAAATTGTCGCTACTGTTCTAAAGAGAATATATACAGGATAAGAGAAGAAGAATACCCTCAAAAGGTTATTGTCTGGCGCAGGAATATTTGGAAACCGTGTTGCTGTGCCCTTTTTTATTTATGACAATTTGAATGGAGATAATTATTCAGCACTGCTCCAAAATAATGTTGTGCCAACTTTGGAAACCTAATATCCTAATCAAGCAAACCCACAAAATCCAGCGAATGTGATATGGTTCCAGCAGGATGGAGCACCAGCACATTAGCAAATCAATGTCCGGAAATACCTCGACTTAGTATTTCCAAATCGGTGGATATAGAGAAGAGGATCGTTAGAATGGCCAGCATGATCACCAAATCTTATGCTGTTAGACTTCTTTTTATGGGTATATGTGAAAAGTATGGTATATAAAACTAAACTACGCGATTTAACTGACTTAACACGAATAAAGATTGCGCCTAGATCGGTCACTCTTCAGATGTTAATTAAAGTTGGAAGATATTTTTATTTACAATTAGGATGCTGCTTAGACTTTCAAGGCATGTATTTTGAACATCTGCATTAATATTGATGTGTTTTTTATTTTTTCCCATTATCAAGAATGAAACGCGAAAAGTTGTTATTTTTTAGTGTGTTTCAGCTGAGTTCGTTAACCAAATTAGTTTTTTTACTGCTAATTTTGACAATAAACGATACTATTTTTAAATAGGAAATGAAGAATCCTTTCAAATGAAGTATCACAAACTCCTAGTATCTAATCCAAAGTTTGAGGTTGCAGCTGTAACTCGTAGATGGTTCAATGTAAGGCTGACATTTTTGCGTTACAGTTTTTTTTATTTACAGGTTTTTTTATACATAGAAAAATAAACAATATGGGTAAAATATGATGTGAACTACCCTGTATAAAATGAAGGTAAATATATGGTAAAATTTGTTGGAGGGGTTCATATGTTTAATGACACTATATTTAATCTTCCTGACAAGGCCTCAGAATATGGAGACAACCAGATTTATCAGGCTAGCTTTAAAATAATACTGTGTCGCCTAGATGATATTCAATTAAATTTGTCACAGAGTTCAGCAAGAAGTTAGGTTTGCATACATTATTCATAAATCGAAATAAGGAAGATAGGTGTGTGATGAAAATTACATCAGATAATGTTTCTGCTGCTCCAGAACTTAAATTAACTTCTCTCTCGATTTACTCGTATTAGTGTATCTGAAATTTAATCTAACCGAATCATACTTTTACTCAGATAAATCACAGAGAGGATTTACTGAAACATATTTCCCTGTAGGCGGCGCTGTTAGAGATCTCCCTGCTTACAAACTCATCTTCATTATAAATATTTGTTTCTTGGGTATTTTGGAGACGCAGATAAATTAAAGAATTTAGTTAATTAAAACATTTTGAACAAGTTGAGAAGACGAATCTGTATGTTGCTCGAAATTGTTATTTAACACAATTAAGTCGTCCCGCAATCTGCAATATCGTGACTTAACTTTTATATCTACGAGCATTGTAGTACTTTATTACCAGGTTTGTTTGAGGATGCAGATTATATTAGTTTAAATATATAATCTAGAACACTGGCTCCAGTCAAAAATATATAAGAATTTTTTAACTATCCGAACGCAATTTTTTTAATTTTATTTCCTTTTTTAAAACCAATATATGATATAGCACAAAATTGCTTTGTGTACCAAATCTCCCAACTTGTAGTATTATTTTAGTTTGATTAGTATCAAAACACCACACACAAGCCTCTTATATCTACCAGAAAATTAAAACATATCATCTAAAGCAGAAGTTTTAAAACTTTTTTGACTTGTGGACCACGCGCCGATATATTTTCTTTTCCGTCGACTCCCTGCATTCGCAAAATAAAATTTGTACAAATTCATCAACTTTAAACATATCTTTTCACAGCGTACAGAGATGTACTCACTTTGATAGCGTTTACTGTAAAGTGGAACATTTTAAAATAAAATAAAAAACTGAGTAGATAAATATACTTTTGCAAAGTAGACTAACGATACTTAACATAGGCGTAAAGTAAATAGTTGCATAGAGCCACCATATTTTTGTAATATATAGCCTAAACTTGACTTATTTCGGACCGTAGAGATAAAGAAGCATAAACACGGGAAAAACTGCCTTAGTTTAAACAAGATACTGAATTGATTGATTTTACTTTCTTGGAACCACTTCTTTTTCATTCAGTATATGAAGCAGAAGACGTCTAAATGTATAAAAAACAAAAGCTGCATCTGCTGCTGTAATTATGAATTGGTTGTTCCACTGCCATGATTTTTGTTATGAAAAGTTGGTTTTATTTTAAAGCAAAATATTAGCATACATCACAAAGACATATTAAAGACGTCGGCTGTTATTTTTATTTTATTTTTAAAGATTTTTGGATCAAAATACGATAACCTATCAACGTATTTTTAGTTGCAGTTGTCATGGGTGCGTATGAATAAATTCAATTTTTTCTTCCTGACGATGCCGTAAAACGCCAAATCGATTGAAGGTAAGAAAACAAATACATGTGAAATCAAAGATGCAGAGTCTAGACATGTATTCAGTCAAAATCAATTAATTTTACACAACCTATATTAACCTAAAATGTAGTTTTACATGGACTTTTAATTATATTTAAACTTTTTAACTAAACTGCTTTTGTCCATAACTTTTTTAATATCTTGCTATTTTTAGTACTTTTTATATTTTTCTTTTTTCAATTTTAGTGAAATTCACTAATGAGGACATCGCGACTTTTAGATTTCAAAATTTTTTTTTCAGATGTGCGCACTATGTCCCCTAGAACACATATCTGGGGTAAGTTTCAATTTTATTGAATTTTGTACAAAAAATCCCTAATGGGGAGATCCCGGCCTTTGAATTTTGAGAAAATTCCTTCACATGAACGCGAACTAATCACCCTAGAACCCATATCGGGGGTAAGGTCAGGTTAGGTTATCGGTGTATCACGCCGATGACTCAAAAAATAATGGATTAATTTTGATAAACTTTGGCAGGTACCTTCCTTTTGTCAGTGGCTTGAACAAGTTCGTAGGCGAGAAAAATCTGACCAAGTTTTCCCGCAAAATCTTAGCTTGTATCTCCGTAAATAACAAAGCTGTGAAGAGCAACTGCTTTAACTTTTGTATAAAACTTCCTATGCCTAAAGACTTTAGACTTATAAAAATATTTACATTTTTATAATCGCATACGATGATTTATATGGGGATCAGTTTAATTTTTTTTCAGTTCTTTATTAAATTCTAATAACCGATCAGAATATGGGATTATTTAACGAGTGTTTGACAAAAAATATTAAAATATCCAAATTAATTTTGGTATAAAATAACAGACTTAAATAACGTTCTTATTTCTGACAGCTTGTAACATGAAAATATTAGCATTTTCTTCTTTTATTTTTAATTACTTCCACTTCTGTGAAAAGTAAAAACAAAACTTTTTTGCATTTTTTTGGTTTAATTTTAGTTACAGATTCGGTATATAATTTGAAAACTTTATGTATTTTATCACCAAATTTTCGTATAGAAAACATCTTGTTCTCGGAGATTTTTTTCAGGGCCAAATTTTGTCAAATTTTTGTGAAATGCTAGTAATTATGAAAAAAAAATTGTAAAAAAGTGTTTGCGAATTTAGTACAAAAATTGTTTTCGAATTTTCCTGAAAAAAAAATGGATTAGCAAATTTTTGTGTAAAAACCTTTTTTAAATCTTCGTAAAATTTTATTATATAATTTTCGTATAAGTTTACTTAGACAATCTTTGTAAAAATAATGTCGACTTTTGTGAAACTTTGTTTGCATATTTTCATGTCATGTTTTTTAAATGTGTCAAAAAGCTTTCTGTAAATAATAGCATCTTGACAGGTGTAGTTTTTGTGTAGAGTGCCTGGATTGTTGATCAGGAAAGTCAGACCAGTTTTTTCGGGAAATGGTTGTACTTTTTTAAACAATGGAGTTATTTTGATGGAATGTGGTACTTTAAAGGTTATACTTTCTACTAAATTCCATGCCTTTCGTTAAAAAAACATATTTAATATTAAAAGCATTTCAATGAAAATTTGCTACCCTAACGCAAATGCTGTGTTCATACTTTTTTGAAACGTTTATATATATATATATATATATATATATATATATATATATATATATATATATATATATATATCTTTAGGAATATTGCACCCCACTGTAATCACTTTTAAATATACACTTTATTTGTTTGCTGTACGTTTGTGATTTATTATTGGTTTGCACGGACTGCTGTTTCGAATCGTCCCGGTTCATCATCAGCAAGCTACTGAAAGTATAACCTTTAAAGTACCACATTCCATCAAAATAACTCCATTGTTTAAAAAAGTACAACCATTTCCCGAAAAAACTGGTTTGCTCAGTAGCTTGCTGATGATGAACCGGGACGGTTCGAAACAGCAGTCCGTGCAAACCAATAAGAAATCACAAACGTACAGCAAACAAGTAAAGTGTGTATATATATATATATATATATATATATATATATATATATATATATATATATATATATATATATATATATATATATATATATATATATATATATATATATATATATATATATATATATATATATATATATATATATATATATATATATATATATATATATATATATATATATATATATATATATATATACTAAATTGTTTGGACAAACTTCGGGAGGTAATACAACTCATGAAATTAAGGTGGGTAAGTCCCATAAAAAAAATTCGAAAAGCGCTTCGTTACTGAGATACAAGGTGTTCAAATTTACACACACAAAAAAAGGTTTTAATCGACATATTAAAAATGATTTGTGAATTATTCGCAACTCTTACCAGATTAGTCATTACAAGTGCGAAAAACCTCAACCAAATCCACACCGAATGAAATTAATAACAAAACTGAAATTATTTGTACAGCATACCTATTTAAAATTAAAAACTAACCGCTGCTTTGTGAAACTGACATTGAATTTTATAAAATAGTTACTTTTATTGAATAAGGTAATGGTATTCACTAGATGATAAATGTCTCCAAGGATCTATTTAGCAGAACTAGACGCATTTGGTGAGCACTCTGTCTATCTAAACTCAATTTTCATTCTAGTAATTTCCTTGTTAATTTGGTCACGTCCAGAGCTAAAAGGCGTGCTTAAGTAGAAAGGGATAATGTTGAAAGGAGCAAGATAAAACGACAGAACGCTGTAAAGTCTAATATGTGTGTCGCTATTTCACCGTAACGTGTACAGTTTAGTTCTGTGTGCCATTCTTGTACTTTGAGAACAAGTGCATAATACGCCAAACTTTAAAGATGCACTATTATACCTACTACAAAGACAAACTGACTTAAAGTTATAATTTATCATTTTACAAATGTACTTTTCTAAACAATGCTATTCGCGCACAGGGGCTCACTGTTTACGTATTTTGCAAAGATAAACAACGACGTTTAATATGTCATACCCTCTTTCTAACTTATTGTTTGAAAGGTCCGGTATAAACCAACAATACTGATAATAATGCTAATTCAATTTTCATACCGATATCACTCTCTCTTCGAAGAAATATTATGCTTTAGCCATCCTATATAAGCAAAGATGTTATTGAATACGGAGAATAATTGAATATGAAGAAGACGGAAATTATTGATTATGGGAAGCTAAAGATCATAATCAGTTGTAAAGAGTGGAACGAACTCTATAGCTGTAATGACGTTAATATTGCAACGGATAGATTTACACTAAAATTGCAGGAATATATCAAAACCTGGACTAAAGTTGTTAATCCGAAAATCAATCCGGAGCGTAAATTATGGGTAACACAAGGATTAATTAATTGTTGTGAGAGGCGTACTGAACTCTACAGTAACTCGCAAAGAAATCCACAAAGCATGGATGCCCTGAATGAGCACACAGCCTACAGAAATAAACTTAACAGCTTAATTAAAACTGCAAAAAATAAGTATTATAGAGATCAGGTAAATAAAAATAGGTACTCTGCTAAAAGCTTATATGGTATTGTAAACCAACTACACGTAACAAATAAACCTAGTTCTTGCGTATAGAAGATAAAAACAGAAAATGGAGAAATAAGTTCCGATTCTACATTTATCGCAAATAACTTTAATGAATAGTATTCTAAACTGGGCAGTCGCTTATCTAGTAAGATAAAAGTACCCAATAAATGTATTATACATAAATAGCTGGTTCAGAAAACTATATATTTTTCTGAAACTGATGATAACGAAGTAAAACACTTATTATTAAGCTTAGATCTGGCAAGGCTCCCGGAATTGATAGAATTCGATCTGAGGTACTCATGTAATAGTGGACGAAGTTGTGGGGCCGCTGGTGTATATAGTCAACAGCATACTGAATACCAGAAGTTGTCCCAACGAATTTAAGAATGCAGTAATAAAACCCACGTACAACAGTGGCGACAAGCTAGATATGCATAATCACCGACATATTTCCCTGATTTGTGTCCTTGCCAAGTGGGCAGAATCTGTAATTTAAAAAAGAATAGTGAGATTTGGTATAATCTCGGATCTTCAATACGGCTTTAGATCGGGCAGGTCCACATAGTATGCAATATCCCGGCTCACATCTTACATATGTAAAGAGATTGATCATGGAAATCCCTCATCGTGCGTCTTTGTGGACCTCGCAAGGGCATTTGACCAGTGAAACATCCCAAAATGCTGGAGACTTTGAAGACTGTTTATAAACGGGGGGTGGGACAGAGGTTGTTGAAGAGCTATCTCTCAGCGGGACTTCAGTGTGTGAGTGTAAGTAATGTGGCCAGTGTTACGAATAGGGTAGAGTACTATGTTCCACAAGGAACTGTGCTTGGACCTATATTGTTTATTATCCACATAAACCGCCTTTTGTCCCCTTTAGGAGGAATTATAAGCTTCGTCGGCAATACAGCCATATTTTACAGCTCGAAAACATGGGCTACTATAATTGACTTTGTTCAGAATGACATCGCCTTAATAAAGGAGTGATTCGATTTTCATCTCGTCACCATGAATCTTGAAAAGATAAATTATATAACGTTCGCCGTAAACAAGGCCGTGTTACCCAGCTTGCTGCCAATGGTCATTAAACTCAGGAACGATGAATTTGCAATACTGGCTAGAAGTAGAATACAATATTTGGAAATCACCCTCGATAGTTGTCTGAAATGGGATTTTCATGTTGACATATGTGTTATGTGTTTTTGTTTCTTTTCGACGGCCTATTTCCGCGACTATGGCCAATCACCGACGCCAGGGAGCAGTTTCACCTCACTATCCTGGAAATTTTGCCGAACCACTGCCTTCTTGTAAGGGGTGGGGGGTGGGGGTAGGGACCTTTAACGTGCCCAACATCGCATGGACACGGGACCTACGGCTCTACGCCCCCTCCGTAGGGCGGAACGTGCAGACATTCAACTTGCTCAAATACAATGCCAGAACCTCGGTTGATGTTAATTTTACAGCTTGTACTGAAGAAGTGAAAGTAGTACCCTGGGATCGAACCCAGTACCCATCGGTTCAGAGGCACACGTTCTTATCCCTGAACCACCGAGGTTCTTTTTGTTGTTGATATTGATGTACAGAAAATCAGGGGACTACTGTCAATATTTAGATTTACACAAATATTTTGGATTTGACTCATCTAAAGATCTTATATTATGCTCTTATGGAGTAACATATCATATGTGGGATTATTGATGGGGAAGACCATTTAACTGCCATCTGTCCAAGTTGGAGGTGATGCAATGATAGATCCTGAGGGTAATACTGAATCGGAAAAATGATAGATCCTGAGGGTAATACTGAATCGGAAAATTACCTACCCAGAAGACGAATTGCTTAACGAGGCCCAGGTATTATATGTAAAACAACTTTATTGCCCAATAATACCAACGAATCAGAAAAAAATACAGTCAACGGTAATAAGTCGTCAACACGATACTAGATACAGATCAGACTTACATAACGTACCTTGGGCAAATAAAACAGTTCCTCAAAGGAGCTTCTTATATCTTCGACCTCGTGTGTTTAATATGTTGCTATTAGAAATTAGAAGAGTCAACTCATATAAGTCATTTAAGGAAACAGCTGTATTGGATTATATCATCTGATAGGTTTAAGGTCCATAAACTAATTGACTTAAGGAACACTTATTATGTACGTTAAGATTATTTTTCCCACTTTGCCTTCGACTGGAACGTTGGTCCTGAATTTCTGTTGGAGTAATCCAACCATTTGTAATCCAAACATTTGCATTACATAAATGTTGTTTTTTGTAATGAATTGTTATTTAAAGACAGATAATAATAATAACAAAAATTAATAACAATAATTATTATTATCGGCTTTAGCCTGAAAGGCTTTCACATTCCCCGAAAGAGAAACATTCACTCATCCCAGGTATCTCAGATACCAAAGGAACTGAGCTCAAATGGAGCCCTTTCCAAGTTATCTAGCCCTGAATGACAACGTGACACATCCTCATTTCCCAGGAATCTCCGCACGGTGTGGGCAGTTGCAAGTATTACCGCCATGGTCATAATCTTATAAACATGCGCGCCAAAGCCCAATCTCTTCATGTTTCCCGAAGACTCTTTGGAACCACACCAGTTGACGACATGACTATTGAGATCACTCGGACACTATCTGCCACACCCTGTCTCTTTACTTCTATCTCGAGGTGTCTATACTTAATGATCTTTTTGTTGTACTTTATCTCTAGATTAGTAGTATTGGGATGGCCACATCAATCAGCGTCACATTATAACGGCTGGCCTGTTGTGGGCAAATCGTCTCTGAGTACGATCCGATCCCAGTACAACCTGTATCCTGAGTTCTCTAGAACATATTCAGAAGTGTATATATATTATGGCAACTTACTAGAATTTAAACATATCAGTTTCAGAGCCAGTTCTTGATGAAGTATTTTGGCAACTGCGTCGTGCATCTCTTTATACTCTGTTGCGGCAAACATCTTGACATCCTCCGGTAATGTGCTGGATAGTCTCTGGAGACTGACACCCAAATCTACATTTGTCATCTTGGACCGAATTAATTCCAACTATATACTTCAGGTAGTTACTTGTTGGGATGATCTGATCTTGTATGGCCAGAAAAAAACCATCTGTCTCTGGAAACATCTGTCTGGACACCAACCAGTAGTTCGATGCCTGTTTGTAGACATGTGCCTGAGAGGTCTCATTTAGATGTCGCCCATTGAGAGGCTTCTGCATCCAAAATTGCAGCTTGTCCTGATAAGTCCGATGGTGACTTTGTATTTCAATTTCTTTTAATTGTAGCGGTGTTGAATCATCTGCCTCGCATATGGCACGTAGGTTCAGTATCTGCTGGTCTTATTGTTTACCGATATCCAATACTGCCCTTCCACCTTAATCTAGGCAGGGTTACTCGCCCAATAGCGCTACGGGGTGAGGCTTTTTGGAATTTGTTAGGAGTGTTCGCACCTTCCGTTGAAGATTTTGGATGTCCGTTTTATTCCATTTCACAATCCCAAATAAATAGCATAATGCAGAACATGTTTATGTATTCAGAGCTTTAGTGAGGTTCTTTCCGTTAAGATGTGATCGCACCACCTGCTTTACTCGTTTCCTAAACTCATTTGTCAGATCGTTCTTCATTAGCGAGTGGTTGATTTTCCTCGCTTGCTGTATTCCCAGGTATTTCTAACACTCATCCACATCCATCTATACAATTTGCTGGTCGTTCTGCAATTCATATACACCTGGTTGTATCTCCCCTCTGACTACACATGCGGTGCGACATTTGTCAAGCCTAAATTGCATGTCAATATCTATGGAAAACCCTTTCACGATTTTAAGGAGTTGTTCCAGGTGGTTGTTTGTGGAGGCCATCAATTTAACATCATCCATATACATCAGACTATTCAGCCTCATTTATTCCCTGCCACAACTTTTTATACCAAAGCCATATCTGGTGTTCAGGCTTTTTGAGAGTGGATTCAATGCGAGGCAGAACCACAATGCAAGTCGCCTTGAACTATACCTCTTCTAATTGGTATCGTGCTGGTTACGATTATATTACCTGTTTGTACCCGTAACTGAATTTTTGTTCTCCAGGTAGACATTGTGTGTTCAAGGAACCTAAGGATTAAGGATCAATCTTATAAATCTTTAGCACACTTATAAGCCATTCGTGTGGAACTGAATCGAATGCCTTTTTGTAATCCACGTATGCAGCAAAGATATTTCTTCGTCTATTGTAAGCTTGATTGCATACAAATAAATCAATTATTAGCTGTTCTTTGCATCACACAGATCCTTTGGCACCCGCTTTTTGCTGGCTCGAAATTATGTTGTTTTGTCGCGGTGCGTATATATGCGTTTCTCACGGCATAATGTGACAGACATTATTGTGCAGTGTGGTTGACTGGGTCTTGTGCCGAGTGTTGTCCAACTCGGCCCATTATTTACTCTACTCGTTTCTGCATTTTTATTGTCTGTACTCTTCCAATATGTTGCGTCAGTTGTCCAATCTCTTTTCGGAGTATTTCCACTCTACTTATCAACCTTTTTCCACCACGGAGGCACTCTTTGATGCGAGTCTCTGTGATTGGACCTTCGATCAGAAATTCTAATGCCTAAAGTTTTAATTGCTGCAGTTGCTGCACAGTAAATCAGTGTTTGCATGTGCTCTAATGTGTTGATCTCTAGAAGGTGCGATGGCAAAATTATTCTGTTCAGGATTTGTTCCTTCATACTCCGCGACTGCACGACTCATTTCTGTGGACAATTTGTCGATGAGTTCGTCATTTTCTTGCGTACCCTCGATGTGTTATTCTTGCTCAGTATGTACAGGTTGCAGATTACTACCATCAAACAGGATCTCGTTAGTTTGCTTAACCGCTATGTTAGTAGTTTCAACTTAAACTTCCTGTCTGATGTTATTGAGTCTCTTTTGTGGAACTAGGTTATTCCTAAGTACGACACGATACTGATCCGCTACTCTCTATTGAGTCACCTGTATGTGTAAGTACATTCTAAGAAATTCGCTGTGAAGTTGTTGCCTACGGTCGTGTGGTCCCAGCTGTGTTACTCTGTAGTAAATCCGCATAATTGTTTCATTCATATCCATAGTCCATTTCATGTGCCGTCTTGGTAATCCCATCTGGGTTGGCGCTGGTTGATTTTCCTGCGCAGTATCCTCAGTGGATGGACCTCTTGGCTGGTGGCCCAGGTAGGGATAGGCATCATCATCATCATCATCATCATGATTATTATTATTATTATTATTATTATTATTCTGGCTGAATTGATAAAAAAGCAGTAATATTTCCATAATAAAACTTGCAGTTGAATAGCTCGTATATTGCAGCTTAAATACATTTTAGAGCTATATAAGCCTTCAACTGGATGGACATGTAAGACAAACCGGTTTTCTATTGAAAGTACACTCTGAAACATAGATGTAAAATATAGTTTTTTATCGATATCTCTTTCAATTGGAATTTGTTTTGAAAATACTTTATTGCCTTTTACTTTACATTACAGGACCCGACTTTATATACTTTCATTTAATAAAAGAGTTTTGATCGACGAAGTTTAATAATAAAAACACAACACTATAACGTTTACTGTTACTTTCTAGTTTGAAATCGTACTTCAAATAAAATTACGTTATCTGCTTGTCATTTATTTTTAAATTACATAAAAGCGTTACGTACAGTAATATAAAAGGGTTCATTTTACTTAAACATATGCTTGCAGACATAATGTTCTGTACACTAGACCACCAGTATTACTCTTTCTCTTTGTAATATACGAGGATGTATTGAAAAGTACTTAGCCGACAATAGAAAACGAGATAATTTTAAAAACAAATGTTCTGTTCAACATAATCTCTTAAAAAGCGTACACATTTAACAGAACATTTATTAAGCAATTCTAAACCTTTGAACGAATTATTTATCTTGGTTTAAAACCACTCGTTAATGGCACATATTACTTCGTTGTTTGTCAAAAATCGATTACCCACAACATGTCAATTCTAAATCAAGTCCCTTTTTTGACGCCAAAGCCCGAGCAGCAAAACTTACACCGCCCTTGTATCAGCAAGAACAAGTCCAAACAGATATTTGATCAACCAAAAAAATATTTCCGCCAATCAATAAGATACAAGGTGATCTCAGGTCTATACAATACCGAATGTTTCTCCTCTATAACAAAAACTATGGGAAGATATTTCAGTACCAGCTCCTTTCCTCCCGTGTCTTCAAATAATGAGGTATTTGCTGTATCACCAAAGGAAAAGGCTAATAAATTTGCCATGTATTTGCTTCAAATTCCAGGCTTGATAAAAAAAACCGCCAACTATTCTAGCTGTAAACTCGAAAATGAAAGATACATTTTTCAGGCATCGTACTGTTAAGCACATATTGGGAAACTTTGCCATCTAAAAGGCACCAGGACCAGACGGAATCCGAGCAATAGTTCCTAAAATGTGTACTTCTTGACCGAATCAAATTTTATGTCCCGCCTTTTCGATATCCTGCAAGATGGGGGTACTTTCATCTTGCTGGTAACAAGCTCGAGTTCAGCTTGCCCCAAGAAGGCAGACAAACCTAATGTCGGGCACTATGGTCTAATTTCCATTCTATCAGTTCTATCTAAAGCTATGAAATAATTTATCGATAGCAAGCCTATAAAATACCTCAAAGAATCAAACATCGTGAGTCATCGCCAATTTGGCTTTTTCCAAACCCAATCTATTGGCGATATTTTGACATACGTCACTCATATTTGAAGCTATGCACTCAGAAAATTTTGTAAACGTTGCAATTTTATTACATATTTACACTGCAGACAATACGCATACAGATCAGGAGTATCAACAGAAGCAGCACTGTACCAACTGGCGCTGAAACTGGAGAATACGCTGGATAACAGGGACGTCGCGCTGGAAACCTTCCTACACATAGAGGTGGCCTTAAGCAACTCTTCATTCGGATCGGTACTCGCAGCTGTCAGGGAGCGGAGATAGAGGGGTTCCATGCTCAGGGACAGAGCGGTGTACACCTCACCCGCGGGAGGGACTGTGCTTGCTGGGATCGCGGCGGGGTGTCCACAGGGTAGCATTTTGTCTGCTCTGCTGCCTAGTCGTGGATGGCCTGCTACGGAAGCTCTCCAGAGGGGGTACGATGCACAGGGCTATGTGGACCACATTGTTATCATAGCCCGAGCAAGGGTTGCAGTCAGCGTGGGAGCGCATGCAGACAGCACTGAAAGTGGTGGAAAGGTGGACGGTTGTCCAAGGGCTCACAGTGAGCCGCGAGAACGCAACTGTTTACGAGAAGGAGGAAGTAGGAGAGCCATAGAACGCTCATTTTATACGGTAGAAATATCCCAATCGCCAGGGAGGTAAAATATCTTGCGGTCGTATTGGACTGGAAATTAACGTGGGATGGTCACGTTGAAAAAATACTGCGTAAGGCAGTTATGACCCTGTCCGTCACTAGGCGGCTATATGGAAAAACGTGGGGACTAGGACCTAGTATGGCTCCCTGGCTTTACACAAGGGTGGTCAGTGCATCGTTAACATACGCGGCACTGGTCTGTTGGCCTAAGGTAACACAATCCAGTGCCAAATAAAAACTAGGCACGATCCAAAGGATGGCTTGCCTCGGCATCACAGGGGCCATGACTTCAACCCCAACAGCCGACATGAAGGTGTTGCCCTGTGGGAGGCCAGGCTAGGACTATACACACTAGCCTGCAATGATTAACTGAAAATCAACCCAGGCTACAGGGGTCACTGTAAAATTAAGGAGATCGTGAAGGAGCCCATGCTTGAAATGAGGTCAGACTTCGCGAGCTCGCGAATCTGCAGGGAAAACAAGTTTACAGTGGTAATCCGCGACCGTGATGAATTGCGGCAGACGCCAGGCCTACCACGGGACGTGCTCGTCTGGTTCACGGACGGATCCGGCGGGGAGTGTGGGACAAGGGCAGGGATTTATTCAGAAGGACCGAGGGTAAGTCACAATATTTCCCTCAAAAGCTCATGCAACGTTCATTCAGTCATAAATATACTCCATCTTGCACAGCGTGTGAGAGAACAAGAGGACGGGCTACACCAACAAGCAGATCCACATAGCCACAGATAGTCAGGCAGCCCCTAAGGCTCTAAGTAGCCCACGGGTAAATTCCAGGCTGGTGAGTGAATGCCGAGACGAGACGAGCGACCCGGCAGGGCGGAATGAGGTCACCCTCATTTGGGTGCCGGGTCACTCTGGGGTCACAGGCAATGAAGAAGCTGACAGTCTCGCGAAGAGAGGATCAGCAGAACCATTTATGAGACCAGAACCGGTCCTGGGCGTGACGAAGAGCACTGTCAGGGGTTCCATTAAGTCCTGGGTCAAAAGGAACATAAATTGTACTGGGCAGACTCTCCAGGACTCAGACATGGGAAGTCAGTAATTGAGGAACCCAGTTCAAAGAGAACTGCGGAGCTGCTAAATCTGATCAGATGACAGCTCAGGAACATAACAGATCCCTTGACGGGACACATGGCTGTCAAGAAACGCCTGCATTAAATGGAGCGGGGCGAATGGGACCTGGCATGCAGATTCTGCGGCGAGGGGGATGAATCAGACCAGCACATCTTGTGCGAGTGTAAAGCTCTAGACCGCAAAGGCTAGCAGAGCCTGTATTGGAGACATATCATTATAAAACTTCACCATACCAATTTCTGGGCAGACTAGTTCAAGGCAGAGTGTAATCTAAGAAGGAAAGACAAAGAGCATGCACAATAAGCCAGAGGCTGCGGTGCTATCGGGGCGGCGAAGACGCGGACGAGCTCTAAGGGAGAAAAAAAATAGTAAGTATCATTTAACGGTACCTTTAACACAGAATATGCTTATACCATCGATTTTACAACACGCCTCATAACCTGAAACAAAAGTTTTTGTTTCTTACAATAAATGCATGAAGAACTAGAAGGTAATCTAAGTAAGAAATTAAAAAATAAAGAAATGCAAAAGTTATCATTGCCTACATTATTTATATAAAATGTTGCCAGTAGATTTTAATGCACTCAATAATGTTTGTGTTAAAGTTTTCATGCCTCTATTAATCAGCGTGGCATAAGATTATCCAAATGTTGAACATCTAATAATATCTAGTATTTAATAATTATCTAGTAATAGATAAAGAAAGTAAACCTAAAATGTCTCTTAAACCTTCTTATAATGACACTTTTTAGTATTTGGTAATTAGATCAAAATATAAAGCATAAAGGGCACAATTTAGGTGATCTCGCTGGTCTCATGACTGTACAATGTTTTAAAAAGCTGTTATTCTCAAATATCTTATGGAAATATTTTAACGACACTTGCATTACGGGAAGGCCCACCATTTTTCAAACCCATATAACGCACTTAAGCTGACAATAGACCTGAAAATCCTGCCAATTCATCATCAAGAAAACGCACATTTCTGTTTTGTCAAGGCGACTTCGAGAATGATCAGACTAAGGGAATAATTAGCCAAACATTAAACTCAAAGTGATCTTAACAATTCTACCCCCTCCCCTCGTTAGATGTTAACTTTTCATTGCTTTATAACTGGTATTTTGTCTATTGAACAATCGCAAATTAGTAAATCTAGAATTCTGACAAATTCAAATCGTCTTTAAAAACTAGTTGCCAGGTTACACGTTAACATGCAGATGCCAGTCACAGTTTTTCTTCTAAAATCGCGTTAATATAAGTTCTGGTATATCTGATTTTTCAAAGATCAACGTAAGGTAGTTTTAAGACAATTAAAGGAGGTTTCGGAGAGGCATCAGCACTTTCAGTTACTTGCCTCTTATGACATGCATGGAATTAGAATAGGTTCATTGCTACAATGCAATTGCAAAATTAACGAATATATTTTCATTCCGTATTTTCAAAATAAAAAGACCTGAAATTTGTCTACGACGAAATATTCGAACATAGTTATTTTTTCTGCTGTTGATAAAAATTTAGATGTTATGTAATATTAAAATTTTATATACTTGAAGCTCTTTTCTGTGCTCTACATTAACTATATAGTGTCAATAACCAAACAAAATTGTTTTATGATAGAAAGCATTTTCTTTTCCTACAAGTTTTATTTTCTATAAAATAAAACAATGGAAACGCTGGTGTATCACACATCTTAGCAAATAATATTTGGTTGACTTTAAATGTAACCCAGACAAAGCAATACGACAAATCTTTATGCATCAAATAAAAAATCGTTTAATAAACTTCTAGTATATCCTAAGTAGATGTACATCACTAAACTCGAACACAAGCGTAGTTTAAAATCGTTGAAAACAAGGTGGTTATATATAGAAATTCCGAGATTTTTTTTAGTCATAATGGGTGAAAGGAAGTCCGGATAAACCGTCTATGACCGTGTCAACTTACAAGTCTCTTCCTTCTATACGAACACATAACATGTTATCGCGTGCAAACTGGTGATCTACACACATGCAAGCTTTTAATCGAAATAACCAGTTTCTGATGTCTGTGTTCTATGCTCTAAGCCCTAAGCTATGTCTGCAAACTTTCACGATGAGCTTCCTTATCTGCTTAATAAATCAGTTTCAGCATAATGTCAGAGCACTTCATTCATACGTATAAATGTGATAGACTAGTTGAAATAATATTATGATATTCCAATTTTAATATTACTTCTATTCACCAAGGTAGAAAATATGTATACAGAGTAATTTCGTAGACCTGCAAACAATTTCGCTATAACATATAAACAGAAAAATCATACAATGAAAGCCTCTGCAAGAGCAGATGAAGCGTATGGTAGACAACAATAATACTAGAAACAAAAAAATCTATTTTGGTCTTTCGATCATTTTCTGTTATTACTATGTGAAAACTGGAACCTGTGATGACCACTAATAAGTACACTTGGAGAACACCCAAATCACCACAACACATATTTCAGAGACCTTACGATCGTTTCGTTGACAAAGTCAACATCCAGCATATTGGAGAACACCCAAATCACCACAACACATATTTCAGAGACCTTACGATCGTTTCGTTGACAAAGTCAACATCTTCAGAGGAAGAAATTCGGAGAATTTTCTTCCTCTGAAGATGTTGACTTTGTCAACGAAACGATCGTAAGATCTCTGAAATATGTGTTGTGGTGATTTGGGTGTTCTCCAAGTGTACTTAACTGTTATTAATCTTATTATTATTATTATTATTATTATTATTATTATTATTATTATTATTATTATTATTATTATTATTATTATTATTACACGCACGAGGTACCCACAACAAAGTACAACTGGTGCCTAAACTTAGGAAATCAATATATGAGTATAAATTTGATGAAATACATGTTAAGGAGATGTAGGAACCTATAACATATCACGCTCACCTAAAGAGACACGTTATAAGTGGGAAACGAAAAATAAATTTAAAATGAGATATAAAAGGTCCCTACGCAGCAAGTAATGATAACGAATTTTCCTATTTTTTATCAATACATACATTTTTCTTTAACTAAGAAATACCATACTTGCTGGATAATATAGAGTCCTAATAGTAGAAAACTAATTGACAAGTCTCCTCAAAATAACTTTATTATTTTCAAAGATAGAAAAAACCACGGATATGAGTTTTAAGCGCGTATTACGTGCTCATTTAACATAACTGATTTACAGTTGTGGTATCCTTATTTGCAGTTTTTTACGATAATTCTCTGAAAAAATTTGTTCACGAAAGTTTGAAATATTTTTTTTCTTTGAAAATACCTAAGTTAAATATCTATGAAAATTGTCTAATAAATTTTAGAATGATTTTTCATCAAAAAATGTTAGTGAAATAAGAGCTAATAATTAGTGGATGTTGGATCCAAAGGGTCTCAGAGAGATGCTGAAATCTCTAAAGAAGTAGAAAAATCCAAAGCGATTAAAACCTTTACTGTGTACTTTAAAATGGGTAAGCCACTTCGCTCAGATATCAGTACACCTCAATAGCGGGTGGAAACGCCTCTAAAAGATCCTGCCATACAAACATTAGCTGCGGTATGTAGAGGGATCGGGAAGGGTATTCGATCTCCGTACTCTACAAGGAACAACTGAGGCTGCTGCAGCGATCAAGCGATTTATGCCGAAATCTGTAAGGATCTCTTAGAATAACGTTCCAAGGCTTTGTATAAAAGCCTAGTTCCTTACCACTTGTGCTGACGAGGACAGTTTCCATTGGCTGAAACAATTAGTTGGAGAGCTTTACCCGTGGAAACGAGCTCGTCACAAGTTTGCGCGAGGACAAGATCTTGAAAACAACTTTGTTGGTGTGACTTCCATCACGGATTAGGTTTATACCTGGGTCAGGTACCCACAAAACTCAGAAGGATGGATATCAGGGATTGGTCTATTCTACAATGAGAAGTAGAGGGTCAATCGGGACATTTTTGGTTGGTAAAATATCACTGATTACGCTAAAGAAAATCAGTTCATACCATAAGTTGGCTTCAGGCAAGTACTATTTGGACCAAAAGACAGAAGTTCTGTAAGTGCAAAGAAACCTGCAGCCACATAGCCAATCAAGCCACAGGTACTAGAACAGCGCCTTTTGGGAGGTAAAAAGGAACATTTCGTTCTTCTAACCCCACTGGAAGCGGCACCCCAGGAAGAGGTACACCCACCGTTAAAACTGGACCATCTAGACAAAGGGGTAGGACGCCCATGTTTTAAGAACCCTAACAGGGAGCACCAGAAGGTTCGAATCAACATTTCCGCTAAAACAAGATCCACTTCTTCAAAACGTTGTCATCAAATTTTACATTTTAAAATACAACATACTAGGTTTGCAGGTATTATGGGTAACATACGTATCTAATTTTCAACAAACTAGTAAGCACACTATTACCATGGCATTAAACTCAGAACGTAAAAAATTCACAAAACAAACAAGACTAGCTATCAGCACACAAAGTTCTAACATAACTGATTTAAAAAAAAACCTCAATTCCCAGCAAGGCAATACCATTATCCACTAACAGCATTCCTCATGTATTCTAGAGCTATATTCTGTTATACTAGTTTTCAGCTACTCCACACTCATTAGAGCAGCCTTAAATACGATTGGTTTACGGTAAGCCTAAAGAAAGCAGCCGGTAGATTGTAGACAATTAGCCAAATTACTAGAAGTGATTTTATACGTGAATCTTTTCAGCTAAGATGACTTAAATTACCCAAGAATGAGTCTGATATCATAAAGCTAATACTTCAATTTTATGAAGAAAAAGACGGAAACGATAACATTTTTACGTCAGTTACGACAAACCAAATCCGATCGATGCAGCCTAAGCTTTGATGAATGGACAAGTTTAAGAAATCGGAGTCATTTCAACATTTTTATTCAACACAAAGATGCCGCGGTTTATAATTTGGGGGTTGTTTATAACTTGGGTGAATGCATAACTACAGAGACGAGGAAGATCGTAGAAAATTGTTTGGAAGCATTTGGTTTGTGGTGTTTTGAACAAGACCTGGTAGCTATGGTTAGTGATGTCCCCAATGTCATGGTTAAATTCGGACGCGAAAGCCCGACTACCTCTGCCTATGCAATTATCACCTTTTGCAATAAAATTGAAACCAACGAAGATGATATGGTTGAAACCGGTATATCAACAAACTTTAAAAAATATCACGCTGCAAACACTTTCAAAATAAGAGTTTGGCCATAAGTTGATTTTGTTGTTAGATGTGCGTATAAGATGGAACTCGATTATGCAAATGGTTTAACAATTCCCAAAACTCAAAAATGCGATTAAAAGGTCACTTATTGATGTGAGTATATCCTCAATGTAGAATAATAATAATATCGGCGTTCTGGGATCATTGTTGGGCGTCTTACATCTAGTATAGTTGTGTGCTTGTATCAGGAAACAGTGCGACGATCCCGACGTCAGAGGGAATATAAGACGTATTGACCAATAAACTAGGATCTATTTAAAATTATCGAGGGTTATCTTTGAAACATCTTAAGAAGTAGATAAATGATACGCTAATAAATGTTGACCTGATTTCTTTAATGAGGTACCTTCACAACCCAATGGCGTTGGGCAAAATGATAATGAAACAATTATTCGCAAATGCAGCAAAACGGATTTGATAAAATTTACAGAATCTGAAGTGTATAATATATTATGTCCCAACAGTCCAAATTAAGTCGAAGATGACGTCCGAATCTAAACACAAAATAATAAACAAGGTTCTAATAGCACAACTTATGATTTCCAACTAAAACCGACTATCGAGTCGGCAGCTACTGATAGTAATGCCGAAGCTCACATAACCAGAAGCATAATAAGAGAAAATAAGCTCTTTGAATCAACTGGTAAAAAAAACGCCAAACCTTGAACATTTATAAAAAGATTTAAAGACAGTAAAGTCAACATTGATGGAAAATGAACAGGTTTTCTCATTATCTGGAAACTCTGTAACTAAGATAAGAAACCGATTTTCAGATGATGGTATTGATGCTGTTCTATTTTTAAAAGCACATTTAATAAGCACATAAAAATGGAAACCAATATATTAGCGGTTAAAGGGGTTTCCCGTTTAGATCTCGATTTATTTATTTTATTTTGTGTTTTTAAGGTCAATAAGCTAATTTACTTTATAGTTATCATGGCTTTTTTAAGTACTTAACTAAAAAACTGCGTTTTTGAAAGTTCTATTGGCAGAAACTCAAAGTAGATTCCCTACTTGATTGGGATGGTAGTTCCTGTCCTTTTAGTTGTTTGTATTATTACAATTTTCATTTTTTGTTAAATTGAAAGACTGTTCCATAAGTAAGTTCTACTAAAAGATACTTTAATTTAAACATTGTGGTTATGTTAAGGTACCGACTATTTGTTTAATTAAAAACTGACTGTGTGATTAATATTTTTTTCTCATCACAGGAAAAAACACAATTTAATGACAAATTAAAAATTTTATAGGAAGATCCTCAAGGTTTAATTTAGTTAGTTTTATTATAAAAATCTGCTAGTAATCAAAATTTTAATTTAAACAAGACTAAATAAATAATAAAAGGCTATAGATTGTAACCTGTAATGAGCACTGATAAGTACAATTTGGAGAACCCAATTCATTACAATACAGTTTTTAGACCTGAATATCGTTTCGATAACAAAGTTAGCGTCATCAGAGGACTTATTCATTCCTCTGATGACGCTAACCTTGTTATAGAAACCATAGTCAGGTCTAAAAACTGTATTGTGATGAACTGGGTTCTCCAAATTGTACTTATGAATAATAAATGTTGATGATTATTAATAAGCGTAATTTTATTTTGCATTTAGTTTACAATTTTATGATTTCCCAAATGTTTAAAAATTTCAAAAAAATTAGAGATCTCCCAGGAACTCCTCGAGGCCCGAAAAGAAAAAAGTCGAGAAATCAGAATCCCTAGTTTTATACCTGAATGAAAGAGCTGAAGTACCAAGTGCTAAATCGCCTGCTCTCAACTAATGGTATGATGCAATATCGTTACGCCGTTATTTAGGCCCGAACGTTAGCCATTCAAACAAAATATTCTAGCTGGCAAGTATAGTTTCATTAAATATTTAATATACTTTAACTAAAATTGGGCTTGCAAGAGAATTTGGTGTACAAATAAGACAAGAATAATGTTGAGACATATGATATCACAATAAAGCTAAATTTTGAAGTTGTTGCCAGTCTTGTACATTAGTGACAGGCAACTGCTGCCTACAAAGGATGCCGCATTTGCGCCAACACCAAAATGTGTCTGTTTTTGACGTCGCTTGTCTAATTTACCTAAATTGAGAGTGCTAAGTGAGGCACTACACACCTATATTTGTAAGATGAGTGAAGATGAAATTATCGTAAATACAGGAATAAATGTTAATATTTAGCGCAGAAGAGAGTGTGTGCGACACTTACCTAGGTGACTGCTTATTGGAATAATTATAAGATTTAAACCTTTACATTGATTTTGAAGGTTACTGCTCTGACTAATTAAAGTTAGAATTCTAGAAATTCCGCTGATGTGCTGCAATAAATATAAACACCCACATACATATAGAGAAGCATACATAAATGCATTTATACTATAACCATATTTGTTGGTATATATATATATATATATATATATATATATATATATATATATATATATATATATATATATATATATATATATATATATATATATATATATATAAACGCGCTGAAATTTTTGACTGCCAGGAAAATATTTGGTCGAAAAAAACCTGAAACACAAGTTTGCTTGTGAGGGGGACAACTTTTGCCGAAAAAAAGTATAGCCCAAACACCCCTAAGCGTGGGTGTCACCCCTGAAAATTTTTTAAATGGGAATAGGACTCATGTGACAGTTCGTTCAAAAGAGCTGTTGATTTCCTATACACTGTTTTTTATTCTTGAAATTCGGCCTGTTCGGTTAGAAGATATGGATTTTTTAAATATCACTTATGCATTTCCCGAGAAATTCTTAATGCTTGAGTAGGGCCTCACTAGCGTCCATTACAAGATAAAAATGGTGTTAAAGGTTTGCGTAGGAAGTAAAAAGTCATTTAGATTAAGATGTTGCCTACATGTGAATTGAAGTAACTCGATCGATGAAAAATTCAGTTGTGATTATTGCTTCGCATTGTTCAGTGGATTTTTGTAATCAGTCATTATGGTATATTTAATTGCCGAAAGAGTTAAAATTGTGGGAATTTTTTTCAAAGTCATGAAAACGCAATTGAAACAGCACGTTTATTCAATAACCTGCATCCATATCGGCGTGTTCGATATAAGTACGAACTAGAGTTGCTCAACAAGTTCCATGAAACTGGATCAGTGGCTAATAAGAAACGAAATCCTGAACGTGAATTTCCTATTGCGAATGAAGCCACAAGCCTGGAAGTGATAGGTCAAGTTAGTGCACATCCAGCATTAAGTACACGAAAATTAGTTGAGATTACTAATCCACGTAGAACAACAATTCGACGAATTCTGGAAAAATGTTAGTTTCATCAATATAAAATCCATCTAGTTCCGGAATTGAATGAAGATGATTATGATCGGCGCTTAGAATTATGCGTAAATATTTCTCAAAGAATAATTACAACAGGCAATTTTTTTTAACACTTGTGTTTCTGACTAAAAATCCTTGTTTCTTAATGGCGTTGCAAATCGTCATAATTGCCGGTTCTGGTCAGACGAAAATCCTTGTGTTTTTCATAAAGTCCACACTAAAACTCTACAAAAAAATCAATGTTTGGACAGGTATTTTGGTGATCACATTGTTGGACCAAAATCAATGTTTGGACGAGTATTTCGACCAATCTTCATAGCCGGCACTTTGAGAGGTGAACGGTTATTGAAAATATTGCAAGACTTGGTTTACGCTATGCTAATTGGCATTGTTGAGAACGATGAAAGATACTTGCAACAACATTTATTTTTCCAACAAGATGGTACTACACCGCATAATGCCGTTACTGTATACCTGTCCCCTTCAGACTTTTTTTAGAATTAACGACCTGAAAGTTAGAAAATAATTCATTTCGCTTTCAATATATAGGAAACCAACTTACACTGACACAACCCTACCATACGATTCATGTCACACTTTTTCACAAAGCTGTCAGCCTATCATTCTATGATACATCGTGCATTTTAAATAACTATGTCCTAAAACAATTTTGAAAAAGAAGTTTCAATAATTAAGCAAATAGCATTTAATAAAGGCTACTCTGTTAAAATAATAGATAAAATGATCGAGAGAAAAGAACACAAATTAGCGATTAATTTAGTTTAACCAAATATTAGAGA
Source organism: Tillus elongatus (assembly GCA_964006375.1). Classification (NCBI taxonomy): domain Eukaryota; kingdom Metazoa; phylum Arthropoda; class Insecta; order Coleoptera; family Cleridae; genus Tillus; species Tillus elongatus. The sequence continues at coordinate 42,530,179 of OZ023269.1, forward strand.
CAAAAAGACAACATGTATGTTTCGATAACTTATTTTGGAACCATTTCAAAAAACATCTAAAAAATTTTAAATACCTGTACAAATACACAGGTAGCTTTTAAATCTTACAACACGACGCGTGATTTGTTATTTAACGCAAAAGAAAAATCTTGTTTCTTGACAAAAGATGGAGTTTATAAATTAGCTTAACACACTGTAACGCAATTTACGTAGATCAAACGTCTATAAATGTTAACACCCGATACAAAGAACATATTTCTGCATTTAGAAATAACCACGTTGACAAATCTACATTTGCAAAACATATTATTGATACCGAACATAGACCTATAGTAAATAACCGCATACAACCACAACGTTTTTGTAATGACAAGCGTAAACTACACTTTTTAAAGCTTTAGAAGTCAAAAAGCACACACACGACAATAGCTGCCTTATTTTAAATGAGCAAACTAATTTAGTGAATTCCCCTTTCTTGGATATTCTTCTTCCTAATTAAATAAATCAAAGAAAATAAATCTAACTATTTTTTCAAAAAACTTGTAATAAGATAATGAGTTGATGTATGTCGATACTTTCATTGTATAGAGTCTGCTTTATTACTGTTATTATTTAGTTATTTTATTGTTGTAACTGTTATTCTAGTTATTACTGTTATAGGTTAGTTATATTTTTATGTTAAATATTGTCATACATCACATAGACACTTTGAAAGCCTGATCCGTAATTTGTGTTTCATTTTGTTTTTAGTTTGATGAATTTTTTGATAAAAACATCATAACATAGCAACATATCTTTATTTGTAGTTGTCATGATTTAGTATTAATTCAAATTTTATCTGACTAAAGAGGCTGTCAAGTAGCAAAACTAGTCACAGAAACGTTGAAGAACATTCTAGAATATCTAGAATTCAGCAGGGCCGTTTGCTCCAGTTAGCTTACGCGCTGGCTACGTCCTTTACCCACAAAAATTAAACCCAACAGTGAAGCCAGATAAGTAATATCCAAGTCTGTATGCAATATGGACTAGTTTCACCAAGTAAGAGCAACAACAATCAATGAATATATATATATATATATATATATATATATATATATATATATATATATATATATATATATATATACATTCCAACTTAGCCAATATCATAGAAGAGACAATGCTTAAAAGATTATATAAGTTCCTGTTATCTAGTGATATACTTACAAACAGGCAAAATGGTTTCATAAAAAATAGAACTATTAATAGTTATGGAAGAACTACTTGATGGCATAATAAATGCGGGGGTTTTTATTGACCTTTCGTGTGCCTTCGATTGTGTAGATGTAGATATGCTTATCACTGAGTTAAAGTGTTATGGTGTACGGGGTGCTCCACTGGATCTCATGAGACCATACTTAACAAACATATATATATATATATATATATATATATATATATATATATATATATATATATATATATATATATATATATATGTATATAGGGTGGCGCACTAAAAACAAAACAGACCGATTTGAGTCCAGAGATATTTTTTTAAGAAACGCTGAAACACGTCAATTTTAACACTGAGGGGAACATGTTTTGACATAAAACTCAACTTTGTCACATCAACCCCTCAAGGGTGGTGATAACAACAACCCTTATATTTTAAATGGGGAACATGGATCGAGTGTTACATCATTTGAAAGCTCTTTCTTTTCTGAATTCAGCACACAAATTTTGTTGGAAGTTTTGTCAACTCGTTTAAAAATTATTCACAGTTGAAGATGCAAAAACGCATTTTATTCATTCCGAAAAGAAATGTGCTGATAGTCAATGTTTTGTTGGTTTGTAAACAAAAAATTGACTATCAGAACATTTCTTATCGGAATGAGAGAAATGCGCTTTATTATTTCAGTTTATCGGTCGGTTTCATACTTAATAGTACTACCGAAAATTGATTTCACAATGGTGTATTCTGTAGAAGAAATAGTTGAAATAATTACTCTTTTTTTTTTTTCAAAAACGATGACTGTGCCAACCGTACCGCAAATTTGTTTAATGAAAGACATCCGAACAGACATGTTAACAGAAAATACATTTTGGAGTTAGTTGCAAAGTTTCGACAAAGTGGTTCAGTAGCCAACAAAAAACGCGACCTAAACGTGAATTTCCGGTTACAAATGAGACTACTGAGATTGAAGTTTTAGGACAAATTGCTGCAGACCCAACTTTGAGCACGAGAAAATTGGCCACTGTTTCAAACAACAAAAGAAGAACTATGCAGCGAATATTGAAGCATCATAAATTTCACCCGTATACCCTTATACAACAACTGAATGATTTTGATCGGCGGCTGGAGTTTTGTGAAGTTATGACTGCACGAATGGCTAGTAACGGGAACTTTCTGTTAAATATCTGTTTTTCAGACGAGTATACGTTTTTATTAAACTCTACAGTCAATCGTCATAATTGTCGTTACTAGGCAGATAATAATCCAAGAAATTTTCACGAAGTCCACACTCAAACTCCACAGAAATTGTATTTCTGGACTGGCATTTTGGAGATCGTCTAATCGGATCAATTTTTCTTGATGGCAATTTGAGTGGCGAAACGTATTTGGAGTCATTAGAAGATATCTTTTACCCTCTACTAATTGACGTTGTTGGAAATGATGATCGCTATCAAGAAAATCAGTTAGCGTTTCAACAAGATGGAGCTCCTCCGCATTTTTCACAACGTGTTAGGGATTTTTTGAACAGAGAGTTTCCAGAGCAATGGACTGGGCGTAGAGATGCTATTGAGTGGCCCTCTAGATCACCGGATTTAACTCCTTTAGACTTCTTTCTATGGGGCTATTTAAATAGTAGAATTTTCGCAACAGAACCAGAGTCTAATAATTCTTGCAACTCCAACCGTGAATAATTTTTATACGAGTTAATAAAACTTCAAAAACAAATTGTGTGCTGAGTTCAGAAAAGAAAGCGATGTCAAATGATATAACACTCGACCCATGTTCCCTATTTAAAATACAAGGGTTGTTCTCACCACCCTTAAAGGGTTGATGTGACAAAGTTGCGTTTTATGTCAAAACATGTCCCTCTCAATATTAAAATTGACGTGTTTCAGCGTTTCTTAACAAAAAAATGTCTCTGGACGCAAATCGGTCTGTTTCGTTTTCAATGCGCCAGCCTGTATATACGTGTATATATATATATATATATATATATATATATATATATATATATATATATATATATATATATATATATATATATATATATTATATATATATATATATATATATATATATATATATATATATATATATATATATATATATACATGTATGTATAATGCTTTAGACTAGGTAACTTAAGAACCATTTAAAGAGAAAAAATAAAAATATAACTTTGAACGTTAGGAATAAAATCAATATATTTTTTTAAAGTAAATCAACTTAGTTTTCATAAAAGTGCTGCACTAAACCACTAAACGCTATAAAATAAGTTTTCTAACCATTTTACATTGCACTGCATTGTCATACTCTAATCTGCGAAACTCAACGTCAGAGTATTTTACGTAAACCAACTTAAGAATGGGATAAAAAAAATACATTGTATAACGTGGCATATTTTAGATTACTGGTTCGATAATTTATTTTGGTTGTAAAATTGTGGGTGCTTGAAGTTTTTGATTAAAATTGTGCCAATGATTGTTGACTGTATTTGAGTTGAAACTAAGTAACATATATTTAAAAAGTAGGTTAGTTCACTTTTTAGTCATTCGTCAACCAAAATAAATTAAAGTGGTAATCTAAAATATGAATTTAGCACATCATTTTGTTTCGTTTTTTAACCAAACTTTTAAGTTAGTTGACATAACATACTATGCCTTTGACTTCTATAGCTTATATATGACAATTCAGTGTAACATATTTATAAAATTTATTTTGTCGTTTAGTGCGCGACCTTAATCAAAATAAAATCGATTTTCTCGAAAAAGTTATGTATTTACTTTCTTTACTTTTTAGTCTCTAAGGCGTACCAACCGAATGCCTATTGTGTGATATCGATTGCGAGGAGGTTGTTGAGAAAAAATATTTTGTCTTGTTACGTCGGCTGCCATTTTTTCCTTACGAAAGCTCTAGCCTACAGTATTTTACTTGTTAAGCCCTTTCTTTTGATATCCATGTCAACGGGATTGTTATGAAAAATATATTCCGCCATCTTGGGCCGGCCGCCATAATGAAACTATTAAAGATTCACCTAGCCTACTGTATTTCAACCATACAACTTTCTCATTTAATACACATATTAAGGTGGTTGTTGAGAAAGAAATATCGCGTTATCTTGCGGCGGTTGCCATTTTGACTACATACAAGTTCGGTGGTACCAGAATAATGTATTGTCGCCAGAATTAAATAGGTTGGTTTGTAAAACATTAAATCGATCAGCCAACCGTATTGCTTGACCCCCGAAACTTTTAATCCTTGTCTGTAGTATTTAATAGATTTTATTTATCACATAAATATTTTTGCCTTGTTCCCTCCTCTAATTTTCAGTGGCACCCAAAGTCGTTTTCATTAAATGCTTATAACTTTTTTTCTTTTAACTTAGAGGTCCGAGATTCGGTAGATATATATGACATACAAAAATTGAAACTGGTCCCAAATATGCATTCTAGGGGTCCTAGTTCGCACTAACTAAAAAAAAAAAAAAATTCAAAGGTCGCGGTGTACTCAAGAGCGAATTATTTCTACGATAATTCATTAATAGTAGTTTCTGCAGTTGGGACAACTAGTCTTATGACGGAAGACGAGGCCACTGTGCTCAAATTGCCCTCTATAAAAAATATAGAAAATGTTAAACTGCATCTACGTAAAATAAATTTTTATTTTTTCTGTAGGTGAATTTAAACAAATATATACGTTTCAATCTAGTTACACCATGTGATCCAGTAGAAAGGTATTATAAACTTTATCGCATGTATTCAATACCAATCAATTGTTTATACTAAAACTTACCAGCTGTAATCAAATTTTACATTGTTGGTTGATTTGGTTTAGATAAGTGTTCAATATTTACCCGCAATTGCTGCCAACTACGTAACAGAAACAAAACTATTGATTCTTTATTCAATGAAATGCCTGAACTGCTGCTCTTATTACAATGCAATCGCAGTCTGCAATAAATGTGAAGTGCCCTGTATTTGATTTTTATGTTACCCTCTACATAACGATTTAACGAGGTCGATAAACACTGTGTAGGTATTATTTGAATATTTTTTTTTGGCTATTGTTACACGGGTCATACGACTCCCGTAAAGGCAGTTCAAAACTTTTTCCACCACACTATAATTATCACAAAATTTTCACGCTAAATATTCCTAAAAAATACTGTTTTTGGCGTTACTAATTTCATTCTAATGGCAGGTATATTTACTAATATTGGTTAAAAATATTGTTGTTAACAGACCTACAAAGCAAATCGATTTTAAAGTTCCTTCACATACCATGGTTATTAAATATTTTTCATGCTTCTCTGAATATAAAAAAAATACTCTTCATCAAGATGACTGATTATATTGATTTTTACGTGTATCAACACCTAATAACCGAAATAGAGCCAAGCAGACCAAAACAGTAGTCCAATCAGTAGTCAAGTGCCAGGTGATAGCAGAAACAGTAATATTTATGTAAGTTGTTTGCTACATCCTTGTTTTCCTATATTTTTATACTTTTATTGATATACTGTATGTATGCTTCCGGAGATGATTTGCAAAATTTATTAAATTTAAAATAAAGACTCAAAAAAATACGTATGAGTGATAATTTTAACCCAGAAACACCTACCGCTGGGAATAATTCAAAAATAATTTTTTCTAAAAGCTGTTTGATAATTCGACGGGCAACCTGCCAATGTAGGCAATTAAAAAAAAACTTGTGACCTGGTGATGAACCAATTTTATGTATAGAATAAAAATGTATATCTAAGTCATTTTCTATTAAATTTCATAGAGACAAAATAAACAGGGCAAGCTCGTTAAATAATAAATACTAAGTTGATAAATTCGTGGCCAGACTTAAGTAACGTTATCGTACAGAATATACAAGCCTGCTCGCAAAGTTGTTGACATCAAAACAGCGTAACGGAGAAGATCCACAAGCTTTCTCGAACCGGTGTAGGCATACAGAACAGTTACTCAAATTTGATCGCAATTGAAAACAATGAGGCATTATAAGCGTTAAAGATGAACATGTAAGCGTTAACGATGAACATGTATCAGAGCTCAACACTTAAAGCGTTCTTAGGCGGATTAAGAAATCCTATGGGAATGATACTACGGTCAACAAATCCGCAAAGTATAGGGCAAGCACTAAAATTTGTATTTTCAGAAGAAATCTTTGACTATCGAAATAAAACAATACATAAACAAAACTGCCATAAAATAAATATGACGGGCAGAACAAACCGTTTACGCAACGACAAAACACCATACAATTCAAGAACGTACAATTTCATAGACCAAAGCCAAATTATCGACCTTTTCAACAACAGAATGACACACAAAATAACCAAAGGAATTTTCAAAATAAGCCAAACTTTCCACAACAAAATCGCCAATATAACCAGACACCTCACCAAAATTTTTGAGGTCAGTTGAGGAGACCCAGAGATCGCATTGTGCACTCACTAAGAGAGTACCGATTAGTCAACAAAATAAACCTTTAAAGAAATTACGGAACAATATAATGAATGTGAATAATTCGCGGATCAATTAAAAACCAGTTGAAACCCAAAATGATATAATTATCTAAATAAATATGAATTATTTAAATGACGAAAAACACGTACTATTAAATCTGTTAACGTAATACCAGGATATATTTGTAAATAAGGACGAACGTCTCACACATACAAATGTAATCACACAGAATACGAACAATAGATGATACACGAGTACATGCAAAATTATACAGGTACCTATACTTACACAAAGCAGAGGTAGATGGACAAATAAACGACATGTTAAAGCCAAAAATTATTAGAAAAATCCAAGCCCATATAGCTCACCTATTTGGGTTATATCGAAAAATCTAGCAATGAAATAAGCAAAAATGGAGGAGGATTGCGGTGGCCTATAGGAACTTAAATTAGAAAACCATACCAGACAGACACCCAATTCCCAAAATAGATGCGATATTGGATAAAGTAGGACGAGCGCAATACTTCTTGACAATGAATTTGATATCAGGGTATCACCAAATCGAAATGGACCCAAGAGACATAGAAAAAACAGCGTTTACAACTGATACAGGCCATTGGGAATATTTAAGGAGGCCATTTGGGTTATCTAGAGCTCGGGCGACATTTTCTAGACTAATTCAGTGTTTTGCAAGGCCTAATAGGTAAAGCATGCCTAGTTTACATGTAGGACGTCATAGTATTCTTAACATAATTACAGGAACACCACAAAAAATTAAGATTAGTATTCGAAAGGCTTAGACAGAGTAACCTCAAAATCCAATGAAATAAGAGTGATTTTCTAAAGAAGAAAGCGAAGTTTTTAGAACATGTAGTCCGCCAAGAACGTATCAAACCGAACTCTCGAAAATTAGGTACTACAAGGTAATTCCTGATCCAAAAACAACTCAAGAAATGAAATTATTTTTAGGACTAGTGGGATATTATATAAAATTCATAGAAAATTTTACGCATATCCGGAACCACTAACTAAATGTTTAAAGAAGAACTCAATAATATATATTAATAACAAAGAATATATTGCTGTCTTTAACACGTGTAAGGACATCTTAATGAATTCACCCGTGCTGCTACCTCTAGACTTTTCAGATCACCCCATAGCATATGCAAGCAGAACTTTAAACGAAACAGAATCTAGGTGTAGTACCATTGAGAAAGAATTATTAGCTATAGTGTGGGCAACAAATTATTTTAGAGCATACTTGTACGGACGGAAAATTAAATTGCGCAGCAGACGCACTCTATAGAGTAGAAATAAATCCACTGGATGTAGAGAACCAATCCATGATTAAAAACGTCGATGACGAGGAGGAAATTATAAGTATAGAAGATGATGACACGGAAAATTCAAATGCGGCACCCGGTATACCTATACTCGAATAGGAAATAATTAATAGTAAAACAAATCAAATATTTTTCAGAAACGCCGAAACAGCAGAGATATTTTCAATTAGAAAAGATAAGAGACATTTTATTTACGCTAGCATTAATTTTAACAAACCAAGTTAAATAGAAGAAAACAGAAAAATATTGTTTACAGCAAAGAAAATATGATTGCGTTTTGATAAATGAATGGGACTATGTGTTAGTGAGTTCGGCAATATATTAAAATTTTTATAATGTGGAGTCACCCAAATTTTATCGATCTTTTGAAACAAGAGAGGAAATAAACGACGACGAATTAACGGAAAAAGTCATGCAGTGCCATGAAGGCAAGATCAATCATAGAGGAGCCGTAGAACCACATTTATGAATGAAAAAGAAACATTACGTTCCAAATCTGAAAAAGTATATAGACGAATATGTACAAAATTGCGAATTATGTAAGACATGTAAATATAACAGAAACCCAGTACAGATTTCGTTAGAACACACTCCCCCCTCATCAAAACCTTTAGAGATATTACACACAGATACGTTTCCAATGGAACAAGCAATATTTTTAACAATAATATACCCTTTCAGTAAGTTTGGTCAATCATTTTGTATTAAAATTAAAAGTGCAGTAGAAATTTCAAAAAATTTCATTAAGCATTTTTCACAATATCGCGCATGCAAAACAATAATTGCCACTTACATGACGATTAGGGCAAAATAGGGCAATATTATGCCGAGACAGTAAAATTAATGACAAAAGACTACCAATTAGAATACTAGAATTTTATATTAACTCTTAATCGTACGATAATTTGCATAGATGATATATTTTAACCGGAACTTTCCGAACATAGCTAGTAGTAGCATAAATATCAACACTAAAAGAAAACGACGTCATATTATAAACGATTTGGGATCGATTTTCAAATCAGGCACAGGTAATCTCGACTCACAAGATGGTGAACACATATATCAAGCATTAGAAATATCAACGAAAGACCATAACACAATGCATGAATTAATGAGCTTACAAACCTCTCTAAGGATGATGGCAATGTCAGCATATAATCAAACCATAACACAATTTAGTCATAATCAGGAAACAATATTAAAGCGGATAAACGATTTAGAATGCATTATTGATAGCGTCAGGAGCAAGCAGTTAACACACTGCCACAGAATAGAACCCTTAGAAATATTAACACAGATGAGGTATCTATCAAACAACGTCCAGGAAATAATTCTCACCAAACATACAATGCTACTACCTTTTCAAAATTAGGAATATTTGACACATCCATATTGAAACCAAAAAAATTATAATCAAAGTACTTGCAAAGGACAAGATTGCGTAAAAAAATCATAACTAATAACCACAAATGATCTAAACCTATATGAAAAAATGTTTAAAATTAAAACAATTTAAATCGACTTCAAAATTATTCTTCAGTTAGAAATACCATTAGTAGACGAATCAGATTATACATATTATCAATTATATATCTTTCCTATACCCAAAATCACTATCTATTCACAACGATAATTCCTAGAAGAAAATACCTGATCCTGAGTAGCAAACAGTATGCTTACCGAAACGAAGAAGGTCAAAATATAAAGAATCAATTATCTTTTTGCAAACATGATAATCCAACTACACTCGACAACCAGAATCCATCCGATATCAAGCTAGTCAATTTTCAAAAACAAATAGATAATTGCAAACAAGAAACCGCTAAAATTAACAAGACCACTGTCTCAAAATATTGAAACAGCCAATATATTGTGATAGCGTCATATGAAACAAGAGTCAGAGGAATGTGCGAGAAACAAGAAGAGACCAGAGGCATCAAGGGAACCAAATAAATAACCCTTAAACCGAATTGACATCTACAGACACGAAACAGAATTTGCAAGGCCACACCAACAACATCAGAGACCCAGCAAATATTTACTCTGCCGAAATTAAAATTTACTGAACAAGAAAAACAAAAAATTCTCGAGGAACTACCCGAATCAAAATTAGACAACGTTAAGCTGCAAGACATCAACCAAAGCCAGAACCAACTGCAGTCAATAAAAAGAGATATTCCAGGCCAGATCAATATACCAATTTATCACCAAAGTATATGGACCATCTTACTATATGTAGCTGTATTAATAGTCATTATAACAGCAATAGCTAAAGTAGGGATGAAAATGGAATAAAACCAAAGTTAAATCATAACATCTGATACATTTTAGTAAAAACACGGAAGCGTTGGTCACTTGTAGTCAGATAGCAATATTTGAGTCCCATTTCTCTGGGATTATAGCACAACTGGTGAGGCATCTTTCGTCAAAAACCAAGACTACCTATAAAATACAATAAACCAATAAAAGAACCCATTTTAATTATATTTGTATGCTGCCGGTCTCTACTTCCAACAAAGTTGTGCATAATTGTCAGAACTTAATCTTAAATATAAATATTTTCAATATTGCGTTACGTGTTATACATTTCGGCACAGGGAAGTGTAAAATAATATTATGAGACCATGTTATAATGTTCTACGGTGGAGGTTTTTCCTGCCATTTTGTGCCGTTTTTTCTTCCCAGATAGTAGTTTTGAGACAATGGTTATTTATCTTCATTTTCTTCACTACTGGAAACGTCTTCGTCATCAAAAAGGTCCTATTCAGATTCTGATGATAGGTTTTCAAAGAAGGTCTTTATTTGCTTCATGTAACTATTGATATACGTACTGCTCTTCCAGTTTTCATAATTCCTCTCACAGAGTTTATGAAACCCTCTAAACCAGTCCTGTGGTTTTCTTGTTGGTTCGACTTTTCGTCTTCTACTCCTGTCGATACTGTTTAATATTAGCCAAATTTTAGTGATTTCATTAGAAAACATAAACAGGACAGTTACCCAAAAAACTTCAACAATCCAGAATTTTTTTTACTGCTTAAAAAACATGTTGCACGTTTCGTCGCGTGTGGAACAGTGGTCAACCAGTACAATTTTGCTGCATCTTCTCACCGTCATATCAAAACTACCACAGTGTTATATACTAATCTACCCACCACTTAAAAAAATATCCTTTTTGAGATATCAGAGCCGATAAGTAGGGCCCAGCAAACCAGAACAATCAAAGGGTGGACGTATAAGGCTGAATATAAAGTGAAACTACTAGAAGTAATAGAGAGACTAACAAAACAGAAAGCTATGAAGGCAGTGTCAAAGGCCTAAATAGAGCACTAGAAAGAGCGTGTGTGGTGTGCTTGAAAAGGAAACATCAATACGGTAGACGAAAAGGTGCATATTGGTGGAATGAAGAGATCGCCAAAATCAGAATCGAATCTACAAAGGCAAGAAGGAAGGATACTAGAATCAACAGGAAAAAACATCACAGGTAGTGATAGAGAGGAAGCACAGAATCAACGCAGGGAAAGCAGGAAGAAATTAAAGACAGAAATAACAAAGGCAAAGAAACAGGCCTGGGACTGTCTTTGTAAAGAAATAGATGATGATATTTGGGGACTAGGGTACAAGATTGTCACAGGTAAAATTGGTACAAGAACACCAATGACAATAAGTGATGACGAACAAAATAAGATAGCGCAGGAAGTGTTTCCTAAACACGAAGTCAAAGAATGGCCGAGAGTGGAGGTGAAGTTGGAGGATATCGCACCTTGTACAGATGAAGAAATAAGGGAAGCAGGCCAAGGGATGGAATCTGGTAAAGCTGCAGGCCCGGATGGTATACCGATAGAGGTAGTTAAAGCAGTAGCAGAACAGAAACCGGAGATATTACAAGTTACGATAAATAAACTAATCAGGGATGGAAGTTTTCCGTCAGAATGGAAGACTGCTCGATAGGTCTTATAACAGAAGCCACAGAAAACGAGAGGAAGGAAGTCATACAGAACTATATGCCTGAAAGATGGAATAGCAAAATTATATGAATATGTAATAAACAACAGACTAAAAAAGGAAATCGAGAGAAGAGGAGGGTTAGTAGACAATCAATTTGGCGCTCGACGATGGATGCTGTAAAGAAGGTACAGGACGTGGCAAGGAAAGAAGGCAATAAAAACAGGTTTGTAGTCATGGTAACATTGGCCGTACAAAACGCGTTCAATACAGCACCGTGGAGAGGCACATACAAAGTGTTAAGAAAGAGGCAGGTTGAACCGTATATGCTGAAAATAGTATGCAGTTACCTGGAAAACAGACAGCTACTGATTGGACAGAAATATCGGATGCAGGTTACATGTGGCGTGCCTCAGGTGTCGGTCTTGGGACCAACGCTGTGGAACTTGTATTACCATGAGGTCTTTAGTCTGGAGTTCGTAAACAACACCGCTATTATAGGGTATGCAGATGATTTGGCGCAGGAAATAAGACTGACATAGAAGACAATATCAACTGGTCAGTGGCAAGGGTGGAAAACTGGATGGCAAAAAGTGGTATACAACTCGCGCCCCACAAAACTGAAAGTATAGTGCTAGTGGGTCGAAGAACACTGAGAACAGTAACCGTCAAGGTGGGGAATGCAGAAATTTAGTCGCAGACAAGGCTGAACTACCTCGGTATACAAAGAGGACATAACATGAACATGAGAGGTGCACATAGAAAGAGTAGTGGCAAAAGCAGACATGATGATTGCAAAGCTAGGGCGTCTGATGCCAAATATCGGTGGACCAAAACCAGGGAGAAGAAGAGTGCTGAGTAGTGTGGTAAACTCAGTCATACTGTACGATGCACCAGCATGGAAGGCCGTGCTGTCGAAGACAAATTATAGAAAAAAGATTGAGGGGGCACAGAGGAAGGTAGCCATCAGAATAGCAAGCGCATATAGAACAGTGGCAACGAAAGCAATACAGGTGATTGCGGGAACAATTCCTATACACTTATTGGCAAGAGAGGTAACTTAGGAAAGACACGAAAATAGAAGAGAAGGAAAAAAGAAGGCAAGAACCGAAACAATGCTGGAGTGGCAGCGAGAATGGGAAGAGGAAAGGTCAACATCCCAGTGGGCATAGAGGCTCATCCCACACATACAGACATGGGTATCGAGACAGCATGGGGAGGTGGGTTACTATTTTACCCAATTTCTGTCAGGTCATGGGCGTTTCAGGTCTTACCTGAGTAAAATGAAAATAGTCGACAAAGAGGACTGTGCGTATTGTGGTGACAGAGATACAATAGAACACACGGTTTCTGAGTGCGCAAGATGGTCGCAAATTAGAGAACAAATGTATAAAGAGATTGGCAGTGATTTAACAGCAGATAATGTCGTGGAGCATATGCTGGGAAGTGAAAGGGTACGGAATATTGTGGAGAGAGGGATTGTAGAAATAATGAAGTCAAAGGAGGATGAAGACAGGATGTAGATGTTTTGTAAACAACAAGAGTTGGGGACGTGGTGAACCAATGCCAGTGAGTGGTTTTCGCTACGTCTCTAGGTTTCAAGGGGGTGTTTAGTGGGTAGTCCTGACCTGGAGGGAAGGGGAGTCACCACAGTACCGGTTGGTGTCAGATCGCGCAAGCGCCAGCCACTGGTCTGCGTAAAAAGCATTCACCTCCGCTATGAGAGAAAAAAAAAACACCACTTGAAAGTGTTCGAATTGTACTGAAAGCCTCTTCCCAGTTGACCTTAGAAAGCTCCAGTGTATTCAGCAAACATAATGATTGACACGATTACACACAGGACTTATGATTATGATTCACACACATTATTTAACATTATTTCAATATTTCTACTTTCTGATGTCCTGGTTAGCACTGTTAACTCTGGATGCCAAAAATTCACCTTAAAAAACAAGACGCTTTTCAAGAGATCATAATTATAATTGATTATAGCTCAAAAATGACACCAGAGCAATTGAAATTAAGTATCTGTTTAACCAGAATACATAGAGAAAAAAACCTATTTCAAGTAGATGTTAATTGGGTCGCCATCAAGGTTAAAAGGGGTAATATAATTGAGGTAAAGGTACTGAATTAATTTGCCTTCAAGAAAATCTAAAAGCGAGAAAGTTTTTACTTTAAAGAGGAACTTTCATTATAGATGCCTCAGTTATTTTTGCTTACAGTAAGTTTGTTATAAAGCTCGCAGTGCAGTAATTCGAACAGAGTATAATATATTTCAGAAAGTGATGCAAATTCATCCTTGCGTATTACACAGTCCCAAATTACGTGTTCCCAACAATAGCAGGAAATTTAGTTTCTACCAGTCTCAGCAAATAGTTGATTGCAGCGCCTCCAACGTATATTAGTGGTTGCGGGATAGGTTCGATGAATACAACTAAGGCAATTTATTGCGAAAGGGCGCATATATTATTACTTTCATCACTGTGTTTATATTTAATATTATTAAATATGTATATATTTTATTGACATAACGCATTAAAAAATTAAGCCATTAAAACAATGGAGTGAACTATATGAACAAGAAAACGCGAATAAAAGCGTGGAGGTTTGTTGGTATGCGAGTTTAAGAAATTAATGTAACGATACTTGTAGCCCTTGCTTTTAGTATATCCAGCAAAACATATTTAAACTCTTTACTTGAGTAAATTCAACGAGTTTCTAAACTTATGTGCTCTAAAGTTAATAAAGTAAATGTATTTCACTGGATACCTAAACTTGTGATTACTTTTTTCGTGAAGGTTTCATCTACGCTCAACATGTGTTTTTATAAGTTTTGAGTTCAACAAAATTAAACGCTTGTTACAACATCGCGTAAATTTTTAAATAGTTTTAAAGCAGGGAGATCCGAAAGTTATGGTGTATCTTTAAGCGTGATTTTAAAACTAGAACGGTAACCTCATTTATATGTTGAAGGTACATCGTAAAGTTTACCATACGTCATTTTGTGATCCATGAAACATAACATGACACGGTTTAAATTAATAAAAACGACACACATTCATCAAATAAGCTTTAGTTAGTCATAAATATGCGCATTTATTTCATATTTATGGAAAAATGTACAAAAAATTTTGCACAATCTTTTGAGCTTTATTGTTTCGGCAAGTAGTTGTCATTTACCTTTTTTGCGTCTCAAATACTTTTCTTTGAGGTGCAGGTACCCCTTATGCAGCACAAACATGTGTAGGTAGATGCTTTACAATACTTTCATGAAGAGATAATTGAAAATTTTTATCTTCAAACGTTCTTCCATCAGCATTGATAATTTTATTTGCAGTTTTTCCCTGAAACGTCTTTTCTCATTGTCTCGGTTCGGTTTTGACTGTGTTATTGTAATATAAAAAATTATGCTAGCCATATTTAGCGTTCCATAAAAAATACATAGTGACCAATTTCTCGTTTTAGCAAATCTTCGTAAAAAAATTGGAGAAGACATGACCTTTCTTTAGACTATAAGAAAAAACTCCCAGGGGAACGATTTTAAATAAATTGTATGGAGTTTGCGAAATTCCTTGTTCAGACTGTTCCTGAGCTTATATAGGACAAACAAATAGACATATGCACAATGTTGAAGCAGAACAAACCCTCGCAATTAGAAAATCCGGCCCCTCAACCGCACTGGACATGCCTTATATTCATACAGGACACAAAATATACTTTGACAATGCCAAAACATAACCACTTGTCTACAACTTCAGAGCCAAAATTAACCGCGAAGTGATGTTCGATATCAAATAATGTCTGATTGTTTAAACAAGAGAGGCCTTTGACTTCTGATTACTTCGAAGCTTTTTATATCCTCATTAAAACACACAACATGACTATTAATTTAATGAAAAATTTACCTGCTCTATTACATGACTCCTATATCCCAACATGCTTAATACTCTAAGTACGGTTACAAAACTACATGACTTAAAAGACATTATGAATCCGACTTATTACCCTAATAATGATCCAGGTAGACGAAACACTATACTAAACTTACCACAAACGGACACATCCCTCTCAGGTCTACAGTTGAACACGCTGAGACCTCAGAGACGATCTCCGGTGAGATTTGAAGAGTAGGTAGATTGGCGCTGCGTAATCACGTTACAACAACCCAACTTACCCCTATAAAACCGCTCTAAAGAGCGATTTTGATGACATTTGGTAAGTATCTTTCTTCTGTAAATTTGTTAGCCAGGAAAATTTGACCATTTTTTCGGAGAAAATTATGAGTTTTTTTAACACTGTTGTATCTCTGAAAATAATAAAGCTATGGCAACCAAATTTTGTGTGACAATTTCTCTTTTAAAACCTATACCATATACAAAAACTCATATCACTAAGCTACCATAAAAACAAGTTAGAGGCATTTAATGAAGAAAATGTCCCTTATTTGAAATGTTTGTATGATAATTAGCTACTTTAACAAATTCACTACATCCAGCCTTCTTTCTTTTGTATTTAAACGACCACACATTAGATTAAAACTAGGCACTGCCTACCTTTGTTGGAATTGTATGACTTGACCATTTCTTGTTTTTCCGGTGGTACGTTCCCTATTTGAATGTAAATGCTTACTGGATGAAATGAACACATTTTTGTTAGGTTTAGCCTTACAAAGCATTATATTCTTTTTATTGTCAAAGCAGTGTTTTGCATCTGTTACTGCACATTTTCCAAGATTCAACATCTGTGGGTGTATTTACCACTTATTTGATGGGATGGTGTTAAATTGTATTAGCTATTACAGTAATGAATAAGTAGTCTATTCCATTGTTACGCCCCTTTTGAAATCCATGCTTGTTTTCAAGAGTTTCCAGAGAACATTCACCGAACGGCAGGCGTCTAACCGAACGGCAGGCGTCTAGTTTGGGTTGATTTCCCCAAGTAAGGAACCTCATTTACCATATTATTAGTCCTTACGTCACAAACCATGATAACCATTAGTTCATTCTCGGCGGAATTGTTATATAAACGCATCAATATACAGAATTAACAAGATCCTTTAAAACCTATTAGCTGTTTTTTAATGGGGATATATGATCAAGGCTTAAATTCATCCAACACGTCACCAATGGCTACAAAAGCATTTACTTACATAATAAATCGCAATGGATCAAGAAGCGTGAGAGCTGTTTTAGCAAGATCTCCTGGACCTGGTGTTACATGAATATTTCTCTTGGGTGTTCCGGCTACCTTCTTTACAATTTTTGACCAGCGATTGACATTATTTTCCTGAAGGTTATTGTTATATGCTAGTTGTGATGTGTTTTGTAGCACCAGTGTTGTTGTCTATAACTTTATCAGCTGAGCCTATGGTATCTGCTACCACGTCATATAAATGAAAAGGCATGCTACCTGTTTCGAACTGTTCTTCTGCTTCTATTGTGAAAACCTCTCTCTCTCTCTCATTTATATAAGTGACGTTCGCTTTTCTTTTGCTTAGGGTGACTTTTGACGGATGTCGCGTTCTTTTCTTACTTGGATATGTTTCAGGATTAGAACTGTGTTGTTCCTCATCTGATACTATATATTCTGCTTCTTAGTCTTCGTACTTCACAATTCCTCAGTTTCACTACCACTTTCGTTACTTTTCTACATGTTCCAATCCTTCCCGATATATTGTATCCACTTCGGATTGCAATTGTTCTGCTGCTGGCAGCCTACTGTTGGTGTCTTTTCTCACCATATTAAATTTAGTCCGCAATATTATCTCTATCCACTACCAAAACTTTACAATACGCTAACCCTAGTAAAAATCAGAATGTTTATTTGTAAACACCTTCCCTTAATTTCAAGGTTATAGCCATACACAGATGCCAACAGCGAAACTACCAAGAATCTTAAACCTGCTTTCCGACTGACTACGCCATTGCACTAACAAGTCATAGTTGCGGTTGTAAAATTTGTCATGGTTGCCATTCTAGGGTTTATAGATTCTAGTGTTCTGTCTAAAGTAAAGCTGAATATCATTATGTCTTTCTATAAAAGTGCATCAAATATAGAAACCATTATTAATACTGCGTTCAATAGGTAGGTTTTAATCATGCTTGTAAGAGATTCTCAAAAATTTTACTAGTAAAAATTTTAAAAGATATTTCAAGATTACAATCGCGGAATTGAACCTCACAACACTACGTGTGAATTAGTTTTTGTCGTGTTCCCTGTCAGAAGCCAAAATTTATTAACTAGTTTGGACACACTTTAACGCAGTCTACATCGGTCAAATTTCTAGGAGCTTACATTCGATAAATAGGGTACATTTTTGCATATAAAAGTAACTAGCCCGAGACATCTACATTCTCAAAAGTTATTAACATAGACTCACAGTCAACGACCGAATAAAGCCATCCGATTTTTGTGATGACAAACGCAAACTTCAATACGTGGCACAACAATTATCTTGCTTTAAATGCGCAAACGGATTTGATGGCTCCGCTCTTGTTAGAAGATTATTTGTAGTTTTTTAACTAATTAATTAATTTATTTATTTATCTGCTCTCCAATTATACGTTAAATCTTATACAAGAAAGCACACGCTTGTATATATGAAAAATGGCATGATTTGGATAAAGGTTTTTCCAAATTTTTCAACTGCCAGATCCAGTTTGAAATGTCACAGAAATTTTGATCAGATCTTTCTGTAATCGTAATTTTGGACAGCACAGAATATCTAAAAACTCAAAGACGCAGCAAGTGCGTTATGGTAGTGAATTTTCATAGAAATGATCTGGCACCAAATATTTTATTATAACTTTTTTTTCTCGTAACATACAAATCTGAATTTTTGTGTATGGTTTGCTTTTTATATGTTAAACCTACCCACCAAATTTGGTTATCATAGGTTTTTTATTATTTGAGAAAAAAAATTTTGTTTGAATGAAAACTTAAAATTTTTCCGGAAAACCTCGTCCGATTTTCCTAACTAACTAACCTATCCAAGCCACTTACAAAAGGAAGATACACGCCAAACTTTATCAAAATCGGCCCATTATCTTTTGAGTTATCGGTGTGACACATACATATATATATATATATATATATATATATATATATATATATATATATATATATATATATATATATATATATATATATATATATATATATATATATATATATATATATATATATATATATATATATATATATATATATATATATATATATATATATATAATATATATATATATATATATATATATATATATATATATATATATATATATATATATATATATATATATATATATATATACATATAAAAATTGAAAGTGACACCGGATATGGGTTCTAGGGGTCCTAGTTCGCGCTCATTTGCAAAATTTTTTTCAAGATTCAAAAGTCGGGATCTCTCCGTTAGTTAATTTTTTCTACGAAAAGTCACTAATAGAGAACATTCATTTAATAAGTAAATACATTAATAGTAACTTTGTAGGTTTTCAGTAAATTTAAAATATGAAAATTCACTAATGAGGAGATCCCGACTTTTGAATTTTGATAAACATTTTTCAAATAAACGCGAACTAGGCTCCCTAGAACCCATATCTTGAGTCAGTTTCAATTATTATATATATATTTATATATATATATATATATATATATATATATATATAATGATATATATATATATATATATATATATATATATATATATATATATATATATATATATATATATATATATATATATAAATATATAACTCAAAAGATAATGGTCTGATCTTGATCAAATTTGACACATACCTTCCTTTTGCAAGTTCATGTGTCAGAAAAATCGGGCCAGGTTTTCCCACAACATTTTGTGTTTTCTTTCGAAAAAAAATTTTATCTCCGGAAATAACCAAGTGAGGAAAACAATGGTTTCTGTCATATAGGGCATCCTATGTACCAAAATTCAGATCTCTGTCTTAAAAGACAAAAAAGTTAGAGGTAAATTATGTAACTTGTGAACGTCACAACGTCTAGGTTAGACATATTTCTAAGGTAAAAAGAACAGAACCAGGCTATACTCCAGACTGAATTTATTTAGTAAAAGCCCGGTTCTTTTTTACCTTAGAAAAAAGAGGTAAATTAATTGTTAATTAATTAAATCTGATTCAAGAACGTTAAAACGTCAAAAATGATTGATCAGAATGTGACTGAAAAATACTACAAGAAATGACTAACAAACTCCTAGAAATGTGTCACAGTCGTCATTTTCCTTGATTTCGTTAAAATATGAGCAAAAAATTCATTGTAAAACAAAATGGTGTTGTGTAAGTTGTAAAACCTTGTACAATGCAAATGTATTATGGGATGGATATACATGTTAGTAAATACATGTCGAGCGTAGCTTAGTGGGCTAGGTCTCTGTACATATTATAATCGACTACTACATGACGAGTTCTAATCCTAGTTAGTGACGTTACTTTTTAACAATTTTTTTAGCCTTATCTCACTTTACAGTTATCTAATCAGATTGTTGGTATCCCGATAAATTTTTGAGCGAGTTTTTGTATAAAAAACAATTTGTTAAAGAGGAGATGAAAGTTTTAAGAGTTAATTAAATTTGAATAGCATATCTGGTTGTTTGTTCTTGCCCCAACTTAGTGAAACAGTTCCATATTTAATACAGTCGTAGACTTTTCACGTGGCTTCACAAGTGCTTGTTTTAGTGAATTTTCTTTAAAGAAATCACTAACGAGGAGATCCCGACTTTGAATTTAGAAAAAATGTCTTCAAATGAGCGCAAACTAGGCCCCCTAGAACCCATATCCAGGGTCAGTTTCCCATTTATACATATATATATATATATATATATATATATATATATATATATATATATATATATATATATATATATATATATATATATATATATATATATATATATATATATATATATATATATATATATATATATATATATATATATTAAGGATAAACAATTTACCAAAATCTAGGTCTGTAAGTTTAAAGACAAAAAAGTTAGAGGCATTTTAAGAAAAAAGATTAAGGTTTTCCCCAAAACGTAAAAAGTTGCGATTTTAAACGTCAAAATTGGGAACATTTAGGCAAAGAACTTGAAAGAAATACGGATCGTGTAAAGCGTGTTCTGAAAACTCTTAAGTTTCAGTTTCAACCATCATTGCCCTTCATTTTCTTAAAATATTTCCAGAAAAGTCATTTCAAATAGACCCTTTCTCTGATGCTTTGGCAGTAGTTTTAGTTAACTTTATGGTTTAACGGCCTGTAATTTTTAGCCAATTTTCGTAGAAAAAATTCGTTACTGAGGAGACCGCGGATTTTAAATTCTAAAAAGATTTCTTCAAATGAGCGTAAACTAGGCCCCGTAGAATCCATATATGGGTTTAATTTCTGTTTACATATATACAGGCGACGCATTTTTACGGTAAAGCTCAATATAATTGTTATTGTGCAAGATACGAGAAAAAATTGTATACATTACCTATAGGGTGTCTTGAGCTGCATCTCATATAATTATTTCGACAATGACAAGATGGCCCATAAGTCGTTGGTGATACCTACAATCTTTTTTTGAACATTCCTTATTTCATTTTTGATTTTTCATCGATATATGATGCATGCTTGCAAAAAAACGCAGTAAGTGCGTTTTGGTAGCGAATTTTCATTAGGGTGTCTTGAGATGCATCTTATAAATTATTATGATAATCACAGGCTGGCCCATAACACGTTGGTGATCCCTACATTTTTCTAACATCCTTATTTTATTTGCATTTTTGCATTTTTTATCGAAGTATGATGCATGCTTATAAGAAACAAAATCGAGATGCAGTATGTGCGTTTTGGTATAGCATTCTCTTTAAGTGCTTCATTTCAATAACTCAATTTTCTATTAACCTAAGTTTTGTTGGCTATGAAACCAGTTTTCTCGGAAACATTTTAAGGTTATTTTCGGAAAATATTTGCACATTTTCAAACAATAAGTTATTTTGATTATGGATATTAATTGCACTTGTTGATATTACCTGGGATGGTGATATTGAATCCATAGGTAAACACTTGATATACTTTATTATTTTACACTAACTGAATAAACTATATGATACATTTAACTATAATACAATTACAACAGTACATGAGTACATAGCAGATAACTGACCGAGCGTGGAGGACGTGTGTTCACTGTAGCGGTTGGTAGAGACGAGAGAGATCGCTCTGGTGTTTCTTCGTTGCTGTAGATCATGACAGCTGGCTGTCGCAGAACATAACGTAACGTTTAACTGTCAAGAGTATTTATGCAGAAACACAGAGTAGTGTTGACGGAAACACTGCGGTCGGAACCACCGCCACACGCTCCGCTCTCAGTGGCAACGCTATTAGTTCAAGTATCGAACTCTACGTCCATGGCGTGTAGTTTGAACGGGAACGGGAACTTCACTGCCACTTTCAGTTTCACTAGGTGTTGGACTTTCACTGTCACTTTCAGTTTCACTAGGATGTCTCTGAGGCTGGAAAGTTGTCTGTTCGTTATCACAAAGAATGAATGCGGGTTTAAACGGTCAACAGAAATTGTCTCTTCTCCGTGTGATTTATTGATTTTGAAGACTTTGTCAGTTCGGGATAACACTTCAAAGGGGCCGCCATAAACTGGTTCGAGGGTTTTTCGCGGAATATCATTGCGAACAAAAACAAAAGCAGCTTCCATAAGCTTAGGATGGACAAATACCTTTTTTGCAGTATGATGTTCAAAAGGTACTGGTTGAAGTTTCCTTATGTCTTCTTTCAGCTGAGATATAAGTGGTGGAACATCATGAGCTTGTGTGCTGTTTAAAAAGTCGGTGGGAAGTTTGATTGATTCTCCGTAGACTATTTCAGCGGGTGTTGAGCGATATTCTGGGATTATGTACGATCTGAGTCCTAGTAAAACAATTGGCAATTTAGCGACCCAGTTTTCGTCCATATGAGCTTTCAAGGCCTGTTTCAGAAATCTATGCCATCTCTCGATTACACCATTTGCTGCTGGGTGGTAAGCTGTGGTCTTGATGTGGTCTGCACCTAGTGTTTTAGTGAGGTGTGTGAAAAGGTGGCAATCGAATTGTTTACCTCTGTCTGTGGTGATGTATTGCGGAACACCGAAACGAGAGATCCAGCATGATAAAATAGTGTTCGATACTGTTTCTGCTGTAATATCTGACAATGGAATTGCTTCGGGCCATCGAGAAAATATGTCTATTATTGTTAACAGATAGCGTTGACCTTGTGATGGTGGTAATGGTCCCACAATGTCAACATTTATATGCGAGAATCTTCTCATGGCTGAGGTGTATTGTCCAATGGCACTGGAAGTGTGTCTCCATATCTTTACTTTCTGGCAGGGAATGCAAGTTTTAGACCAAAGAGATACATCGCGTTTCAATTTGGGCCAACAAAATCTATCCTGGACCAGATCGACTGAAGCTGATATGCCTGGGTGAGATAAATTGTGGATAGAATCGAAAATCTTTCAATCCGTTGTCAAGAGGCATGTTTTTAAATTTGTATGAGGAAGATTTAGACTGCAGAAGGTGTTTGAGTTCCTCACAAGATGACTGAGCTTGCGCAAATTCTTGGAGTGACACAGTGGAAGAAAGTGAAATTGTTTCAATGCGAGAACAATAGTCTGCGGGAATGTTTGTAGGACCTGGTATGTAGCGAATGTCTGTGGTAAATTGACCTAGGAAGTCTAAATGTCGTAGTTTCCTTGGAGATGCTTTATCGACGCGTTGTTCAGAAGCGTATGTCAAAGGTTTGTGGTCCGTATAAATGGTGAAATGGCGACCTTCTAGGGTATATCTAAAGTATTTAACTGCCTGATAAGCAGCTAAAAGTTTGCGATCGTAGGTGCTGTAAGATTTTTGGGCTGAAGTAAGCTTTTTAGAATAGAAACCTAGGGGTTCTAGTGTTTGATCACGTAGTTGTTGGAGGGAAGCACCAACGGCATAATCAGAAGCATCGACATGGAGAATCAGTGGTAGCGAAGAAGACGGATGAGCTATTAGTGTAGCGTTTTTTAGTGCCTCTTTCAAACGTTCAAATGCTTCTCGAGTCTGAGGAGTCCACTCGATTTTACGTTTGTCGCGTTTTTTGGGATTCTGGCAGAGGTCGAATAGTGGTTGCTGAATTTCCGCAGCACGTGGAAGAGAATGACGGTAGAAATTTATGAGACCTATAAATCTTCTGAGTTTTCAAATGGTATCGGGAAGAGGTAGGTCGGTAATAGCTTTGATGCGTTCAGGAAGTGGAAATAATCCAGATGTATTTACACGAAAACCTAAAAATGAAATTTCGGCCACTCCGAATTCACATTTAGATGAATTGATACGGATGCCGTTGTCTTGAAGTGTCTGAAAAAGTTTTGCTAGATGCTCTTGATATTCTTTTTCAGAGGCTGGTGCAATGAGAATATCGTCAAGATAGGAGTAGGCAAAGTCAAGATGTCTTAAAATTGAATGTAAATATCTTTGAAATGTTTGTGCTGAATTACGAAGGCCAAATGGGGTTTTAACAAATTCGAATAACCCAAATGGAGTTATGACTGCTGTTTTGGGAATATCTTGAGGTGCTACTAGGATGTGATGGAAAGCGCGAATGATATCCAATTTTGAAAAAATACGTTTGCCTTCTAACTGGGCATTAAAATCCTGAAAATTTGGAATGGGATATTAGTCTGGGATTGTTTTAGCGTTTAGTGCTCGGTAATACCCGCATAGTCTCCATGAGCCATCCTTTTTTTTTGCACCATGTGGAGGGGGCTTGACCATGGACTTTTGGAGGGTCTACAAATTCCCAAGTTTATCATGTGCTGGAATTCTAGCTTTGCTTGAGCTAGCTTTTCCGGGGGCAATCTTCTAGCTTTTGCAGTGACAGGTGGTCCTTCCGTACTTATAGTATGGAAGAACTCAACCTCTGGAAGGTTGCTAGAAGAAGTTTCCTTAAAAAGGTCAGGAAATTGTGGTAGAAATTTGAAGTACTGGTGTGTCGGGTCTACGAGATGAATTTTAGAATTAATTCCTGGTGGTGGGTTAGCACCGGTCTTAGAGAGGTTTCTCTTTGCATCGATTAAACGTCTATGTTTCATATCCACAAGTGAAGCAAACTCTGCTAGAAAATCAGCGCCTATAATTGGTTGCTTGATATCGGCAAGTGTGAAGGGGCAGCATAACCTACGGCGTAAACCTAGATCCAAATGTAATAGTTGTTCGCCATAGGTATGAATAGGGGTCCCGTTTGCAGCATACAAGGTACGTTTCGATTGAAATTTCCGTTGGTCGTGAGTGGGTGGAATAACTGAAATATCCGCTCCAGAGTAGATTAGAAATTTCATATTGGAGCGTCTATCAAAAATAAAAAGGCGGAGTGTTAGGTGGCACATGTTTTGCTTTAAAATTGCAAGGTTGGATGCAACGTTTGGCCCTGTATCGTTCATGATACCAACACGTGGAGGTTGAGGAATTTGTGGTTATGGAATTTCGATTAACTATAATACAATTACAACAGTACATGAGTACATAGGAGATAACTGACCGAGCGTGGAAGACGTGTGTTCACTGTAGCGGTTGGTAGAGAAGAGAGAGATCGCTCTGGTGTTTCTTCGTTGCTGTAGATCTTGACAGCTGGCTGTCGCAGAACATAACGTAACGTTTAACTGTCAAGAGTATTTATGCAGAAACACAGAGTAGTGGTACAATGTTTCCACTATATAGGCTCTACCGGTAACCAGATTGATGCTTGCTTGCATTAGTGAGACATATTTGCTGTTAAAAACATTTTTGTGAAAATTCACTTCCATAACGTACTTGCTGTGTCCAGACTTTTAAAAAAATATTTACATATTGTATTGCATAACAAAATAAAATAAATGGGTATATACATTAATAGCCATTTTTAATACTTCTATTATCTTATTGAATATCTACAGTTATTTCGAATACGTAAAGACCTATTCTGTTAGCTCAGCCAATTATTATTACTAAGGTAAGGCTTTAGCCATCTCTTTATAAGTAGCATTTTAATTAACGTATTGCAATATTTAAATAATAATAGTAATAAGTACACTTGGAGAACCCACATCACCACAACACATCTTTTAAAGGCTTGACGATCGTTTCACTAACAAAGTTAGCGTCATCAGAGGATCAAAAATTCAGAATTCAGTGCTGATCACAGGTTCCAATCTTCACTTAGTGAAAATAATAATGATCAATAATATATCTTGTGGTCGCAATTTAAAGTGCAAAACAGCTTTATTTTTCCACCGCAATATATGTCGTATTAGCGTTTTCTCTTGTCCTTGTAACACGTATGTTTCGACTGAAAGCGAGACGTGTAATATAATATAAGCTCCCATCCTAATTACAGAAGCGAATAAAGTTTTCTAAACGAACTCTACAAGCAAATGTTGACTTTCAGTAAGTAACTGCATGAAGTAGTTGATGTAAATAATAAACATCTGCTGGAGAATATACACATTTATACACTCCAAAAGTAGCAATATTAATACAAGCACAAACAAGCCGAAAAACCTTAAGTAATCTTCCTTAAAGTTCACACACTTAAGAGCTCTAAGTTTGTAATTTGTGCTCTGCCGTACTCACTTCTTATTGCCGTTTCGTTGAGCTGATGTCGAGGTAGCGCTATAAATGCTCAACATTTCAAAGACCTTCGTGCGTACAGCTGAGTTAAGCATAAAAGATTTCTAACCGTTTGATCAGATCCACGTACATCCCTTGCATTTTGATCTTGTGAATGCTGCCGAAGGCCCATTTCCTGCTGCATTCTTGCCTGAATGATTAGGTGTCTGCATTGCTTAGTACCAAACTGGAGTTCGATACTTCATAGTCCATTTCACTAAATCTTTTCAAATGTGAATCTCGTTTTATATATGCTGAATTTCGCATGAATTCACAACACATATTTCTGTTTTCTGTCATTCAATGAACCCATTTTTCGAACGACAAAAATGTACTGTAGTATACACAGCGCTTTAACGAGT
The DNA here is from genome assembly GCA_964006375.1 of Tillus elongatus. NCBI lineage: Eukaryota > Metazoa > Arthropoda > Insecta > Coleoptera > Cleridae > Tillus > Tillus elongatus. Next base: position 42,557,209 of record OZ023269.1, read on the forward strand.
AAAGTGCTTCAGACTCTTTGAACTCCAATTAGTTGTCTCTGCATTCTACTCTTGTAGGGTTTTGATTCTAATATATGTCCTTATATAACACCATAATCAGTTTACTTAAAGATACATCAATCCAGAAGTCAAAATTAAGAGAGCTGCAGTATGTTGAAGTGAAAAATTAAATTTTAGTTTTCCTTCAAATTTAGAAAATCATTAAAAGTAGGGACATGCGGTGGGTTTTTAAATAGGGGAAGCAATGGATTATTGTGGTCAGACTTCTCAGATCGAAAATAGAGGGTTTGAAATTTGATTTACGCACTAAACCGAAACGTTTTAGCTTAAAACACAATTGCAGTATGCGCAAAATCTTAAAATTCGAAAACTCCCACGTTGTTACTCTTTATAAAATAATGTTTTATTACTCTTTCTAAGGTGTATTTATTCAAAATGTTTATCCGTAGTCGATATCTCGAGGTGATCTTCACATGGATCTAAATCCGGACGATAATTAGGCTAAGAGTGATATTAGCCTCCCAGACCCTAGCATAGTTTACCTATCCTTAAGATTTGTCATAATTAGTGACTTAATTGGATAAAAAATACACTATACCGTTCTATAACAAAGAGATAAATAAATACCTACCACATCATAATGTTGCTTTATCCAGGGTTTTAAATTTCTGAGCTCCCCAGATTAAAACACTGTAACTTTCTTCTCTTAAATTTTTTTAGATAAATATATTTAAATTTGGCTACACTAACACTAAGATTAGGGGAATTTTTCAAAAGGAACTAATTACTCAATTAGACATATATATAAAAAACACAAATATTAGCTTTTATTAACATAAGATTTATATATGCCACATATCCGTAATTGAAAAGTGTGAGATTTAAATTTCTGATACTTGAAATGCAACAACATGTGACCAGGGTATTTTTCAGAAAATCAAATCATAAGTTGAGTTCAATTAATTGATTAAGTCTAGATAAAACTTATTCTGGGCAGATTTATACATGAGATTGTCAACCAGAGAGGTTGCTAAGCGCTTAAGTTTATAATTTACAAATCCTAATGCTTTGTCAATATTAATTATGTCAATACTAAAATATCTGAAATAGCAGGGTATTTTCCAGAAAATCAAATCATGAGCTGAGCTTAATTAATTGATTCATTCTAGATAAAACTTATTCTGGGCAGATTTATACATGAGATTGTCAACCAGAGAGGTTGCTGAGGGCTTAAATTTATAATTCACAAATACTAATGGCTTGTCAATATTAATTATGTCAATACTAAAATATCTGAAATAGCAGAAATACCTGCATTCATATCTTTTTCAATTCCAATCAAGAAGAAAGATTATAATTTACATATTTACATTTACAAGGAAATATCTAAAATTTTACACACATTACATCTCGTGAGAAACATATTAAGAATTTTACACATTCTACATTCGTAATAAAAATATTTAATAAACAACTTCACTGTTTAGACAAAATGTGAGTTTAGAAGAATTTAAATTAATTTCAATTTCTTTATAAGTCCACTAGTAGAGAGAAAAAGTGTGTATTGAAGTCAAAACTCTAAGCCACAATAAAAAGAATTTAGCGAAAACTCACTTGTGCAATCGTGGATACACGAGTGAAGTAGTGAAGTAGGGTCTTTACCTTCAGGCCCTGCAGTCGATGGATTGGAAACAGGCTAGGTCTGGCCTTCAAATTATTTCTATGCTGGATGACGCCGTCAACAGGTGTCTAGACAGAGGCTGAATCCCGCGACGTCTGAGGAGACAGACTAAAAAGGCAACGCCAGGAGCTACTGGAGGCGTAGACGATGATGCCAGAAAAGCGAGTGCCCATAGTAGACAATACGAGATCAAAGCAGATAACCTAAAGGAAGACAAGATAATGGGAGATAACTCGATGGAGACAAACACGATCGGAGCCAACACAACCCCTCTAATAGCAAACAAGACAAAATCTTAGAAATATTAGCTCTATACGTCAATGAAACTCAAAGACCTTACCACTAGGTTGATTTCAGTAAGTAGGGTTCAATAAACAGGCTTTTAACAAAGCACTATGCCCCTCGAAAAGGCCACCTAGAGACTTTTGGATAAATGATAGTTTTCAACTACGCTGGTCGCTCACCACATACCTTCTCCGCTTTTGCTTCGTCGCATTTCAGTTTTATTCTACTAGTCACGCTTTAGAATCGTGCGCGGACCTCTGTCGTTTTGAAGTTCCAACGACTACTGTCACGTCTGATAGTGGGGGAAGACAGGCACAGGTCTGGGTAACAAGACAACATTTCCCCTTAGGACCTTCTGGAAACTTCCATGCATAATTCGTGTCTTTCCCACAGAGAACTACGCTTAAAATTTGTAAATCGATATTTTTAGTTTTCTAAGAAAGAATCTATTGTTCTTATTCCTTTAACAGGCCGCATAGTTCACTATGAAACTGTAATAAATATCGATATTTTTCCCAAAGGCAAATATTCCATCTGTTGATATTTTAATTCTTGATTTAAATGAAGGAAGGCAGTAGGGGCGCTACGATGGTACTTAATAATAGCAAATATTCAACAAAGCTTAAATGAAACCTTGAATTGTTGTTTAATAACGAAGCCACCTGATCCTATTTAAGTTTCCTATGAGGCTCTAGTTATGTCAGCAAGGGAGTTACGGTAATGAATAAAACAGCTGTTCTCAAAATCTCTTGAATGCAAGCATCCATTTGTCGTCACTTATATCTTTTCTCTGTATCAGAGAGACAGTTTCGATTATCTTAATAACGTATTCCACAAATTTTCCTCTTTTTGTGTAGACGTCGATGAAAACAGAAGACAGGACCAGCAAAAGAATTTGGGAACTATTTTACAACCCGTTAACCACTCATATGTCTGGTAACCACTCCTATTAAAGTGACGTTTAAAACTTTCTATTTCCTTTGTTAATTTTAATGTACGGTCGACCGTCATATACTAAATTAGGTAAACTTGAAGTCTGTTTTAATACCTAATTTACCACTCCTTATTTATGTTTTCTGCGTCAATCTTCTGGTTATTTTCTGTTCCTTCTACCTATATTTCCATTATCATATTAATTGTCTTCTGGCAGACCTTGGACCATTACATATTTTACCTGCTCGACAATTTTCACCCGATATGTTGGAATTCTCGAGGATGTTTGTCTTTGAAATTTTTTGACATTTTATGGTTCAGTCGAAGTTTGCTTGATAGGTTTTTTGGTCATTCCGTATTCCCTTTGTTTGTGAACTTATTTAGAACTATTACATTTTTTGACTTGGTATTTTTTATGTGTGGATGTTTATTCTATTCCCCTTCATGTTATCCCGACTGAACTTTTTCAGGTCCGTCTTTTAAGCCTTTTGCCTTTGGAAAGAGGTGATTAAGTAAAATATATTTTTGCAAACCTAAAATTAATTCCTTTTTGTCGGGCATTTATTCCGACGAACCCGAAACTTGTTAATATATTTCTAACACTTCCAAATTCGAGTCCAAGGTTAGCCTTATATTCATTGTCCCCGTATGAGGGAAGAAATGGGCCAGGACTAACAATTTCCAAAAATTGTTGGTTGGTTGTACATAGTCTCTATTTACAACATTTTGTGTTAATTGGAGCTGCAGTGACAACATACTACCTGGTTCTGATATGGCGACCTTGTCGTATATTTCACAATGTCCTAGTAGGCTGGCTGCCTCAGCCCTATTACTTTATAGGTGTGTTATCGCTGTAATTAATATGGCGCACTGATGGGCTATACAAATTATAGTGATAATACATCTGGTCCTAAATACATTGTCTCCGTATTAGGAAAGAAATGGGCCAGGGCTAAAAATTGACAAAAAATGCCTGGTGGTTGCACAGAGTCTCTATTTACAACTTCTTGTGTTAATTGAAGCTGCCGTGATAACATTTTACCTGGTTCCGCAACGAGGTGACCCCGTCGTACATCTCGCCATGTTCTAGTAGGCTGGCTGCCTCAGCTGTATTACTTTATAGGTGTGTTCTCGGTGTAATTAGTACAGCGCACTGGCGAGATCTAATTAGAGCGAAACCGGTTTGCGTTTATAATTATGATGAAAATTGCATCTAGCCTTACAAACAAAATATGCTAGTATGCAATATTTTAAATAACTAACGGTGCATTCCTGTGGCGCGAAAAATATACTTTACAATGTTAGACAGTATTTGGTGGCGGTGAAACAATATCTGGTAAAATATTTTTTTCATAAATATCTAAAAATTTTGTGTTTTCCAGATACAAGTGTAAAGAATTATTTACTCGCTTCACAAGTGCTTGTTTTCCAGCTGCAACTAGTTTCGCGTTTTACAGCATTGTCAGGCAAGAAAGAACAAATAAAGTCTCTACAAATATTTAGTATAAAACGGTTGCACAAAGTAAGAGCAACATTTTTTCCCTTATAACGTAGTTGATCTTACAACAACGGTAAATATGATATAAGTTTTTTTATAATGTTCTGCACTATTAATGTGTAAATATATATATATATATATATATATATATATATATATATATATATATATATATATATATATATATATATATATATATATAGATTATAACGTAGTTGATCTTACAACAACGGTAAATATGATATAAGTTTTTTTTATAATGTTCTGCACTATTAATGTGTAAATATATATATATATATAGGTTATAACGTAGTTGATCTTACAACAACGGTAAATATGATATAAGTTTTTTTATAATGTTCTGCACTATTAATGTGTAAATATATATATATATATATATATATATATATATATATATATATATATATATATATATATATATATATATATATATATATATATATATATATATATATATATATATATATATATATATATATATATAGGTTATAACGTAGTTGATCTTACAACAACGGTAAATATGATATAAGTTTTTTTATAATGTTCTGCACTATTAATGTGTAAACATCCTTCGAAATTATTTTTTAAGTATATTATAGATTTTTAAGATATATTTTTAGCATATGTGTAAACGTTTTTCTACTTAACCAGACGGCATTCATAATTTTTTTATGGTAAAGAGTACAGTTAATATTGCAGAGTAATAAATACTCCCAAACCTAAAGGTGACATAAAGAGGCGAACAGAAAGATATATTGTTATATCTTGTTGAGTAAATATAGTTTTTCTTAATCTTCCTCGTAATTAAATATGATTGATTATCACGCGTTTTAATCAAAGTGTCAGTTATCCAAAAAGTTTTATTTCTGTGGAATGGGAATCAGGAGTGCGTTTAATTGTTTCATCTGAAAGATTTAAGATAGAGGAAATTCAAGCCACAATAAGATTACAAGGGAGTATAAATGCTTGCGCTACAGCGTGCATGAAGACCACCCGCCTTAAGTCAGGATGCATCAAATAATTTCACTAAACCCATTTCCTTTTTGCAAATTTTCGTCGAGATCGTACATGACTAAGCAAAAATCTAGTAACCCAAAATTAATTGAGTTTATCAAATATTCAAGCAGAGGCGCTAGCAGCAAGGTGCTAGGAAAAAGAGGTATGCGTCTCATTATAAAGGGTTGAATTTTATAGATTAATTCCTTTATAGCATTATCCAATTAAAAGAAGAAAACTTGATTTTTTTTTCTTATAGAACGGCACATTTCTTAATGTAGTAAACATACATACAACTATATTTAAGTCGACAGCATAACTCAGAGTATTTAAAAATATTCTCTCGTTGACTTATATATTTTTCTCGAGGTATTTCCGCGGATATTGTCTATCTCCAATAATGACAATTCATTGCGACCAATGTCATCACTAGATTACATAAATAATAAATAAAACAATTTACACACTACAGCTTAAACATATATATATATATATATATATATATATATATATATATATATATATATATATATATATATATATATATAAATATATATATATATATATATATATATATATATATATATAAATATATATATATATATATATATATATATATATATATATATATATATATATATATATATATATATTGGAATGTTGCACTACACTGCAATCACTTTTAAATATACACTTTATTTGTTTGCTGTACTTTTTGTGATTCTTTATTGGTTTACGTGGACTGCAGTTTCGAACCGTCCTGGTTCATCATCAGCACGCTACAGACTATGATCGTTCCTGTGTGGTCTATGTCTGAGATTGTGCGTGACACCTACGTGTAAAGCTTCGAGTGGTTGGCTCACCGTTCTCTGATCGGCTGCGCCCTCGGACTGTGTCGTGTGAATTGGTTTCCTGTCTTGATCACTGGTTTAATAATTTGTCTATTTGTATGGCTTTTATTGAGTTTTGTTTAAATGTTTGTACTTAAATTTGTTCTGGCATTAATTGTTTCTTAGTGTTTATTTGTTGAATGTAGTGTTGTTCCCAGATTTCAATTTTTTTTGTGGTCTTTGATATGTTTCATTAGTTGTAATTGGTTGATGTCTGGTTTTTGGTGTTTTCTGTTGTGAATGTGTGTATCAATAGGGGGTGGAGATGAAATGGTGAGGGATAAAAATTAAAACCTACAAGGTGTGAAGATGTGAAACAAAAAAAATACTTGACGTGTCTTGGCGTTTTTCATAAAAAACATTTCTCTTCGAATTATGAATTTTATTCCATAAGTGCGGTCCACACCGTGTATGTATCTCTATATATATATATATATATATATATATATATATATATATATATATATATATATATATATATATATATATATATATATAGAGAGAGAGAGAGAGAGAGAAAGAGAGAAAGAGGGCGACTTAGGAGAAACTAACGGTCATTCTTGTCAGTTTCCAACAAACTGCGATTACATGCTCAATATATTTCGCGTCGAATAGAATTTTTTTTAGAAGCCTAAACAAGACAATTCTCGCATAATCTAAGTAAACAACATTGGCTATCTCACTAATAGCGAAACTAAAAGAAAGCCGCTAGGTTAAGAAAGAGACAGTAGATTGAATTTTACTGGATCACATCCAAGTTTGGGGACTGCACGCTAGCGAAACTAAAAGAAGCCGCTAGGTTAAGAAAGAGACAGTAGATTGAATTTTACTGGATCACATCCAAGTTTTGGGACTGCACGCATAGGAGATACACACAAACATAAACAAACACCTCCAAAAGACATTATTACAACGTGAGATTTGATTTGTAAAAATATAGACAGATGCGTTAAAAGTAAAATATAATATTAGTTCAGGTTAATCTATGTACTTGGCAAACATTCATTCGATTGTACATTAAATAGGCGACAGCCAGGATAATCTGAGACGTGACAACGACAATACAACTCAAAGTAAAGGTCAAAGATCAAAAGGAGCATGACAGTAGAATTGGCCGTGATAATAACCAGGATGTTGGATCTCTTTTATTCAACTAAAGTAAATAACTAACTATAAATAGTAGATACTTAAGTTATTAAGGTCAGATCTCGAATTAACTGTATTATTTTCTTAAATGTTACACATCTCGAGGAAAGTTCTATTCTCCAATTATTCTCTTTATATAGTATTTTAGTGTTATCAAAGTTTATTATGCGTTCGGTATCCTAGTATCTTGAGCCAATCCATACTGTGGCACTTGCAGTAACGCTTATATAAGACTATTCTTCTTGTGAGGGTTTGCGATGTTTGCCCTACATTGATGACATTTTATACACTCAATGCTATACACTACGTCCCCGCTCTTAAAAATCAGAATTTCTGTTTCTGAACATTCTCTTGTTAGTGAGCACGTTGTGTTTTTCTACATTGAGGTTTGAAACCTGTCTGGAAACACTCTTTAGGCGTTCAGTAACCTCACGAACGTATGGTAGGACAGCGAAATACCGTGACGTGCCTTCTTGGTTGAGCTGAAACAGACTACACAGGAGCCGGAGCCACAGGTGAAATACCCTTCCACGCGGCTATATGCGTTGCATAAAAGACTTGCAAATTATTACCCTGGATATTCATTTTTCTTCATCACGTCACTGCATCTTTGCGACGCAGCTTTCCTAAAAAATGGGTTTTTTATTTTACTCAGTCTCGTATTCATGTGAAAAATCATATTCTATATTATCTTGCGGTCGTGGTACGACATGAAATTTACTATGTACCTCCGGAACTAGATGATTTCCGGTACCAATTTTATTATAATACTCTGACCTCTGTATATCCTGGTGTCAAGAAAAAGCACTAACCTGTTATTCTCGGTTTCCATGGTAAACTTAGTGTGATCATAGCGGCTGTTAAACACTCTCAGGTGGTATCATCTGTATATTATATTATTGACAGAATGATATCGTCCATATTTGCGGTATATGAAGGGTAGACGAAAAAATAGAAATGGAATACAAAGCTTTAGCAAAGAAGACACCATTATGTTTGCCAAGACTGGGTAGGGGTTGCTGCTCATTAGACATCCAATAATCTGCTTGAAAGATTCCCCATTAAAAAGAATGTGGTTAAGACCAAACAGAAGTTATAGTAGGCTAATAAATGCAGCTTTTGGGGTAAAAGTGTTGCTCTCTATCAACTCCGATGCCTATCACTGCTGTCCACTGTCAGTTCTAAGTAAATGTTAGTAAATAGTGACACCACGTCAAAAGACAGTATCACGTAATTCTCAGGAAGCTGGAGGTCGTCCACTTTCTCTGAAAATCCCGGGATTTCTTCACAGCATATTCATCATAGTCTTGCAAGGGGTTCTTTTGAATGCTGGCCACAAATTTACTAACACATGTTGTGGGCGAATCGATCGTGAACACTATTGGTGTTATAGGGTAACCCTCCTTATGGACCTTAATAAGGCCATAGAACCTTGGAGGATATATATATATATATATATATATATATATATATATATATATATATATATATATATATATATATATACGGAAACGTGATAGAAGTGTGAGAAATATTTGTTTCTCTGGTTAAATCGCGGCTCCTGTTTTGGAGCAATTTTTTAAAGGTTAAGAAAATATGAGAGGAACTCTAAGGCCTCCATCTGTCTACTTTTCAGTTCTCACTGGAGATCGTCTCTGGGGTCTCAGTGGTCAAGACCTGAGTGATCTGGCTTGAAAGTTTTGTATTTGATATAGTAGGGGTTCTGTCTAGCGGTGTCATTGGCTGGGTTGGTCAGATTACTTATGTTGGGTATCAAGATAATAGTATTAGATGAATTAAAAGTACTTGGTGGGTCAGTTAAAAGGGTAATAAAACTGTTTATTGGTTTGTTGATCACTTATCTGTTTTTAATGAAAATATAATGGAGTTTAAGGTAAATGAAAGTATAAACAATCATGACGTTTTTCGATCTTTGTTGAAGCCTATTTTATGTCTAGTATGAATGCGATTAATGACTAATGCTGATGAGGGGTCATATTTTCTAGTTTCCAGGGTATAAGAACAATATGAACTCTGTGACCTCAATCTGTTTACTTCTTAGAGCGACGAATTAGGATCGGTTGGGTTTTAGTGAATTTTCGTAGAACAAATTCACTAATAAGGAGATCCAGACTTTTGAATTTTGAAAAAAATGTTTGCAAATGAGCGCGAACTAGGACCCCTAGAACCCATATCCGGTGTCTGTTTCAATTTTTATATGTTTATGTATATATATATATATATATATATATATATATATATATATATATATATATATATATATATATATGTATATATATATATATATATATATACATATATATATATATATATATATATATATATATATATATATATATATATATATATATATATATATATATATATATATATATATATGTATCACACCGATAACTCAAAAAATAATGGGCACATTTTGATAAAATTTGGCATGTACCTTCCTTTTGTAAGTGGCTTGGATAAGTTCGTTAGTCAGGAAAATCGGTCGAGGTTTTCCGGAAAAATTTTGAGTTTTCATTCAAAAAAAATTTTTTCTCAAAAAATAAAAAAGCTATGATAACCAAATTTGGTAGGTAGGTTTACGATATAAAAATTAAACTATACACAAAAATTTATATTTCTATGTTACAAGAAAAAAAAAGTTTTAATAAAATATTTGGTGCCAGATAATTTCTATGAAAATTCACTACCATAACGCACTTGCTGCATCTTTGAGTTTTTGTAGTCCCATTACACCACAGGCTTCAATTGCGTAGTCCCCAAATCTTACAAAAGATCGTGTCTAGGGTCTCAGTGTGCTCAACTCTCTCTCTCTCTCTCTCTCTCTCTCTCTCTCTATATATATATATATATATATATATATATATATATATATATATATATATATATATATATATATATATATATATATATATATATATATATATATATATATATATATATATATATATATAGGTAATTTTGTAGTCGGAAAACAATAAACATATTTAAATTTCTTGCTCTTGAAACACACAGCATTGCATTGAAAAATACCAGCATTTTTTTACTAAGTCAATTATTTCAATTTGAAACCAGTTATCTGCAGTTATAGTGTTTTTGAATGTTCAAAAAACTGTGTATTATGTATTACGCTTTTGTAACATGTTAGTGTATTTTCACACTTATTCATATTATGAAGTTTTGCAACAATAACGTGCTTAAACATTTAGTAAAATTAACAGATTCAATAGGATTTTAACCAAAAATTATTAATGGGTGTCACTTTAAAATGGTAACGGTGGCATAACATTTGCAATGTACAGAAATTAAAAAAAAATTGTGTCCTAAGATCGAATGTACTAATAATAATCGTATGTATCTCAAAAAGCTTTTAGTCGGATGCACCACATTTTTATTACAAAAGTTGTTTACACTGGTGTTATTTTTAAATGAAATATAAAAGATTATGGTAGAGAGTGGAAAATGTATATTCAGTTTGTTTTTCTGCCAGGCGGGAGAGCTATCACTTTGCCTAGAAAAAGATTGTAGTTATAAGAAGTGCCGACTAGGGGAGATTATGCTGCAAGTTTTATGACAAGTATTAAATTTTTCACAGATTCTTATAACATTTTTGAGTGCCTATAAAATTTTACACGTATCTGCGTTTCAACATTCAAAATTTAAGCACGTCGACGATACCGAAAACTACTCGTTTCTACAATAAAACTCGTATTTACGGTTACTTTACGTTGTTTATTTCAGCTTTTGACATTTACTGTAGATAGTGAAGGTTTCAAAATCCCCATATTCTAAGCTTCGTACACTTATTTGACGTTGCCTCAATATATAGATTAATCAATAAGTAATAGCGTAAAAAATGATAAGACATCAGATGAAAATAATGTAATTTAACTTAAGACTTTTCATCTTAGTTAGTGTGTCTTAGAAATATAGAGTGCTAAAATAAACATTTTTATTTGTTTCTTCTCTAATTAGAAACTAACTAACTAATAAAATATTTGGTAAATAGGCCTTTGAAGACAATACAATAATTATCTATGTTTTAACAATTGTAGAACCAGGACCCTTTCCCAGTACAATCCTTGCCCTGCAGTTACCTTATCAACACATATTTCTCCCCAGATAAGACTCTGCTGTGTTTTTTTTTACTAGGGGGGGGGTCTTGCTCCGCTACTTCCGCCTGAGGTCTTTTCCCATTCAGCATGTCTAAAAACACCCTCAATGCATAACTCTCATGAAAAGTTCCTGGGAGCGACCGCCAAGAAAGTTACGGGATCTGGTGCGAAAGCGGGGTAGACAGCGTGGCTCTAAAATGTGAAAAGGGCAACTTTAAGAGGTCCGACTGAGATGTTTTGTTTTCGCATTTTCCGCTCATATTCCCTTTTTATTTCCCCACCCAGCACCTCTATCCACTCCTGGTCCCCAAGATTTTTTTAGGGGTTGTTTGCAAGAAATGTTTCTTGTGCCTTGTGCACCCAGGGAGGTTCTAAGCATGTTTCGGAAAACAAAATTCTAAAAACCCTCCGTGAGGTAAACTACAATTTTACCAGATACATGTGATATTTACTTGATTTAGTGCTGTTGCGGCAATACAAATTACCTTCGTGTTTGTTACTTGCTTTGTTTGTTTTATTCATTCAGCTGACTGTGTAAATCATTACTAAAAATGCATGTAGAGATCCCCCAACTAGCACCAAAGTGATTGTAACTAAGATCGGAACTTGAAATGAGTAGTTATTACGTAATTGCCACTAATTCTAAGACTCTGTGGTAAAAATAACTTTATATTACACATTAGCAGTGACAATTACTTAATATTCACCATTTATAACTACTTTACAGTTACGCAACTTCTTAGTTGCTTTCAAGGTATTAGGAACGTCCTCGTTACTCACAGAACGACTCTAAAATTCCAGGAACTTGAAGGTAGCAAATGACAGTAGCCGAAACTATTTTATGTGACTGAAATGCTACATCAAAGTTGCAGCCACTTTCAAGTAGCATTTATAGTCGCCGCGACGTTGCCGGCCCTTTCATATTACACCTAGTGTGTAAATTGTTTTATTTATTATTTATGTAATCTAGTGATGAAATTGGCCACAATGAATTATCATTATTTGAGATAGACAAAAGTGTTAAAAGATAGAGACTGTATACAACCAACTAACAATTTAGAAAATTGGCCTTGGCCCAATTGTGGCGAGAATACATCTTGCCTTACATACTTTGTCCCTGTATTAGGGTAGAAATGGGCCAGGACTAACATATTTCTAAATGGTTAGTTGGTTGTATACAGTCTCTATTTTTTAACACTTTGTGTTATTTGGAGCTGCCGCGACAACATACTATTTGGTTCCGCAACTAGGTGGCGGCACGTTGATTCGTGCCTCACTACTCACTTAATGTTGGAAGGCTGGCTACCATAGTCGTTTTACTTTATAGATGTATTTTCGCTACAATTAGTATGCTGTACTGAAGAGCTCTAATTAGAGCAAAACCGGTCTACGGTTCTAATTGTGGCGAGAGTACATCTAGCCTTACATACTTTATCCCTATATTAGGGTAGAAATGGGTCAGGGCTGACAATTATCTAAATTGTTAGTTGGTTGTGGACAGTCTCTATTTTTTAACACTTTGTGATATTTGGAGCTGGCATGACAACATACTACTTGGTTCCGCAACTAGGTGGCGGCACGTTGATTCGTGTCTCACCACTCACTTAGTGTTGGAAGGCTGGCTACCATAGCCGTTTTAGTTTATATGTGTATTTTCGCTACAATTAGTATGCCCTACTGAAAAGCTCTAATTAGAGCGAAACCGGTCTACGGTTCTAATTGTGGCGAGAATACATCTAGCCTTACGTATTCAGTAATGTTAAATGCAATCCGTATATTTTAATACTCTTGGTCATTCTGCTTATCTAGCCAATAACAAAAGTAGCATGTTTGTTATTTTTAACGCTACAGTTTCTTCCTTTAAACTACTGTACCTGATTTTTTCAACTAAGATGCCAAAGATTACAAAAAATTTAAAAATGTTTATGACTTTTATTCTCTTACTTAAAAAAAGTGCTGATGTGTGTAGTAATATAAGCGGAAAGGTAAGCTAGGAAAGGTGAGGTCATATGAAAAACTATCTAGCTATGCTGATTTGTAATCCTTGCTGTTCTAAATAATCAGATACCCAAAAATTACCTCAAAGTAAAAGTCAAGACAATACTCCATATATATTTACAACATTCCAGCACTGTTCTGAAATATTGTTTATTACCAAATTATAAATCCAACGCGATGCACACAACATCTAATTTCAAAACATAACATGTAAGTAGTTCACTAAGTGAGTGGTGAACGTGTCGCCACCTAGTTCGGAACCAAGTACTATGTTGTCACGCCCGCTCCAAATAACACAAAGTGTTAAAAAAAGAGACAGTATACAACTAACTAACAATTTAAAAAATTGTTAGCCCTGGCCCATTTCTACCCCAACATAGGGACAAAGTATGTAAGACTAGATGCATTCTCGCAACGAAACCGGTCTACGGTTCTAATTGTTGCGAGAATGCATCTAGTCTTACATGTAAGTGGTTATTAACTACATAGGTGAAAGGAGAGCCTTGGCAGTAACTGGCCATGTGATATATTTCAATCTTTTTTCGCCATTACATAGTTGTATAATTTTAAACAAAATCTACAAAATTGTTAAATATGCGAAGCAAAAAGTTTTGATTACAATACGAGATGATAAAAAGTTCATAAGAGTAGCTTGTGATAAAGGAGAATTTATTGCTTTTGATTTATTCTACGAAAGTAAGGCAAACTATTAGCAGACATTTAATTGACCACATTTACAGCCAAGTCACGATCTGGTAAAGCATGGTGACATTTCATTTTACTAAATACCTTTTCGCTATCTTCTTATTGGAAACAGTGAGAAGTAGAAAGACGGAGAAATGAGTAATCTAGTAAGGATTTTATCTCAAGTATGGTCATTAAATTTAGTATTCTTTTAGCAAAGTCGGTTATAAAGTATATGCATATGGTGGAGCTTTTCAGCTCTTTGCGAGAATCTGTTTATGATGTGTTACGGCCCGTTTGGCTGCAGTCGGATACTTAATTGCAAATATTGGTGATTGGTTTTCGGCGCACGTTTAAGAGATTTCATTTCCAGTTCCGGCAGCGATATTCCAAGCACGGAAGACCGACATTCGTCCTTGCTCGCTCGCAAATGTCCAGTTATAAGCGATTGCCTTTAAAAGGAACTCTAGTTGGCTCTTCCTGTAAGCCTTCAGCCAGCAGGGAGCTCTCGACGCTCGTCTACTGCTATCGGCGACTATTTCGAACCCTAATTCTAAAGAAAAACGAAGACAAAGTAAAGCTACGTCTAAACAAAAACAGAGTTGGTGTTTATGTAAGGCGGAACCCTGTTTGCGTTTCCCAATAAAGGCGTCCTCCCATCTCGGTAAAGTGGTCAGAACAATTATGCCTTAGCTTGTTTTTCCTTTCTCAGATTCCAAGATAAGTAAGTGTGTGTAGCGCCACTGTACAATATTTCCTCTACGTCTGTAATCTCTGTTCTGTGTTCACTCTTCTAAGATCTTGATCAGAGTTCCTGTCCCCTTTCTTTATCACTTCGGTCAATTTTAAGCTCATGTTAGACTCCCATTCACGATGAGAATCTTCATTAATTAATTGTTATCCTTCTCCACATTCAATCATGCATTTTTGCTCACATACACCTATAATATTTTAATGAAGCATTTCTCGATTTAAATTTGTAGGAGCCCAATATCGTTTGTTTAACACTTCACGCCTGGTTGAGTATATCACGTTCTTCATTAAAAAGTTTAAGCTAATATCTCAAAAACTCGTAACCAGACTTGAATTGATAATAAGGAAAGAAACACTGCTTTTTCAAGATTATACGAAAATATTGGTAAATCAGTTTTATCAGAAGGGTGGCAAATCTGAACTTCTAATGAATGAAAAGTATACTAAAGTTACACTTTGTAAAACTTGTTAAAAGAATTATGATGCAAAAAATTCAACTTAAACTCTAATTATAAAATTTCTGCCTTCTTAATTATCAGATTATGATTTGGTAATGAGAATAATGATGACAATAATTACACAACACACAAGTTTACAAAACTGGTTAATAATAATATGCGACAAATAAGTTTTTAACAGACTTCAAAAAAGGAGGAGGTTCTATACTCATCTGTATGTATTTTCTTTGTATGCTCCCCGATATTTTAGTCAATTGTATCTTAATTTAAAAAAATCTTTTTTTGTGTAAAAGGGTCCTGAGGTGATCCATTTTCAAAAAGTCAGGATCTGATGATAAGATCTTAGGAAAATCGAGGGAAATCCTCAACAAACTTTTGCTGATATTTTTGTCAATTGCGGATCAACTTTAGTTTTTGTTTAAAAGGGAATACTCCTGAAGTGGTCTCATTTTCATTAAGTCAGGATCTGTAAATCGTATCGCTGGGAAATCGAGGAGAATCCCCAAAAAATGTTTATGTATGTTCATACGTAGACCAATTTTAAACAGTCTTTTTTGGTTTGAAAGGGTATACTCCTGAGGTGGTCCCCCAGTCAGGATCTGACGATTGAATCTCAGGGTAATCAAAAAAAAAATGCTGGAAAATTATTTTTTTATCTATGTTTACCGCTATTTTTGTCAAATTATTTTTGTGTTTGAAAGAGTATAATCCTGAAGCGGTCCCATTTTCAAAAGGTCCGGAACTGATGATAAGGAAATCCTCTTAAAATCTATGTAAGTTAGAGTTATACTGTATTACAGCACCTTGATTATATTACAGCAGTTTCTTAATACCGTATTCACTACGTACGTATATTTACACTAAAAATGAAAAAATAAACAGAAAACAAAAAAATCAAATCGACTTCAAAATGGGCACTAAAAAGCAAAAAATAACTGAATTACAGGTTTAATTCAAGACAAAATTAATTGAAATAAAATATTAATATATGCGCTACCTACTTACCTGTTTGAAGTCGGGGTCAAACCCAAAACACAATAATACTTAGCAATAATAACAGCTTAATTAATAAGTGATTATAATTATAATAAAATACCTCAATATGTTGTTAGTGATCAAATACTAACCCACGCTCACGTATTCGTCGCGTGCGCGACAAAACTTGCAATGTGGCGGAAGTGGACCTAGCCTATGTACGTACTACGCACGTAGCGCATATAATAACATGTCATTTAAATTAATTTTTGACTGTTTAATTAAACCTATAATCCAGTTATTTTTCGATTATTTTAAAGTCGGTTTATTTTTTGAAGTTTGTTCATATATTTTTCATCCTCTGATGACGCTAGCTTTGTTAGTGAAACGATCGCCAGGTCTTTAAAACGATATGTTGTGGTGATTTGGGTTTTCCAAGTATACTTAAAACTGGCACATTTATGAAAATTAATTAAATATGGCGACAAATTTGTTATAATATAGTTAATTAAAGGTTGAAGTGGTTAAGCAATTTTACTACACATTTACCAAATTTCAATTGCGTTATAATAATAGAGGTTAATTTCCGTTACATAGAATAAGCGAAAAATAATTAAATTTTGCAACCAAATGTTTGATCATCATGAAACTAGTAGGCAATTATTAATTAGCTACATAAAATATAACAAAGTAATAGAAAAAACGACGTGCGTGCATAAATTGTGGGTTACAATCAATCAGTTTAAAGCTTTTCATGCTAAATATTTATGCTGGAGTAAGAGGAGTAGTTATTAGTTTTTTCGAAGAAAAAATTATCTCAATGAGCGCGAACTGGGACCTGCAGAACGAACATTCGGGATCAATTTAAATTACACGTTATATATATATATATATATATATATATATATATATATATATATATATATATATATATATATATATATATATATATATATACAGTGTAATGATTAAGTTTGGAACATAATTCAGAAGGATAGTCTAATTATTTTTTTTTAACTACCAACTTGTTAGGTAAAAATTACGTTTATGACGTCACCTATTTCTGAATGATGACGTCGTGATAATTTTTTTAAAAGACAACCATATTTTTTTGCTGTTTTTCCTGAGACCAGCCAACTACTCAAATGCCGATGAAAAAAAATTGGTACATGAATGACAACAATTTTTTTGAAAAAAAATGCATTATTTCTTTTAAAAAGTGAAAACGTAAATTTAGTAAGAAATAACAGATATTTCTCACTGTTTTTATTTAGAACGAGTTTTCTTAAGAATAATAAGGTTTTCCTTTACTTTTATAAAGTAATGAACACTTGATTTTGTGATTTGGCAGGTGGAACGAAACGTAAAGTCAAAATAAATTTTTAACAACATTCGTTGTGATAAGTTATTGATTATTTGCTGTTATCAATATTTAGTTATTGGACTTTTGTCGCAGTATGAATTTGTAATTCAGTGAATAAAGACAGTAATGTTAAATCGTGAATTAATTTCCATTATTACCTGCCGTTTAAATTATTTAAGAGTCTTAGTGCTGAAAGTGTAAAAGTGTTAAAAGTTATCAATTCTAATTTGAATTTAGCAAAAATGGCCCGTTTAAGTGAAAGGGAGAGAAAAGAGATATTAGTGATGATGGAATATGGCGACAGGCTTAGAAGTCATCAGGAAGCATGCGTGTTATTTAACCAACACCATCCTGATAGCCCGCTAATTGCAAGATCTACAGTAAGTAAACTGGTTTTGAAATCCACAGGCACGGGATTCGTAAAAGATTTGCCTCGACAAGGTCGACCTCGAGTAAGTGAAGAAGTCAGATTGGATTTATTGCTTGAATCCTCACCATTCTACAAGGCAACTAGCTCTAGATCCCTAATTAACAATGTGGACCAATGTTTAGTGATAAAATTATTACAAGAAGAGAAGTATCATCCTTACAAAGTGCAATTGATACACAAGTTAAACGATGATGGTTCAGACCACCAGTTATAGCTTTGCGAACAATTACTGTAACGATCCGTTGAAGATCCCAATTTTCCCGATAACATTATCTTTTCTGATGGAGCCACTTTTTGCCTGAATTAGACAGTAAATTGTTACAACTCAAGATATTGGTCACGAGAAAATCCTCATCGGTCTCAAGGTTCCCACAGTCAAGGTCATGGCAAAGTCAATGTATTGATGAAAATAATCGGACCGCGTTTCATAGGGCATTACATTTTTCAAGGAAATGTTATAGCAGCCCGCTATTTTAATTTCTCGCGATTGGATTTAGTGCCAATTCTGGCAGTAATTTTTCCAAATTCCACGAGGCAGATGTGCCACATCAAGATATTTGGTTTCAGCAAGACGGGGCTACTCGTCACTTAGGTGTAGACGTCCGTCAATATCTAGATGCTCCATTTCCTGAAAGAATGATAGGCCATCGAGAAGTAATTGAGTGGGCATTGCGTTCTTTAGACTTGATTTGATTTTTTTCTGTGGGGTTATTTAAAATCGAAAGTTTATTTCAACAGATCAAACAAATTAAAGGAGCTACGGCAAAAAATTCGCGTTCAAGTGGAGCAAATTGGTCTTGACATTTTTGAACACAGTGTACAAAGTGTCTACACTCGTATCGGACAATGTTAAATGGTAGGTCGAGAACAATTTGAACATTTGCGCTAAATTTTGTGTTTTCCTTGGTTCAGTAATCGTTTCCATTAAACTCACGGTTTCATGTTTCAAACTAAATATTATATATATATATATATATATATATATATATATATATATATATATATATATATATATATATATATATATATATATATATATATATATATATATATCACACGGATAATTCAACAACAATACACCGATTTTGATAAAATTTGGTAAGTACCAACCTTTTGTAAATGACAGTGATGGGTTCGTTACCCAGAAAAAAATGGCCAGTTCTTCCAGGAAAATATTAGGCTCTCTCCAGGAATTTTTTCTGGCTCTGAAAGTAACAAAGCTATGCCAACCAGATTTAGTACGTTGGTCAAATTATAAAACGTGCAATAAACATGAATATTTAGATCCCTAAGTCAGAAGAAAAAAAGTTATAAGCATTTAATGAAAAAATAATTGTGTACCTCAGAAGAGGGCACAAGACCAAAATATTGTGTGGCAAGCAGAATCTATTAAATTATACAGACAAAGATTCAGGTTTCTTAGCGCAAAAAGAAGAAGAAGCACAACACAAATTTATAGTTTATCTTCTGAAAATTGGTGATCTCTAAACAAAGATTATAGAATTTACACGATTTAATTAAAATATACACAAAATGCACTTGAAGGAGATCTTATTTGCAATATTCTGACAGCAGCTCGAATTAAGGGCAAGTATAGCCGACGAACTTAAAAACGTCATTAACGGACGGCATATTTCACACTTTTTTTTTCTAGGATGTTCAAATATTAAGTGTCGGGCATTTCATATTTTAGCTCGATTACTAAAATCCAACGTTGTAAATACTAATAATAATAATAATTTACAAGAGACTCCTGGACTTTTTATTGCATACTTTTTGGATATCTGTATATATCTGGTAGTCTTCAGCATAGTTAAGAGTCTCGAAATGTATGTTCATATATTTACGTAGATAGCGTTATGAATCTAGGACAGTCGTAGATCTATCAAACCGATATTATCAAAAAAGTCACCTTTTTTGTTTGCTTTATGGTTTAGACCTATTTGAAATCGTATACATATCTAGGTTTTTCTAGGTTTGTAGTTGCGAAATTATCAAGAGTTTAATATTTCGAAATCGATTATTTTTAAACCATTGGTGTTGAAAAACTTATTATTTAAACGACAAACCAAAGAATAATACATTGCAGAGCTCAGTCTTGTACCAACTCTCAAACAGTGTATAGGTAAACGTACCATAATAAACACAATTATCTTAAGAAATTCTTATATAGGGTACCCCATTGAAAACGAGCTGGCAGCCGTAACTGCCAGGAAATATATTTCGTCGAAAAAACCCTGAAACGCTTCAAATTTGCTTGTGAGAAGGACAACTTTTGCCTCAAAAAGTTTAGCCCAAACTTTACCCTCATAAGCGGGGGTGTCATCCCTCAATTTTTTAAATAGGAATAGGGCCCATGTGAAAGCTCGTTGAAAACAACTTTTTATTCCCTATATCTTGCTTTTTTACTTTTAAGATTCGGTATATTCGTTGATAAGATATGAATTTTTGAAACTAATGCATTTTCCGAGAAATACTTAATAATAATAATAATAATAATAATAATAATGATAATAATAATATATTTATCACAATTATAGAATGAGTCATACAAAAAAGCTTGGCTTGTGCTTGTATAAGACACATTTTCTATAAAGGGTGCATTCTAAATAAAACTGTCAAAAATGATTGAGTTGGGCCTCACCAAGGTTCATTACAAGATAAAAATGTTATTCAAAGGTTTGCGTTATTTGATACCATAACGCGCTTACTGCGTCTCGAATTCGGTAGATGATGTGGTAGACAACATGCGATAACAATAAATGACGGCACATTGCAGCTACCTATTCACTGCCATTGCAATGGTTAGTATTGTTTCTTATTTCCCATTGTTATATTAACATTGTTATTAACAGATAAGTACCTATTGATATTAAATATGGCAATCTTCTTTTGATTTTATTCTTAAAGTATTATTTTGCACGCTATTATGCATTCTTTTGGAAAATAACTAAGAAAATAATTGAAATAAAAAGATTACTATCTCTATTTAAAGCTGTAAATTTAACTGTTATAAAGTCTGTACATTTTCTTTGATTGTTTTAGATGAATATTTTCATGGCAGGTAAAATTAATAATGTCCTTATCATAATCACGTAGTGTAAGATTTGATAAAATATATTACTATGTGTTATAAAAAAGACAACTATTAAATTATTAGGTACAACTTAAATTTTAAAAGTCCGAATGCGGCGAGTCCGTTGTGGTAACAAATTTTCATTAAAATAATCTATTTTTTATACGAAAGTTGCAAGGAAACTTGGAGAACCAAAATCACCGCAACAGATTTTAAAAGACCTGACGATAACTTGGCAGTGAAACGATCGTCAGGTCTTTCAAAAATGTGTTGTGGTGATTTTGGTTCTCCAAGTGTGCTTATCAGTGCTCACCACAGGTTCCAATCTTCACTTAGTTAACGAAAGTTGTATATAAACACATGAAAATTGAAACTGACCGCGGATATTGGTTCTAGGGTTCTTGGTTTACACTCATCTAAAGAAATCTTTCGAACAACTCAACGTCGTTTTCTCATCGAGCAATCTTTTTCTACACAAACTTGTAAAAAAAAGATTCCATGAAAATTCGTTGAAAATATTATTTCCGCAAAAATTGATTGAATTTTTTTTAAAGAAATTTATATAGTATTTTTCCAAGAAAATTCCCTAAAAGAATTATTTTGCACAAAAACTCATTAAAACATTATTTTTCACGAATTGTACTGAAAAATGTTCTATAAAAATTTTGCTAAATAGATTTTCGCAAAAAATTTTTACACAAAATCGTTTTTTTTTTAATTAAAACTTTTTTGCGTTCTTACAAATACATTTTTCACACACAAAAAAAGAAAATTATACAATAGAATATAAACACAAATGCGTAAAAACTGTTTCTGTGATTCACAGGTTTATTTTGTCTGGGCATGCTGTAAAAAGCGAAAGCGGTTGCAGGGAAAACAAGAACTTGAAAAGCTACAGAAAAAGTTTCGTCGTCTGGATCGAGTATGAAACAGTTTCACAAAGTCACCAAGTTGATGCACCAACAAACAATCTGATCTGCTATTAGAACTAAAGTAACAATATGTGCCAAAATCGCAAGACTTCATTCTGGCAGAATGCTGTAGCTAGATTCGATGAAATAAATATTACGTTTGTGTTCCTTGTTTCGCTCTCTCTCTCTCTCTCTCTCTCTCTCTCTCTCTCTCTCTCTCTCTCTTTCAAAAACTGATTTGAACAAACATGGCACATATCTTCATTTTATTAAGACCGAGGAGGAGTTTGTTAGCCAGCTCAACGAGACCAGTTTTCCTAAAAAAAATTTGATTCCTGAAAAATATTCTCAAAAAGTAACAAAGTAATACTAATTCAATTTGATAAGTTTGTTGGCCCGGTAAAGTCATTATTACATGCCAAAATTCAACTTTCTAGGTTTATAGAAAATTGAGTTATTCGAATTTGAAATATTTAATAAAAATTCGCTACAATAGTGCACTTGCTGCGTCCATAATTGTTTATATTTTTAGACCAGAACAACGACACCTCACACTACCTCTAACTTACAAAACAGAAAAGTTTGGTCTTTGTATCTCCAACCCCTAATGCTGGATCCTCCATTGTTTGGTTCACATGTCTTTAAAAAATTGTATTTCTTTTTATTTTAAATACATATTTAACATTTTTACCCCTACCTTGAATTGTATTATACTGACTGACTACATCTGCGGCTCGCCTATTTATACTGTCCATAGTGATTCTAGACCTTCTACACTGTTCTACACCTCTCACTTCTGGTCCATCCTGGAAATACAATTACAGAGTGTTCACTGTTACCCAAACACTTTATAGTATGCCTGTAACCTAGAAGTGACAAAGTTAATGAACCTAATTCTCATAGAGACGGGTGTGGCGCTTCTGCCCTCTTATATTCGATTGTCTCGGTCGAATTTTGACATTTCTTGGTATGGCGTACGTCTGTGCATGTGGACCACCTTCATCTTGCTCTTTGGGCTCCTTTGAATGCGATAGAGAAGGTCATCGATCCCTTTGACGACCTTATACGGACCTTCCCATAGTTTCTGTAGTTTCGGTGACCGTCCCTTCTATCCTACTGGATTGTGAAACCACACCCGATCTCCTTCTTTAAAACCAGCTGAATTCGCCCACACGTCATAACGGGTCTTCATGAGGTCGCTTTCTACTCGTATATGCATTCTGAGAGCAGAATTGATGGCTTCCATTCTTTTTTCAAAATCTTTGATATACTAATGAGTTATACGTGGAGCATCTGTGGGCTTTCCAAATATGAGATCAGCAGGAACTCTTAGCTGTCGCCCAAAGACCACGCTGGCAGGGGTCTCCAACGCAGCATTGAATCTTTCCCCAATTCCGTCAGATTGGGGGTGCATGGGCGTGGTTCTCGTATTTTTGATTCCCATCAGCTCGCACACCTTCTAGCACACCAAATCTGAACAAAAACTCATTCGCCAATACTTCTGCAACGGTGGTGGCCTCTTGATTCGGAACTGCAAACACTTTTGGGCACTTGCTAAAATAATCAATGGCTACAAGCTTCCAGTGATTTTCTGTGTCTGTTCTAGGAAAAGGTCCAGCTATGTCGATTGCAATTCTTTCGAGTGGGGCTCCCACGTTGTACTGCTTCATTAGCCCACTGGTTTTTGATGCAGGCCCCTTACTGGATGCACACTCTTGGCAGGTTATGCACCATTCCTCTACATCAGCTCTACATCTTCACTAATAAAAACGTTATCTGACCTCCAAAGTTTTTTTACCTCTAAATGGCCTCTACCTGCTCCGCCATGAATCTCCTCGACCACCTCTCTAACCCTTGGCCGCGGGAGAACTATTTGCTTCAATGTGCAGGTTGCATCCACCGACTTCCAATTTCTGACCACAAGACCATCTTTGATTTCAATAGAGTCCAACTGAGCCCAGTAACTTTTCATGGAAATGTTTTTATCACTAACTTCGGACTAAACGGGTCTTTCGTGGCAAGTCTCCTTCCATCTGTATACTGACTAGATACCAGGGTCTCCTTTTTGGTCCTACGTTAACCTCTGTCGGACCCCTGGGTTAACTGGTGGCACCGTTGTCCTCCTGCTCACTTCGAGATTCAACCCTTCTTTGTTTTCGGCAGAGATGCAATGCTTGCATTTTGGTGGGCAAGGTCTCCTAGATAGTGCGTCGGAATTACCGTGCTGTCGTCCAGGGCGGTGCTCGATGATAAATTTGAACTCTTGAAGGCGTTCAAGCCACCTTGCCATCTGACCGTCTGGATTTTTAGATTGACGAAGCCAGCGTAGCGAAGCGTGGACGCTTCAAAGGAGAAATTCTTGACCATATAGATATTGGAAAAAATTCTTGATAATGGCTAGAAGTTCTTTTCTCGTCACACAATAGTTCTTCTCTGCTTTGGACAGAGCTCTGCTGAAATACGCTACAACCCTCCCTTGACCTCCCTGTTCCTGGGAAAGAACGCCTCCAATGACAACATTGCTTGCGTCCGTATCAACAATAGACCGGTGACCAGGCTGAGGGTATCTTAGAATCGGGATGAACAGAGAGCCTGTTTTAGTGTCTCGAGTGCTCTTCCATAATCATTAGTTCAAATCAAGCGTGCCTTTTCTTTCGTCAGTTTATGCAAAGGTTTCACGATGTCAGCAAACCCCTTTACAAAACGTTGGTAATATGTGCAGAGGCCCAGAAAACGTCGCAGCTGATGTACATTGGGGTGTTCCAGTTCATAATACAGCTTGTCTTCTTTGGGTCGGTTTTGACTCCATCTGAGGTGATAATGTGGCGTAAATACTTGACTGCTGTTTGAAAGAGACAGCATATCTTCGGATTTGATTTTAAATTGGTTCCCTGTAGTTTTTGAAACACATTAGTCATGTGATTTTTCGAACCACTTTCCTAAGATAATGATGCCATATAGGTACACGAGGCATGCTTTCCAGTGTAGATCTCTTAGAACTGTCTTAAACGTGGCTGGAGTATTACACAACCCAAATGGCATGACATTGATCTGCCACAGTCCACTGCCAGTGGTAAACTCAGTCTTTTCTTTGTCGTTGGGCTCAATCTCGACTTGCCGGTAGCCACTTTTC
Organism: Tillus elongatus; assembly: GCA_964006375.1. Taxonomy (NCBI): domain Eukaryota; kingdom Metazoa; phylum Arthropoda; class Insecta; order Coleoptera; family Cleridae; genus Tillus; species Tillus elongatus. The sequence goes on from OZ023269.1 coordinate 42,582,576, forward strand.
AAGTCCAATGTCGAAAACCATATTTCACCTGCCAGTGTATTAAGTGTATCATCAATTCTGGGAAGTGGATAGCTGTCTAACTAACACTACTGGAGAGGCCCATGGGCCTTGCGATGGTTCTATAACTCATGCCTGCTCCAACTCCCTTAGCATTAAGTCAACTTCGTGCTGTTTTGCCAATGGTACCCTTTTCGGTTGTTGCTTGATTGTGACAGATGTTCCAGTCTCAATGCAATGGCGTACTAGGTCTGTTCTTCCAAAATTGTTCTTGTCGGTTACGAAAACGTTGCGATATTTGAACAGCGTTTTGCCACTTCCTGCTTCTGTTGTGGAGAAACATTTCCACTAGCTTCTTCATTCTGCATGTGGTTTATCCGGGGTGGACAAGGCTGGTTCTTCTTGGTTGTGGCAACGCTATATGGTGGTTACTGGTGAGAATGTTCTGATTTCGAAACCTTTGGACATCTTCTGATCAAAGCTCTTAAGGTTGGATATTCTGACAGCTGCCAGTTCTTTTGCTTGAACAAGAGTTTTACCGACTAGTAGAGCTGAGACAAGATCATTGTCTTCTAGTTCCATAATGCCCATTACTTTTCCCGGAATATCTTCACTGGAACAATACTGTTATTCTGAGCTCCCACAATGTTATCTTCTTTGGCGGTGACTTTTCGAATGACAAGGTAATTGACAGTCGACATAACTACTTCCGCATCACCAATATTTAAAACATTGTTCTCGAGATCTTACATGGCACCGTGACCTGGTAGAACATCTAGACCAAGTATAATATGGTCTCATATGGCGGCAACAATAACTCGTGGTTTGGTCTTCCAAACTCCAACTTGTAGCTTGACGTCAGTCTCGCCAAATACGCGAATATGTTCCCCGCCCGTTGAAGTCACTTTGTAGGCTCTTTCTGGTTCTCTTACAAGCAAGCTTGGTATTATATCGCCAGTGTCTACAACCATTTGAGCCTTCTTGTCGCTGTATCCGTTTACGACGAGCGTGTTGCCAAAATCGTTGACCTGTGAAATAGTTGTCGACTTCGGGGCAGTGTGGTGTGCAGCCAGCTCTCGCCCCATAAAGCTAGCCGCATTTAGTTTTCCTGTACGTTGGTTGATGATGATCTTGGACCCCGACATTCACTTCTTATGTGCCTCAACTTGCCACAGTTACAACAGCGTATGTAACTTGGACCATGACCTTGCATTGGCCCCTTATCGCTTGTGAGCTTCGTCTGTTCTACTATCTTCTTTAGTAGCTGTGTGGCTTCGGACGAATCTGCTTTATTTTCTTCTTCTGGGAGACTGCGAACTCTCACATTGCCTCTGGAGGCTTGTTTGGCAGCTTCAAATTCTAGTGAATGTGCCAAAGCATCGCTCAAGCTTGTATGTCTCACCATCCTCAGCGCCTGTTGAGTGTCGGTATCCCTGATGCCGTCAATGAACATTTGCAGCGACAGCTGGTTCAAAAATTCCACCGGAGCTGTGGGGAAAGGTGATCTGGTTTGTCTGGCAACGTCGAGTTCAAATTGTTGCAGAGTTTCACCCGATTTCTGCCAGCAACTGTTCAACTGAGTTTGGCATAGCTGTTGTAAATGCTGGTCGTCAAATCTCATTTCTAGGTAATATCTAATGTTGCCGAGTCTATCCTGCTCTTCCCTGGTGACACCTTAGAGCACATCTAGGGCATATCCTCTGAGACATACAATTAGCGAAGTCGCTTTACCTCTCTTGCCTCAACCATATGCTGTAGCAGCAGCTTCAAAAGGGCGTAGATAAATACCCCACGGGCTATCTTCGAGTCTGATGTTTCCCTTGACTAGGGCATCACACTTATTTTCTAGTGGTTGTATTTTCTGCTGCACTTCCTCTAGTATATTCGGCAGCTTGTTAGGTACATCGTCGCTGATACCTATTACTTGTTTTTTACTTGCTGGAAGATGTCGTCTTTTACCTGCTTCATACGTTCGTCGACACTTAAAGTAATATACTAGATTCTGCTTTGCCCCTTTCTTTTCTTTTTCTTTGCTTCTTCATCTCTTCTTCTCATTTCCTCTTTTGTCTCTCAATGTCTTTTGCTGGCCTCTTCATCCCTTATTCTCATTTCTTCTTTGCTTCGTCGTTTCTTTTCTTTGCTTCTTTTTTCGAATATCGAAATTCGAATATCTGGGTGTCCATATTGACTGTTGCGCTACGTTTATTAGGCATAGACGTACATAAATCTGCTACGCAGTTTTTCTGTTTCAAAAACGTACCCAGTTATAAATTACTACTGACACTGATCTTCCAGAGGTTCTAGAAATTTCCACGTTTATCAACGAATATTCTGGAAAATATTTTGCTTAACCAGCTTGCAAATCCCACTTCTAACAACAGTGTTACGTTCTTTGTGGTTCTGGATTTGCAGATCAACAAAACACACCTTTTCAAACCACAAATTTATTACAACCAGCTATTTTCCAACACCACCATTAACTAAAATATTTCTCTCTATTACTAAATGTCTATAATCTACTTCTCGCCTCTATTAATTCACACTGCACTGATTCACTTAATACTCACTCACTATATCTGCAGCTCGTCTATTTATACTGTTCTACACTGTTCTACACATGTCACTTCTTGTTCCTTTTGCAAATATAATTCGTTATATATATATATATATATATATATATATATATATATATATATATATATATATATATATATATATATATATGGACACTGACCCTGGATATGGGTTCTAGGGGGCCTATTGGCGCTCATTTGAAGAACCTTTTTCCAGATTCAAAAGTCGGGGTCCCCTCATTTTGTAAGGAAATTCACTAAAAATATCCCGCATCTAACTAAAAAACATGTAGTATTTGGTAACTTGTAAGTGAATTTAAAAAAAAAAAATCACTAATGAGGAGATCCCGACTTTTGAATTTTGACAAAATTTCTTCAAATGAGCGCTAATTAGGCCCCCCAGAACACATATCCGGGATCAGTTTCAATTTTTATATGTTTATATATATATATATATATATATATATATATATATATATATATATATATATATATATATATATATATATATATATGTATGTATGTATGTATGTATGTATCACACCGATAACTCAAAAGATAATGGGCCGATTTTGATTAAATTTGGTGAATAAATTCCCATTGCAAATGGCTTGGATAAGTTCGTTAGCCAGGAAAATCTGCCCAGGTTTTCCCAGAAAATTTTGTGTTTTCTTTCGAAAAAAATTTATATCTCCGGAATTAATAAAGTCAGGGCAGCCAAATTTGGTACACGGATTTATATCCTTATAGTAAGTTACCTACCAAAATTTAGCTATATAGGTCAAAAGACAAAAAAGTTATAGGCATTTAAAGAAAAATAAATTTGGCTTTTCCTCAAAGCGTCAAGTTGCGATTTAAAATGTCAAAATCGGCAACATTTAGGCAAATAACTTGAATCTAATACGGGCTATGGAAATCAAATCTCTCAAGAAGGATGTTTTACAAACCCTGAAGTCTTAGTTTCAACAGTCATTGTCCTTCATTTTACTAAAATGTTTCCAGAAAATATATTCCAAATAGACCCTTTCTCTGATGCTTGGCAGTAGCCTTAGCTATAGAGCTTATCGTTTAATGGTATATAATTTTTGTAGAAGTTTCGTAAAAAATCAATAAAGCTCAATATAACCGTTATTATAGAATATGTGAAAAAAATTTGTATACATTAATTATAGGGTGTCTTGAGCTACATCTTAAAAAATATTTCTACAATCACAGGGTGGCCCATAAGTCGTTGGTGATACAAATTTTTTTTTTTTAATCAAACACGGCTTATGTTATTGCATTTTTGCATTTTGCATCGAAATATAATGCATGTTTGTAGGAAAAGAAATTCTGGATGCAGCAATTGCGTTATGGTAGGGAATTTTGATCAAATGCTTCATATTTGAATAGCCAAATTTGCTATTAACCTATAAGGTTGACCAAGAAACGAGTTTTTCCGGGAACACTTTAAGTTTACTTTTAGAAATTTTTGTGCATTTTCACACAATAAAGTTATTTTTACTATATAGGTTATACTGGTACCCAAAATTGATGCCTACTTTTTTAAAAAGAAAACACCCATATTTGCAATAAAAACATTTTAATGAAAATTCACTACCATAACGCACTTGCTGCGTCCAGATTTTTTATCATAAATCACGAATTTGTTATCCGTAATGAGTTTTTAAAGTTTCCACATTTACACGCTCTCTTTAAAGTCAAGACACTCATATTTTTTCTGCTAATTTGTTGGTGTTTTAACGATAGTAATATACTACAATTGCTCTATATAAATGAATTTCCACCAAAATGCCTAATAATTTAATGCAGTGTCCATAACTTGGTGACCATAAATGCTTTAATGGTTTTCGGTAATGGAAGCCGCTTGTATAGAAAGTCGTGCCATATTCTAAACGATTGTACTAGATTTTGTCTATCACAGTAAGCTTAACTAAGTTAAGCTATTATTATAAATGGAAGATGTAAAAGGCATGTAGAGATATTGTGACTTGCATAATTAAATACCTGTGAGTTATAAAATATAATCAAACTTAATTCTTGATAGCTTTACCGATAAGATCATTTAAATGTTATCTTTTTCAAACAATCTGTCAGGGTTAATTATATAAAAGCTTATCAAGGACCTATTGAAATATAACCTAATGAAAATAGACGCCCGAGATATAGGTTAATAACACACCTGTTGAATAAAAGTGTACGAAGAATTATTCTGCAATTGCTAGGCAAATCGATAAAGAATATATTGTAATTTTGCTGCCAGAAAAATTGATGAGTAGGATCTAAAATAGTTGATTATGAATAATGCATTGTAAACAAAATTACGCTGCTTTAGAAGATGGTGTTTAAGTATTTAAGGGATTACCATCGAGCAGCTTTTAAACAGTATTTAACAGTTCTGGTGGATTAAACGCCTAGTGATACCAGATTTTCAGAAAATTATTTTAAAAGTTAACTTATATTTTTATTTCAGCTGACTGGGACTAGAATTGTAGTCAAACCGGTTAAGCTCTGCCCGATGGACGTAACGTTCCAAGCCAACTTAGACCCCCCACACACACACACACACATACACACACACACACATGTCACTGGAAAATTTGAAAAAAGGTTTTGGGAGTCGGACAACATTAGGGAAGGAACCACACTACTAGTAATTAATGTCAATTAAGGAGAAAATGATAGCACAGACTCTTTTAATTCGCCGTAAGAAATTCTTTACAGTTATATAACGTTGTAAGGTATATTTTTTTAGGTAATCTTGTCTTAAATAAGTTACGTTAGCGTCGTGTAAATAAATTTAGATTCGTTCATTTAATATGGTATATGTTCCGCATCTCATGGTCGACTCCCATATTGGCTGCTACTCGCTCTTAAATCTTACATCAATAAGATTGCATTGTTCGTAGCACTCGCGCCTACTGAATCGAAGTGATCTGTAATTGTAAAACATATTCAACCTTAATACAATTTCTTAGAGTGATATAAAGTTTCACAATATCTAGAGCCATCCTGCAAAGAACTAACAGGCATCATCACCCAGTATTCATCGCAGCTACCTTCCTCAGACCACGTTCTCGTCAAGTAAGTGCCATCCGTGATCTTTTGTAATATCTTAAATATTTGATGCCACTTAATTCATTAACAGTTGACTAATTAGTCCAATTAAAATTAATTGATAGTCATAGAAAAATAACTTTTGAAACGTTAACCCCCAAGAGATGAGCTTTTGTTAAATTGAATACAAGCTTTCTTTTCATAAATAATGACCAAACTATTTATATAATATACCCTATTAGGTTCAGCGGTTAATTTTCTACTTTGTCAGCTAAAATGACCACAAATGTTTCATTAGTATATAAAGTAGCGCACCTCTATGAAATGTGTCACACGTTATTAACAAGCTAAATTGAGGAATATTAGTATTTATATTGCTTTTTACCATTGTGCACTACAACCAAAACAATTAATAATGATAGTAATAACATAACGGTAGACAAAATCTACACACAGAAGCCTCAGACTTGTGCGGATTGACCTTTCACACACACACACACACACACACACACACACACACACACACACACACACACAGATATATATATATATATATATATATATATATATATATATATATATATATATACATATATATATATATATAATATATATATATATATATATATATATATATATATATATATATATATATATATATATATATAGACAGACAAAGGACACCACCCCTAACATCAGAACTCGCCCTTTACATATTCGAGTAAAGAAGATAGACTGGCTGAATATGGGACTGGAACCCGCGACCTCCTAGTCTGAATTCTAAAAGCTACTCGCTTCGCGAAGTTAGCTTTTTTGTCTTAATGTCTAAATTAAAGCAATTTTGTTTTAAGACGATTCGTGTCGAAATAAAAAAGAAAATTTGGTTTAGCCTTACATTTCTTAAAGCATATAAGCTTCTCCAGGATTTGCTATGTAATATTTTGGGTTATTTCTGCACCCAGGTTGTAGTTTACAAAACAGGGTAGTTACTAAAAATGCAGCGAAAGTTCAAGGGTTTCCAATTCGTGTTGTTTTATGAAATATTGTTGCTTTGACGATTTACGGAAGGCTGCTTCAATACGAGGAGATTTATCTTTAGTAAGGAAGGTACTTATTTTGGATAGATATTAGAAGTATTGGCTTTTAAAACTCAACAATATTGGTTAGGTTTAACTATGCGATTCAATTAGCACCTGCACCGCCAGGAAATAATTTTGTTATCCATATGATAAGCAGCAATTTCACTGGACACATATTCACTTAATGCTTATAAAATTACCCTAATGAAACTTAGTGATACCGTACTTTTTATACCTGGCTATTTATTGCGTCTTGTCACTGTAAGCCTTAGAAACTTCTCAAACTTTGGCTGTGAAATTCTTTATCGTGAAATATTTTACGAATACATTCATAAAATAGACAAATTTATACCCAATTAAATACCAGAAAGGCACCAAAGACGGCAAAAAAGGGAAGAAAATGCGATGAGCGTGGTAGAGAATGATTTAGATACTTCCACGATAAAAACAAAAACAGTAGTTGTTACACTCATATACAGTGAATTTAAGCATTAATTCTAAGATTTTTTCCTATACATTACATTTTCTAATGGCTTTTTCAAATATTGCTCAAAATCCTTATTTATTAAGGCTTATTCTTTTACCGACAAAGTTAATTAAAATAATAACGTGATATATATATATATATATATATATATATATATATATATATATATATATATATATATATATATATATATATATATATATATGGGCTACAGAAAACCCACAAGGGTTACCTGAAAATCGTTTTGACCTTTATTAAGCCTTTGTGTTAGTTTACTGTTACTGTTAACTGTCAATGACGGGATAATTGGACTGAAAAGTTTTCCTGTGAAGCATATTTATATTTTTTGAGGCAGTCACTAACTACACTGCTAGGGTATGTGCTGTTGGCAACGAGAAATAAAATGCAGTTAATGCACGATGTGGAATAAGCGCATTATAGTGTCATTGCCCATGACTTTCTAATTGAACATATCGGGATGCATGAGCTCGTCGGGGCTGACATCACATATGGCCGGTTAGATATCTTGACTTAAACCATATAGATGAGGTTAACTGAAGTCATTAGGACATAAAAATCACAAAAAATATTTTTTTGAGAAATTGCATTGTTGATTGATAAAACGCCATAGGGCACATCCGTGGGGTTTTAGAAGAAGTCCGTCAGTCAACGAGGAGAACATTGAATTTATACGATGAGGTATTGAGAAGTGCTTAACTTACAACATTTTACTTATTTTATATAAGACTTATACAACACATTTAGCAGAACATTTATAGCGCAAATCCAAACCCTTAACATTTTTTTTTTAAATCTTGGTCCTCAAACTACTCCCCAGCGGCACATTATGTCCGTTGTTTGTCAATATTCTTCTATGAGCAGATCTCGACTTTTGACTTTTGGAAAAATTTATTTAAATGAGCGCTAACTGGGCCCCACAGAATACACAGCCTGGGTCAGTTTCAATTTTTATATGTCTATATATATATATATATATATATATATATATATATATATATATATATATATATATATATATATATATATATATATATATATATATATATATATATATATATATATATATATATATACATATATATACGATGTGTCCCAAACTGGATGGGAATGTATTGCTATCTCCGTTATTATTAGAGATAGGGAGACGGTTAAATTAGAAATGTTTTGTAGAATTTCATGCTCCTTCCAAATATGACTTGTATTTTGCCCTGCCTCTTTTTGTTTTCGAGTTATTTAAAAAAAATATCGATTTCTTTTTTCTTCAATATCTAAGTAGCGTTGATCTGACATGTCTAAGACTTGCACATTATCAGGACACTTTTTACAGAGTAATCTTTTTGTGATATTCTCAACTTTGGATTGTCATTTATTTTCGGGCTACAGGAGTCAACGTTTGTTTTTATTATGGCAGCAATATTGGATTTTTGGCTCATGTGATAGCCTGTGAAAAGCGATTTCCAATAATGTACAACATGCTTGAGAAATCTTGTAATTGCACTGAGAATTTTAAGAAAAACCGTTTTGAAGATAGTAGGCTATGAAATCCAATACCAGAAAACAAATGACAAAAAAACAAGTGTTCAAAAAGCAGTAGGCCATGGAGTCTAACAATAGACTTCTATTTCTAACTAAATTTTCGTAATAATTCACGATAAAAAAATAGGAGCTTTGAGCCCCCGATGAATCTGCCCATTATTACAAATGATATTTTAGATTACAACATTATCCTAAAAATGGTTATTTAATATATATTTAATTAAATAGGTAAACCTAGTAAATAACTACATTTACTAACAGAACTCAATAAAAAGGAGATTAATGATTTACAAAGACGACTTTGAATATTGTTTGATTTTTAAGCGTAACTCAACTGAAAAGCAACAGAAGAAAGGTTGCTATGGATATAATACTATCGCGACAATTAAGAATACTGTCAATTATTCTCAATTATCTGAACAATTTGAAATGTATTTAACACGTTGCTTAAAATTTTGTACAAAATAGTTTGTTTCTTGTTTATTTTAAACATTATTCAACAATATGTTCAGTAATAAAGAATATTTTGACATGTTTGAATGTTATAATCATTCTAACCGTAATACTGAGGCAGCTGCAAATTCAGATCAAAACAACTACCAAGAAAGACGACAACCAAACACCAAAATATTTCGCAGGATAGTGACCAAACTATTGAACGACGGTAGCCTCCGCACAAAGAAAATACCAATACCTAGAAATCAAGAAAGAAATAATGCCGTCTTACAGGTTTAAAACAAAAACGCTTCACAATCTGTTCGGTTTTATGGTGAACAAATTGACGTTCCAAAAAGTACGGCACACCGTGTATTAAAACAAACTCATTACCATCCATACAAACCTACAATCGTACAGGGCTTAAATGTTGACGATTACCCTAAGCGACTTCAATTCTGCACATGGTATTAGGGACAATGTCACCATGATGAAAATCTTCATTTGAAAATAATATGGACTGACGAATCCAGATTTACAAATTGTGGTGCGTATAGTCGCCACAATAGGCATTATTGGGCAAATGAAAATCTCCATCTAAAAGAAGAAAGACGATTGCAAGACAGATTTGGTATTAATGTTTGGTGCGGCTTATTAGGTAAAAAACTGTTATTTTTATTTGTAGATTAGACAGTTAATTTTTAAAAAGTTCAGGCAAATTTATTGTTGCTTCGTTCTTTTTAAAAATAATTAAACTAGCGAATGGTATCTTAATCTATTGAGAAATTATATCATACGAACAATCAGAAGAGTTCGTGATAATTTAGACGAGATTTGATACCAAAAAGACGGTTGTTCAACTCACAATGTTAGGATCGTCAAACAATTTTTATACCAAAATTTTAATAATCGTGTCATTTGTAACAATGGGCCGGTTCATTGGTGTGCTCGAAGTCCTGATATAACAACCATGGATTTGTATTTTTGGGGTACTCTGAAGAATGATGTGTATAAATTCGATCCACCACAAAATATCAATGAACTACGAAACCGAATCACGGAAGCTATAAATCATATTAACCAAAACACCATCACCAGGGTTTGCAGGCATGTTTCAAAAAGGTGTATAAAGTACATTGAACAAAACGGTGGCCATATTGAACAATTTTCTATTTAGTGTATTTTTATGTTTCCATTTTATTATTTGTTGAGTTCCGTTTCTAATTGTGTTGTTTTGTGAAGTTTAAGTCTCTATTTGTTATTGCCGGGTCTCGTTATTAAACTGTTTCACATAATATTACTTGGCATTATTACCTAATTAAGTTAAATCACAATATTTTTTTATCGTGAATCATTACGGAAAATTATGTTAAAAGAAGAAGTCTACTGTTGGACTCCATGGCCTACTGCTTTTTGAACACTTTTTTTGTCATTTGTTTTCTGGTATTGGACTCATAGCCTACTATCCTCAAAACGGTTTCTCTAACAATTGTCAGTGCAATTACAAAATTTATCAAGCATGTTGTACATCATTGGAAATCTCTTTTCACAGGATATCACATGAGCCAAAAATCCAATATGGCTGCCCTAATAAAAACAAACGTTGATACCTGGAGCTCAAAAACAAATGACAATCTAAAGTTGAGAATAGCACAAAAAGATTACTCTATACAGAGTGTCCTGATAATGTGTAAGTCTTAGACATGTCAAATCAACGCCTACTTAGATATTGAAGAAAGAAGAAATCGACAAATTTTTAATTTTTTTAAAAATAACTCGAAAGCGAAAAGAGGCAGGGCAAAATGCAAGTCATATTTGGAACGAGCATAAAATTCTACAAAACATTGCTAATTTAACCGTCTCCCTATCTCTAATAATAACGGAGATAGCAATACATTCTCATCCAGTTTGGGACACACTGTATATATATATATATATATATATATATATATATATATATATATATATATATATATATATATATATCACACCGATAACTTAAAAAAGAATGGGTTGATATTAATAAAATTTAGTGACAAAATTCTCTTTGCAAGTGGCTTGAATAGGTTTGTTAGCCAAGGAAATGGGACCAGTTTTTCCGGAAAAATTTTAGGTTTTCTTTTAGGAAAAAATTAATATCTCCGCAAATAACAAAGATATGGCAAACCAAATTTGGCAATCTGATTTATATTGTAAAAGCCAGCACCAAAATTTAGGTTTCTAAGTTGAAAGAAAAATAAGCTTTAGGCACTTAATAAAGCAAAATTTTAATGCTACTAAAAATCAGAGAAGACGCAATACTAAAATATTGCATGTATTAAACAAAATCTATTAAATATTACAGACAACGTTTATCTTTTCATTGCACAAAAAGTCCAAGAAGTAACAGAAAGTACTTTGAAGATTTTATAATTTTTCTCCTGTAAATGTCAAACTGGAGATTTGAAACGTGACAACTAGCATAAGTATTGTGGTTTATAAATGATAGATGTTGCATAAAATGTATATTAGAATGTTCTAGATCTATGCTACACTTCTCATTTGTTAAAATAGTTACAAAATCTGCCTCTAAAAACCTTAAGTATTACAAATAACTAACTTAAGATCATTATCGGTTATCTATCTTTCATTGCAGAGCGTGATACAAGGCTGTGGTGAAATTGTTAGATGCATGGCTGATGAGCGAAGGTACGCCGGTTCAAATCTCACGCTGACTGAATTTCTCTTTCAACTTTTTTTTGCCTTTTTTGTGTCTTTTGTTCAATTTTAACGCTATCTGATCAGATTGTGTAATTTCAATACTTTTTTAGCGACTTTTTGTTGAAAATGAAAGATAAGCACTTTTAAGACTTTTAATTGAAATTAATAACAGCTGTTGTTGCCCTTAGTTGGGAAAACCGTTTCACAGTTAACATAGACGTAGAGATTTGTGACATCAGAACAGGTTGTTTTCTTCTCGGATTAAATTTTTACAGCATCCACATTTAAATAAATTTTCTATTGTAAGCCACAGAAAAAGTATCTAGTTCTGTATTCAGATCAGTTTTTTAATTTTTTTAAATTATTTAAATTCTTTCTATTAGCGAATTTTCTTGTACAAATATTTTTTTAATAGCGAAATATCTTATAAATGAGTTTAAGGAATTGCTCTGAAGAAACATTTGTTGCGAATTTTTGTATGAAAAATTATTCTATTGATAGAACATTTTTTGAACGAAATTCGTCGAAAATAAGGTTTCAATGGATTTTCGTGCAAACAAATTATTTTATTTTCAATTTTAATTACAGATTAGGTATATAATTTGAATTCTATGTATTCTTTCAGCAAAATTTTGTGCAAAAGATATTTTGCCAGTTTTCGCCGAAATTTTTTTTGTGCTTCGTAGAGATCATTTTTTGGCAAGACATTTTTGTGAAATTTTGGTAACCAATGATAAATGTTAAATAAGTTTTAAAAAATATTTACGGATTTTCCTGAAAAATTGTCTGCAAATTTTCATGAAATTATTGTTTTGTCGTCAAAAAGTTGTTGTGGAAAATTATATTTTCCTAGGTGGTGGGTAACCAACTTGAAATGGTTCTTTGGTCAGGAAAATCGGACCAGTTTTTTAAAAATTTATTTAATTTATTTTTATTAGAGATTTTTTTTTGTGCAAAATCTGCTTTTAATAGCGAATTTTCTTTTAAATTACTTTAATAGAATTTTCTTTGAAAAATTATTTAATTGATGGAAATTTTTTAAACGAAATTCGTCGAAAATACAGTTTTAATGGATTTTCGTGCAAAAAAAAATATTCTCAATTTTAATTACAGATTAGGTATATAATTTGGATTTTATGTATTCTTCTAGCAAAATTTTGTGTAAAAAATATTTAGCCAAATTTGATGCCTGCTTTCATTAAAAAAAAACATATTTGCCATTAAAAATGTTTTAATGAAAATTCACTACCATAACGCACTTGCTGCGTCCAGACCTTTTAATGTTTTTAAGGTTTGGGATCCAGAGAATAGGGTGGGTGGTCAACCAAGTAAAAATAAATGTTATCAATTGTTTCCACTGCAATTAAGGTTTTGTGAGCAGGGGCGGGTCCTGTAAGCACACCTTTGGTCAGTTTTTCTGGGCTTTTTTCCAGAGTTTTCTCGTATTGCTTAATCAGCATCGTACTTAAATATGCTCCAATAATAGTTCTACCGTGTGTCATAAAATCCAGCAGAAGTATTCCATATTTGTGCCAGAAACCTAAAAGCCTTGCCAGTCGAGTTTTTAACATGGAATTTGTTGGTCGCAGAGAAACGAAATGCTTTCACTCAAGAACAGAAATCATGAACAAAGTAACAAGGTCGAGAGCAAAGTCAGAAAATTTACCTAGGCTATTTAAGCAAAAGCGGATACAAACATACCCATGCAAACGGCTAACTCATCTCAAAAGAGCCACAGAGATTGCAAGAAAGAATAAAAGAGATGAGATGGTATGCAATACAGACGACGAAACAACAGCGAGAAAAATACAAGATTATGTATGCATGCAAACAAACTCACAAATAAAAATGTGCACACGGAGTTACAAGAAAAATGAAGACAATAAAAAGTCGGACAATAAGACGTCAGTATATTCTTATATTGACACTTCTCACACACCTATGCAGATAGTAACCCCACTGAAGAGTAACAAGTGCCACCGAGTTGGACACACAGCTGGCAACTGCGGAGCCAAACAAATAAATGGCAGTGCTGCAGGTATGGCAAAATCATCCACCAAAAGAAGAAACACCCAAACGATCCATGGTCATATTTATGCAACGCAGAAAGACACATAACGGAAACCATGCGTTGTCTAGAGTATCGTAAGCTGGTATATGCGCAGAAGAAAAATAGCGCTGAGAATTGCAAGCGCCTACATAACGGTATCGACGAGACGGGTTGTGACCGGAGTCATACTAATACACAAAATGGCAGAAGACCACACATATGAATAGGACAAGAATAAGAAGGCCGTAAAAGACATAAGGAGAAACACAATGAATAAACGGGAGGAAGAATGGACTCGCGAAGCAGATGTTGCATGGAGGGCCAAACATCTGATTCTGAAACTGACACCATGGAACTAGCACAAACATGCAGTGCTTAGTTAACACCTAACCAAATGTTATGGGGCCATGGGCATTTTGGCAAACACCTTTTTCGGTTTGGGATAAATAATTTAAACAGCGGCAAATATTGCGACGAAATCGATACGCCAGAGTGCACAGTGTCGGTGCCTAACCAACAATATATTATTAGTGACAAGGGAGAAAGAGAAATCGGAGCAACCCTAAGGACAAAAAACATCATTCACCATGTGTTGGATGTCGAAAGAAAATGGAAAGTTGTGAAAAGAATGGTGGCATATATTATGAAATACAAAGAAGACGCATACAGGAATTAATTCTGCTGCAGTCACCAAGAGGAAGGACGTGTTTAGTGGTTTAGTGCATTGTCCTGACCTGGAGGGAAGATGAGCCCCACAGTGCTGGATGGCATTGGAACTGCAAAATGAGGCAGCCACTGATCCGCGTTAAGCATTCAAATTAACAATAGAGGAAAAAAAAAGGTTTGACAAATCTTCTGATTAGCGTTTGAGCATTTCGGAATCTATTTTGCTGAAAGCTTTCTTATTACCACTGTGCAATGTTTGTTTTCACTGTCTCAGACAACGAGTAGATATTTTATAGAATCTTTCTTCCAATTCGGTGCTCAACTCTGATTTTTAGTTCCGTAACCCAGCTTTTGATAGTAGCATACGGATGACATTATCTAACGTTCTTACCGAATTAGCAAGCATTTATTTGTCCAATAACCCTTTTAAAGATAAATACTTAAGAATTCACCGAACCTCTTTGTGTCAAAATCTACCCTTTTCTTAGACATGCCGTCTTCAAATATTTACACTGTTTCCACTATTGAACCTTTGGATGTCAAGGTTTAAAAGCTTATTTATGGATCGTCAGTTGTTACCAACACAGCTCAATTTTGCTTACAGAAAAACTTTCAGATTAACAAGATATCAATATGCTCTCGTACATTCTAGATTATAGTGGTGATCCTTTTTAGCCGTTCTTTTAGATTGAAAAGATTCACGTTAAATATTAAGGAGACGCTCTGATTTGGAAAGATTTCGTTAGTCAAAGTCATACATCCTAGATGATGGTGTTGGTTTTTAGAAGTCCTTGTAAGATTAAGAAGCCTGAGTAGAATACGCAGAAATATTTTTGGGTTATTCTTTATGGCTCTGTATTTTCAAAACAAAGTGGCTTGTCAGAAATAATAAAATATTTGTACAAACATTCTTAAAATGACTCGATTCGAAACTCCTTGAAATTCGGCCGCAGGCCTAATAGACACTCTGTATAGTGTGCATTGAAAATACAAATCTGGGAGGGACATTCAGTAAATACCTGTACAGCTATAAGCTATTCAACAGAAAGGGTATCTGCAGGTCTAAATAAAATGTAAATTTAATTAATCCAAATAAACCCGGCGATTCATTTGCAGCATCAGTCCAAGCGATATTAGCCACAGTTGGGATTGGGTTGAAAGTATATTTCATTGTCAAAAAAGCTTTTATATCTTACACATTTATTTGGTAAAGCAGTCGCAGGCAGGAAATGTCCGATAGCATTCGGTTATTGTGATTAAAGCCGGAAGTGACCGTGAACAGTCCCGTAGAGACTAACAACATACGCGTAGATTCCGCTTGGAATCCTAAATTTCAACAGAAATTAACCGCACATATTACACACTGCGATTTTACTACTATGCTAAATGCTGTATTAAATGAATAAACGCTGATTTCTCTGTCACTGTGAATCTTTGCTTTATAAATTAATAGTAAACATTCTGAAAAATTAATCAGTATTTTCCGAATGGACGACGTTTATACATAGGACATGAAATATAACGAAAGTATGAATAACCTCCAAAGGTATGCCATAAAAGTCTTATTGTATCATAAACATTAAAGCTACATTTATAGCCGAATTGCGCTATGTTTTGTGAGAAATGAAATAATAATAATAAAACTGGTTACTGTTGTAGCTTTTGTTATTACCATAATCAATATTAACGTACACCCAAGAAGTAGGTAAGGCTAGCTGTATTCTCACCATAATTAGAAACACAGACCGGTTTCGCTGTAATCAGGGCTCTTCAGTGCACTATACTAATTACAGCGAGAATACACCTATAAAGTAATACGGCTTAAGGTACATCTCACAATGTTCTAGGATGCCGGCTACCTTCACTATTACTTTATAGATGTGTTCTCACTGTAATTAGTATAGCGCACTGACGGGCTCTAATTAGAGCGAAACCGGTCTGCGTTGCTAATTATGGTGCGAATACATCTAGACTTATATACATTGTCGCAGCATTAGGGAAGAAAATGGGTCAGGGCTGACAATTTACAAAATTGTTGGTTGGTTGCACACAGTCTCTATTTATAACATTTTCTGTTAACTGGAGCAGTGCTGACAACATACTACCTAGTTCCGCACTCAGACGGCGACCCTGTCGTACTTCTCACGATATTCTCGAGTAAGGAAAAACGTCTAAGCGATTGAAGATATAAATTTGAAAATTTGGGAAGCTAAATGTGTTTCTTTTTTCATTGTTTAGAGGAGATGATAATATGTTTTGTTATCAGGTTTTACGCACCACCGTGGTCCTAAAGGTTTATAGAAGAAACAATCTACCATATTTCATCAAAATATGAGATATCTTCCGAAAATAGACTTAAAATGTTTCTGAAAAAACTGGCTTCCTGGCCTACGAACCTTAGGTTAGTAGCAAGTTAAGCAATCGAAAGAGACGTTTTATAAAAAATCGCACTTACTGCGTCCAGAATTTATTTTCTTGCAAATATGCATTATATTTGGATGAAAAAGAGAATAATATAAGGCTTGTTTGATTAAGAAAAAAAAATTATATCACCAACGACTTATGGGCGAGCCTGTGATTGTAAAAATAATTTTATAAGATGCAGCTCCAAACAACGTATAATTAACGTATAAATTTTTTTCTTGTATCTTGTATAATAATGGATGTATTGTACTTTACCGTAGAACTGCGTCACCCTGTATATACAAAAGCAGACAAAAACTGAAACTAACCCGGATATTGGTTCTATGGGGCCTAGTTCGCGCTCATTTGAAGAAATATTTTCAAAATTCAAAAGTCATTAAATTAATTCAAATTCTATTGGTAAAACTGTGATGGCCAAAAATACAGATAAATGTAAGGAGAGCATGCCTATAGTGTATTACACATGTCAGAAAAGAAAATATTTATTTACGTGTCACTTTGAAAGTAGATCTGACATTTGTCAAAATAATTGGTCAGTTGAATATGACATGTACTGTTGCCATGGACTATTATGCACTATTATATTACGTCTTCTAAGAATCTTGTTTTTTTTTTTAGTACGAAAGCTTATTTTACTGTTTTAATGTTTTTCGATCCCTTTAACCCGAAATGGTTTTTTATCTATAAAATTACACCAATTGTGTTTATCATACAACCATTTTTCGTCCTGTGTCCACACTTGGCGTCCAGAACAACCGATTTTTTTGCGCCTATAACTTTTTTTCGTTTTAACTTAGAAATCTAAATTTTGGCACGTAGTTTAGCCTAAATAATGTAAACCCATATACCAAATTCAAATACTGTAGCTTTGTTATTTTCGGAGATAAAAACTTTCCGAAAGAAAACAAAAATTTTCCGGGAAATACTGGTGCGATTTTCTTGGCTAACGAACCGATCCAAGCCACTTGCAAAAGGAAGGGACACGCCATATTTTATTAAAATCGGTTTATTATTTTTTTAAGTTATCGGTGTGAGACATATATATATATATATATATATATATATATATATATATATATATATATATATATATATATATATATATATATATATATATATATATATATATACATAAATATGTAGAAATTGAAACTGATCCCGGATATGTGTTCCAAGAGGTTTATTTCGCGCTCATTTGAAGCAATTTTTTGAAAATTGGAAAGTCGCGATCTCCTCATTAGTGAATCTTTTTTAAGCAAATTCACTAAAAAGAAAAGGCTTACACCAAAGATATGCATTATCGCCATATTTGCTTAATTTTTTTTTATAGAAGATACCATAACAGAAAACACAGCAGGATCTAAAATAGATATTAATTCCATTACATTTATAAGGTACGTTGATGACCTGATGCTGATAGCATCAACATAATAAAAATTGACAAGGATTCCTACTGTACCCGATAGTGTGCTAAAAATAGCCAAGCCAAAAATCATTAACACGAAAGCAAAAGTAGTAAAAGAAGATATATAATAAAACTGTCACAAACTTGAAAATCTAAAAATATTTTCGTACCATAAGAGCGTTATTTCGGATGATGATAAACATAGCAAAGAACTGAGCATGTGGATCACGATTTCAATAGACAAAATACTCTACTTTTTTGTTTATTCATCCCTCTGATGACCTTAACTTTTTTAGCGAAACGATCGTCAGGTCTAAAAAAACTAAACAAAACTGTATTGTGGTGAATTGAGTTCTCCAAATTGTACTTATATGTACTTATGCTCTTCTTACTAATAAACATTTCACCTTGGACCTAAGAAAGAAGTTCATCTAATTATACGTATGGTGTGTTACAAAGTATAAAGCGGAAGGTTGGACCCTCAATGAGTAGTAGATGAAGATAATATAAAGAAACTTTTAGAACGAAAACAGGAAAAAAGGCAAGGGCGAGCTACATTAATATAAAGACGAATAGAAGTGTGCCTTTAAGACGTGAGAGAAGGAAAATGCTTGCTGAGATTAAGAGAGAAAAAAACACAATTGTACTTATGTTGTATTATAATAACTTTCTAACAATATCGTAGGAACACATATTTTGAGAAAAGTGAAACAGTTGACGAAAAGGACAACATCTGTAAAACATGGTGATAATGTAAGAAAGTTACGGTTAAATAAACTGAACAGAAATGCTTGCTAGAAATATCTATGCACACTAGATATATATATATATATATATATATATATATATATATATATATATATATATAATATATATATATATATATATATATATATATATATATATATATATATATATATATATATATATATATATATATATATATATATATATATATATATATATATATATAAAGAAAACTCAGGAATACAAAAATTCATATAATTTCAGACAGTCATACACTACTAAAGATTAAAGCATTTAAAACCGGGTCTTAGCTGACCTGGGACTGTAAAAAATATTTGAAGCAACTGGCTGCAAATAACAAAGTAACATTGATGTCGGTACCAGAGCATCAAGCCATTGCAGAAAATGAGGAAGCAGATAGCTTTGCGAAAAGGACCGCAACAGCAGCATATGGTCCAAATCCTTATTGAGGCTTAACGAAAAACCATGTAAGTACTGAACTTGATACTTGTTACAGAAACCAAACGCCGTCATACTGGAATAAAGCGCCAGGCTTAAGAAAGGCAAAACAATTCATTACCATATCAACAGAGAAGTCTGAACTGATTCTTGATTTGATCAGCAGTGATTTGAGAACAATCACAGGACTCTTCACGAGACATTTTCCCATCAGGTATCACTGTATGAAGATGGGTAAGCTGGACAGTGAAAACTGCAGATACTGCACTTAAGCCGCTAAAACCACAGAACATTTGCTATGCGACTGCATGGCTCAGTTTTGCAAAAGGCTTCAATACCTTGGAGGTCTGAATTTAACATCCCAGGAACTAGGAAAAAGTGCTTCCACAAATATTACAGACTACATAAAAAGTTTGACTTTTTTGGACATTTATAAGGAAAATAGAATCATGTACAAAATATCAATTGGAGTTGTAGCGCTGAGACGAAAAAGGCCCATACGACTAACTAAGCAATCTACAGTTAAATGGAGGGGGCTTTTAGAGACAGAGAATCATATTTGTGAGGACAAGGAGATATAACCCTTCGATTGTGATGGTTATGATAATTTAAGAAAATGACTTCGATTGTATTTTAATGGATTATTTGTAACAATAAAATATATCGTCTTTCAATAAACATATGTAGTTGACAATTTGTGAAAGAACAAACCCCTCTCACGTAAAGAGTCATTTATTCACTACATCTGAATTTTCCAGAAGAGACATCTAGTTCATAAATTGAACAAGGAACGAGATGGGTCGTAGCATTCACATAACACATAGCTTGCTTGTACCACTCCTCACGTAATGCATTTATCAGTGTAGGTCGTGATATTAGTTCTCCCTAGAATATTACGACTCGAAAACACTAGTCTAAAGTCTGTGAACGCAGTATAATGGTGATTAGTGTTGTTGAAATTAAAAGTTACATTTTTTAAACTAACCGTGACAGGTCGGTAATAACAAGATTGGTATCATGCTGGTAATTACAAGAGAAAACTGCCTACCGACTTGATGTTTTTTGCCAATGTGAGCGTAATGAAAATCATTTTACTGAATAATATCAGTTGTGTACTTGTTGAGCCAGCCACTGATGTTATAAATATAAATTTTCGGCATTTACAGTTTACGAAATTGCAATGTTTTAGATTTTTTATTGTGATAAATATACAATCATTATACTTCATTACACATTAAAATTACAAGTCGGTTGATAAAACTGTCAAATAGGTTGCGTTCCTTAACTAACGTAATAAGACTATTTTTACGGCAACTAACATGTAGTTGAAGCGAATCTATTTTCTTGCCTTAAAGCCATAAGTATTTGTTAATTAGTTAACTGACTGTTTTGCAGCCTGGTTTTATAAAACTCCTGGCAGCATAACAACGTCTTTTAAAATAGTTTCTATCATTTCTTTAGCTAAATTTATGACTCGTTTAAGCAAAAGCATAACTAACATTTAATAGCGGATCAGTCTTTCAGAAATATTTGCACTTCAGTTATAGCCCCGACTTAACTTTACGGTTGAGACGTTTAACTTTTTCAAACAATATATATATATATATATATATATATATATATATATATATATATATATATATATATATATATATATATATATGTATATATATATATATATATATATATATATATATATATATATATATATATATATATATATATATATATATATATATATATATATATATTTAACTTTTACACAATTAATATAATAAAAAATACAATAATAAAAATAATAGATGTCAACATAAGTGTAATACTAATAAAAATACAATACTACAGCACGCGATATGCAAAGTATTATGAGTGGAACAAGAATGAACACCTCGCTGAAGGCGGGCTATCTATTCATAATATGTCACCTTGGGAATGGCACTATTGTCTTTAGAGGTGGCTTCTTCACTGCGGACTCAGCGCCTCACGCTTTGCTGCGTAGTTTCCCATGATGCTCTTGGATTCGCTGACTCTGGTGTCCGCATACTTGGTTTGCTACATTGTTGTAATAATTATGTTATGGGTCCATCTATTTCCTCCCCTCTTTGAAGACGAAGCTATTGTTCGTCCGGATTTTTAGTGGTCTTGATGTTTTTTGGAGTTTCTTCATTGGTCTTCTCCATTTGTTGCTTGTTCGTTTTGTTACGGCAGCTATGATGGCTACCGCTACATATAATAGTTCAGATATTTAAATGATGGATTGGTATGTTGATCTGGCCTGGTATACTCTTTTTTATTGATTGAAGTTGATTTTGGATGTTGTAAATATCGTGTAGCTGTACGTTATCTAATTTCAATTCTAGTAGTCCCTCGTGAATTTTGATTCCTTCTTGCGCCGAGATTTCTAATTTTGGTAATCTAAATATTTGTTGACTTTCTGATGTTGTTTGTGTAGTTTTATAAATTTTGTTCCCTGTCTGTAAATTACAATTTGGTTTAAGGATTATTAGTTTTTTTCCCTTAACTATATTGGTTTCTCCCTGTTCTTCGCAAATTACTTTGATCCTCTACTTTTTTTTCCATAAATCCACCCACATAGCCAACAAGCCCCGACAATATACCGTTACGATTCCAAAACTCAAGGAAGGGTCATCAGAAGTAATCGCACACTCCCCTGGAGCTTAGCGATCACTCGGAATAACCTGTAGAACGAGCTTTCTAATAAGAAAGTGGTGAAATTCCCCACACTAGTCTTTTTTTAATTTTGTTGGGAGTGCTCGCACTTTCCGTTCTAGATTGTCGCAGAATAACAGAGTGCAGAACAGGCATTAAGAGCTTTAGTCGAGTTCCTGCGGTTGAGAGGTGCTCGCACCACTTGCTTTACACATCTCTTAAAAAATTTTTCATTTATGTCTTCATTAGTAAAGAGATTTGTCACCTGCTGTATCACCAAGTACGTATAGCTCAGTTCTGCATTAATTGAGGCAATTTGCTGCCCATTTTGTATTTCGCATAATCCTGGTTGTATCTTCCCTGTTACTGCACATGAAGTGCAACATTTGTCAAGCGCGAGGTGCAAGATAATATCTCTGGAAAACATCCACGATTTTTAGGATTTTTCCAGGCGGTTGTTTTGTAGAAGCCAGCTTACGATAATCCACATACTGCAGGTATTTTAGTTTCACTGGCTCTGTCCCATCGCTTTTTATACCAAAGTCATATCTAGTACAAGAAGGATTGATAGTGGATTGAACGCGGGGCCGAACGACAATAGACATAGTGCCTGGCCTCTGTAATTGGTATTGTGTTGATTACTATGTTATTACGTGTTTGTATCAGTAGCTGATTTGTGTCCTCCAAGTAGACACTGTGGATTCTAGGAACCTCAGGATATCGGTGTCGACCTTATATATCTTTAGCCTACTCATAAGCCATTAGTGTGGAACTGAATCAAACACCTCCGTGCAATGTCCGTAGGCAGCAAAGTGATTTTTCTGGCCATTGTAAGCTTGAGTGCACACATATAAATCAACGATAGGCTGTTCTTTGCGTCCCATCTATTTTTAGCACACGTTGCTTTTACATTTAGGTTTAGTTTTAAATGATACTAAGAGAGCATATCCTGCTTATTTCATTTAAGTCTTTTTTTACCGGATGTCTTATTTTTTGATAATTATGACTACCCTTCGTTAGCTTAGGATTTTCTTTTAATAGACTGCTTATTTTAGGTCCAGCTTTCCACTCTAAACGTATGACTTGATAAACCTCCTCTTTATATCCATGATAAAAAGTTTATTAGTCGTTATACGCTGCAACGCCTATCGGCGCTATACGAGTGACTGTGTCATAAGTCAAACTGCGCTGAGAACGCTCCACATTACGCTGTTACAGAGAGAAGCGGGAGAGTTCATCTCATATTCTTAATCAATCGTTCGTTCCAACGTCAGCTTAATATAGCTACTTGTAAATATTACCAGCTACCTGCAAAAATTATGAATGTTTCGATTTGTCGATACACTTATCACAAAAACCTCTTAATTTATTTGTACTACAAATACACAAAAGTTGGAACGATAGATGAGTTACTTCAGCTATTTTAATTTAGAAAACACGGCGTCTATTTTTAGAAAAAAATAACTGATAAATGCCTATTATAGATTCTAAGCAACAAAAAAGTATTTTGTTATTTCTAATATGTGATCTTTATTAATTTGGACTGTAATGTAACCTATACACCTATCAGCGTTTTGTAATCTGCGTACCTTGTGTAATAAAACCGTGATCCATTTAATTTGATTTCTGTTGTCTTTTTTTTCAGCCTTATTGTACTTGTTAGAAACAGATTGAACAAATATGAGGATAGTGGGCATCCTTGCCTCACACATTTTTTTTTATTTTACCTTTAATTTCATATTCGTTAATATTTATTATGGTTATATGATTTTTGCCTAGATTAAGAATAATGCGTTTATTTTAACTCTCGTCCTTATGTGAAACAATATTTCCCAGTCTAGAATAATCCCTATTATATCAAGCTCTATTGATATTATTGCTTTTCTAGTTGCTCGGCCAGGCCTATATCCGAACCGATCTTTATCCATGTATCAAAAAGGTAAAGGTAAGATGCTTACTGGCAATTAGGCCATTGCTGACTCTTCTTGCTCATCTAAACTAACCTACCCTCCACCTTGAGCTCGATCTCAACGACGACAGTGATTTGAAAAATCATCCGCCGCCGGTGAGTCACGAACCGTCGACCTCCGAGTCCGTATTGGAAAGTCATCGAGTTTCCCGCACGGCCATCGAGGCGCTATCCATGTATCAAGGCAACCCTAAATTTGGCGTTTTGTTTAGTCTATTATTTTTCATAAGCAAGTTCTTTATCTATTTTGTCTTAAAACTAAGCGTTGTATTTACGGTAATAATTTAAATGAAGTCTTATATTGATTATAATTTTTGTTTCTTTTCATTAATACATACATTGTAATACTTTCCGTTGGATAAATATCGTTGCCAAAGTTGTCAAAACAGTCAAACTATATTGTGTCAGCATTGCAACAAAAGAAAAAAATGTATTTTTACTATGATCCGCAGATTGATTCCCCTAATAAAGTGGTACTGTAATGTAGGGAATATATTGTTTTTAAGAGATGGCCTTATTATTTACAGTATTACAGTATTCAAAACAGACATCAAATGCTTGCAACCTCATAACATTTTTGATTTTAGGATTCTAGTCCGAAAACAAACAACCTTTTAATGTGTAACTGCATTGTAGAGTATTTGCCCTACTTACTTAAGTTTTTATAGTTTTTAACCTTTTATATCGTGTCAATGGGTCCTAAGTTTGATTTATAGTTGGGGATGGTTGGTGAAACACCACTGTGTTGTTAATTACTTTAAAGTATTTTCAAAGAATTAATTTCTGCGAATTATGTGCATAATATAGGTCATGTCACACCAACTTGCTAATCAAGAAAATATTATAAAAGCCTATCTATCGCCAAATTTTAGTGAGATAAGTCCGACAATTTAGAAATATATTTTTTTAATTCTACGCAGTTGATTTCGATAGTTGTATTTAACAGTGTATTCAAAAGTTCAAAAATAGTTCCTTTGAAACAGTTCACTGCAGTCCATGGCAGTTTTAATTTTTACAGTGCTTTCGTGAAGCCAAACGTTTAGAAAACATACCTCACGTGGTTAACAAAGAGCATTTGTTTCTTAAGTACACCGAGAACAAATAATAAGTTTTTGGTAACGCTAACAACTAACAAGAAAAGTGCAACTCTTAAATAAATCCGTTAAAATTTTCAACTCTTATTGTGTAACGTAAGTAGTGTAAATAAATTCTCGAACTAAATCAAGTTGTATAAATTTGGAACTTTTTGAAACCCAGTAAATTTTCTTGCGAGCAATCAACATTGCTTGTTATAAACAATAATTGACAAGCGAAAGCAGTTGCATTGGGTTCAAACTTATTGGGGAAAGAAAACAAGCAAGGATCACTTGGTTTTTTCAGTGCACACTGTAAGATTAACACCAACCGACGTTGTTGCATTATGTCTGGGCAAGTTAGATGTCTGCATCGTCCCCCTTCGGAGGGGGCGTAAAGTCGTCGGTACCGTGTACCATGCGATGCTGTACACGTTAAATATCCCTACCCTTCTTACGGAAAAGCAGGGGTTCAGCGAAATTTTCACGGCAGCAAAATCACTCCCTAACGTCGGTGATTGGCCATAGTAGCGAAATTATACCGTGTGTGAAAAGAAACAAAAATACAAATAGAATGTTTGCAGTGATAATTATACTACATTTTTAATTCAACTAAAAGCAAATTTCTATTAAAAAGGACTGTCATATGGATTTAAAAACTATAACATAAAACACTAAATTTGATAGCTATGTCGTCAAAGGTTTATGGGAAAAAACTTAATTCCCCACAGAAATAAACGTTTCCTTTTTTCTTCTAATGAAGCCGCACATCACACCAATATTTCTTTCTTTCGTCACCTCTACATGGATTTAGCATGAAAGCGTTCAAGCAAAAAATTTTCCGAATCATTCACGATTTTTTGTTGCTCATCAACCGGACACTGGCGGAAAAACTTTTCCGCTCAAGTTAGAGAAATCCAAGGACAGAAGTAATTCATTATAGTTCTTTCACATAGGAAATAGGAATTATAACAACAACTTGTTTTGTTGTAATTCTTTTGTAGGCTCAGGGCTTTGTTTGTGGCTTTTCATCTCCTGAATCAGCTCGAAAGAACACAATCTAAAGACGATTTATCAAATCTAACGGATACTTCTAATTGCGGAAAAGAAAAACTCCGAACCACTGTAACATGATTGCATTACATGCTTTCTAATTCCGCGTGATAACTCAATTTCATCAACGAATCGACGAAAGAAATTATTTTCAGCGCACGTAAACTGAAAATATGAAGGAATCAGTGGATAGAGTCAAAGCGCTTTCTATTTGTATTTGATTAAAAGTTTAGCACGTTGTTTTTTATCGTGTTACAAATTTGAGCCTAATCAATAATTTTGATTGGTGTCTTTTTATCCAGTAGGCGACTAGGTTTGCTAGTGAAGAGAGGGAACTTTTAAGATTTAATTCAATCTTAATAGCAGGCTAGATTGTTTGCTGCTGCCTTATCTTGGTGAAACCGTTCTATTTAAAAAAAAAATTATTACTTTTTCTTTAGCTGTGCTTATCTGCAACCGGTTTCGCGTTTCACTGCAGTCTTATGCAAATAAAACTTTTAAGTCTACAAAAAAAATCAGCAGGTTTGCATCTGAATTAGATTGTATAATTTTGAATTTATTTTATTAGCGACTTTTCATTAACAAAATTTTCTTTTAATAGCGAATTTTCTTACTATATTTTCAGAGAATTTATTCAAAAGAAATCTTGTTTCAAAGTTTCGTGCGAAACATCTTTTGCACAGTTTTGATGGAACGTTCTTTTAGCGAGATTTGTGAAAAATAATGTTTTCGTGCACAAAATTGTTTGAGAGAATTTTTGTAAAAATAATGTTGTCAGATATTTTACGTACAATGTTTTCAACCAATTTTCGTAGAAATAATATTTTGTAGCAAATTTTTGTAAAAAAAAAACTTCTCATTTTGAGCCTTAGGGACTCCTTGTGAGAGCGTAGGTATGACATACTGATGAGTCTTAACAAGCACGAACCGATCGCCATCTCCTGTTTTATACACACACACAAATCCATATATATATATATATATATATATATATATATATATATATATATATATATATATATATATATATATATATATATATATATATATATATATATATATATATATATATATATATATATATATATATATATATATCACACCTCCGTGATATAGTAGAACGAGCGTTCAGCTGCTTTACCGTATGCCCAGGTTCAATTAGTGGCGGTGCAATTCTTGCCACTGTCTTGGGTATGTGTCTTTTGCGGTCCAGAGCTTTACACTTGCACAAGATGTGCTTAGCTGATTCCTCCCCCTCGGTGCAGAGTCTGCATGCGAGGTCCCCTTCGAACCGCCACATTTTATGCAGGTGTTTCTTGACAGCAATGTATCCCGTCAAGAGACCTGTTGTGTTTCTGAGCTGTCCTCTGCTAAGATTTAGCAGCTCCATAGCTCTCTTTGAACTGGGTCTGTCAATTATTGGCTTCCTATGTCTGAGCCCTGGACAGTCTGCTCAGTACACCTTGTGTTGGTTTATGACCCAGGACTTAATGGCTCCCCTGGCAGTGCTCTTTGTCACGCCCAGAGCCGGTTCTGGTCCCATAAATGGTTCTTTGCCTTTGATCCCCAAGTGACCCGGTACCCAGATGAGGGTCACCGCATTCTTCCCAGCCAGGTCCCTCGTCTTCTCGTCTCGGCAGTCATTCACCAGCCAGGAATTTACCAGTGGGCTACTTAGTGCCTTAAGGGTTGCCTGGCTGTCTGTGGCTATGAGGGTCCGCTTGTTGGTGTAGCTCCTCCTGTCGTTCTCCCGCACACAGTGCAGGATGGCGTACGTTTCGGCCTGAAACACCGTTGCATGGGCTCCGAGGGAAATACTATGACTCACCCTCGGCCCTTCCGAGTAAACACCTGCCCCCGTCGCACGTTCTCCGCCGGATCCATCCGTGAACCAGACGAGCGCGTACCGTGGTATGGCCGGCGTCTCCTCCCGCCATGTATGTGTCCCTTGCTTTCGAATGTAACATGTCTATGCACAAGCTGCTCAGAGCGTCTAGCCGTGGGCTGTCACTTATGTGGTTTCATTTATTACAAGCATATATACAGTGTGAAGCAATTCAGTATCTCAATTATTGTGCATATTTATAAAAGTCCTCAATTTTTTATTAAAAGTAACATGCTGCAACGTGACAGTTGCAACCTCCAAATTTTTAAACAGGAAGCAGGAGCATATAAACAACATAAACACATTCCAGATTATTGTTTCTCAAACTTGTTTCGCGATTGGATGCTTTTTAAATTAATTTAGTTAAAAATACAACCTTCATATTTTATATATACACATACTCAACATGTTAAAACGTTTAGGTTTAAATAGCCTAGTCAATAGCGGCACGGACTTTCATTCCAAGGTATCTAGGTTTAATCAGTGGCGGCTCGTGGGTGTCTTACTTGGGTGGGCACACGGTTCCTGGGTAGCATTGCTTATTACTAACCAGTGGCGCCGTGAATGAAAATTTTGAAAATTTTCAAGGTCATGCGTTTTCATGACACTTTCGAATTTGATTAAAAAATTCTTTTATACAAAAATATACACTTTCACAAGAATATTTTTTTGTAATTTGGTAGCTATTTGAAATAATATTTAATCACTAATATCGAGGGTATAAATGAATTTAAATAATGGACAACATGGCCAATGCTGTAAGCCTGTCTTAGCTCATGGTATTTCTGAAAAATGTATTAAAGCGTTTTAAAGTAGAAAAGCACCTTTCGCTTTCTGAAGTGGTCATTTCATCACTAAATCTAATTCACTTATAAAATCCAACAAAAACACCTGGATTATCAGAATGCGTGGTCTCATTAGTCCGCGTAGGCATAACTCCAAAGCACCACAGAATTTGATAGAATTAATTATCTGGTTTAGAATATGTCTGTTTTTATCTACATTTTCATTGTGGCGCCTTATATTTTTACGACAAGTATTATCAAGCTATTGTCTCATGTATATCTTTCCCAAGACACCAAAATCTAAGATGCTGTGTAAATATTTTTCATTGTAGCTAGCATGTTTCTTAGCTAGTTAATTTAAATGTTTTAAATCACTTACCACTTCTTGAGTCCATGCACTTCGGTTGCCACCAATCACTAAACAAATAAAACAAAACAGTTTGTTTCTTTTAGGACACCCACATAACCACTTAAATCTGTCGTAGATACTACTATTAAATTTTTGTTAAAAATTTTCCTACGTCTGTTTTGGAAATAATCAAATCGGGTGTCGGCCTTCCTAATCGTTGAATTTCCGTTCGGATCTCGTACGTTATGTCTTTATTAGTCAATAAAAGTCCACCGAATTCATTTTGACACGCTTCACAATCAAAACAGTGAAAAGGAACTTCTCAGCGAAGAAAATAAACAGTAACACTTAAAACGGTCACTTAACATGTGTGATCCGTTCAGCTGATTTTAAAATCAACTGTAACATCACCGACGTGTTTGATCTACGATCGGGGCAAGCCTGATGACAAACGAGGGCTGGATAAGTATGTGCCCACGCCTTTGAATGTATATTCAAAAGAAAAGGACCAAGCACGCGTAACGAGACTACGGTGTTCCGATGCAAAATCAAAGTCTACCGTAGAATAGAGTACTGTGGCGCGATGCTGAGTCATTTATAGTAAATTAAAACGAAATAAATATATTTTTTCTATTGATGTTTGGGCTGGGCACGCGTCCGTATACCCCACAGATAGTTACCAATTGATGCTTTCTAACAAACAACTTAATTAAATAAATTGACGAGTCTTCACGTTAACAGCACCATGATTCAACTACAAACGTGAAATAAGAGCATATCTCGGCAATCAGTTGGAAAAACCCCTAGAAAATTTCCTAGATTTAGGAGTAACTAAAAGTATCTAAAGAAAAGTTAGTAGAACTGTCTATCCAACGTCAACGTCAACTATCTTCTGTTAACTATGGCGTCGGTAATGGAGAGCCCATACTTAATCACAGCAATTCAGATGTGATACTATCTGCCCCAAACATCTTTCATGAACTCCTGGGTTTATATCAATTTACAGGGATGCACTTTATGTTTTTTTTTGATAGTCAAGTAATCTATAAATGGCTAACATCCAATGTTGTGGCTGCTTGTCGACTCTAAGTATGTGGGTTTTTGTCCAACTCAAGAATTAGATCCAATTTTGTATCCTTACTCAGTGCATTAGAAGGTTTCTTTGTATCTGCCTTACGTGGACAAGCTGGCGATGTTGCTTTTCAATTTTACCTACTCTCGCTTGGGATGTAGGCTGAAAACCGGATAAGATTCCTTAAAAGAGGCGAACAACTTTGATCTGTGATCATGTTTTATTTCCGCAACCAATGATCTGTAGAAATGTTATTTTGTGCATTTTTGTTAAATAAGCGATGTTTCTAAATTGGAGCTAATTATTGTTGAAATTTCCAACTGTCAAAAATTTTGGTAACTTTTTATGTCTGTTTTAAATTGATACCATGCAAAAAGGACACTGAATTGGTTTTTGTTTGCTTTCTCATTATAAAAATTGAAACGCCATTAGTTATTAATTGTTTAGAGTGTGTTGTTGCAAAGTTCGTCAACCGGGTTAATTCCTGATAAGTACACTTGGAGAACCCAAATCACCACAACACATCTTTTTAAAGACCTGATGATTGTTTCACACTACTTATTACACATTACTTTTTATACTACGTGTTAGGTAAAGACCGATACAGAGAGGGCAAATTATATATATATATATATATATATATATATATATATATATATATATATATATATATATATATATATATATATATATATATATATATATATATATTGTATTTTAGTTACCGGACGACGTTTCTGAACTTCCGTTAAAACTTTACTGGCCGAGTTCGGAATCTTACAGACAGTGCAAACAAAGGGCTATAAATCAACGGCAAAGCTCGGTTTAAAAAATTGTCGTTTTTTGTTATTTCCCCCATTTTCTATTTAAAAATTTGGGAGCTGCAACTGTCACTCAAAGGGGGGTAGCATTTTCACCTTGCGGGATGTCTTTTTAGTGTTTTTGTAGAAAAATTCACTAATGGGGAGATCCCGACTTTTGAAATTTGAAAAAAATTTTGCAAATGAGCGCGAACTAGGACCCTTAGAACCCATATCCGGGGTCAGTTTCAATTATATATATATATATATATATATATATATATATATATATATATATATATATATATATATATATATATATATAAGGCATCACAGCGATAACTCAAAAAATAATGGGCAGATTTTGACAAAATTTGACATGTACCTTCCTTTTGTAAATCGCTTGGATAAGTTCGTTAGTCAGGAAAATCGGACGAGGTTTTTCAGGAAAATTTTGAGTTTCATTTTATCTCAAAAAATAAAAAAGCTATGATCACCAAATTTGGTAGGTAGGTTTTTGATATAAAAAGTAAACTACACACCAAAATATTTTGTGCTAGATCATTTTTATGAAAATTCACTACGATAACGCATTTGCTGCGTTCAGGCTTTTATTTAATCCTATAGCAATGTGTTTCGGTAATTTGTATAAATATGCACAATAACTTAGATACTGCATTTATTCAATTTCGCTGCTCTACACTGTATAGAGATTTTGAAGAAACGAATATATAAATCTTTAACAAATCAGAATCGAGTATAATGTTAATACACGCAGACGGTCATTCTAAGAACGGCATTCCAACGTGAGCATAGATAAAAGCATTGTGCATGCTAAGTTTTCACTTTGCCCCCAAAACAAAGTTTTCTGCTTAACGCGGTTTGTTTATCTGGATACACATAGTGATTTTAGTTCTGGGTAAAGATATTTTCTCTTGTTGGCAAGACAGTGCTTTTAAATTATGATTATTGATTATCCGAAGTGTGACAACGGTTCACGTAAAGACTATAAATATAATGTGTTTGTTTTAGATTTTATCTCTTACGAAGTTAGGTTGATTATATTGTACGTCGTCCTTTGTGAATCAGAAATGGTATTGTTGACAACGTATTCTATTAACGCTGGCTGTATCATACGCTTCGGAAATCTGTACTACTATATTTAGTAAAGTTACGGGCGTACGTAGGAAGGATAATTTTTTGTATACAACAAAGGGGTACTGATTGTTGCTGCTTTATCAAAATTACGTAATGGTGCTTAGCTTTCTCACAGAAATTTTATTTTAACTAAATCTAGAAAAGTATAAAATACTAATTCCAAAAAGCAACAAGTCGTTTCTTCTTACCTTCTCTTAATAAGTGAAGATTGGAACCTATGATGCGCACTGATAAGTACAATTTGGAGAACCCAATTAATCAAAATACAGTTTTTTGACCCGATGATCGTTTCGCTAATAAAGTTAGCCTCATCAAGGGGATGAGTATACTAAGTAAATAAAGCCTGGGAATACTATTTATATGTTAGTTGTCAAGCAGTTGCGAACAGCGTCCTCTATGAAGGTATACAGACAGACCCCCACTGTTGAGTCTTAAATCCCTGTGATTAAAACTGCATACCTGCCTTTGTTGCGCTGTGCGTCGTTATCAAACATTTCTTCTAAGAAGGACACGCTGGTTATTATGATAACATTTCGAACAATTGACTACATAGAACTGGACCAACTCTACTCATCAAAAAATTTTTCTCCAAATTTCTAACGATATATATATATATATATATATATATATATATATATATATATATATATATATATATATATATATATATATATATACTTTCGTAAGCATCAAGCTGGCGCGACTGCCTGACATTTTTTATTAATTGAGATTTTCTTTATCTACATGATGATTATTATCCCAAATATGCTGAGCAATACATTATTTGTCAATAGTGCCATATCTCAGTTTCGCCAAATGTTCTTTAAATCTAGTTTCAATGGCTCTTTGAGTTTGCCCAACATATTTAAGTTCACAATCCCTATAACCTATTTCATAGATTCCCCACACATCTGTGGTTTTATCTTTGTCCTTTGGGTTACCTAGCAAATTTTTTAACGTATTTTATGTAGAAAATTTTAGCAACAAATTAGCTTTCTTAAAAATGCTATTAAAAGCTCTCGTAATTAGTGGTTCAAATGGTAAACCGGTATCGGTTTTGTCTAGTTTATCTTTTCTGCAAGTCGTAGATTCCACTAACATTTTCTTTGTTTTATGTTTATTAACTAGTTTCTCCACTAATCAGACAGTCACCATTATACTTAGCTACATTTTTAATATATCCAAGTTATCTGTTATATCTTTCTTTATTTACGGGAAACTGTATTAATCTATGAACTAGAAAATTCCAACTAGCTACTTTTTGTGAAAAACTATGGTGTGGGCCAATCGAAATGTAATTCACGGTAGTGGTTTCCTTTCTGTGGATGTCGAATTCTAAACTGTCTCTATTTTAATGACTAATACACCAAGAAAAGTTAATTTGTTGATTAATTTCTGTCAGCTGTGAATTTAATGGAGTCAAATTTACTGTATAATTTGGCAATAAAATCGTCAACTTTGCATACATTTGTATTGAATACTGCAAAAACATTGTCCACATAACGAAACCATACTCTAAGAAAATAGTCACTTTCATTTGCTAACTCAGTTTCAAATCTATTTATGAAAAGGTCTGAAATGAATAGAGAAAGAGGGTTGCCCATTTCTCTGCCGTGGGTTTGTTAAAAAATTCATTACTAAATTGAAAAATATTATGATTCATGCAAAGATTTGTTAAATTTATATATTTTTTGCAGACCTCTTTATCCGTGTTCATTTTTGACAAATGGTCTAAATACGTTAGCGTTTCTCATATGGAGACACTGGGAAACAGCGAGGTCACATCAAACGAAAGTTAAACCTCGCCTTCAACCAACTTAATATTTTTAACTTTATTAATAAATTCAAGTGAATTTCAGACCGAAAAACTTTTTTGTTCATTGGCAAGCTTTTATATTCGTATGTTAACCATTTCGCTACATTGTATGTCGGGGAATCTATAGCTAAAACAATAGGTCTCGCCGATTTTCCGGGTGTATGGATTTTCGGGAGACAATACTTTTTAGGCACTTTAGGATTTGAAACTTGTAATTTTTTCCTAAATCTTTTGTAATAAGGTTATGACATCTCTTTAAATTGTTTTGACCATTGGAAATCATTTTTGAGAGAGGGTTTCTATTTAGTTTTTTATACGGTCCTGATTCTATTGCGTTGTACACTCTATCTTAGAATCGCTTTTATCTAAAATCACAACCTTACTACCCTTGTCATCTTCAACATAAAGACATTTTTTCTCTCGTAGTATTTTAACTATATTTATTTGATTATCGTTTTTGTATTATTGGGTTCGTTTTCGTTTAAATTTTTAGTTAATTTATATTTACATGCTTACCTAATAAAGTTTTTTGAAGGCTCAGGTAATTGTTTAATAGTTGTTTCAATACCGGCAATAACATCTTTAAAGTTGATAAAATTGGGAATAACTGATCTTTGTTTGCGGGATTTTAGAAAAGCGATATCTGCACCTTTGAAATTTGAAACAATGTTTAAGGAACATTTAGCGCAACTGAGATATGGCACTATTGACAAATCATGTATTCCTCAGCATATTTGGGATAATAATCATCATGTAGATAAAGAAAATCTCAAGTTAATAAAAAATCAGGCAGTCTCGTCAGCTTGATATGATAGCTTACCAAATTATATATATATATATATATATATATATATATATATATATATATATATATATATATATATATATATATATATAAACAAAAATGTTGCGATGGATAGAGTAGGTCTGGTTCTATGTAGTCCATTGTTCGAACTGTTATCTTAATAATCAGCGTGTCTTTCTTAGAAGGAATATTTGATAACGACGCACATCATAACAAAGGCAGGTATGAGACTATAATCCCAGGGATTTAAGACTCTCTGTACACCTAGAGGACGCTGTTCGCAACTGCTTGGCAACTAACATAAATAGTATTTCTAGTCTTTATTCACTTAGTTTACTCATCCCCTGATGACGCTAACTTTGTTAGCGAAACGATCGACGGGTCAATAAACTGCATTGTGATAAATTGTGTTCTCCAAATTGTACCTATTACCTTCTTTTAGTATACAGGATGGCGCATTAGTAGGATAAACCCCAGTACATTAGGTATAATCCAAAATATAAAAAGTTATGGACGGTCTCAAGCGTCAGAGTCTCTAATTATTTTTAACTAATCGGGTTATTACACATTTATGCAATTAATAGTTTAATTGTTTTATCTGGACTGCTATAGGATACTATTGATATACACTGACTGTGTAATTCTTGTGCAGGGGCTGCATTTCAATATTTCTGCTGTGTTATCGTGGTCACAGAGATTGTCTGCTCTTCCAAATGCTGGGACTAAGATGTGGTTGAGGTCGCCAGTGTTACGCCAGCGACCGAAAGTTAGCAGCTAATCTACCGAAACATCTAGAACGACCAGTGGCGCGCCAGACCTACTATGTCTTCGCTTAGATATACCCAATTTTAAATCTTGTCCCACTTATTTCTGTAAAACTTGAAAAAAACAATGTTTAGTTAACATTCTATTCATGCGAAAATATTGTATATATCTATACTCCTCTACGTACCAAATATTATCTTCTTAAAACCGGTCTATAGGGTGTTGTTATCACGTTAAAATATAAAATTTTAATCACTGGGCTAACACCTGATTTAAAAAATGTTTGGCAAAAATTTCATTTCAAGCAAAATATTGTATATATCAATACTCATCTAGGTACAAAATATTATTCTCTTACGAGCCGTCTACATGGTGTTGTTATCACTTTAAAGTATAAAATTTTAGTCGTTGGCCTAAACCCTGATCAAACAAAATGTTTAGCGAAAATTTCATTTATACTAAAATATTGTTATATTAATCCTCATCTACGTACGAAGTATTATTTTCTTCCGAGTCGTCTCAGGGCGTTGTCATCACTTTAAAATATAAAATTTTAGTCGCTGACCTAAAACCTCATTAAAGAAATGTTTAGCAAAAATTTCATTTATACCAAAACATGTTTATAAGATTTTATTATGTTATACAGAATACTTATGTAGTTACGTTTATATCAATATCGCAATGAAATAAATAAACTTCCATTATCTTGGTAAAATGTAAAAACTGTTACATTTGTTCGCTCAAATTAATTTGGGCATATTATCAATTTTTTATTCTCACTGCAGCATCGCTTACAAAGTTCATTTTATGCAGATTAGTCAACATAATGATTTTTTTCATTTTTTGTAAAATCTGTAATAAGGCGAATGTATTTTTCTTCAATTTTTTATAAGTATTCACAAAACCTAAATCCACGAGTTCTTTAAATAATGTGGATCATTTTTGGAAAATTGCCATCCAAATTTTTTACAATGAATTAGGTTAGTGATTAATAAAATTTTAGGCCTGTCTTTTTAAGACAATTTTCTTTTAAAATTTAGGAGATCTCGACTTTTGAATTTTGAATTTTTTTTTAAAAGAACGCGAACTAGGAAATTTAACCTATAACTACAGACGCGGGGTCATTTTGACCATCGGTGAATTTGTTAGCAACGAATTGCTGACCATTTTTTCCAGAAAATTTTTGGATTTTCTTTCGGAAAGTTTTGTATCTCCGAAAATAACAAAACTAGGGCACCCAAGTTTAGTAGGCAAGTTTATATTATAAAGTGTATACTATACAATAAAGTGTATACTA
Organism: Tillus elongatus; assembly: GCA_964006375.1. Lineage (NCBI taxonomy): Eukaryota > Metazoa > Arthropoda > Insecta > Coleoptera > Cleridae > Tillus > Tillus elongatus. The sequence continues at coordinate 42,619,709 of OZ023269.1, forward strand.
TACAATAAACTACTTTTAAAGTAAAAAGTTACAAGCGTTTCATGCAAAAAATCATTGGGTGCCACTGGAGATCATAAGACCAAAATATTTTGTGCTAAACAAAAAACAAAGAGTAACTTTGTTTGACCCAAAAAGTGAAGAAGTGAGAAACAAATAATTTGGAAATTTTAAAAATTTTCTTCTGAAAACGTCAAAGGGGCGATCTGAAACTTCCGAATTGGTGATTTATAAACAAATGTTCTAGAACTATTGCTTTTTTTACTCATAACGCTAATCAGCAAATGTTGCATTAAATATATTTAACAAGGTTATTTCATTAAAATCTTTACAAAAAATGGACTTGAAATAGACCTACTGGTTAGCAACAACTTAATAACTTAAGTCCGTTGGGAATTGGCATACGACCTTATACAATTATAAGCCTCTAATAAACTTGAATTTACATATTCGCCATAGCCGAGGTGTAAAGGCGACCGGTATATTAACAAATAATCTCTTATAACGCAGGTTCAAATCTTAGTGGTTACTCATTTTCTTTCAGTCTTTTATTTAAGTTTAACGTTATCTAATCAGTTAATCTACCTATGATTTTTAGCACATTTTTGTAGAAAGAAATTTACTAATAAGGAGGACTTTTGATTCATTTCAAATCAGATTATTGCTGCTCTCACTTGATGAAACCGTTCCATCGTTAATACAGGCGTAGAGACTTGTTTGCGGCCTTACAAGTGTTTCTTTTTTCCCGCAACCGATTTCGCTTTTTACGGCATCGTCAGACACAAGAAAATATTCTGTGTGAAGCTACAAAATCTCTACGTCTAATCTAGAACAAATTGTACGTATTTTTATCTATTTTATTATCGAATTTTCATTTACAAAATTTCCTGCAATATCGAATTTTATTACAAAAAAGTTTTTGAACTCAATGAATTAAAAATGTTTCAAATTTTGCAGAAAGAACAAATGGTTTCGAAATTTTGTTTTAAAAAAATTAAGCAAAGTTTTGGCGTGACTTTTTTTCTAGCAAAATCCTTAAAAAATTATGTGTTTTAGGGATTTTCGTGAAAATTATTTTATTGCCTTGCTATGTTGAATTGTTCAAGAAACGTTTGCAGAATTAATATTTTTCATTGAATTTTCGTTGGAAAAACATTCCTAAGAGATGCTTGTAATCAATTTTTTAGCGCATTTTCTTGATTTTTTTTAATTTCATGAAAAACAACTTTTTGTAGGGATCGTGTGTAGACAAAATTTGATTATTTCGCGATCAGGATCTTGAAGCGTTCAAAAAAATTATTCAGATGAGCGTGAATTGGGGCGGCGAGGACCTATAATAGCCAATGTCAGCTTTAATTTCATATGTTCATTTATACTGCGTGTGTCAGCTGTATTTAGACAGTCAACGTCAGTACAAAATCAAAAAACCTTAATACAAAATGTTTTTGGGTCCTAAAACTGCTTTCAGTGCAAATGTGTTTTTCTACGCAGGGTGCCTTAAAAATGGAAATGTTTGTATTAAATATTTTTTAAATGAGACACCGTGTATTTTTCCTTATATTCGAATTGTTCACTTAATTCTTTAGCAAAAATATATAATAGCTTCTGCACTTACCGCTAACCGTTTTCTAAATAATTAACAAATTTTTATGAATCTTATTTTAAAATAAAATGTATAACCGTTGCGTCTCTCGAGAATTTTTCCCACACTCACCATAGATAAATAACATATCAACGTATTCATTAAGCTTAAAAAATGAAGCCATATTAACTGAGACTAATTTTTTACAAGAAATTATTTAACTGTCACAAATGTTTGTCACAGATTCAGCTATTACTGACAACGCAAAACCAACTGCCTACCAGAATTACCGTAATTATTATTGTTAATTATTTCGGAAACAGTTAGCATTAGGTGCAGAAACTATTTTTTGTTGTTAAAGAATTGAATGAAAAATTCAAATATAAGGAAATTACAGAGTGTCTCATTTGAAAAAATATATTTACTACAAATATATCTACTTTTAAGATACCTGTATATAAAAACATATTTGCACTGAAAACAGCTGCTCCAGCCAAGAAACAAAACAAAATTGTGTTGCAGATTGAATCATAAGTTCTTATAGAGTGAATTTAAGGCCCATGACTTGACCACAAAGAAAATATTTGTATCAATGTACACATACACTTTGAAACATTATGTTACTCGAGTTTTATTAAAAAGATACCAATTTTTACCAAATCACCCCTTATTTATCCCCTAACCCCTAAAGCGATCTTACCCAAAAACGATTCGAAGTGTTCCTTTGTTGGGTGCTAACTGGATACCAAATTTAAAGATGATACCTCAATTCGTTCGAAAGTTATTGCGCCTATTAACAGACAGACGTACATGCCGATATACCGACAGACCGACCGATCGACAGACCGATAGACCAAAAATTTTTGGTTGTAGAATCAAGTTTTCTATATGTTTTAAGACGTTCTACACCGTTTTACCCAAAAAAATTCAAAATTTTTGTCAACAATATTCCACCCCCACACATTCAACCCGTGATTCAATTTCAGTAAATAATACATGATGTTTGATGAAATTAAAAGTTTTCTAATAAATAAACCCAAAAACGTTATATTACTCGAGTTTTAACGAAACAAAAAAACAATTTTCGCCAAGTCACCCCTCCCCACTAAAGCGATTTTACTCAAAAACAGTCCGAACCGTTCGTTTGTCGAGTGCTAACTGTATAACAAATTTGAAAACGATATCTCAATTCATCCTATGATTATCGTGGTTACAAACAGACAAACATACAGACCGACAGACAAAAAATTTCGTTCCCAAATCATGTTTTCTATACGTTTTGATACTTTTTACCAGGGATCATAAAAAAAAGAATTGAAATTTTTGTGGCCGACGCGATACTTCTACACGAGACGATGTGGAAGAATATTAAAGATTAGTGTTGTCGAAGCATCCAGACCAATTTAATAAAAATGTAACCGACTGAGGTTGTAATAATTCAGCTTACACAAATACACACATACTCGCGCACACACACACACACTTTCGCACACACACATACTACCCCCCCCACACACACACACACACACTCACACCAATCGAAACACAGCATGGATTGATACCAGTCGCCGAAATATCTCATATTCACAAGTAAAACTATGTGCCAACTCACAGACAAGCAATTATCAAAAAAAAGTATCCCAACAAGCGACACAGAACAAATATTTGACAAATGCATCTCAACTACAGATTTACATCGAGCATTCATGTATCATGTCCCGAGATGTACCGATAATCCATTCTTTTAGTATCTGCTTGATCTTCTTCACAGTGCATAGTTCCTCACAATTTGGATTGAATTAACACCTTCTGTACGTATGTAGTTATAGAACGCTGCGTCACTGTTTTCTTTGCTCTCTTTGTCTTAGAAGCGTGGATACTGTGCCGAGTTTCATACGACTTTTTCGTCCACCTTTTTCAATTCATGCATATGAAGGTAGTGATGCACATCCAGACCAAAGCAAAACAACTCTCCTATGTCCAAATACCCGGTTTCAGCATACAGAAGGTTAGTAGAGTACCTATATTCCTTATTATGAACCAATTTTATTACAAAGTTTTGAAGTATTTGCAGATGCTCTATGTGACACTTGCTGCATCAACCCAAGCTAAAATACCACAACGCAAATGACTTCCATTAACAAGTAGTAACATATTTTCAGATGACAGATGTTCAGCATTTATTTTAGCACTTTAAACTTGACCGTCATAACACGAATTTTTTATCTGGTTAGGTATGTGATTGTTACATCTTATGTGAGAGTCAATAGTTGCACATAGATATAAGGCTTTGGTTACACTCTTTTGAGCCTTTGAGTTAATTGTAATTATTTCAAAAGATGGTAAGTAGCTTTTTTCGTAACTAGTAAAAGGAACAAACACAGTTTTTCACATATTTACCGTTAACAATCTACATCAAGATTATTCCAACATACCTTCCAAGTTTTGCTTAAAGAGCCTCGGTGGTTCAGTGGTAAGAACGTGTGCCTCTGAACCTAAGCGTACTGGGTTCAACCCCAGTGTTCTCCTTTCACTTTTCTCAGTACATACTGTACAATTAACTTCAACCGAGGTGGTGGCATTTTATTTGAGAAAGTGGAATGTCTGTAAGTTCCGTCCTTTGGAGGGGGCGTCAAGCCGTCGGTCCCGTGTCCATGCGATGTTGGGCACGTTAAGGATCCCTACCCTCCTTACAGAAAGGCAGGGGTTCAGGTAAATTTCCAGGATTGTGAGGTGAAACTGCTCCCTGGCGTCGGTGATTGGCCATAGTAGCGGAAATAGATCGACACACACCCACACAAACAAGTTTTGTTCAATGGTCAATTTTAACAAGATCCACAATGTTGCACTATAAAATTTTGTAGGTATATATATATATATATATATATATATATATATATATATATATATATATATATATATATATATATATATATATATAGAGAGAGAGAGAGAGAGAGAGAGAGAGAGAGTTGAGCACACTGAGACCCTAGACACGATCTTTTGTTAATTTAGTAATCGACTGTACATAGGCTTTAATATTACCTATCTTATAAAATTTTACTTAACTCACTCATTTTAAAATTGCGAGACCATTTATCAAGAAAATATGTCTTTTTAGAAGCATAGTAAATAAGTTGCGTCAAATGTGATTATTTGATTTTAGCTGACTGCTCATAGGTTTTTAGTATTTCCCAAGATTAGGTGCCATCCGGATCATTTATTTAACTTATTATTGATTTTATGGAGATCTATTTGATCAAAAAATATTCTTTTCTTAATTCTGTAAAATATTTATTTAATTATAATTTGTAAAGCCTGAGACCAAATTGAATTATGATAGATATATAAATTTAGATTGTGCTTAGAATTATGGCTTGCACAAATCACATGGATTGATTAAAATGCAAATCAACACTAGCTCGATTTCCACAATAATACTAGAGTAACGGTATGTTTTCACTCCTATTATCTCTAGCTAACATGGTTTTGGATCATACACAAGAGCAGAACTACATTAAAATATCCGGACAACTAATTGATGAATGTGCAAATTTGGTGTGGAGAATTTAAATGGCCAACTAAACACGTAGCGACAGCTAAATGTGGAAAATGTAAATTTTCCGAGAGTGAAACACTGAAAGCGATGTTAGTATTGGTATCAAGCATTATTTTGTTTTCAGTTGAAAGATTTTCTTCCACTCAGGGAACGTCTGCGTATAACCCAGCTAAATTGAATATATTTGTACAAGTCGAATACAAACAGAATACAAATGTGGCATGAATGTGAATACCAATACCAGCTTGATCTTATCTGCGTTATTAACATTAATGTAATAGCGATCCAAAGTTAGGATTATCAAATTGTATGGTTGGAATAATTCTGGGGATGATAAGGGTGTTTTCGTAACACGAGGAAGTGTTCTCCTGAATAAATGTATACACAGTGTTTATTATTTCGGAAAGTTGATACATGAGACACAAAGAATTTTCGGTGCATACACGTTACACAAAGTCATTCGCAAATTTAAATTTTCAAAGTATCATCTTTAAATAAGTGGGTTTACAGGATATAAGGTACAAATGCGTTATTTGACGAGGAAATTTTAGCTAAATTGCGCCCAGGGGTACACGCTGGGGTTGCCCACTCTTGTTACTACCGACTCGTGTCGTATAAGGCGTAACGTGCTCTAGACCCTTATGTTGCCAAGATCTCTTCGAAACATGCAACCTTAATTGAAATAAACACTCGTTACACCATTCCGCGGCGCTTTTTTGATGTTAACCTTAAACAGTTTTATGGAACCCGACTGGGATAACTAACGTTCTCATTAATTTCCGTATATACATAGTCATGCAATTAAAATCCCAAGATATAATGATTTAATTAGGAAATATCTCTTGCTGTTCTTTTTTTGGACTCGTTCTATACTATAAATGAGTTAGATGGTAGAACTGAATGGAGTTTTGAATAGGTTAATAAAATTTAATTTCCCTTTTTATTCTGAAGCTTGCCGTTTTGGCTTTGATATATCGTTTTTCGGACAGAAACGGTGATATTTAACGAACAAATTAGTGGCTGGCAATAATAGGAACATAAGGAAAATAAATTTTGATATAGGCACTTTTCTATCTGCCCTATTAATGTACAATTTTGTTTATTTATATGATTATTTTTTTAAATTTAATCTTATTGGCTGCGGCATCTCAGGCCATTAGCACATTCTTTCCCATCATTCAATATTTTTGTAAATTTTCCAGACAGAGTCAAATTGGCTCGCCCGGGAATCGAACCCGGGACCTCTCGCTTAGCAGGCTGGCACCTAGCTACTTGCGCCACGAGGGCGTCTATATTATTTAAAATAAATATGTACCTTTATTTGTTTGTTTATCTTTGCCACAGCTGTAATAAGTCACTCTCTCTACAGGGATTATTTTATTTTAGGATTCAAATAAAAAAAAATTAACACGACTTGCACTGTTTAGTATAGTTTATTCCCTTTACAGATTTCTCTACCCAAATTTTTGTGCCTTCAACGATATATACCCTTACCTGGTCAATAAAATTAAAGAGTTCGTTAGTTTAAAAAACAGAACATAAACTTTATTAATTTGTTTGAGAAATATTTTTGAATTTTATATGAACAAACTATTCTTTTGATTAAAATTACTTATTTGGGATCCCTTTTCTAACTACAGAAAATCTCTTTTGAGCTTATAATTTACTGAACATGGTTGGTTATTATAAATATTACACTATACTCGCTTTTGATTTTATGGTTATCATCGATACACATTTGTTTGAATGGACGAAAATATATAATTTATATTACCCAAGGTTGTCCGTAGCTCGATCTAGTTGCTCTTCTACTTACTACTTGGCTTCACTTTGTAATCTCCTTAATTTGACAGTATTTACATGTTTCAACAGATATTTTAACCTCTATTGCTTGTTGTTGGTCTCTTTGAGGTTATCTGACACAAATTTGCTGCACTACAACTGAAATGTTTTAATTTGTAGGATTTATTACCTTTGTTCATAAGTAGCGTCGGTTTTGATGGTAATAATATTGATATTATTACTGGTTCTATTGATTTCTGGTGTATTCACTCTGCATCTGACATCAGGTACTGTACTATTCTTGCTTATTGATTAAAATGTTTGAGCTAGATCCTTGAAAATTCCCTTTTTGTCGTTGTTCAAATAGCATAGTTTTTTAAAAAACCTCTCACTACTCCCGATGTTCACCTTCGTTCCTCTTGTTACCGGATATTCTCAGTTGTTTTTCTATGAACAATAAACTTTGACAATTAGCGTTTGAGATATGTTTTAACCACTTGATTTGCTTCATTTTTAGATTAGTCCCAATCACATGGCAGATTCACAAAATGATTCAAAAACAATCATTTCCTTCCAAATATTAATTAATAAATGTTAAATGGGTCTAGACTAGTTATAGGTGTGTTTCTTTGAGTGGTAAGTTTAAATATAATTAATAACAATGTTCTATCCTTTTTGTACCAATCTCAAACAAATTCTTTAAAGTCTGCGTGGAAATACTGGAAATACATAAACTTTTTTAAATTATTAATAATTCAACCTTTTTTTACATGAACAAACTCAAGCATATAGTTTTCCTAACTCTATTTATAACAAATTGATTACTAAATTTAGTGAACATTTTTCTAAACTTCCTATACTACACTGGTCTTTTTAAAAACGTTTTGCATTCAAACTTTAGAGTTTCTATTTTGTGACTGTTCTAAACGCAGTATTACTCGAAGTTTGAACATTGTTTGTCACAACATAAATTAATTATGTAGTCCGGGTCTGGATACATGATGTTTAGCTTAAAAATTACGCTATGCTTGATCTCAATTGCTTTGACCTTATATATATATATATATATATATATATATATATATATATATATATATATATATATATATATATATATATATATATATATATATATATATATATATATATATATGTTAGGTTTGGTTCCGTGGAGACTTCTCAATTTTTAGCAAAAAATTAAAACAACATTGTAGATAATCAGAATATATTTTATAACAAATATAGTTGGGCGATGGTGTGGTGCACACAGGTAGGATATAAATCTAATTAAATTTGTCGAAACATATCTTACAATGACATAGAGAAAAACCCAATTCTAAAATGGCTTTTTGGATGTTAACAGCTCTCAGCATAAATGTGGAATATATTGCTTTTTACAGTTTTTTCTTAATAATTAAAATTAGAAAACAAAATATAAAACCGGACGAAGCCGCGCATATGGCAGCGAGACGTTGTTTACCTAAACCAACAAATGTTGTTTTATTTTTTAATCTCAAAGTTATGAGTTCTTCATAAGCAATTTTTTGCAAGGATGCAACAAACTTTTTATTTGCGAAGAAAAGTATTCTTTCGGCTAATGATGCCGAAAACATTAAATCTGATCTCAGTGAAGGAACCAAATATCTATTATGCCACAGAAAGGGTCTCTACCTCTGTATTAAGTTCAAAACGGAGGTAGATCTGTCTTGGAAGAACGCGAGTCATGGCACCATGCGCCACAGCTGCAATAGACGAAATACTGAATCCCGCCCCACTGCACATATGTGTGAAGAGGGAAGCAGCACTAAGTGCCTCAAGACAATTGCAAGCCGACAAATTTAAAGCAGGAGACTTGGTTGGCCATTTGAAAATCTTGGACATTATTCCACTGGAGTCACTCACCAAACCAACAGACCAAATGACAGCCAAACTGGCTTCATAATTCCATTCGACGTGGTTATAAATGTCTGCCAAACATGGGACAGAGACAGTAAAAGGTTGAAAAACAACTCACCTGTATGGTATACAGACGGGTCTAAACAAATCTAGGGAACAGGACTGGGAATAATAGGGCCCAACTTTAGACTCGCTAAGTCCCTAGGAAAAATTTCCACCACCTTTTAAGCAGAAATGCTTGCTATAAATCTCTCTGTACAGGAGTGCATACAAATAAGACTCATAAATAGCAAGATTGACATTCCTTCAGACATTCACTAGGTATTATAGACTCAGAAATCTTCTAAAACACAGTCTACAGTGACCTGGAAATGCAAACAATCTTTGAAGCAACTGGCCACGAACAATAAAGTAACTTCGATGTGGGTACCAGAGTATCAAGGTATCGGAGGAAACGAGGAAGTAGATAGCCTTGCAAAAAGGGCACCAACAATACCATTCTTTGATCCAGAGCCTTATTGTCGACTAACAAAAAGCCACGTAAGAAACGAACTTGATTATTGGGAAAAGAACCAAATGCTGTCACACTGGAGCAAAACGCCAGGACCAAGGTAGTCAAAACGGTTCAATACCATATCAACAAAGAAGTTTAAACTGTTTCTTGGAGTAAACAGGAACGACTTGAGAATAATCACAGCACTTTTCACAGGACACTCTCCAGTAAGGCATCACCTTATGAAGATGGGCAAGGCGGTAAGGGAAATCTGTAGATACTGCAGAACTGAAGCAGCAGAAACAACAGAAACACTTGCCATGCGAATGCATGGCTCAGTTTTGCAACAGGCTCAAATACCTTTGAGGGGTGACCCTTACACCACAGAAAATAGGTAAAATACCCCCAAGAAGAAAGTGGACTACAAAAAGTCTGGAAATTTTTGGGCAACTACTGGGAAAAGGAGTCATGCACAAAATACCAATTGGTATCGAAGCGCTCAGAGGCCAAAGGCATATACGACTCATTGAAGAATCTACAATTTACAAGTGAAAAATGGTTGCACCAAGTTAGGGCAATAACAAACAAACTGAACTGTTATTAAAATTAAATTATAAGTGCTAAAAGTCCTAATCTCCTGATTGGTGACTTTTTTTCTGTAAAAGTTGGCTAAAAAAATTTTCTGTTATTACATATCCGGATCAGATAACGTTAAAATTGAACAAAATACTACAAAGGTTTTATAACATTCAGTCGTCATTAAGCTTCATACCCGCGTTGGAAGATTTATTTGCTGGCAGACAAGTCGTCTTTGCCACTGATATACGAGGAACAGGCCTGGTGGAGTACAATGTAAGGTCTTTAGTTACTTGTAACATGTAAGGTTTATTTCAAATAAATATTGTGCAAGTATTTATTTAAATCAAGGAGAGGAGCAGTTGAAGCATTGAACACATTGCATGCAAAATTTTCCACCTATAAATTGTATCAGTTGCAGAATATTTGTTTAGAATTCGCTGATTTTGAAGTTTTAATTAATCACTTTGTCATTTCGACCAGAAAAACTATAAAATTTCCAAAATAATATTTATCGTAATTTTTGACATACTTGTGTCAAGAAAAGCTAAGCTATGTCTCTAATCTTTATTAGGTTTTGTTTACAACAAACAATATCTTGGTTTTTGCGCTTATGTGACTGGTACCCAAATTTTCTTAATGCTTGTAACTAAAAAACCTGGTTGCCTAAAGTTTTTTGAGAAACTGGACCGATTTTTCTGGTTATCGAACTTATCAAAGCCACTAGTTCGCATATCTACCGAAACATAATAGTATTCCCAAAGCATTTCCACACCGACAGCGGGGATTCTTGATTTATTGAACTCCGGCACAGTCGGCAAGACCTAAATAGGGACAAAATCACAATTACTAACTACGGAGAGCACCACCAAACTATTACAAACATTTCTCTTGGTATCTTTATTCAACACATATTTATTGCTGCATGTTCCTTGGAGTAATCTACTAATTAGGTGGGTAAGTTTAAATTCTTTATAAAGTACCACCACACATTTCTACCCGTGTTGTTTGATAGTTTGAGGCCGAAATGGACGAGTTATTAGGCGGATACGTTACTGTATCAGAAGAAATCCATTACATTCTTTAAATAAGCAAAAGATAACGAAAAAATGAATTCTTTAAATAAGTGGATCTAAGTTAGTTAGACGACAGGCAGGCCTCGAGGCAATCATAAGCTTTGAGATGATGTCATCATTGCTTCGGAAGTAACCCGAAGCACTGGTGGACTACAACTAAAGTTAATTTGGGTTCCAGGTAGAAATCGATGAAAATGCAAAAAGTTTGAATTAGTTAGAAAGAGTGCGGTTATGGTATATGTAGTTCCAAAACTTGCTTTGCCTATACTGGAAGACAAAATTGGTAAGGGAATTAACAGATCGATTTATAGTCAACATATCCTTTACAGAGTTGTAAACCACATTACACCACATTAAGAGGCTTATATAAAGTATCTGCAGCATAACCAGTGTATTACTGCTATACTTGAATAGAGTGCAACATGGGACACCTGACGAGCTGCACAGCTCTTAGGGTAAACCTCAAAAAGGTCCAAAAATATGAAGGAAAGAAAACTTTCAGATTCTACAAAAGGTAACTTCAATCAGGTATCAAATGGTGTTCACATACATAACACTGGATAATAGAAGACAGCGGTTATTTGGAAACCAATAATGGTACTGGATGACTTTCTTTCGCACTATCGGATAAACCTGTACAAACTGGTGCAGGTTACCTCATTTCTTACTTTTAAACAAAACCAATAAGCCTTTTAAACCGCATGCACCCGGAAAAAAATTGTATGCGTGCTCATGAAAAAAAAAAAAACTATGATTGATGGTTATCGATAAATTTTGGTGATAGTCAATTTTTTTTATAACTAACGCCACGCCGTTTTTAAATATAAAGTTCAGGGACTCCAATTCGTACGCGTTATAGGTAAAGTATTTTTTTACCTTATATTTGGCAACAGAATGTACATATTGTTAAACGGTGTTAAAAATTAACTTAATTCAACCTCCGTTGGGTTTTAATTTAAATTTATTTCTAAAAAGGTTAGTGAAAAGTGAAAAAGCGCTATTTTATTTAGATTCCACTTGTTATTAATGCGACTGACTTAAATTCATTTCCATTTATTTGCATTAATTTGCATATATTTCTGTCTAATATTATGTCATTATTCATTCAGAGTAAGTCTTTCAAGAGTAAATACATCACTTATTCCTAATCTAGACAGGAAACAAGGCTATAATGCAATCACGTCTAAAATATTTTTGGTTTATTCTTATTTGAATACATATTCTTTTTTCTAAGGCATATAAAAATAAATAATTTTTTCTTGTGTAAAGCTATTTTAAATAAATTTGACATTTCACAGAAACTTATACCCATTTTGCGCATACCAAAATTAAAGTGTAATTTTCATACAGAATAAAGTTATTACAGATACAAATATAAATAAATTGACCCTTTTATAAACCTTATTTTACAAGGTCGAAAAAATACTAAAAGTTGACTATAATAGCCGGTAGTTGGCAGGTTTTAACCAATCACAAGGCAATACGAAAATCCTTTTTTTTTCCCACAATAAAATGTCATAATTGGTGGATTTCAAACACAATATTTTGGAGCAGACGCATTATGTAAAGAACAAATTTTGCATAAAGTATGTTTTGCGCCCTGTTCTTAAATTACTTTCAGAAAATTTCTTCAAATGGGCGCGAATTAGGGTTCCTGGAACTCATTTCCATGGTCAGTTAAAAGGTATATATATATATATATATATATATATATATATATATATATATATATATATATATATATATATATATATATATATATATATATATATATCACCTTTTTATTTTAATTTGCTTTGCCGGTAAAAGAATAAGCCTTAATAGTTAAGGATTTGGAGCAATATTTGAAAAAGCCATTAGAAAATGTAATGTATAGGGGAAAATCTTAGAATTAATGCTTAAATTCACTATATATAGGTGTAACAACTACTGTTTTTTGTTTTTATCGTGGAAGTATCTAAATCATTTTCTGCCACGCTCATCGCATTTTCTTCCCTTTTTTGCCTTTGTCTTTGGTGCCTTTCTGGTCTTTAATTGGGTATAAATGTGTCTATTTTATAAATGTATTCGCAAAATATTTCTCGATAAAGAATTTCACAGCCAAAGTTTGAGAAGTTTCTAAGGCTTACAGTGACAAAACGCAATAAATAGCCAGGTATAAAAAGTACTGTATCACTAAGTTTCATTAGGGTAATTTTATAGGCATTAAGTGAGTATGCGTTCAGTGGAATTGCTGCTTATCATATGGATAACAAAATTATTTCCTGGCGGTGCAGGTACTAATTGAATCGCATAATTAAACCTAACCAATATTGTTGAGTTTTAAAAGCCATTACTTCTAATATCTATCCAAAATAAGTACCTTCCTTACTAAAGAAAAATCTCCTCGTATTGAAGCAGCCTTCCGTAAATCGTCAAAGTAACAATATTTCATAAAATAACACGAATAGGAAACCCTTGAACTTTCGCTGCATTTTTAGTAACTACCCTGTTTTGTAAACTACAACCTGGGTGCTGAAATAACCCAAAATATTACATAGCAAATCCTGGAGAAGCTTATGTGCTTTAAAAAATGTAAGGCTAAACCAAATTTTCTTTTTTGTTTCGACACAAATCGTCTTAAAACAAAATTGCTTCAATTTAGACATTAAGACCAAAAACCTAAGTTCGCGAAGCGAGTAGCCTTTAGAATTCAGACTAGGAGGTCGCGGGTTCCAGTCCCATATTCAGCCAGTCGATCTTCTTTACTCGAATATGTAAAGGGCGACTTTTGATGTATTATGGGTGGTGTCCTTTGTCTATATATATATATATATATATATATATATATATATATATATATATATATATATATATATATATATATATATATATATATATATATATATATTCATTTTAGTATATCCATCCTAGCTTATGTAATGTATGTCTTATAATCTTTAAAAGACAGTTATACGCAAACTTGTTTTCACAGAAATCAAACCGTCTTTTACATTGACTCTGGATGAAAAAACCAGTTGAATTGCTATAGTAGCAGCCAGGTTGAGACAGATGAGGAAAATTTGATTCTTTGTTCTTATTTCCAGTTCGAATTGGAAAAGTGATAAGGAGTGGCTTTAGAAATTGCTAAAATTGATAACAATAAGTAGATAACACACAAATGTTACTTTCGAATTGGATTTTAAATAACCTATATTTATTTAAAGAGCTTTGTCCTACGCATTTGTGTTTGTTGTCCCTACAAAGTTTATTTGTTTTTTCATTTTCTCCGTTATCTCTGCAAACTTTATTTGTTTTTTGAATTTTCTTAGTTATCTCAGAGTAAACAACCATACTGTTTTGCACTTTTAAATCAATTACCTGCCAAATTACAACAAATAAAGCCAACGTTGCAATTAAAAAAAAAATGGCGACCTCAGACAAACAATAGTCGCACAAAGCAAATGAAACTTCAAAATATAGGTACTTATGTATAATTTAACAACAACAAATCTCAAATCTAAATGCCAAACCGTTTCTGTATCACCTCCTTTGGTGCAACACTATTTACATACCCTGAATATTGGTGACAGGTATGTATCTGTTGTTACTATTACGATTATCGCGATCATTATTATTCATAAGGGAGTATATTAGGTCAGAGTAACTTACTTGCATGTATTAAATAATTGAAGGTGGGAACTAGTTCTTGCATAATTTAGACCTGCTTCAGTTGTACTAGTTGCACATAAGTTTGCCGAATGTATTATTCACTTGAAACCACCTTTGCATGTTCCTACATTTCAGTACTCGTGAATCTTCCACGAAGTGACAATAATGTAGTCACCGCTAATTAGTATAAATTCATACATATATAGAAATGTACTGTTTAACATATCTAGTCAAATTATAATGCAAACTAGATAGTGGTTGCATTCAGTGTCGCTAAGTGCTGAATACATATTTGACGTCTTTAAGCAAAATCTGTATAATAAAATTTAATCTGGCACATTTTTATACCACTTGATATTTGGTTAATTAATTAATAAATTACTGGCATTAAGAAATACATAGCTCACAGCTCAATTTAGATTATCCGAGCATAGTTTTAACAAATTATCAAAATTCGACTTTGTAGAAAGCTTAATATTTAAAAATATCTGGACGCAGCAGGTGCGTTATAGAAGTGAATTTTCACAAAAATGTTTTTAATAGCAAATATGGTTTTTTAATGGAAGCAGGCATCAAATTTACCAATATAACCTATATAGTAGAAACAACGTGCCTACCATATTTCATCAAAATAACTGTATTGTTCAAAAATGTACAAACATTTTCCGAAAATAAGGTTACAATGTTCCTGAAAAAAATGGTTTCCTAGCCAACGAATCTTAGGTTAATAGCAAATTGTGTGATTAAAATGTAAAGCATTTAATGAAAGTTTGCTACCAAAACGCACTTACTGCGTTTTGATTTTTTCCCTACAACTATATTTCAATAATATAAGGGGTGTTCGATTTAAAAAAAAACAGAAAGTTTGTATCACCAATCACTTATGGGTCACGCTGTGATTATAAAGATAATTTTATAAGACATACTATAATTAAAGAAGACAATTTTTCTCGTATCTTGTATAATAACGCTTATATTGAGCTTTACCGTAGAAATGCCCCTCCTTGCATATATGTAAACAGGTAAAACCGCAACTAACCCCGGATATGGGGACCTAGTTGGCGCTCATTTGAAGAAATCTTTTCAACATTCAAAAGTCCAATCACGTCAATTTTCCTATGAAAATTCGCTAAAAGTGATAGATTTTTTAAATCATAAACGCTATAACTAAAACTATTGTCAAAGCATCAGAGAAAGGGTCTATTTAAAATTAATTGTATTTCCGAACATACAAACATTTTCCGAAAGAAAACCCAAAATTCCTCCGGAAAAACTAGTCCGATTTTCTTGGCTAACAAACTTATCCAAGCTACTTGCAAAATTAGCGCGCTTCCAAAATTTGAGCAAAATCGGTTTATTATTTTTTGACACGTCGGTGTGATACAGACATTTGTTTCGATGTTATGTTGGCTTGAATGTGTTCGTTTAGTCTGGGTCTCCTATATTGTTTGAAGGATCTCGACCCTAGGTGTATTGACGTTTATAAATTATATCCTATATTGTTGTTTTGGTTCATGATTATTTTGACTGCAGATAAGTATCCACTAGGGCATTGGCCAAGTTTATTTTCCGATCGTACGTTAGGTCAAGCCATCCACCTTCATATCTTTCTAAGCATCATTTCACTGTGTCTTCAACCATTATATCATTTTTGGACAGAATTAACCAGTCTAAGCACAACAATAGTCTTTCATTTAACATCTTTCTTCGCTTTTGCTGTTCTTTTATTTTGGTTTAAATTCATTTATTGTTTTCTTTTATTTAATGTTTTGTATATATTTTTGTTTCATTTTCTTTTAATCCGTTTTTTCATTCCTTTTTCGTTTTTTTTTGTAACAATTTTTTTGTTTTAATATTTTTTTACATATTACGGAAATATGCGAAGACACATGACGCCTAGGGACCCTTCGAGACTCAAAAAAGCTCACAAACTGGACCACGGATTTCAAAAAGTTATAAGCAAATGAGAGATACAAAGGATCTTAAACTAATCTTTACAAATGCTTTTGTGGAATATTTACGTAAGCGACCAACAATAACAATGCTTATACATCTACTTTTCATAAGATATTAAACCAAATTAATCTTTTTTTTTTTTTAATTTGGAAGTTTAAAGTGTCTTAACATCTAAGGTCATTGACACTATTGGTACATTTTGTTTCGCTAATTAAAGTATCTGTAATCAAATGCTATCAAATAGTGAGGATTGTCTTAAAAAACAGAGTAAATTAGTCACATTTGGCTCACTCAAGTCAAGAATTTGGGCTAGTGTTTTTCCATTTAGGTATTCGAGTCTTGGATTGATATATAGTGGACATTCTTGAAGCACATGGTTAACAGTAATCACTCTGTCACATATTTCACATTGAGGTTGTTGTTGCTGGATAAGTAGGTATCCATGGGTGAACTTACAATGGCCAATAAGAGTTCTTCTGATAGCGACTTCTTCCCTGCGTGTTAGACTTGGGAGCGTCTTTGGGGTCACTGATGTTTCGATCTTGCAAAGTTTGTTGTCAAGGGATGACCAGTAGGTTTGCCATTTGGCTTTAGAACTTTCTTTAATATTGGCAATAAGGTCTGAATGGGTTTGTATGGGTATTATTGTCTTTTCTAGTATCGCATTCCGTGAGCATTCGTCAGCATTTTCATTGCCTAAAATGAAATTAATCTTGATTATTTTTATATACAATATTTACTTTAGTATTTGCTATATCTCAACTCCAAACACACATATACCCACATAAATATATACGCACATATACGACAACTATTTCTATGCTGATGTGTATTTTTATCACTTTATGCTTCTAGCTTAATTTTTTTTTATGTGTCAACGTGCACTTGATTACAGAGTTCCTTTATTTCACGGCCTTTAGGCTGCATCCCAGCAGCATGTGCTGAGTGTTTGCTAGCTTTCCATACTGTCAAAGCGTTTCATTTCTTAAAGCTAATTTATGCATGCAAACGAGGAGCTGGGTGGTCCAGGAGTAAGAATATGTGCCTCTGAACCGAAGGGTACTGGGTTCGATTCCCAGGGTTCTTCTTTCATTTTTTCAGTACCTACAAACCCTCTTTATAGAAGGACAGAGATTCGTCTAAATTTCCAGGATAGTGAAGTAAAACTGCTCCTTAGCGTCGGTGATTGGCCATAGTCGCGAAAAGAGACCGACGTTTAAAAAAACAAAGTACAAGCAAAATGCATATAAACCAAGACATGATTAAATTATAATCTGCAAATAATGGCAATTTATCTTTCCTTATAATTAAAATTAGCAAACCATGGCCTCACCGGTAGTGCTGGTTGAATTTGAATATAGTGTAATCATTTTGTATTCCATTTTTGATGTGTTTGTTTTCTGAGATACACCCAAAAATGTTACCCTGGGATGTTATTATATATTTCGGTAATCCCGACAGTTAACGCTTGTTTTGTCAGATTACCCATTGTTTGGTTTCTCTGTATACCAGCGTGTGCTTTTATCTACAGCAGTACAATATTTTTACCCCGTGCTCTTGCATTTTTATGGCATTGATTATTCCAGTCATAAGATAATTATTTGGCTTGAAAAACACTTTTGCTATCAGACATGATTAGTATTTCATTGCTTTCTATTGCAACCTTTTAATTTCACAACCGGTATTTGTTTCACGTTCTTTGCCTAAACATTGCCAATTTTGACGTTTAAAATTTCGAGTTTGACGTTTTGAGGAAAACTCCAAAATTTCTTTCTTTAACTGCCCATAACTTCGTTATCTTTGAAGCTAGAGACGTAATTTTGGGTACATAGTTTACTATTTATAATAAAAATACTCGTACCAAATTTGGTTGCCCTTACTTTGTTATTTACGGAGATATTAATTTTTTTAGAAAGAAAACACAAAATTTTCCGGGAAAACACAGTTCGATTTCCCTGGCTAACCAATTTATCCAAGCCACTTGCAAAAGGAAGGTACTCACCAAATTTTATTAAGATCGGTTCATTATTTTTTGAGTTATCGGTCGGATATATATATATATATATATATATATATATATATATATATATATATATATATATATATATATATATATATATATATATATATATATATATATATATATATATATATATATATATATATATATATATATATATATATATATATATATATATATATATATATATATATATATATATATATATATATATATATATATATACCGCCGAAGCGGATACCTATTCTGCATTAAATTAGACAAGTCCACAAGCCTAGTACCAGCACTTACTTGTTCACAAATACAAACTGTGTAGCGCTGAAATCATGAGTGATATGTAATCTTAGACACACCAGCCTGGGCAAAATGATTATCTTTTAGATTTGAAATGAGTTTTAGTTTGGTAATTTAAGACGTAGAAAACTGAACAATGGCCAATACAAATGCAAAACTCATTATAAATGCTTCAAAATTAAACGTAGAAAAAACAATATTGTACCTAAGATAGGTCAATGGCGGCTTTCAGTATAACAAGAAGTCCATCCATAACAAACAAATTTTTACTCACGGAGATAAAGTCGATTATGTTGATTGTACAATTTCGAAAAAGTTATTTCTCTGCAAGTACATTAACTTATCATGTGTGAGTGACGCAGAATAAACTTAAGACTGACCTTGTATGAGTTTAAAAGGCATTAGCCTTGAACACCTCTTTAATCTTTAAAGTTATAAGTTCCTTTAAAACAATTTTTTAAGTTCGCAATTGGCTAGATGTGAATATAGGTTAAGTATGCCTGATTTAGTACTAACAATATTTTGTTATATTTTCTATTGGTATTTATAGTCATAAAAAATATGCGTGTTCCTGCAATCTCGGTATTCTGGCACATTTTCCAAGGCCAAGACCAGGACTCTGCTAAATAAAGACCAACCACCAAGATTCTGTGGTTTCTCTTGGAGGTTCTCAGATAAAGAACACCACTCAAGCAAAGTTCTTGGGAGTTACATTGGATTACAGACTATGGTGTTTGGCTCATGTTGATCGATTGTCTGAGCAGCTTTCGACGGCTTGTGATATAATTAAATAGTTGAAAGATACTGTTGATCTTGGGGTGTTGAAGTTATTCTTGTTTGCGCACACGCACTCAAGACTCTCTTGTATAATTCTGGGGTGGTGTCCCACTTCTGACATTGTGAGGGTGTTGAGAATGCAAAAAAGGGCAATTCGTTTTATGATCTGAACACTATGCAAACCAGCTAAAGAGGTCCTTTTACCGGCCTGGGAATAATGACTCCTGTATGTGTGTTTACCAACTTTTACTATATGCGAAACAAAATAAAACACTATTGGCTTGTTTAGTTACAACACTTGCGCTGACTTAGTATTGGATATACCGTTTCATAGAACAACTTTTTATGAAAATAGTCCATCACATATCGATTATCGTCTTTAACAAGCTACCAGAAGCGTATTAAAAAAATAAATCTAAATTCTTTTACAACTACCTAGAAGAAATTGCTGGTTGGCAAGGGTTACTACAGTGTGGCGGAGTACATCAATGGGCTTCATGAAGCACTCGACTGTTGACAGCCAGCTGTTGTTCTTTTGTGTTTTGTAAGATGATTTAGTATTTTTGCATGTCAGTTTTCTATGTGATATGCAAATTTAGTTTTATATATTTTTAATCATACTGCAGGTTTATTTCCACTTTTGATTTGTAGCGTCCAATTGAAGACCGTCACGGCCTCGAGGTCGAGGCGGTTTGGCGACGGAACCAAGGAGGAGTAGAGCATGGTTGCTGGGTTGTTGGATTGCTGGGGTTGACAAAAAAAGGTCCATGGTGGCCTACTTGCTTGGCATTGGCCTCCCCACCACTGCTACTACTGTACTGTGTTGTTATGTTGCTTTTGTTATACTATGGAGACATTTGTATATATTTATTGTGTAAATCTTTGGTCGATGAATAAATGTTATGTTATGTTATGAAAGAAACATCTCTAGAATTATAGAATTTTAACAAATCATGGACGCGATTTAACCCGAAAAACAAGTCATTCATATATATATATATATATATATATATATATATATATATATATATATATATATATATATATATATGTTTGTGACGTGACAATTATTCGGTCCTCGATCTGAACTGCATCCAAAATTAGTAAAAACTCTGCTGTACACTCTGCTTTTTCTAGAGAGGTTACAAACTAGAGAACATAATATTCTATAATGCCTCAGTTTGCTTTCGTCTGGCCAGACCTCCTTCGAGATTGCCTCTATAGCCTTAGTTCCTTTATTCCTACATCTGTGTGTGTGTTTTGTTTCTTTAACGTCGGCCTAATTCCGCGACTATAGCCAACCACCGACGGCAGGGAGCAGTTTCACCTCACTACCCTGGAAATTTTTCCGAACCTCTGCCTTTCTGTAAGAAGGGTAGGGATCTTTAACGTGCTCAACATCGCATGGACACACGACCGACAGATTTACGCCTTCTCTGAAGGGCGGAAGGTGCAGACATTCAAGTTGCTCAAATACAATTCCAGACGTTCGGTTGATGTTAGTGTTACAGTTTGTACTGAAAAAGTGAAAAGAGAATGCTGGGATCGAACCCAGTATCCTTCGGTTCATAGACACACGTTCTTACCCCTGAACCACCGAGGCTCTATTCCTACATCTACAACTAAACTTTGAAATGCTCACAACCGAGAGATATTTAATTTGTAACTATTTAAAAAGCAAATGGATACTTATCTTGTGGAACAAAAATGATGTTTATGATGTCATTGAGAAGCAAAGGCGTCGCTTCATGTGAACTATTGCATAAAAAGAAAAGTATAATAATCTACGTGTCTATATTCATGGGATTAAAATTATTTTATTTTCACTCTTTAACTTACCTATATTAGAGCCTCGGTGGTTCAGGGGCATGAACGTGTGCCTCTGAACCGAAGGGTACTGGGTTCGATTCCAGGGTTCTACTGTCACTTTTTCAGTACAAACTGTAGGATTAACATCAACCGACGTTCTGGCATTGTATTTGAGCAAGTTGAATATCTTCAGTTCCGCCCTTCGGAGGGGGCGTAAAGCCGTCAGTCCCATGTCCATGCGATGTTGGGCACATTAAAGATCCCCACCCTCCTTTCATAAAGGCAGGGGTTCGACAACATTTCCAGGATAGTGAGGTGAAACTGCTCCCTAGCATTGGTGATTGGCCATAGTCGCGGAAATACACCGACGTTACAGAAACAAAACACACAGACGCACAAATTCATGAAAAAATCTTGTGACTGTTAAAAAACTGTATTAAGTTGCATACATCTGTAACCTACCCCATTGTTTAGACACCCTTTTGCCAGTACTCTTTATGTGAATAAATTAGAGTGTCAACTTAAATTTGAAGAGTTAAAAAGCACAACGATATATTCCCACAGCGTTGTTGAGTTATATTTGAAAGTTCAAAATAAAATAAAACTAGAACACATTAGATTTTCTGTAAATTAGTTAGACTTTCAGACCTCTATTACTACCAAGTTAAGTAGAATGTACTTAGAAAGGTCAAAAGCCTCATTGAAACTATGCTGATATAATAACAGCTTTTATGTGTTCATATATTACTGTCTGTACAGAAATTATGGAATGCGTTTAAAGTTAATGTCACAGCTTATGGAAAAGTTGGAGAAATTTCTCAACTTTTCCACGATTAACTTTAGTATATTTCATTACAGCGTACAAAGTCAACTCTATAACATAATTTGAAATTATTAAAAGCAGTCTGTGGTGGATTATTTTCTACCTACTGAAATTAAAACGACGAGAACCTTCACTTTAGTTCAGTTAAGGTCTATACGGAAAGTTTATCAGTTTTAAGACTTACTTGTAAAGTATATCTTAAAACAGTAGTTAAGCGAGTTCGTGACAATATTGGCTGATGGGCTTTTATATATTTAATAACAAATTACAAAAAACTAAAGCTTAGCTCCACTCTTAGCACTCAAAAAGTAGCGAAATTTCATAAGTTTTTTAATACATAACGATTTCACTATCCAAGCATGTGACTTATAGTGAGCACTAATAAACAACTGATACTATTGTGAATACTATACATCGACTTTCTCATTTAATACTGCATTTTTATTTAAAACTACGTATGGTTTCCTATTTAAATTACCAAAATTTTGTCTGGTAACTGTGTGACCAGTCACATTTTGCATGTTGAGTTACAAAAAAAAAACACTCAAACAGTTTGTTGTAGTTATCAAAAGGTTTTAGCGAATTTTCGTAGAAAAAATTCACTAATGGGGAGATCCCGACTTTTGAATTTTGAAAAAAAATATATATATATATATATATATATATATATATATATATATATATATATATATATATATATATATATATATATATATATATATATGTATCACACCGATAACTCAAAAAATAATGGGCCGATTTTGATAAAATTTGGTATGTACCTTTCTTTTGTAAATGGATTGGAAAACTTCGTTAGTCAGGAAAATCGGAAACGGTTTTTCGTGAAAATTTTGAGTTTTCATTAGAAAAATTTTTTATCTGAAAAAGTAAAAAAAGCTATCATAACCAAATTTGGTAGGTAGGTTTACGATATAAAAAGTAAACTATACACCAAAATTTAGATTTCTATGTTACAAGAAAAAAAAAGTTTTAATAAAAATTGTGTACCAGATTATTTCTATAAAAATTCACTACCATAACGCACTTGCTGCGTCCAGGCTTTTTTTAACTTCGGCCTATTTTGTCAGTATAACCAATTACAGACGCCAGGAAGCAGTTTTCTCATAATTTACAATTAAATAATTTGTGACGAAAAAAGTACAAAAGGTGAAACAAGTTGAGATGCAGCAAGTGCGTAATGGTAGCTGATTTTCATTACAAAATTGCGTATCTCTGAAAGTAACATAGCTGTGGCGATCAAATTTGCTGTACACATTTTCTTGTATAAGACGAATACTACGTACTAAAATTTAGATCATTAAAACATTAAAAAGAAAAAGGTTACAAGCATTTAGTTTATAAAATTCTGGGTGCCAATGGAGGACACAAGACCAAAATATTATGTGTGGTAAACAAAATTCATTAAATATAATAAGCCATAATCTAGTGAACTTTTCTTGTGGAAAGAAATCAAGAAATACGAGAAACATTTTTTAAATTATAATTATATGGAAAAAAATTAAATGTTATCTTATTGTGGAAGGGGGTGTAAAGCCGTCGGTCTCGTGTCCATGCGATGTTGGGCACGTTAAATATCCCTACCCTCCTTAAAGAAAGGCTGGGGTTCGGCAAAATTTCGAGGGTAGTGAGGTGAAACTGTTTGGTGATTGGCCATAGTCGCGGAAATAGACCGATGTTAAAGTGCAAAAAAACTTTCTTGAAAGAAACAATTTTTCAAATTTTCTTGAAAGATAAATTATTTCAAATTTTTGTGTGAAAATATGTTTGGCAAAGTTTTAATGGAACATTCTTTTACCGAAATTTGTATAAAATGTTTTAACCAATTTTCGTATCAAAAAATCGAATTAGGGACTTATTGGATAAATATATTATGGGAGTTTTACGTCAAATATTTATTAGGGGATTTGTGTTAACAATTTTTTTGCGCATTTTTGTTGCTTTTTTAAAATTTCGTGGAAGTCAGTTTTTCAGAGAATCTGCATAGAAAAAGTTCGCTTATGGCAGGATCGAAGCTTTGATATTTTCGAAAAATGTCTTTGGAGAAAAGTAAAAAAAGATTTCTAGAACCGATATCCAAGGTCAGGCTAATTTCAGTAGCAAATATATAGTGACAAACATACATAAGTATTGTATTGTATATGTTAGTTCCTCGAAATTAATTTAAGAAAATTTTAGTTCCACGAAATTTACAGGAATAAGTCGTAAATAGCAGATGTTAAATACGCTTCCACTGTCGCTTATAGAGGTATAGGCAAGTAGCACTCTCAGTTATAGAGGTCAATGAGTGAAAAACGACTTTCGCTTATAGACGTTTCTGTTTCACACTTATAGAGGTTTTTAGAGGTTTAAAATGACGGTATATATATATATATATATATATATATATATATATATATATATATATATATATGGTGTCACGGGGTGACTAATCCAGGATAGATTACCCGGCCTAATTTACCGTCGTAACCACTGCATTGTATTACACCATAAAGGTTGGAATCTTTTCCAACATTTTCCATGGAGTAATGTACGAAAGATTTGCGAAGGTTGGAATATTCGCAACATTTTCCGTGGAGGAATATACGAGATCCGGTATGTCGAACGGAATAATTAGTAGAGGGGACAATTAGGCGGCGGCGATTTCGGAAAAGAAGTGGGATCGGACGGAACCCCGACGGAGAGTAGGGAGTTGGGTAGTGACCGCGAACAAGCTAGTGCGTCCGTCGCAAAGAAGTGAAATTATAAAGCCCGTGAGGTTTACGAGAAGATCAGTAAGCCGAGCGAGACCGCCGCCACCGCAGTGGTGAACCTCGTCACCAGAGAATACCCCAGGTAGGTGAAAACGTGATTCTATTACCTGTGGTCGAAATGTGGAACGCCCCACAATAACACTGGGAACCTTCAAAGGAGACCGTTTCTTCCCTGTCTCCGCTGGCGGGCTGCTCTGGGGGTTAGGAGCTGCATTGGCTGGAGTAGATTCGGACAGAGCGGCGACTTCGCCGGTCCAGATTGAAACAGCTAGGCGGCGCCTGACGTCCCAGGCCGTCCGCGGCCCCGTTCAGAAGGGGCGTGAACCCGCTATTAATCGCTATTCTGCCGCTACCCTGCACCGCTTAAACGTTGTCGCTTTACCGTCCCCATGCAATCCGCGCGTTACAATTATTTAAAGTCAAGTAACTACCTCTGCCTCTGGCCGCTCATAATTGCTAGGCTTCCTGGTAACAGGACCCCGTTATTTCCTTATGTATATAATTAGTGAATAGAATTTTATTTTAATTTACCCGATATTTCATTTATTCTCCCAGAATATCCACCCAAATACAATTTGACTCCAGTTCTTTAATAAAGACCATAACCAGAAGTCCCGGGGACTTTATCTTGATTTAGGTGGGCCCTGTCTCCACTAGAAACTACCCTGGGCTTGTGTGTACCTTGACTATGGCTGGAGAAGAGGGTGAATATCCCGAAATAGAGCGCGTCTACTCTCTGAGGAATCCTAGACGCTGGCGCCCGACCAGGATCCCGTTGTAAAGCCGTGTCCCCATATTAGGGAAAACTAGTATTAACTCCCAGCCATCCCAAGCGGCCGTCACAATATATATATATATATATATATATATATATATATATATATATATATATATATATATATATATATATATATATATATATATATATATATATATATATATATATATAAATTTCGTAAAACAAATTTTTAGACAATTTCTATGAAAATTCGCTACCATAAAGCACTAGACGCGGATAGACTTATTTTTTGTTAAGCCAAATCTTAATCTAACTGAAGCAAAGGGCATTGCGTTCAGTTTTAGCCAAAACAAAACGAATTATATACAATGGGATGCATCAAACTGCATCAAGTTAAAAAATGTCAGTTTTTTCAGGCTTCCTGATAAATATGGATTTGAATGAGATTATTTTTTAAGGTTAGTAAATATCCAAAAATCTTGGTGCTCTAAAATAATTTTTTGGAAACGCAGCAAGTGCGTTATGGTGGCGAATTTTCATTAACTGGTACGAATTTGAATAACTCAATTTGTTTTAAGCCTAGTAATTTTAATTTTGGTACATAGTAAGGCCTTTATTAGTGCAACATACTTAAAATTTTTTGTCTAAATAACTTTGTTATTTTCTTTGTTGAGATACAATATTACTTTCAGAAAAATTATTTTTTAGAAAAACTGGTCTGACCTAGCTGGCTACCGAAGTCGTCCGCGGTCTAACAAAATGAAGATATGTCCCAAGTTTCGTTCAAATAAGTTATCGCTCAGAAACATACACACACACACGCACACACACACACACACACACACACACGTATATATATATATATATATATATATATATATATATATATATATATATATATATATATATATATATATATATATATATATATAAACATTCCAGTGGACCTTGATTTAGAGTTTTAAGGGCCCAAATTTACGCTCATCTAAAAAAATTCTTGAAATCTCTCACCATCGATACCTTTTTAATAGCAATTTCTTTTAAATAAAAATTCGCTAACACACGGCTCGGTTTAGGGGACAATCGTTTTCCGTTAATACTTCAAAAAACACCTTTGGACATAGTGACATCTAATCAGTCGCTCCTTAAATTATCTTGTATATCGATCGCCAATATCCACTACTATAAGACCGTGAAACTTAATAGTTTATTTGTAAGCTTATATGTAAATTCGGCTTTGTTTAGGGTGCTAGAGTCATTCGTGAGAAAGAATTATCGATAGCACTTTGTATGGAAAACAAAATAAATTAAATGTGTAATTAACCAAATTAATGTTTATTCCATTCCCCATCCTATACTTTTTACAACATATACAACTTTCTTGGCAGACACTCGGACATGCGATACTTATTCGATGACGCCGCTAGTAAATCCATAGACACCTACCATTATTTATTTCTTTGTAGTATATATTCCTTTTGATCCCTATCGTATATATTATCCACAATCCTCCATTTGAAAATCATGACTAGGATCAAAAAATAACTTGTTTAATTTTGACAAGAACATAATCATGTAATTCCTTTAAAACAAACACCTCTTTGTGGAAAATAAAATATGATTTGGAAACTATTACGAAGAATGTCTTGCAACTGCTTTTAAATTGGTAAATTCTTTGAAAAAGTATGCATTTTTTTGTTGAGAAAGTACAAGAGAACATTATTTTCTAATTGCACATTTTGCAGCAACTCTAACAAAGATGTGTAAGTATTTTTAAGACTCAAGGGGTACCGCAAGCTGCTCCTTCTATCTGCTAGAGCCAAATTAATTTTGTCACTAGGAAAGCCTTATATGCAGCAATCTTCAAGACAATACCTCAAATGGTTTTTAGATACCAAGGAACACTAAAATTGAATTTCTCATTTTAATTTTCTTTACGTAATTTATTAATTTTTGTCGTCTTTATTTGCTGAAACCGCTCCATACTAAATACATACGTAGACTCTGTTTCTTTAGCTTCACAAAGGTTTGTTTTATTTTCTGTAACCGGTTTTGCTGTTCGCATTTGATGATGCTCTCAAGCAGTGAAACCAGTTAGAGAGAAGAAAACAAACATTTGTAGAGCCAGAGAAATAGTCTCTACGTTTGTGTGTACGCATTACCTATTTTAACTTTCGGTTTTAAAATGAAATAAATTTGGCTAGAGCCTAATAGTTTATAGCCAAAAATCTACTGTTGTTCCGTGGCCTTTTACCTTGGACCATGTTGAAAATAGAGCTTCGATTTCTCGAACACAAACAATCTTTCTTCATTATAAGGAACAATATTTTTAATCCAGATTATCGAATGACTTTTCCAGCTTTTAAAAAAATCAAAAGCGTATCTTTATTTTTCCCCTATTCTTTTAAGTATTATCCTTCTCTAGTTTATCGGTCAGGTCTAAATCCACACTCGTCTTCATTCAGGAAATTAAAAACGTTTCTTCTTATTATATTTTCACTGTGATAAGCAGAATCTGCACCACCCATTTCTACACACTTATTCTCTATTGCTGGATGAATTTTTACACTCTTGTTTTTGAATAGTAACACTTTTATTTTTCATAAACACCTTAGCAATTCTTTCAATTTATAACATTTGATAATCAGTTAAAGAAATCTATTTTTTCACTGGCATTTTTTAAAAGTTCCGCTGTTTTTGCATCTACACCAAGAGATTTGACAAATGTTCACGCAGATATTTCAATCTTAAGATTTGCCTCACCGATTTCCTATCGAAAGTTTTAAAATTCCCTTTTCTTCTGGTTTGTATATAGTTTGTATTTTATTTTGATACTTCCTCTATTCTCTGTTAACCTGTTCTGCGCCTTGTACTCTGTATCCACGATAACAAGTAAGATTGCAAGCACAGAGATTAGAGTTTTGGACACACTTGTTTTCTATAACAGATTGCTCATTTGTCTGGAAAACCAGAAAAGTTAAGAAATGGTAATCTTAAAAAAATGGCTAGCGAAATCAAATTGCGATTGCCGCCAAAAGTCAGGATAATCTTGTTGGTCGGAGAAAAGTAATATCCCTGTGGGTCCGGGGACTAACTAAAAGAATAGGCCCCAGGTAACTCCTGACTGCCGTAAAACGCGACTAATCTAAGTCAAAGATTTGCGGGGCTCTGGTCGAGGTGAGCCTAGAGGGAGGCGATAACTCTGGGGAGTGATGTGCACCCGGATTCTCCACTGTGGGCCTAGAAATGGACAGTTGACCTCCCTTGGTTGTTACTCTGGATCGGAGTTGCAGACAATACCGCCTTGGGTTGAGTCCTGGTGGGTGCCATGTGTCCAGACGACCCGAAGGGGTTTAGATCTCTGATGAGTGGTGTACACCCGAAGTTTAAGGCCCTCAGTGTGCTTCGAAACGGGCAGACGGTCTCGTTTGGGTGATGCTTGGGAGCGGGACTCGATGGGATGTCGCCTTGAGTTTAACACTGGTCGGTGTCGGGTCTAGACAAACCCGGAGGAGAGCAGATATCTCTGGGGTGGATTACAACTGGAGATTGAATGCTGCTCAAGAGCGGGACTTCATTATATTGCCTTGAGTCAAATACTGACGAATGTCGTGTCCAACCAAACTCGGAGAGAGGTTATCTCTCTTTGAGCTTTGAAACAGGCAAGCAACTTAACTCAGACGGGAGTACACCTGCCAAACAAATTTTCACCCTCAAGAAAAGATCTACTCCCGCAGGAAACTTGAATTTATGGGTGAATTTTAAGTAATTCGACGTGAACGACCTAAGGTGGCAGTGGTAGGACTGGAATAGCACTCACAATGAATCTAATCTAATATAAGTCTAAAACGCAGTGACGTGAGTATCAAAATAAAGCGTTTAATTAGTAAAATACAGTGGGCTTGGTGAAACTTCCATAGATTAGGAATGGCGGCCGATGTAACATGACGAAATGTTTATTTCTCAACCACCTCCTTGATATCGGTATCAAATAGAAGATCTTTACAAGTAAAATACAGTAGGGTAGTTGGCGCTTTGATAAAATCATTATGGCTATTTTTTATTCAAGTGCAGTTAAAGGATAAAAGCTTGTTTTTAAAGAATTCCTGGTTCCTAAATGATTTTTATTAATTATAGATATGCAAAATTGTCATTTAAAAATAAAAATCATATTACTATTACAAACGTATGTGAAAGTGTTAACAAAACAAATTGTGGAGAAAACAGTTTTAAAATTTCATGGATAAAATTTAACCATATTGAAATCAAATAGACCACTGATAAGTCACCACTATATATAAAGTTTGTAAAAAGTATAAAAATAATTAAAAAGGTAACGGTAAATAATATTTGTGTTTACCCTTTTTAATAACAATTCTATTTCTTTAACACTAGACAAGTGTGAAAGCATTACTAGCACAAATGGCAACAGTAATTTTATCCTTTGATTCTGCAAATTGTTGGAAGGGAAAACGGCTGTACCTTAATCATAGTGTACCTTAGATCAGCCTACAGTTTCATAACAAATGCTGCATGACAGAAACTGTGCTGAAACATAGTTTGCTGACTAGAGCGCAAGCAATCGGGAAACTAGATAAATATCGTGTATTCTTTTTTAAATCACATTCTACCTCAATCACTGTTTGATGGTGAGGAATTTGTGATGC
The DNA here is from genome assembly GCA_964006375.1 of Tillus elongatus. Taxonomy (NCBI): domain Eukaryota; kingdom Metazoa; phylum Arthropoda; class Insecta; order Coleoptera; family Cleridae; genus Tillus; species Tillus elongatus. Next base: position 42,650,177 of record OZ023269.1, read on the forward strand.
CATATTTCAGTTTTACATATAACATAATATGTTGAGGGGGTTATGTTTGAGAAAACGTACCATCATCTATCTTGGATCAAAACAACGTCCTGTACCACTGATCATAGGTACATGATGTTACAATTATTTCGGTTTTTTTTTTGTTATATGTGCTATGCCAGAAAATACAAGTGGGGAAAAATTAACTCTATTGACCGTGAGTCAATGAAACAATCAGTCGAAGCTGTTACTAGACCCCCAGATATCGATACGAGAAGCTTGTTAGGTTTTTAATATCAAATTTGCTACACTTGTACGTCATCTTAATGCTTTCAAAACATCTGGTACAACGAACTTGAATATAAGGCAAGCTATGATGTCAATAATGTGTTTACAGAAGAAAAGGAACTACAATTAGTTGATTATATTAAAATTATATCAATAATGATTTATGGTCTATCCAAAAAACAGATTCGTAAATTAGCCTCTACATATACAGTGGCAAAAAAAAAGAGATTTCCTCCTAGAGGGAACGAAAGTAAACTTGCAGGAAAAGATTGGAAGAGGTTATTTTTGAAAAATCATTCCCTCAAAGGTATCTAGCCAGCAATCTAAAAGCTAGCATGTCACGTGCAACTGGTTTTAATAAAACAAATCTAGGTAGAGTTTTTGATAATTTGGATGATGTCTACAAGCGCTTTGTAACATTCCCACCGAAAAATATTTGGAACCAGGACGAAACTGGCGTGACAACGGTGCAAAATCCTTTAAAAGCTGTTGCAGCTAAAGGTTCAAAACAGGTTGGAAACGTGACGTCAGCAGAGCGTGAAGAGCTAATAACAGTATCCGCTTGTGCCAATGCTTTGGGGTTTCACATACCTCCTATGATGGTGTTCCCTAGAGTGAATATAAAGATTACATTACATGTATTACAAATTTATGAAACATTTAATAAAACACACTGAACCGCCTAAAGAAGAACGTGTAATGCTTATAATTGACAACCATAAATCACAAATTTCATTAGAAACCTTAGATTTAGAATATAATGCTGGGGGTGGTTATGGTAACATTCCCACCCCACACTGCTTATAAGCTACAACCTCTTGACCTTTGCGTCTATTTTCTGTTCAATACGTATTAGAACTAAGTAGTCCAATCTTGGCTTATTAGCAACCCGGGAAAAAGAGTTGGGCGGGCTTATCCTAGAGCATTCACCACTAACAATATAACGGATCGCCCAGTTCCTAATTTAGTAGAGACTTTTGCTGATATTATGGAAGATAACACCTCACCTTCAAAGAATAATGAAGCACGCTGTTTTAAATAAAGTGTTGCAGGGCCAATATTCACTAGTACGTCATTTTCAAAATAGAAATGTTTTTCAAACTAGTATGACTACTACGCCCATTGTAACTCCAGTGCAGATTCAACCTTGCCCCAATGCTGTGGGTAGACAAAATATAGACATAGAAGCAGAAAGAAAACCTGAATCTTTAAAAATAGCTACAGATTCTCCAGAAAAAGAAAAAAATTGTGAGAAAAAAATCCAAAATCAGTGTCCAAAAACTTAGATGTCAAGAAAAATAAACAATAATAAGAAAAAAAGCGCGTTTCATTAGAAAGTTGTATTTTGACAATGAATCTGAAAATGAAGACGTGGATTTTGTTTTAGAAGATGAAGTAGATATAACATAATTATTGAACATAATAAACTAGGAAACAAATGAAAACCAAGAAGAGATTAATTTTGAAATAGCGACATACGAAGTGTGGAAATACGTTTTGATAGTATTAGCAAAAAGTGTCCGCCACGGATGCAATATGTAAGAAAAATTATTTCCAGAGATAAGCAGCATTTTGAATATCAGTTTCAATTCTACAAATAAACTTGAAATGGTACTAAATTTGTGAAATAATTGTTTGATGTTGAAGGGGAAGATATTCTGGTAAAACTACCAGACGCACTAGCATTAAGTGGATCGGCTCGTTGAACGATTGTAGTTCCAAATAGACTTTTCTAGCTTTAACGTTAAATGACTTAGTTAATTAATTTTGAGTAAACTTTGACGTACAAACCTACACTTTTAATTGCCCCACCTAATCATCCAAGGTACACTGGGTGGGATTCGTGGTACATTATAGCTTTGTACCATTGATCACATATTAATAAAATAGATCAATATTTTTCTATAACTGTTATATTTCAGTTCTCAAAAAATACGGTGCGTAGGAATAATGGTGCTATAAGTGGAGACTCTTTTCCTTGTTTAGTTTTTTTTAATAGATTAAGTTGTGAGTCAAGGTACTTTCTTCCCAACAAAGCAGAAAAAACATTTCGCATGGTCCTTAAAAATTTGAATTGGAAATTGGGCAACTCAAGAAAAGTCACAGAAATTACAAGTACGTTCAAGTACGAACCCCGTAGAACAGTGTATTTTTTGACAGTCTGTAACCAAAATAATACCCACTCATAGAAGTATGTTTTTTTTTGTAAAATAGCGGTCACCGCGTGGAATTATATTATATATATATATATATATATATATATATATATATATATATATATATATATATATATATATATATATATATATATATATATATATATGGATATCGTATATTGTTAATTAGGCAAAGGCAATATTTGAGCAAACTTAATAAACATAAAATGAAGTAAATAGACGGTTCACGTTCCAAGTCGACAGATGATAAACCAAAATCCACCAGATTTAAAATAAGCAGGATAGAGTGAGCACACATCCTTTAACATATTCATAAGCACGAGCACAACGTTTGTACTTACACATATTAATTAATTATTTTTTGGGTCCATTTCTGTTGACCTTTTATTAAAACCCTCAAGAGGTAATTTACATTAAACCGTTCAAGTTATTATTTAAAAAAATACATAGATGATAGTCAGTTTATTTAAAATTTCCAGATTTCTTGGTCGACCTATTTTGGTTTAATCAAATTACCTGGGTAATTTTTCTGGTCACAAAAATTTAGAATTAAAACACCAGGGTATTATATGTTCTTAAAGGGTCCAACAAACAAATTGTACTGCATTGTAAGCACGTAAATATGTCGGATTTGATAATGTAGGTCTTTTTAATTAAAAATTTAATGCGCAGTTATTTAAAAGTTATTGATAAACAAATAGCATTATTAGAGTTATAATCGAAATAAATGTTAAGCAACGAAACGTTTTCTTTGTACGCTGCAGATTCTACATGCTTTTCATTACCTGGTATAAATAAACACTATTTTGGAGAAAATTCCTAAATATTGTTTGCGACGTTTTAATGTACATAATTCCATGTGGAATAAATAGCCATGTCAGCGTAAAAAGTTTACGCAAATAAGTCCAGGGATAAGCCTTGTCTAATAATCAGAACCATATGATTTCATATGATTACAACGTTGGAAATTACCATAAGCGTAATGGTATTTGTAATAAGGAGGCCTGGAAATAACATTTTGACCCCATTTCCAAATATCAACAAATTGCTATTTCCAGGCCTACTCGTTACAAATGCCATAAGGCTTATCAATCATATAAAATTAAAACAGACGGTTTATAACGACAATTTAACTCGAAATACCATGTGGGGGGTACCAAATTATTCGTAAAAAGTGTTATTGACAAATATGATAATGAACAACGCTCGTTCCATTTCAAAAAACTGAGTTATGAATAAAAATAAATAAAATCTCGGGACGCAGCAAGTGCGTTATGGTAGTGAATTTTCATAGAAATGATCTGGCACAAAATATTTTATTATAACTTTTTTTCTTGTAACATAGTACTCTGAATTTTGGTGTATAGTTTACTTTTTATATCGTAAACCTACCTACCAAATTTGGTTATCATAGATTTTTTATTTTTTAAGATAAAATTTTTTTTCAAATGAAAACTCAAATTTTTTTCAGAAAACCTCGTCCGATTTTTTTGATTAATGAACTTATCAAAGCCATTTACATAAGGAAGGTACGTGCCAAATTTTATCAAAATCGGCTCATTATTCTTTGAGATAAAAAATTTTTTCGAATGAAAACTCAAAATTTTCCCGGAAAACCTCGTCCGATTTTCCTGACTAACAAACTTGTCAAAGCCATTTACAAAAGGAAGGTACATGCCAAATTTTATTTAAATCGGCTTATTAGTTTTTCAAATAAGATTTTTTTTCGAATGAAAACTCAAAATTTTCCCGGAAAACCTCGTCCGATTTTCCTGACTAACAAACTTGTCAAAGCCATTTACAAAAGAAAGGTACATGCCAAATTTTATCAAAATCGGCCTATTATTTTTTGAGTTATCGGTGTGATACCTATATATATATATATATATATATATATATATATATATATATATATAAATATATATATATATATATAAATATATATATATATATATATATATATATATATATATATATATATATATATATATATATATATATATATATAAACATATAAAAATTGAAACTGACCCCGGATATGGGTTCTAGGGGTCCTAGTTCGCGCTCATTTGCAAAAATTTTTTCAAAATTCAAAAGTCGGGATCTCCTCATTAGTGAATTTTTTCTACGAAAATTCACTAATAAATACGATTTGGGGATATTTTAACCTGCCAGGAAAAAGGGACAAAAAGCATTGGGTAACCAAATTTATTTTTCCACGACTCTTTGATTAAAAAATAATGGTTTTAACATAGTCATGACACTCTAGATTGAAATTTCAAATATTATTATTTTTTAAACAAAAATGTCAAAAGTTGACATATGAGTTGTCATTGTATTCAGAACGCCATTTTCTATCAAATAAACTAAAAAAATACTGGAGGTCCAATTTAAAAATCAACATTTTTTTATACCCATTTACCTATAAGCTTTGTTTTTTTGAGATATAGTATGTAAAATATTTTATTCTCATGTAGCAAAGCGGTATTTATTTATATTGCAAATTTTGTTCTCTTGTTTCTGAAATAAAGGTTATATATTGTCCTGTTTGTTCTGTTTGTTTTCTAGTTCATATGTAATGAACAAAAAAGTTTGCTGTCAATCAACAGGTTTTCAAGAACCACATGTGTTGCATCAACTCCTTTACTTAAAATTTTAAATCTGAACAATGTTCTTATAAATATGACCATGCAACAAGTTTTTTTAAGTGCTCTGACGTGTACTGTGTGTTCGTTATGACATAACAAATGTCAAACCATTGGGATGTCTGACTGCTACTCTATGTTCCCTGGCTGTGTTGCTTCTTTTACTTTGTTCAGCCTTTGACTCCTGAAGATTCACCAAAAGATATATATATATATATATATATATATATATATATATATATATATATATATATATATATATATATATATATATATATATATATATATATATATATACAGTATGGTATTCGAATCTTTTACCTCATGGAGACACTTTTTGTTTGTTTTATTACACTGAACATTTCTTTCGGCAGTCTAAGTTTCTTGGCCAGTTCTGAGAGTCAAATTTTTCCATGGAAAATTGCACATTTTGTTTTGAAAAATACGATATCTTTTAAACGCGTCAGTTTATTGTAACTCGCATATTGCCATTAAACTACAGACGCAATGAGCTAAAAGTTAGTTTTGTTGAATAATTGTAATCTTCAGTTTTTCCACAATAAAATTTAACAAAATTTGAAGATACCGCGAATATGGTTCGTTGGCGTTAGAAATGGATGTTACCAAGCGACATAAAGTTAAGTAGAATGAACAAAGATGGATATATTAAATCATTGAGTCGTTCTCAGGGTTTCTAACCTACGGAATGCAACATAATGTGAGTGACTTCATATCAGCGAAACGAAAAATTCACTAATGAGGAGATTATATATATATATATATATATATATATATATATATATATATATATATATATATATATATATATATATATATATATATATATATATCTCACACCGATAACTCAAAAAATAATGGGCCGATTTTGATGAAATTTGGTACGTACCTTACTTTTGTAAGTGTCTTGGACAAGTTCGTTAGCCAGGAAAATCGGACCAGTTTTTTCAGGAAAGTAACAGAGCTATGACAACCAAATTTGACATATACATTTTTACTATCAAAGTTACCCTAGGTCACAAAATTCAGATTTCTGAGTTAAAAGAAAAAAAGTTATAGGCATTAAATTTTTTCTTTTGGGTGCCACTGGTGATCAGAGGAAAGCACAAGAATAATATATTTTGTATGATTAACAAAACCAATTGAATATTACATATAACGATTCAGTTTTCTTGCCGCAAAAGTTTCAAGAAGTAGCAGACAAATTTTTTTGAAAATCTTATAATTTTTCTTCTTGAAACGTCAAGGTCGCGATTTGAAACGTCAAAATTTGCAATTTTAAGACAACGAATTTGAAGCAAATACGGATTGTGTCGAAAAAATCCCGTAATAGGTATGTTTCACAAAGCCTTAAGTTTCAGTTTAAACCATCACAATCCTTCATTTTACTACAATATTTTCGGAAAATCCATTTCAAAAGACCCTCTTTCCGATGCTTCGGCAGTAGTTTTCGCTAAAGAGTTTATGGTTTAATAGTCTATAGTTTAGCAAATTTTCGTAGAAAAAATGATATCGATCATAGTTTTTGAGTTATTTCAATTGTTTTGCAGCTTTTCACGTTTTTGGCACATATTTCAAAAGCATATCACAAATTATGATATGGCGTTTTTATCAATAGATAGCGGAGCCCCATGGAAACGACGCATTCAGAGAGCTTTTTCTTTGTATTACTTGTCGAAAAAATCGAGCTGCCGTATAAGGAACACTCAAATAGTGGCTGAATTTGAAAAGTTTTCTCAGAAACGTTTTTAGTGTTTTCGTGAAAATCATTTTTTTGTAAGATTTTTGTGACATGTTGGTAATGAATAATACATTTTAGTAAGTTATTGTAAAAGAAAAAGTTGTCGAATGTTTGTGAAAAAATTTCCATTAGTGTAACATTTCTGAAGGCAAAGAAATTATCTTTTTTTTTCAATTTTGGTCCTAAAGCCGTTGGTGAATAATTATATCTTATCAGGTGTGTAAATAGCTTAAAGAGCCAGGAAAATCGAACCAGTTTTTCTGGAATTTTTAAAGTTTATTTTCGGAAAATGTTTGTAATTTTTGAAACAACAAAGCTATTTTAATGAAATATGGTACATTGTTAGTGCTATGTCCTTCTTGTAAAAACAAGACATATTTTCCATTGAAATTTTTTTTTACGAAAATTCGCTACCACAACGCATTTGCTGCGCCCCGAACTTTTATAATTTATAGAAAAAATTCATATGCTTTGGAGTGGATTATTTATAAAAAATCAGCTACTTAAATTTAACACAAACAAGTTTAAACAGGTACATTGATATTCTTAGGAGACAAAGTAAGTTGCGATATGTATTAGAAAACTTACGAAAATTCGCTACTATGATGCAGTTGCTGCGCCCTGACTTTTTTACAGACTGTGCCAATCGTTTGCAAAGTATGTGAACACAGTTTTCAAATACTTCTTTTGTAAGTGGCCTAATAGTAGCGTACAAATCTGTTTAGGATTGTTACCTAAGTGCCTCTTAACAAAATCAAAACAATATAGCTTTGATTCAATTAGTCTCATTTTTCGAATTAAAACGACATTCGAATCAAAACTCCAATACATGTACCAGAGTTCGGAAACTCAAACAGCGAGAATGTATCCCGAAATGAAGCCCTCTCCAAATAGTAAGCGAAAAGCACAAATAATAGGTTATTATATGCCGTTCATTCGTTCATTTCAGGATATTCCAACGGGCATGACAAATAATTATGAAAAGAGCGACACACAACGAGGCTTCCGGGCCTGTGATACAGATATACGAGAGTAGTAGATGATTATTAATTCTCCTTTGGAATGTATGTAGCAGGCTCATTGTGAGTTTCTTTCGACTTTTAAAATAAATGGCCTACTATTATTCACTGGAACTGAATATCAGGAAGAGCTTTCGAAAAGCGTATTCAATAGTTATACAAGGCAATTCAGATTCAGCTTGTGCCTGAAAATAATATGTGATAGGTACGCATTAAGTCGCAAAATTATGTTTCTTCAAATACGTGAATAGCTACCCACATTTTTAATCATTTCCTTTGTACTTTTACAGTACAAGCTTTCATGAAACAAATCAGTACCTCATAAAACACTCCGAATATTAAAAATGTGAAAATGATATCCTTTCTTTTAACCAGTAAGCCTCGTTTCGTATGTTATTTTCTGTTCTTTTAAAACCAGTAAAATAAAACTGTCTTACAGTTAAAAACACTTGATTGAAATTGACACTCATTTCAAAGAATAAATATCTATTAAGCAAACTTGTTCTGCCTGAAAATTTCTGGTAATTAACAACATCCGACAAACATTTTTCAATTCTTTAGTTTTTCAACAAAGTTCAACCCAACCCAACGTTTTTTTTTTCAAAAATAAAGCAAAAAAATTCCCTTTGTTCGTAAAATTCTCTGTCATTCGAGGACTGTCTAATCAAATTTTATTTGGGCAGCATGTTCCAATGGGGAAATTCGAAGGTGTGGCCTTTGTCATCACCAAGCTTCTTTTTAAATTCCTTTGTAAAGAAGGTATCTCTTATATGCATAAAAATTGCTCTTTTTTGGGACTTCTTATAGAAGCGCCGCCTCCACGTTTCTTATAAATTATAATCATAAAAACATATGACCATTGCTGTCACATGATACCTTATTTTCAAATTTTTTGAGAAGAAGTAGATTACTATTGAATGGACTAAAATTAGTCTATTATCAAACAAACTCTGGACGCAGCAAGTGCGTTATGGTAGTGAATTTTCATAAAACTATTTTTTAATAGCAATAATGTGTTTTTTTAAAGAAAGCAGGCATCACATTTGGTTACCAGTATAATCTATATAGTAAAAACAATGTGCCATGTTTCATCAAAATAACCTTATTGTTTGAAAATGTACAAAAATTTCTGAAAGTAAACTTAAATTGTTCCCAAAAAACTCGTTTCTTGGTCAACCTTATAGGTTAATAGCAAATTGAGCTATTCAAATATTAAGCATTTGAACAAAATTCGCTACCATAACGCAATTACTGCGTCCAGAATTTTTTTTCTTACAAACATGCATTATATTTCGATGGAAAATGCAAAAATGCAATAACATAAGGCGTGTTTGATTAAAAAAAAAAAAAATTTGTATCACCAACGACTTATGGGCCACGCTGTGATTGTAGAAATATTTTTAAAGATGTAGCTCAAGACACCCTATAATTAATATATACAATTTTTTTTCATATCTTGTATAATAACAGATATATTGAGTTTTATTGTTTTTTTTACGAACATTCTACAAAAATTATATACCATTAACTCTATAGCTAAGACGACTGCCAAGCGTCAGAGAAAGGGTCTATTTGAAAGGAATTTTCTGGAAACATTTGATTAAAATGAAGGACAATAACGGTTGAAACTAAGACATCAGGGTTTGTAAAACATTCTTCTTGAGACATTTTATTTCCATAGCCCGTATTAGATTCAAGTTCTTTTCCTAAATGTTGCCAATTTTGACGTTTAAATCGCAACTTTGACGTTTTGTGAAAAACCCCAATTTATTTTTGTTTAAATGCCTATAACTTTTTTGTCTTTTGACCTACAGAGCTAAATTTTGGTAGGTGACTTGCCTATAATGATATAAACCCGCGTAAAAAATTTAGTTGCCCTTACTTTGTTAATTTTGGAGATATAAATTTTTTTCTAAAGAAAACACAAAATTTTCCAGGAAAACCTCGGCGGATTTTCCTGGCTGACGAACTTATTCAAGCCACTTGCGAAAGGAAGGTACTCACCAATTTTGACATTAAAATCGCGATTTTGACGGTTTGAGGAGAACCCAATTTTTTTTTAAATGCCTGTAACTTTTTTGTCCTTTAACCTACGGAGCTAAATTTTGGTATGTAACTTGCCTAGAATGACATAAACCCGCGTATGAAATTTGGTTGCCCTTACTTGTTAATTTTAAAAATATAAAAAAAATCCATTTTTTTCGAAAGAAAACACAAAATTTTCCGGGAAAACCTCGGCGGATTTTCCTGGCTAACGAACTTATCCAAGCCACTTGCAAAAGGAACGTACTCACCAAGTTTTATCAAAATCGGTCAATTATTTTTTAAGCTATAGGTGTGACACATAAATATATATATATATATATATATATATATATATATATATATATATATATATATATATATATATATATATATAAAGTCTGAAACTCACCTCGGATTTGGGTTCCGGGGGTCCTAAATAGCGCTCATTTGAAGAAATTTTTTTTAAGAAAATTCACTAATATGTTTTTACCGTCAAATAATTACTGTACGCGCCGGGAGCATGTTATGTATAAATATGATTAGATGTTACGGCTGCCGTATCGAATGTTTTTTTATAAAGTTAGAGACATATTTACGCATTAAAATTATCTGCAATAAAACACTTAATATGAATTTTTTGGTTAGAATTCATTTTTTTAAGCACAAAGTCCACGAGTTATATGTGCAAAATGAGATATAACTAATGCCATCGCATAACACCGTATTTTTTAATCAGATTTAGAATATATTTGTGATAAAGCACTTATTATATCTATATTGATAACAAATGATAAACAAGAGTTAAAATTAGAACATTAGATTCTGGAAAATGTGTAGCTTCACGGAGGTGCCTGGTGTGATGACATAATAAATATAAATAGATTTCCACCTTCATAAGTTGCAGGCGGCGCCAGCAAAAAAAGGGGTCGACCAATTGTAATGCAATTTCCTATACTACACTATTTTGTCTCTGATGAGAAATGACGATCATATGGACACAAAATTTTAACATGTGTATATTTTTTAAATTATCTCTTTAAATTTGCGTTTTGTCCAGTTTGAAGCAATATTTCGTAGCGATTTGTGCTCAGTTAGTTAAGTCGTTATTTCTAGGCTCCATGGGTAGAACAATTAAAATGATTTTAGTGAATTCGAAAGAGGGTGCATTGTTGGTATGCGGGAAGTCGCTTTTCCAATCAGAAAAATATCCGACCGCATAGAATGCAGTGTGTTAACAGTGTCACGGTGTTCAAGTCCAGGTGATATAAAGAGGGAATCCATAACCTCGTCATAGATCCGGTGACCTCTAGCCACTTCAGCACGGGAAGATCATCATTTGATGAGTGCGCATTTACAAGACAGAGTTGCCACAACACGGTGGATTGAAAATGTTTGGTTGAGAGTTTTGTAAGTAAAAGTCTCTATGGTAATTATATATCGCAAAATACGCGCTTTTGGGCTTTGTTCATATAGACCAATTTTATGTCTCCCACTGTCACCTCAACTGCTGTTCCACTTGAGTATTGTAACGGCAGATCAATTGAGATTGTTGTTGGAATCGTGTGGTGTTCTATAACGAATACCAATTCCCATTTTGGGTCCACGATAGTCACAGAAGAGTAGGACGGTTAAGTGGAGAACGCATAAATTTAGAATTTGCTGTTGAACAGCATACGGCGCTTGCACGGGGTGATGGTATGGGGTACACTAGCATGGGGTAGCGGATCACCTCTAGTTTTATTGACAGAAATTTAAATGCAAATGATTACATACGAAACCTACCACAGACTGTTGCACTGCTATACCTACGAGGTTAATTTAACCCGTTCTCTAACAAAACAACACACGACCTCATATAGCAAGGGCCACTAGAAAGTTCCTAAAAGACAATAACGTGGCACTGCTTCCATGGCCTTCTCGCTATCCAAACTTGTCACAAATCAAAATCAAACACGTGTGGTGTATGATTGGCAATCAACTGAATAATTCACCCCAACAACTGAACAACCCTGTTGATGTTCGTCAAGGAACTCAAGAAGCCTGGGATGGCGTTCCCCAGGATACCATAAATCATTTAATTTCAAGCATGCCTCGAAATATTATCGAATGCATAAGAGTCCGCGGCGGGCACATTCATTAATAAATAACTTTGTTATTTTTTTATATTTGAGTTTGAAAATATCAGAATTTCTAAAGTTTGAATAAACACATATGAGGTGGAAATTTTCTTAAAATTGATCAACTCTCACTGGGTGTTCGGATTTTTTTTAAAGTCAGTATCTTATTTTTAAGACCCCTTTTATCGGAATCAAACGAAAGAATAAAAAAGATATATTTTTAATCAACAAACAGAGTTTTGGTGAATTTTTATTTAAAAAAATCACTAATAGAGAGGTATCGATGGTGAGACTTTGCAAAATTTTTTTCAAATGAGCGCGATTTAGGACCCCTAGAACCCATATCCGGGGTCAGTTTTAATTTTTATATGTTTATATATATATATATATATATATATCTATATATATATATATATATATATATATATATATATATATATATATATATATATATATATATATATATATATATATATATATATATATATATATATATATATATATATATATATATATATATTATATATATGTATCCATCTGATAACTCAAAAAATAATTAACGAATTATAATGAAACTCGGCAAGTGCCTTTCTTTTATTAATGGCTTGGATAAGTTCGTTAGGCAGGAAAATCGGACGGGTTTTTCCGGGAAAATTAAGTTTTCTTTCAAAAAAAATTTTTTTCTCCGAAAATAACAAAGTTGCTTTAATGAAATTTACTATATATGTTGCCTTGGGAGGGGACTTACTAAATACCAAAATTCAACTTTCTCAGTTTATAAAAAATTGAGTTATTCAAATTTTAAATTTTCTTTTGAAACAATTTTTTTTCTCCAAAAATTACAAAGTTATTTTAATGAAATTTGGTGGATATCTTGTCCTAGGAGATACCTTACTACCTACCAAAATTAAACTTTCTAAGATTATGGAAAACTGAGTTAATCAAATTTTTATAGCTCACTGCAGTGTTAAAATCAAGTATTTTCCTCACTATTGTATAAACACGTGTGTCGGGGAGTGACCGAATTCATTCCCAGTTGCTTTGATCTACTCATATTCGTTGAATATGTTAGAAACGTGGTATCTACTTCATTCCAAGTCACTATTAACCGACTATTTATGAAATCAAATAAGTAAATTAAATCGATTGTCATAAAATATGTAGTGTATTAAGACTAAGGGAAAAAGAAATAAAACATATATAACTGTGCACATTTTGATTATATTTTATATCCTAGCTCACTAGGAGAAATCGTCACTGCTTGAGAGAGGTATTGTCACAGCATAATATCTTATAAAGTTCATTTGTAAATAGGTTTAATTTATATATATATATATATATATATATATATATATATATATATATATATATATATTTTTATATATATATATATATATATATATATATATATATATATATATATATATATATATATATATATATATGTATGTATATGTATATTATATGTATATGTATCCGTCTCATAACTCAAAAAAGAATCAACCGATTTTGATGAAACTTGGCAAGTGCCTTTATTTTATTAATGGCTTGGATGAGTTCGTTATTCAGAAAAATCGGAGGGGATTTCCCGGAAAAATTTTGAGTTTTCTTTCGATAAAAATTTTTTTCTCCGAAAGTAACAAAGATGTTTTAATGAAATTTACTATATATGTTGCCGCGGGAGAGATATTACTACGTACCAAAATTCAACTTTCTAAGTTTAGAGAAAATTGAGTTATTCAAATTTTAAATTTTCTTTCGAAAAAAATTTTTTTCTCCGAAAATTACAAAGTTATTTTAACGAAATTTTGTGGATATCTTGCCTTAGGAAAGATCTTACTACGTATTAAAAATAAACTCTCTAAGTTGATAGAAAATTGAGTTATTTAAATTTGAAACATTTAATAAAAATTCACTACCATAACGCACTTGCTGCGTCCAGAGTCTTATTATTTGTGTAAGAATCTAGATTTAAACAGTACACGACCGAATTTCTAGCTGGCAAATTATATCATAGTGATTAGGAAAATTTCTTTTATACGAGAGTGTAGGAAAGTAAGAGTATTTTGTCATGTTATCTACACATGAGTACATGAAGGCAGTGCAAATCAAATATAACCTGAAATAGTCAAAAAGTTTAGCTCAAGGATAGATAAATGAATACAGAAGATCTTAAGCTTTAGGAAAAAACAAAAAAGTTTTACTGCGATATAGTTTTTTTACAGAAACATGTTGTCAGGTACTAAGTGAAGATTGAAATCTGCTACCAGCACTGATAAATACACTTGGAGAACCCAAACCACCATAGCACATTTTTTTGAAGGCTTAATGTCCGTTTAACTCACGAAGTTAGCGTCATCAGAAGATGAAAAATTCCAGCAAACCAATTTTATTGAGTAGATGACATTAAAAACTGAGAAAAAAACCTGTTATGTAATCTGTTTTTGAATGAATAAAAATAAATCTATGGGGTCCCAGTTAACTAAATATATTAGGAAAACCAATTTTTTAAACTATTCATTATTTTTAATAAATACACAACTAGCACAATTGGTCGCTGGAATGTAGCAGCGACTATCGTGATAACTTCTAAGTGTTTTTTCGCCAGTCAGTGCTCCGTTATAGAAAACGTTCCTACCACCGAGCAACCACCAAAATGTTGAATGACTGCAACGTTACGGCGTGGTATCGGGAACTTACCTGGCTACGTTTCCACACCGTAGCCATGACGTGGCGAAACGATAACAACTGCTATGATGGCACTCATCACTAGCTACTCTGCCTTGTGCTTGCTTTCTTTGTATAGAAAATTATTCCAAAGAATAATATATATTTCTAACTCCTATGTCATAAAACCATCTTTGTCTTTTATTCCAGCTCTATAGATACTAGCAAACAACAAATCAACATTAATATTTAGAATTCTGCTGTTTTATATTTTCTTAGGTGTTTAAATCTAAAAGGATGCCAGATTACCGTTAAAATACGATCATTTGTGCAAGTAGAAATTATGTGCCTTCGAAAGTTGCAGTTTTTAATAAAAATTATGTGATATATAACAATTATATATCACCTAATATGCGACATTCCATATTATTAACCTCAACGTGCTGCGGTTTGTAATCTAATTTAATTTTCTGTGCATCAAACTAATAATTTTGTGAAAACTTGCTACACCAGCTGAAAAAATAACAATAAGTTAAATGGCTAATTTCAAAACAAACACTTTAAAGTAACATTTACTAAAATATGGAACTTGAGAGTAGTTACAACTTGCCTTATACGGGAAAGCCAGAGCTTCAAAGTTACTTTCACTAAAAGCTACTAAATGGGACTATGACTCAACATTGTATAGTTACTTTGCAGTAACGGCTACGTCGTAATCTATTAAATATGTGTTTATAGTTCTCTTTGCTACTCTATGGTTCTGAAAACAGAAGATACATTTAAAATTATGTGCTTTGCTTGTCACTTTAACAACATTTAGTTTGTGGTTGTAATTGAATTCATACGTCTTGTTTTGTGTCCTTTACGATCCATATTGAAACCCAGTAGTAGTGTGATGGATCTGTCAAACCGAGAAAACACTGTGTTTAAAGAATTTTTAATGCCATTATACCAAAACTCTCCATTTCTCATTCCTAAGGCATCAACGGTTCTTGGAGTTATTACAGTTATACTATTGGTTGCTAAATTCATAATCATATATATATATATATATATATATATATATATATATATATATATATATATATATATAATGAGCATTATACCATTTTCTGAGTTATTCCAATATCAAAATCTGAGAAATGATAGTATCTTGTTGATATACACAATAAAATTTATTATCAGCTTCACGAGGGATGATGCAGTCACTCCCATCGCAGTAATTGAAAGATGTTTGATGCTCGGTTTGATAGCATCTTTCCTCATTTTTAGTAAATTTTTCACTGAAGTTTAGACAATATTGGCGTGTTGGCAACAGCAGACTTTTGTTTTGCACTGCCGTTTTTGCCTGTTTCACTTCTCGCATACTTGTAAAATCTTGTAGAATGTCAGTCAAGTTTTTTTGTTGGTCAGGTGGCTTTATTTTGTTGACATGATGACATTATTATTGTATTATACACCTTATACATTCTACTAGACCCACAAAACAACGTAGCGCAGGCTGTTGTGATGGAAGAATCATCCGTTATGAATCAGCGGGGCTGTAGGGCGAAACTTACATTGTGGTGAATTTCAAAGGTTACTACCACTTGATGGTCTCCACGAATAGTAACATTCACTTCGTCAGGCAGCAGCAACGTGACAGCTAACAGAATATATTACCAAGAAGTTCTGCAACCATTATGTGTAATATGGAGTGGTTGGCAACGTCGCGGTACCGAATAATGCTACTTGAAAGTGGCTACAACTTTGATGTAGCATTTAATTAACATAATATTGTTTCGACTACTGTCGTATGCTACCTTCAAGTTCCCGGATCTTTTTTGTCGTTCTATGAGTAACGGCGACGCTTCTATTACCTTAAAAGCAGCGAAGAAGTTGCGTAAGTCTAAAGTGGTTATAAGTGGTAAATATTAGGTACTTGTCGCTACTAATGTGTAACATAAACTTATTCTGACCACAAAGTCGTAGAATTAGTATCGATTGCGTAATAACTACTCATTCAAGTTTCAAGTTGGCATCTCGTTGGTGCTTGTCGGGTAATAACTAGATGCAAATTAGGTGTTTTCTGTTATAAAAACATTTTCTTTTGGCTATTTTAAAAATTGATTAGAAATATAAACCAACAAATGAAACGTAGTCCGCTGGCTCTAAATAATTTTCCTATGTTTTCCTATTATTTTTATGTTTTAAATTTTGGATATTTTATGCGGCACTCACTTGTATTATGTGAGCTTGAAATATTAAAATGTACTTAAAAATATATAATTTTGCGGCCTTGTTCCTACTCCGTTGATCTTCAAGAACAAGTCCAATTTGAACTACATTATATAACTAAATATTGAACACGCTTTTAGAGAGACTGGAAGTATTATTACTTCCTATATATAAAGAGAACCTTACATTATTTATTCAACCTGATTATTAGTGATATCACATCATAAAAATTTCAGCAGATTACATTTACGCTAAGAAATTCATAAGGCAGAGGTCTGCCACGGTTGTTTGAACAGTCTCTAAACCTAAGAGCCATGGATCGAATCAAGTGGTCTATCTCGTTACATGTAAGCATCATGCAGGCAATCCCCTGATCTCCTAATTTATTTAAAGCGACTTTGTGTGATGAGTTGAAATACTTTGCTGACCAATTTAATGCTTCTACGTCAGCATCTGCTAGAAACTGAGTAGTTAAAATTGCTGGCCGGGTATTTTAGTCAAAAGTTATGTCTAGAATACATTGGAGGCATAAATCAAAAAGATGTTTTAAATTATCAGCCCTCCGCGGTTGTTTTGTTTGTGTAACCATAGCCATGATAGATCACATGGTCCTTTCTGTCGTCTTTTCCCAAAAATGATAAGAAAGGAACATAAAGTAAATAAAAAAAACAATATATATATATATATATATATATATATATATATATATATATATATATATATATATATATATATATGTATATATATATTGTTTTTTATTTACTTTATATTCCTTTCTTATCATTTTTGGGAAAATAGGACAGAAAGGACCATGTGATCTATCATCTGTCAATAAAACGTTGGAGCTTTTTGAGAGCTACCTTACCAACCGAAAGCAGTGTGTGATAATTGATGTGGTCGTGAGCAATTTTCGGGCTGTGTAGTGTGGTGTGCCGCAGGTAACGGTGCTAGTGCCAATAATTTTACAATAAATATAAATGATTTGATTCTACAGGAAAGCGATCGAAAAATAATTAGCTATGAAAACCCTTCCTGGCATTGCTTAAAACAAACTGTTGAAACAGATTTGTTAAGAATTAAAACATATTTTCATCACAAGCTATTATCAAATACTTTTGAAAAACTAAGTACATACTTTTTTCATGTACTGCGGCCACGCTACCGGAATACATTAGTGTCGCTGTTTGGACCCTGAGGGTTTGTTGATGATACCAGCCGAAACAAAACTTAGATATTTGGGAATTGTGATAGACAGACACCTCAGATGAAATTTTCAGATCGATTATGTGGTGAAAAAGCTACGAAGTGTGTTGTATAAAATTAAATATATGCGGGACATCTTGGATATGCCACAGCTAAGAATACTTTAACATGCCTTGGTTGAGAGCCTTCTGGTTTACGGAATTATTGGGGGGTGGGGGGGTTGTTGGAAAGGCAAACCTGATTGAACTAGAAGTAATCCAGAGAAAAATGTTAAAGATTATCTTAAACAGGGACAATATTTACTGTACCAAGGGGATGTCATACTGGATATAAGACAGTCATTTTTTAAATCGGCACTGATTAAACAGTTCAGGAATAGGTCGGGTCTATCACCTATCGAGCACGGTCATGAAACACAGCATGGAATTGTGGCGTACAAACACCATTTGCTAAAAAGAACATTGGCCAAAGAAATTATAACTACCTTGCACCAAGAATGTTTAATGTTCTTCCTGCTTCATTGGTTACTAACTTCAATATCGCAAATTTTAAGAAGCGTATAAAAGAGTACCTGCTGGATCAACCGAGGGCTCTCATACATGCTGCAATTGACGGAAAGAACTCACAGCCCTATTCTTGAGCGTTGTGATGCACTAGAGCGTGTATAAGGGTGTCTGAATATTGATTGTAGTCTTGTTGCTGCTGTGGACTGTGATGGATATCATAATGTATTTAATATTTCATGTAGGTGTTTATTTGAGTAGCTCTATGCATAGAAATGCCATGTATATTTGTGTGTATTTTTTAGTTTTAGGCATAGAAATGTGATGTATACTTGTGTGTAATTTGTTTTTTTTTTTGTAATATTTTCCTATGTATACTCGCGCACGAGTCTTTTGACTCTAGCGATGTAATTGTTTATTTGCAGTTTGCACATTATTGTTAGTATTGTTGTTATTTTGCCGTTTGGCAAATAAACTATTGTTATATATATATATATATATATATATATATATATATATATATATATATATATATATATATATATATATATATACATACACACACACACACACACATATATATATATATATATATATATATATATATATATATATATATATATATATATATATATATATATATATATATATATATATATATATATATATATCTTTATTTATTTATTTAAATACAATACCCAATATTGTATATATTATATCTATCAGCCAGTATCTCTGAATTTTCAATGTCAGAGTCTAACCATGTCTCCATGAAAGCCAAGATATCGTTTTCACAGAAAGTTGGCCCGTTGTAATGCTGCTGAAATTGCTTTTAATACTAAGAGAATTTTGATAATAAAATCTACTACTAACAACTACTAGTATGGTTGGTGTTCCTCTCCCAAGTACATAAATATAAGGCTTTCTATGATTGCTAAACAGAGAAGAGATAGGATTCTAGTTTCGATAATGCCTGTTTGCACGACTCAAACCTTTTATAATCCCATGACGCATGAGCAGTCTCAAGGTTACTTTTAAGTTTTTTATTTTGACTTGAGCAATTTAGGCAGCTAAGAGAAAGACTTTTGCAATCTTTGACATCATGTGAATCACCACACCTAGGACAAATTATCTTATCTGATGTGCATCTGCTAGCTGAGTGATCGATTGAGTTACACTTAAAACAACGCAAGATGTCAACTGCAACATAAACAGAACGTGAGTCAACCCCAACTAAAAGATGACCTGCATTGACAACTCGATTATAAACTGAATAATCCACATAAACTACCGCCTAATATATATTCTGTTGCCTTTTAATGGCCCTGACTTGGGAACTTTACAATGTTTATACTGAGAAAATAAGTTGCTATTCTGTTTCACAATATATTCAGAAAGAACAGCGTCAGAGAGTTGCTCACACAGGCCAAAAACTCTGATTCGAGGTCTGTCAGCTTTCAGTTCACGAAAAACATATTTCTCTGACAGCTTTTCATCCATTAAGCTCTTCAACTTTGCAGTTTAATTAACTTCGCTGCAGTCCAGTGTGTCACCACCATTTTTTATGTTCTTAACTTTTCGGATATTAATTTCAGAATTGACAGGATCCACATTTTCCAAGATGTCTAATTTAGTCACTCTATTATTTTGCAACATCTTTGGCTTGACAATGACAGCAGATCTACCAGCACCAGAAGTATCAGCAGCAGCATAAGAAGCGCCAGCCCCACTGCCACACCAGCCATATCGCCATCTACACACCCATCACTAGTACGAAACCCCGGAGAACTGAGAAGGTCCCTCAGAACAGCTATATCATCATTCTGCTTTGTAATTAGTGTGTTAAGAGCTGTAATTATTTGCTTTAAATCTTCGATTTGAGAAATATAAACTTTTTCAAACTTCGCTAGTCTGCGCATCAAATCACTCAGAGAAATATTACTGTCGCTCATATACTCACTATTACCGGCTGTTGTCTTAGTGAACCGGCAGAACAGAACGAGCGGTCTCCTCAGCAGTCGCCTGAGTGGAGGGGTTGACAATAGCAAGGAGACTTACGTCTAGCAATACCAATTCTACTTTTCTTTCGGGCTTCCGCATGCTTTAACACAAAATCCTCCCAGCTGGCTTTCCTGATCTGCCCTGACTCCAGTTTGCCCAATTAAACCGCTAGTGGAAGGAAAATCAAGAGGTTATGTAAGAATAAGGTAAAGTAAGCTAAAAGAAAAAAATGTATATATTATACTCAGATGACCTTGACGTATGGCAGGGTTGGTTATTTCTTCTTTTAGCTTTTGATTAAGCAAACAAATGTCAGGGCAGGTCAGGAAGGTCAGTTGGGAGGATTGTGTGCAAACAGCACGTCGGGGAAGTCCTCTATTTCGTTAAAACGGAAAAAAACTCATGAGTTGCGAGCCATGTTAATTATCCCGGTAACTCACTGCGCATGAGGTAGCCCGAAATCAAAAGTATAATTGGTATGGCTAAACGCAAGTCAGCAAGGAGAGATGCAGCCGCTGCAAATCCACAGTGAATCGCGATTCTCCTGCCGAAGCGCCACAAATTGTTGTACAGACACTGCTACGCATCGGATATGAAAGCAGCAGATACACTCCGAAGATATCAGGATATCATCGGGTCGCCCGTACCTGTTTTTATACACGTCACACTCTGTGCTGTCAGATCTTATTGTTAATCACAGGTGGAAATTTTTGGCTGCCAAGAGATGAACACCATGCATTATATTATTTGTAACACTGCATACAATAAATATCTCCCAGCCAAGTACGGTCATATACTCCACCAGCGGTTGAAACCGACAGCCAGTATCACAGCGTTGTTTGTTATCTGAGGGCTGATAGGACTTTTTGGATTCTATCGGCAATATTAACGTAATACGCAAGATCAGTGTACGCACACGCTGTATAGATTATAATTAACACTGTAACATAATCAACTATATCACTGTTTTTAAAGAAATAATTTTCTTTGCAAATAACTATATTTTTAAATTGTGACCGGCCTAACAATTTACTGCTTATTATCACCGACTGCCAGGGTCGGAATGTCTTTATATATATATATATATATATATATATATATATATATATATATATATATATATATATATATATATATATATATATATATATACACAGTGTGGAACAGCCAAATGGAATAAATTCGATAACGGATAAATGAGGGCGTGTTGGGAAAAACGCTTGGACACGTCGATTTGTATTTTTAACTGCGCATCTTTTTCAAGAAAAAAAAATTATTTAGGGTGCGTCATGTGACAGTGGCCAATACCAACTTTCTTATTTTAAATACAAGCCCCTGTATATTATTAATTTTTTGGATTCTTCAGAAAATTCTAGACATAATTCATGTACAATGTCCTATACCTATCTTCAACTGTTTCGGAAATATTAAGTATTTTCAGATTTATTACAAAAATTAACATTAAAAATAGAAAATTATTTTATTTCACAAATTCGCTACATTGCATTCAATACTTATTTCCCATTCAGCTCTTGATAATGAGAAAGTAAACAAAAACCATTCCTGCGTTTCTTTTTACTGATATGAAATGAAACAAAAACAAAAACAGTTTTCTTTCTGTTCGTATAAAACTCGTAGCCTTAGCAACTTGTTGTCTGCCTGCATGACAGTAGTGATTAGTGTCAGTGCTATTGTCGTTTGAATTTCGTTAACTGTACGTAATAATATCAGAAAAATGGTTCATTTAACAGAAATGCACAAAATAACCATTCTACAAATGATTGGTTATGGAGATAACACACGGACACAGATGGAAGTGTCTCGCTTATTTCACGAAAAATTTCCAAATTTGCCGCCTGTATCCCAAGGAACAATTAGCAAAATAGAAAAGCAGTTTCGCGAGCTTGGTCATGTGAGACAGATAAAAAAAGTAGCTGCCAATGCAGTAAGTGATGATACGAAATTGGATATTACGCTTGAGTTTCAAGAAAACCCACATACTTCTGGTCGACAAGCAGCCCAACTATTCAACGTTAGCCACACAGCAATTTTTCGAACATTAAAGGAAAGTAAAATGCATCCCTATAAAATGATACCAACTCAGGAGCTCATGGAGGACGATTTCGATAGGAGAACGTATTTTTGGGAACAAATGATGGCAATGTTAGATAACAATGTGATCCAATTAGAAGATGTTTTGTTTTCTGATGAGAGCACATTTACACTTCACGGTCATGTTAATCGTCAAAATTGCCGCTATTGGTCTAATGAGAATCCTCATTGGATGAGAGAGGAACATACGCAATATCCTGAAAAAGTTAATGTTTGGGCAGGAATTGTTGGAAATCATATCGTAGGTCCCTTTTTCATTGATGGCAACTTGAATGGGGATAAATATTTAGAACTGCTCCAAAATAATGTCGTGCCAACTTTGACAAACTTATATCCAGATCCAGCAAACCCACAAGTTCCTGCCAATAAAATATGGTTTCAGCAAGATGGAGCACCGCCCCATTACCAAATCAATGTCCGGCAGTACCTGAACCAAATTTTTCCAAATCGGTGGATAGGGAGGCGCGGATCGATAGAATGGCCAGCACGATCTCCTGATCTGTCGCTATTAGACTACTTTTTGTGGGGATATGTCAAAAGTATTGTATACAAAACTAAGCCCCTCAACTTAGATGACTTAAAAAGACGAATCACGCTTGCGATTAGATCAGTCACGCCTGAGATGTTGAGTAATGTTAGAAGACACTTCTATACCAGATTAGCATGTTGCCAAGATGTTCGTGGCGAGCATTTTGAACATTTACTACATTGACATTAATTTTTTTTTGTTTTTTTAAATTATTAAGAAATAATCAGTATTTCTTATTAGAATTTGTGAAATAAAATAATTTTCTATTTTTAATGTTAATTTTTGTAATAAATCTGAAAATACTTAATATTTCCGAAACAGTTGAAGATAGGTATAGGACATTGTACATGAATTATGTCTAGAATTTTCTGAAGAATCCAAAAAATTAATAATATACAGGGGTTTGTATTTAAAATAAGAAAGTTGGTATTGGCCACTGTCACATGACGCACCCTATATAATTTTTTTTTCTTGAAAAAGATGCGCAGTTAAAAATACAAATCGACGTGTCCAAGCGTTTTTCCCAACACGTCCTCATTTACCCGTTATCGAATTTATTCCATTTGGCTGTTCCACACTGTATATACAGTGTGGAACAGCCAAATGGAATAAATTCGATAACGGATAAATGAGGACGTGTTGGGAAAAACGCTTGGACACGTCGATTTGTATTTTTAACTGCGCATCTTTTTCAAGAAAAAAAATTTATTTAGGGTGCGTCATGTGACAGTGGCCAATACCAACTTTCTTATTTTAAATACAAGCCCCTGTATATTATTAATTTTTTGGATTCTTCAGAAAATTCTAGACATAATTCATGTACAATGTCCTATACCTATCTTCAACTGTTTCGGAAATATTAAGTATTTTCAGATTTATTACAAAAATTAACATTAAAAATAGAAAATTATTTTATTTCACAAATTCTAATAAGAAATACTGATTATTTCTTAATAATTTAAAAAAACAAAAAAAAATTAATGTCAATGTAGTAAATGTTCAAAATGCTCGCCACGAACATCTTGGCAACATGCTAATCTGGTATAGAAATGTCTTCTAACATTACTCAACATCTCAGGCGTGACTGATCTAATCGCAAGCGTGATTCGTCTTTTTAAGTCATCTAAGTTGAGGGGCTTAGTTTTGTATGCAATACTTTTGACATATCCCCACAAAAAGTAGTCTAATAGCGACAGATCAGGAGATCGTGCTGGCCATTCTATCGATCCGCGCCTCCCTATCCACCGATTTGGAAAAATTTGGTTCAGGTACTGCCGGACATTGATTTGGTAATGGGGCGGTGCTCCATCTTGCTGAAACCATATTTTATTGGCAGGAACTTGTGGGTTTGCTGGATCTGGATATAAGTTTGTCAAAGTTGGCACGACATTATTTTGGAGCAGTTCTAAATATTTATCCCCATTCAAGTTGCCATCAATGAAAAAGGGACCTACGATATGATTTCCAACAATTCCTGCCCAAACATTAACTTTTTCAGGATATTGCGTATGTTCCTCTCTCATCCAATGAGGATTCTCATTAGACCAATAGCGGCAATTTTGACGATTAACATGACCGTGAAGTGTAAATGTGCTCTCATCAGAAAACAAAACATCTTCTAATTGGATCACATTGTTATCTAACATTGCCATCATTTGTTCACAAAAATACGTTCTCCTATCGAAATCGTCCTCCATGAGCTCCTGAGTTGGTATCATTTTATAGGGATGCATTTTACTTTCCTTTAATGTTCGAAAAATTGCTGTGTGGCTAACGTTAAATAGTTGGGCTGCTTGTCGACCAGAAGTATGTGGGTTTTCTTGAAACTCAAGCGTAATATCCAATTTCGTATCATCACTTACTGCATTGGCAGCTACTTTTTTTATCTGTCTCACATGACCAAGCTCGCGAAACTGCTTTTCTATTTTGCTAATTGTTCCTTGGGATACAGGCGGCAAATTTGGAAATTTTTCGTGAAATAAGCGAGACACTTCCATCTGTGTCCGTGTGTTATCTCCATAACCAATCATTTGTAGAATGGTTATTTTGTGCATTTCTGTTAAATGAACCATTTTTCTGATATTATTACGTACAGTTAACGAAATTCAAACGACAATAGCACTGACACTAATCACTACTGTCATGCAGGCAGACAACAAGTTGCTAAGGCTACGAGTTTTATACGAACAGAAAGAAAACTGTTTTTGTTTTTGTTTCATTTCATATCAGTAAAAAGAAACGCAGGAATGGTTTTTGTTTACTTTCGCATTATCAAGAGCTGAATGGGAAATAAGTATTGAATGCAATGTAGCGAATTTGTGAAATAAAATAATTTTCTATTTTTAATGTTAATTTTTGTAATAAATCTGAAAATACTTAATATTTCCGAAACAGTTGAAGATAGGTATAGAACATTGTACATGAATTATGTCTAGAATTTTCTGAAGAATCCAAAAAATTTATAATATACAGGGGCTTGTATTTAAAATAAGAAAGTTGGTCACTGTCACATGACGCACCCTATATAATTTTTTTTTCTTGAAAAAGATGCGCAGTTACAAATACAAATCGACGTGTCCAAGCGTTTTTCCCAACACGCCCTCATTTATCCGTTATCGAATTTATTCCATATGGCTGTTCCACACTGTATATATATATATATATATATATATATATATATATATATATATATATATATATATATATATATATATATATATATATATATATATATATATATATAAAGAGCGGAAAAAATACAATTTACATTTTCTGCATTTTTTGCATTTTTTCGTAGAAAATGCACTTTTGTCAATCAAGCAGGCAGTTTTGCATTTTTTCTCACAAGTTTTCAAATTATGTCAAACACAAAGGACATAAAGCTATCTTGTCTGGTTTATTATATTTACTTCGACCTGAAAAGATAAAGACGGCCAGTGCAGTTCCCTGGAACTTAACTGTGGGAAGGGCGGCCGATGAAATTTGTAGAATCGTAGACGATGATAAATAGAAAAACCCAGATGGTTAAAATTGCCATAATTCGAGATACAAATAATAAAGATTGAGTTCCAAATGCTAGAATCACCGACAGTTTAGTAAATATTATTTAGTACGACTCAGTTCATCTTAGCAAGAGTGCTAAAAATTCTGTGCGCAACATATTTTTGGAAGTGTTGAAAGTAAACAAAAGTATTGTCAATTAAAATACCTAAAACAAAATTTAATACGTTGTGGATAAAGAATTACCGAGAATTTACATGAAATGGAGACCAACTTTTTTGTACTATGTATTCAAAAATTGTAAGTACGTGTTGTTTTTTAATCACATATGTTTATTTATTTATTTAAAAGTAAATGCATACATAAAATATGTATACGAAAATTAAAATTTGATAGTAACACCGACAATAAGATTTAAACTTTCACAAAAAAAAGTGTCAAACTAATTTTGACCCAGAGTAAACATCTTTATTTTAGTAAAATTTTCAACAAAAAAATTTAAAATTTTTTATGCTTTTTTTTAGTCACTACAGGTTCATACCGACAAAAAGTTCATTGTGGATCAGGATGTCAAAAAAAGTTGAAAGCTGAAGAAGGTACCACATCACAGCAAACCTTAATCAAAAGTTTCCTTTAACAAAAACCTAAACAAACCGACCAGAAGCAGTTCAATGAAGAGTTATGCAAGGCGATGGGTTGCAGCAATATACCGCTGAAAAAAATTAAATAATCCAAACATAAAGCAATTTCTAGGAAAGTACTGCAAGCATAGTATCCCCGACGAGTCAACCTTGCGTAAAGAATGCGTCAACACTATTTAAAAAAACATTACTGCATATAAGAAATGCTGTGAGTTCAAATTATTTTTATATTGTAGTAGGTGAGATATATCGCCCATGCATCAATTGGTGGGGGAAGAGAGTCCAGGCAGTTCCTATCTTTTTGCGTAAAAGAACTTGAAAAATCCAATAATTTAACTATAACCAGATTTGTTCAAGACTCTCTGAAAAAAATTTTCTTGCATGATGTCCCTGCAGAAAAATTCATTTTACTTTTATTCGATGCCGCACCTTACATGCTTAAGGCCGGACTTTTTTTTTTATTCCAGCGTATAACATGTCACTTGTTTCGCTCATGGCATTAATAGATTAGCAGAGTGTATAAGTTTCAGTTTCCTTTAGTAGATGATATTATTAACTATATTAAAAAAGTATTTTCAAAAGCTCCAATACGGATTCAATGTTACAAAGAAGACGCTCAAAATCTTTCCTTGCCTCCACAATCTGTTATAACACGTTGGGGTACATGGCTTGATGCAGTTATATTTTATGCTGGCAATTGGGACGTAATTGAAAGCGTTATTAACGCTCTGAACGACTCCTCTTCCACCGCTCTCATAAACTCCAAAAATATTTTTAAAAATCCAGCCTTAATAAAAAATACATATTATAAAATCATTATTAACTATACAGCATGTTGTATATTTTCAAGGCAATAAAATATACATTTATTTAAATGAAGCCCTCGTGGATTATTTCATATCTAGATTCAGCTAAATTTTCTTTTTTACTCCAGATATAAAATGTTATATAAGCGTATCCAAAAAAGTTATACAGACATTTGTGTCGAAATTGCAATGGTTTAAATAGTTTGGCTACAAAAAATAGTAACAGTTTAAAAAATTTTTTACAACGTAAATATGAAAATACTCTCAAATTGATTTTGGCTGTGGTCTAATTTACAAAATCGTCAACTTATACGGGGGTAAAAGTGAAATTGATTATTTTTCCAATTTTATTAACCAGTACGCGCTAATATGTTATGTTTTCTGATTAAAATACATGTTTTTTCTTTAACTTTTGTTAAATATTTCCTATACCTATAGGCAGTACTTATTAAGTCTTCTTAATTATTTTTAAAATATAGACTTAACCAAAACTTTTTTAATAAATCAAGGTAGCCATGGCTATATACCATATGTGGATTCAGCTCATATACAATATATATATATATATATATATATATATATATATATATATATATATATATATATATATATATATATATATATATTTTTATTAAAAAATGCGTTATCATTTCCCTGAAAGTTCGCTACCATAACACACACCCTGGCTCCAGACTTTTTACCATTAACAT
This sequence comes from Tillus elongatus, assembly GCA_964006375.1. Taxonomy (NCBI): domain Eukaryota; kingdom Metazoa; phylum Arthropoda; class Insecta; order Coleoptera; family Cleridae; genus Tillus; species Tillus elongatus. Next base: position 42,678,575 of record OZ023269.1, read on the forward strand.
AGTTAATTAATTGAAGACTCAGAGGACACACGCATTTTTTTATTTTTTTTTAAATAAAGGAATAATAGAGTATATGTTATTCTCTAAACCTATTGATATTCCTAATGAGGAATATGAGGAAATGGCAATTAGGATTAAAGTGAGGAGTCAAAATTAAAGAAATTAAAAATATTATTTTGTAAAATTTTACTAAAAAGGAAAGGACTATAATATTTATATATGAGGTATGAAACCATTAGCTTTATTAGCTTATCTTTGTATATTAATATTTTAGTCAAATTTATATTTTAGAATATGATGTATAAAGGTTTTTGATGCTTTAGGCAATAGTTTATATCTATTATATATTATAAAAGTATTGTTGTGTCTGATGTATTTCATCAAAGCAACTCTTTCTTCAGATATCTTATTATATTTTAATAACAAAAAAATAATATTAGATTTTAGACAACATCTAAAATGTTGAACGTAGCTTTTAGAGGAACTAAAAATTTGTAATAGAAAATCGTTGAAACGAACAGCGTAAAACTATTTTGTGGGGAAATATTTTTAAGGAATTTTATTAACTTCCTTGACAATCCACTTAAAAAAAATGTTGTTGAAGCAAATATTTAGATTTAATTGTAGTAGATATAAACACAACAAGGGTATCATTACTCATTATTGTACTATGTAGTAGTTTCACCTTCTTCTAATTCGTTTCTTGGGAAACGTCTCCTTAAAATTATTTTCCCTAATTCTAGTGAATTTTTCTAGTAATTTTAAATACATTTTAAGTTTAGTACAATTTATTTTTGTTTAAAATATCAACGTAATTTTGCTGAAAATGCAACACATCCCTATACAGAACTAAATGAAGTAAGTTTTAAATTACCATCCCTTCCCCGTTATGCACCAAATGAAACCATTTTATTCCCACAGCCGCTTTACATGACTCCCTGAATTATTTTGTGGACTACCGTGCTTGTTTTGTAAGTTCTCTGTCTCCAAAGTATAATTTGGGAGGTGCTTTGGCAGGTGTCTGTCTAACTATGTATCTTACTCGCTTGCCTTTTAATGCCACTTGTTTGAGGTTCTCTTTATTCTTTTGAGGTGAAGGGTTGGTAAAAATTCTAAACTTAATTAACTTCTTAGACCACATTTCGTAATGGATGATAATTATAATTATAATTAGTGAAAATTATGAAAGTGATTTAACAGGTTTCTTGTTTTGTTTTGGCGAATATCAATAATTTAATACGATTTTGGTTTAAAATTTATCAATGGGTGTATTTATTTTGTGTTACTTTTACCCACCTTTAGCTCGAGCATACATAACCTCAAAATTTTTACAGACGCCATGTCATCTTGTGTTTGGCATTATGTTCAACTTAATGAAGGTCATTTTGTGTTATTTTTGATAATTAATTTCCTACTCACATATAAAACAACAGAATCAAGGAGTTCATAGATGGCGCTGCTCATGATATTCTACAAGCCTTAAAAATTATCAGACTATTTTGTTATCGTCGCTAGGAACCTTTCGATTATAAAATAGTATTCTCTTGTATTTTCGTAACCAAAAAGGTGCATCTGTTAAATGACGCTAAAATAAAACGGCTTGGAAATAATTGCAATTTTAAAAGTAGCTGCAACACATTCTTCGTAATAGTTTTCAGATCATAATATTATATTCGCCACAGAAAAACCTCCTATCATTAACAAATTGATGTATATATTCTTTCAAAATCGAATCTTAATATTACTTGTTATTAGTTTGAAAAACTTTCGTACACTATTACCTAAAGTTTGGCGAGACACAGTTGTTTAAATAATAAAGAAATGCGAGGTTTCATTTGCTTATAGGAGCAAGCAATTTTAATAGACGTGAGGCGTGCAGATTGTATGCTGAATGTTAAACAGAATACAGCGGGAATTTAAGTGAAGCCGCCGAATGTAAGTAGATCATCGGTTCTGCGGATATTTCATGATAAACCCAAGCAACAAATTAAATCATGCCAACCAGCACTCGAGTCCAAATAACCTAACTAAGTCGTAATTTTGTTATAATTAACCAAAATGTTGGCTTGATTGTCATAATGACTACAGGTTTCAGAATGCAGCTCCTAACTAGCCTTTTTTGACTATTAAAATTACTCCAAAGTCAGTAGCTTATAAGTAACTAAATGGGCAAAAGTTTGGTTCTGTTTTACCTACAAATATTCTTAAATATAATTTTGAGTTTCAATTCCACAATTGGTAATTTTTAGGTAGAAGTGTAAAACGTATGACAACGTTTTCGGCTACTACTATATGGACGTAAAGCTGCTGATTTGAAATCAGCACATTTACCTCTTCAATATAATATATAATACACCCCTTTTCACGCCAATCGAATGAAGCATTGGCAACACAGTCAGCTGTCATATGTTTATGTTTATTTATTTATTTTTGTTCTATTGATATCTATAATATATTATGGAATCAAGGATCAAAAGCGCTATATAATCATTCTTATATGTTTCTCTGGTGTGCACGTATATAAGTAATATATATATATATATATATATATATATATATATATATATATATATATATATATATATATATATATATATTGCGATACATGAAAATGTATGATTGATAATAAATTTAAACTAAATTTAATTAGTATATAGTTTAAATTCCCATAATAGGACAAAATAAATTCAAAGCTTGATTAGTTTGCCTTGTAATTGTGAATTGTGACGTACAGGTAAAAAATTTAAAAAAAATAACTCTCTCAGGTCAGGTCAGGTCAGGTTGGTTAGTTTGCCTTGTAATTGGAAATTGTGACGTATAGGTAAAAAATAGAGCAAAATTAACCTTCAGGTCAGCAATGTTACAAAGGCAGTCGCATTAAACTATGCTCGTGGTGTTCATTTTGATTATATTGGAAAATTAAAAACCGTTTTTTGTTGAATCTAGTGTGATTAAATTGGAATTCGAAAAAAAAAACCATAAAATCATGCTTGTATACAACGATAGTAGGATATTTTTGTCTTGTTTGCATCACAAATCCTCAAAATCAGAAATTGAAGAATTTCGATTAGTTTTTAATTTTACTCTTCGCAGAGGCGCTAGAATTATATTAAAATGTCATAATCATCTTAACAACAGAAGAAACATAACTGCAGTGATTTCTTTCCTCTATACAGTGCGAATTACCTTTATCACTGATCCAAGTATTTAAAGTATCTGCTTCGATCATTCAACATGTTGTCATTCTTTAACAAAGATAGACATACCTAGTTGCTAATATCTACTGTTTGTTAATACATACGTAACCACAGATCATACAGAATAATGTCACATGCGCAGTTCGTTGTTAGGAACGTCATGGCACTGGCGCCCAGATGTCGGATTCAAGTAAAATGTTGCACGTATTTGCCAATAAATTACGTCGATTGGCCCAGTGCAGAATGAAAATGCCCTAAATATAACTAAAACGCGTTGGTCGCAATGCCTTGCTGGACCAATTATCGACTTCCCTATTACCTCTAGTTAATTCCCCTAATTAGTAAAATCCACTTAAATTTTACTTGAAAATGACTTTGTGGTGATTTGCTCGCCGACCGATATTTAGGGCGACTTTACATCATTTTTACTTTAAATGTTTCTTGGGTTAACACATGTACAGAATTTGTTACCAGCTTGATTACAGTTTTGCCATTCATTCTGAAACAAACAAATGATCCGCTGTCTTTGAATAAAATACTATATACAGATGAAGCTACGTTTATTCGCCAAGGTGTATCCAACTTCGGATCAAACATATGAGGGAAAATCAAAATCCTCATGTAGCAGTAGAAAACAATTTTCAATATGAATTCAAGATTAATGTTTAGTGTAGAATAATTAGAAATCATATCTTAGGTTGATATGAATTACCACCAAATCAGAATGGAAATTTTTACCAAATTTTTTACAGAATGGGTTTAATGATCACACTGGTGATTTTCCGTAAATCTAAAGATATATTTCACCTAAGAGTGTATACCGGCACATTTTCTAAATGTTAATGTTTGAACAGGAATAGTTGAAAGCCATGACATTGATCCCTATTTCATTGATGGAAATTTCAATGGAGATAATAACGTCGTGCCAACTTGGGCAAACCTACAAGTTCTAGCAAATGTGATATGGTTCCAGCAGGATGGAGTACCAGCACATTACCAAATCAAACTTAAGAAGTATAATAACGATTACGATCGGTCACGCCTCAGAGGTTGACTAAGGTTAGAAGGCACTTTTACTTACAATGAACATCTCCTACAACAAGATTGATGTGTTTTTTATTTCGTCTCATTATCAAGAGTGAGACATTATTAGTTATTAATTTGTAATGTGTTGTAGTGAATTCTTTAATCAGATTAATTTCTTTTTTTTTACTTTTCATTTTGCAATAAATATTAAAACCATAGCATTTTTGAATAGAGAATGAGGTATCACAAGCCCACATTTCCTATTTAAAACTTGGCGGTTGTAACTGTCATTCGAGGGGGTGTAAGGAAAGTTGGAGTGAAGTTTTCACGTTGTCGGTTGTCAATTCATAATCTGCAATTGACGTGTTTCTGGATTTTTTTACAAATATGCATAATGATTGAGATACTGAATTTATTCCATTTGGTTCTTCCACACTGTATTATTTAAAGTTCTTTATACTGCTTAGGTATCAAATTGATTCAACAGGCTCTGTATTTTTACCGCAATATTTCAGTCGCTCTTTGAGCTTATCTAGTACTATAATTTTAGTTTCTCCACATATATTTTACCGTTTTATCACATCTGAAGCTTGATCTAAAGTTCTTTGTAATTTATTTGTTTTAGATTGATTTTTTAATAGTTTCTGTGAGAACAATTACATGTTTAAAACGAATCTGTGCCAAGTCATACCGCACACTTTCAAGTGTATATAGGGTGGCCCATTGAAAACGAAACAGACCGATTTGCGTCCAGAGATTTTTTTTTAAGAAACGCTGAAAGACGACAATTTTAATATTGAGGGGCACATGTTTTGACATAAAACTCAACTTTGTCACATCAACTCCTTAAGGGTGGTGATAACAACCCTAATATTTTAAATGGGGAACATGAGTCGAGTGTTACATCATTTGAGAGCTCTTTCTTTTCTGAATTTAGCACACAAATTTTCTTGGAAGTTTTACCAACTCGTTTAAAAATTATTCACAGTTGAAGATGCAAAAACGCATTTCACTAATTCCGAAGAAATGTGCTTATAGTCAATGTTTTGTTGGTTTGTAAACAAAAAATTGACTATCAGAACATTTATTATCGGAATGAGAGAAATGCGGTTTATTATTTCAGTTTATCGGTCGGTTTGATACTTGATAGTACTGCCGAAAATTAATTTCACAATGGTGTATTCTGTAAAAGAAAGAATTGAAATAATTACTTTTTTCAAAAGCGATGACTGTGCCAACCGTACCGCAAATTTGTTTAATGAACGACATCCGAACAGACATGTTAACAGAAAACACATTTTGGAGTTAGCTGCAAAGTTTCGACAAAGTGGTTTAGTAGTCAACAAAAAACGGGATCCTGAACGTGAATTTCCGGTTAGAAATGGGACTACTGAGGTTGAAGTCTTAGGACAAATTGCTGCAGACCCAACTTTGAGCACGAGAAAATTGGCCACTGTTTCAAACATCAAAAGAAGAACTATTCAGCGAATAGTGAAGCATCATAAATTTCACCCGTATAAAATTCATCTTGTACAACAACTGAATGAAGATGATTTTGATCGGCGGCTGGAGTTTTGTGAAGTTATGACTGCACGAATAGCTGATAACGGGAACTTTCTGTTTAATATCTGTTTTTCAGCCGAGTGTACGTTTTTATTAAACTCTACAGTCAATCGTCATAATTGTCGTTATTGCTGGGCAGATAATAATCCAAGAAATTTTCACGAAGTTTACACTCATACTCCATAGAAATTGAATGTCTGGACTGAAATTTTTGGAGATCGTTTAATCGATACAATTTTTCTTGATGACAATTTGAGTGGCGAAACGTATTTGGAGTTACTAGAAGATATCGTTTACCCTCGAAATTTTTGAACAGAGAGTTTCCAGGACAATGGATTGGGCGTAGAGGTGCTAGTGAGTGGCCCCCTAGATCACTGGATTTAACTCCTTTAGACTTCTTTCTATGGGGACATTTAGTAGAATTTACGCAACAGAGCCGGAGTCTCTGGAAGAATTACGAGGACGCATTGTTGAAGAATGCCGTCTTATAACTCCACAAATGCTCCAGAATGTCAGAGCTCGTTTTGAACAAAATTTGTACTTTTGTATGGAAGCTGGTGGTCAAAAATTTGAACACTTACTTAATTGAATAAACATGTTTGAACGTTGGGTTTTCTTTTTTAGTTTTTTTTAACAAAAAATTGACTAATTAGTGCATTTCTTATCACAATGAATGAAATACGTTCTTGCAACTCTGTGAATAATTTTTAAACTAGTTGATAAAGCTTCCAAAAAATTAGTGTCTTGAATTCAGAAAGAAAAGTGCTTTCAAATGATGTAACACTCGACCCATGTTCCCTATTTAAAATATAAGGATTGTTATCACCACCCTTAAAGGGTTGATGTGACAAAGTTGAGTTTTATGTCAAAACATGTCCCCTTAATATTAAACTTGACGTGTTTCAGCGTTTCTAAAAAAAATTCTCTGCACGCAAATCGGTCTGTTTCGTTTTCAATGCGCCACCCTGTATACACTTAGTTACGTTTAAGACTGTGTGTCCTGTTTAGTCAACGTAAAAGGTTGTATATTTTTCAATGAATTTCTTGTAGCAACTAATGAACTTCAACATATTTGCAGGTGAAAGCAAAGTAATTATTGATTTATTCTAATCTCTAACAAATGTAGGTATTGTTCTGGTAAAAACCCCCTATAGGGAACTTTTCACAGACCACAAAATGAAACATACGGTCGGGTATTTTTGAAGATTATATTAAAAGTTTTATTTTCATTTAGGACAACTTAAATTGAGAAATATACAGTAATTTCCTGCAGAGCACAGTTAATACAATGATCGTCAGAGTATTAGAGAAAAATGACAATCTCTTTAAGCACGAAATAGTTTTTCAACCTGTGGGGCTTGTGCAAATCATCCTGCACGGTGACTAAATATTTAAATCAGACATTTTCTAAAAGATGGATAAATGGTAGAAGGAGTCATTATGTGGAACCTTGGTCTTTAGCTCTACTACCATGAGATGTATTTTTTGGAAGCAGCTTAAAAATGAATGTATTGCAACAAAGCCAACAACTTAGAAAATCTAAAAGGGAAATTATCCAATAATGTGGGCTGGTAACATGGGAAATATTACAGGTATTTTGTAAAAAATCGAACCTTTTTATTGCATGGCAGTGGTGATTAAAAATTTGTGTAAATAATTAGTGAATACAATACATTCGATGTCACTGTGTAAATAATCACTCCTACTCAAATAACTACACTTCAAGTGCAGTTATACAATAAGACAACTATATCGTAAACCACCAAATCCAATATCACAAGCAATGTCTCATATCAAACAGGATCTAATATCCATTCAAAAGAGATATCACTTGACCCTATGTTTCATTTTAAATTTTAGGGGTGAGTCCCAGTCTTGGTCGAGGGATCGAAGTTGCGTTGAAATTAGTAACAACAAGTTTTCCCCTTCACATATATATATATATATATATATATATATATATATATATATATATATATATATATATATATATATATATATATATATATATATATATATATATATATATATATATATATATATATATATATATATATATATATATATACAGGCTGGCGCATTGAAAACGAAACACAGACCGATTTGCGTCCAGATATATATTTTTTTAGAAACGCTGAAACATGTCAATTTTAATATTAAGAGGGACATGTTTTGACATAACACTCAACTTTGTCACATCAACCCCTTAACGGTGGTGATAACAACTCTTATAGTTTAAATAAGGAAGAAGGGTCTAGTGTTAAATCATTTGAAAGCTCTTTCTTTTCTGAATTCAGCGAACTAATTTTTTTGGAAGTTTTATCAACTCGTTTAAAAATCATTTACAGTTGGAGTTGCAAGAACGTATTTCATTCATTGTGATAAGAAATGCACTAATTAGTCAATTTTTCGTTGAAAAAAACTAAAAAACAAAACCAAACGTTCAAAAATTTTTATTCAGTTAAGCAAGTGTTCAAATTGTTGACCATCAGCTTCAATACAAAAGTACAAGTACAAATTTTGTTCGAAACGAGATCTGACATTCTGGAGAATTTGTGGAGTTATTAGACGGCATTCTCCAACAATGCGTCGTCGTAATTCTTCCAGAGACTCCAGTTCTGTTGCGTAAATTCTACTCTTTAAATGGCCCCATAGAAATAAGTCTAAAGGAGTTAAATCCGGTGATATAGGGGGCCATTCAATAGCACCTCTACGCCCAATCCATTCTGCTGGAAACTCTCTGCTCGAAAACTACCTAACACGTGGTGAAAAATGCAGTGGAGCTCCATCTTGTTGAAACACTAATTAATTTCTTGATAGCGATCATCATTTTCAACAATGTCAATCAGTCGAGGGTAAACGATATCTTCTAGTAACTCCAAATACGTTTCGCCACTCAAATTGCCATCAAGAAAAATTGGTCCGATTAAACGGTCTCCAAAAATGCCAGTCCAGACATTCAATTTCTGTGGAGTTTGAGTGTGGACTTCATGAAAATTTCTTGGATTATTATCTGCCCAATAACGACAATTATGACGATTGACTGTAAAGCTTAATAAAAACCTACACTCGTCTGAAAAACAGATATTGAACAGAGAGTTCCCGTCATCAGCTATTCGTGTAGTCATAACTTCGCAAAACTCCAGCCGCCGATCTAAATAATCTTCATTCAGTTGTTGTACAAAATGAATTTCATACGGGTGAAATTTATGATACTTGAATATTCGCTGAATAGTTCTTTTTTTGATGTTCGAAACAGTAGCCAATTTTCTCGTGCTCAAAGTTGGGTCTGCAGCAATTTGTCCTAAAACTTCAATCTCAGTAGTCTCATTTCTAACCGGAAATTCACGTTTAGGATCTCGTTTTTTTGTTGGCTACTGAACCACTTTGTAGAAACTTTGCAACTTACTCCAAAATGTTTTTCTGTTAACATGTCGGTTCGGATGTCGTCTATTAAACAAATTTGCGGTACGGTTGGCACAGTCATCGTTTTTGAAAAAAAGAGTAATTATTTCAACTCTTTCTTCTACAGAATACACCATTGTGAAGTTAATTTTCGGTAGTACTATCAAGTATCAAACCGACCGATAAACTGAAATAATAAACCGCATTTCTCTCATTCCGATAAGAAATTTTCTCATTGTCAATTTTTTGCTTACAAACCAACAAAAAATTGACTTTCAGTACATTTCTTATCGGAATGAGTGAAATACGTTTTTGCATCTTAAACTGTGAATAATTGATAAAACTTTCGTGTGCTGAATTCAGAAAAGAAAGAGCTTTCAAATGATGTAACACTCGGTCCATGTTCCCTGTTTAAAATATAAGGGTTGTTAACACCACCCTTAAGGGGTTAATGTGACAAAGTTGAGTTTTATGTCAAAACATGCCCCCCTCAATATTAAAACTGACATGTTTCAGTGTTTAAAAAAAATATTCTCTGGACGCAAATCGGTCTGTTTCGTTTTCAATGCGCCACCCTATATAAATGAGACAGCTACAGCGCGTTGCTGCGTTGAACACCTCGGTGTGTTTACCAAATTAAGCAACGTCTGGCACGATCAGTATCTGTATAGATGATTATATGGGAACACCGTGTGTACTGTTAAATCACCAATGTAGGCAATGGCAAACCACCTTGTATATTTGCACATTATGTCTCCGTGGAAAAACAGCGAGGCTGAAATTGAGTCAAGATTATTTATTTTTATATTTACTTAGATGTATATTACAATTTTTAACGGAACTGGAAAGTGGGTTCTAGAAGTCTTTACTGGCGTTTATTTAAAAGAGTTACTCAAAATTTAAAACCCACAATCCTTTAATTTGGCCAAGTTTTTCTATGAAAATTCGCTAAAAGGTGGAAAGTCAATGTTCCAGGTGCATAAACCATCCAAAATAAAATGAAAACTTCAATAAAGTACAAATTTATCGGTAGAAGTTTAAAAAAATCGGGACGCAGCAAGTGCGTTATGGTAGCGAATGTTCATTAAATGCTTCAAATTTGTATAACTCAATTTTCTATCAAAATAACGTTTTTATTTCTTGAGGGACAACTTTTTTTTTGAAAAATCTTTTTTTAGGAAAACTGTTCCGATAGGGCTGGCTAACAAAGTCGTCCATACTTTAAATAAAATAAAGATTCTTTCCAAGTTTCATTAAAATCGGTTAAATACTTTTTGAGTTATTGGTTGAACATACCTGTCTATTAGCGATTTTTTTACCGAATATTGATTAAATGATTTCTGACAAAAATAAGATCTATAGAAAGTAAAAGTTTACGCCTATGTCCAAAATTATCTTGCCAAGCAATTACTAAAAACCGTTGGCATCACTTATGTTTGCTCTTTTATAGTAGGCAAATTATCATAAGGTCAGAATATGCGTGGCTCTAGCGAATTTTCGAAAAAATATATCAAGTGTGAATAACTTAATTTGCAGTTAACTTTAAAACTTAAATTTTGTTACGCAATGAACGATTTTTAAAAGCAATACGTACGCCAAATTTCATTGAAAGACCTTTATTATTTTGCGAGATAAAGAAATCTATACAAAAAATGTTTTGGAACAAGTAGTTGGACTGACATTAGTTAACACTCTTCAAAAATAAGTGTAAAAATAGTAATGCCAAGATGCTTTACAGAAATTCATTTGGAATTAAACTTGTTTTCAGCAAAAACATTTACTTATATTGTATTTGTCGTTGCGAAAGGGTAACTGAAACGCTTAATATACCCTTCAGCCAGATTTACAGCGAAATACGAAATACGATGAAATAAAATAATTAATTCCTGGGAACATTTCCTTACATAAACAAAATTTAATTTGTCTAAGACTAGCGGTATAAGTTCAAAACGAATCGCACCCTGATTATATTTGTAAACTCCTAATTCGTTTTCAAATACCTTTTCGTTAAACGAATACGTCCCTCACTCAATTCTGTAGGTAATCACCGCCTTTAGTATAATTTTATAATTTTATGTTTTTACTTTGAAAATGATATTTCAATTAAAATTTATGAATAATCTTCAAAATAAATAAATGGCCAAAATATGCTATGCTCATATTAAGACTAAATGATAAATTTCTGAGATCAAAAGTAAACCAAATTCAATGCACGGGTTAATTATCTCCTTCACTTTGAATTTAATGGCTGCAACATTTTACGTAGATTTCCTTTAGCACGCCGTTTATTCACGTATGTAAAAACTTAAGCCTTAAGATTTGCGGACTCTTACCGCTCAGAATATTAAAATACGCTTATTACCAATTGAAAAAACGTTACGTACTTAAAATATTTCAATTTAAGCTTCCTATTCATTAAAGCATGATCTATATTACGTAAAACTGTAACCAAAATATCTGTGTTATCATTGATGTTCTCTTTTATTGCGCATTTAATAATAATAATAAAAAGTTCGTGACGTAGCAACTGCGTAATAATAGTGCATTTTGATTAAATGCTTCAAATTTAAACAACTCAGTTTTCTACAAACGTAGAAAGTTGAATTTGGTATGTAGTAAGGCCTTTCCCATGGCAACATATCCAGCAAGTTTCTTTAAAATAGATTTGTAATTTTCGGAGATGAAAATTTTTCCGAAAGTAAACAAAAAGGTTTTCCGGAAAACCTAGTCGGATTTTCCTGGATAACGAGCTCATACAAGCTATTAATAAAAGAGAATTACTTGCCGAGTTTCATCCAAATCGGTTGCTGAGTTATCGGCTGGATACCTACATACACACACACACACACATATATATATATATATATATATATATATATATATATATATATATATATATATATATATATATATATATATATATATATATATATATATATATATATATAAACATATAAACATATAAAACTGAAACCGACCCCGGATATGGGCTCTATGTGTTCCTACTTCGCGCTTATTTAAAAACGTGTTTGCAAAGTCTTACTAGCGATACATCTGTGTTAGTGAATTTTTTTTAATAAAAATTGACTAATACCATAGTAGATAAACTTTTTAAGGCCTGTAACAGTCAGACATAATACTTAAAAGCAAGTCAATAAAGTAATTTATGTAGGGTAGTAAGGATCAAATTGTAACTAGTTGAGGTTCTTGCAACTCCTGTTTATTTTTTGAAAATATGTTTTCAAATGAGGACCCCTAGAACGCATAATCTGAGGTCAGTTTAAATTTATATATATATATATATATATATATAATATATATATATATATATATATATATATATATATATATATATATATATATATATATATATATATATACATATATATATATATATATATGTAGCACACCGATAACTCAAAAAATAATGAGCCGATTTTGATAAAATTTGGCACGTTTCTTCCTTTTGTAATTGGCTTGGCTCAGTGTGGTATCCAGGAATATCGGACTAGCTTTTCCAGGGAAATTGTGTTTCCTTTTGAAAAAAGTTTTTACTTTTTTTTTCCTTAAAAACAGGCATTGAAATTCTATGGAAAATATAAAAATGTAATAACATAGGAGTGTTCTATTAAAAAAAGAAAATATGTATCACCAGCCACCTATATGCCACCCTGCGATTGTCAAAATAGGTTTATAAGATACAGCCCAAGACGCCCTATAATTAACGTATATGATTTTTTCTCATATCTTGTATAATAACGGATCAATTGACCTTTACCATATAAATACGTCACCCTGTATATGTGTAAACAGACAAAAACTTAAACTGACCCCGCAATGGGTTTTAGGCGCTCATTTGAAGAAATCTTTATAAAATTCCAAAGTCGCGGTCTTTTCACTAACGAATTTTTTCTACTTATATTTGCTAAAATATAGAGTATGAAACCATAATCTCTATAGCTGAAACTACTGCGAAAGCATCAGAAAGGTGGTCTATCTGAAATGAATTTTCCTAAAATATTTTAGTAAAATGAAGGTCAATGATGGCTGAAGCTGAAACTCAAAGCGTTGTAAAACACACTTATTATGGCATTTTTTCTACATAATCAATATTTGTTTAAGATTTGTTGCCTCAAAATTACAAATTTTAACGTTTCAAATCAGACGTTTTAAAAAGAAAACTTATAAAATTTTCACAATATTTTTTCTGCTGTTTATTGACATTTTCGCGTCAAGAAAAGTTAACCGTTGTATGTAATATTCAATTGGTCTTGCTAATCACACAAAATATTATGTTATTGTTCGCCGGAGATCTCTCTTAGACCTAGGGTTGAACACACTGAGACCTTAGAGGCGATCTCCGGAGAAATTTGGGGAGTAGGCAGATTGAGGCTCCGTAATCGAGCTACAACAACCCAACCCACCTTTGTCCACCACTTTAAGGCGTAGGCAGATTGATGCCTTAGAGTTCATGTTCTTACTATTTCCTTTACTTATTGAAAATGGCCAAAACCTGGACTTTTAATAAATTCCGGACGCGATTCAACCTGAGAACCAAGGATGTCTCACATTAAAGACCGCGGAAATCTTTCCGAACATATTTTTTCGTAAAACGGGCACATATATATATATATATATATATATATATATATATATATATATATATATATATATATATATATATATATATATATGCCCGTTTTACGAAAAATTTGCTAAAAGTAAATTATACACCAAAATTTAGATTTCTATGTTACAAGAAAAAAGTTATAAAAAATGTTTTCTGTCCGATTATTTCTTTGAAAAGTCACTACTATAATGCATTTGCTGCATGCAGAATTTTTTGTAACATCTTAAGCAAGCACATTCATTTTAGCAGAATAAAACTATGGAATTTTTATATAAAAATTCGGTAATACCGCTTTCATTTCCGAAGTTTCAAACAAATTATTCAAATGGGTGGGAATAACAGGCCAGAACCCATATTTAGGGTGCGCGTAGATCATTTATATTAAAATTCATTACCACAAGGAACTTGCTGCGTCCAGAGCTTTTAAGTTTACTTTCTGTACATAAAATTATACTTTCCCTTATTAATCGGTTTTATGTGTATGGGATCTACATTAATATCATAAAAGTTGACCAAGATAAAAAAGCTTTCTCTTGTGTTAATTAGTGTCAGTAACCCATTTCTAGCTGTCAATTTAGTGTTTCTTTTTCCGGTGAAAAATCGTTTATTCAAAGAAAGGCTAATATGGGTTAATTTAAATATAAAACCTGAAAATGTAGTAACTTACAGGATATAATCTTTTCAATAGAATTTTTGTTCTGATAGACTACTCAAAACTACTCTGTTCATTTTGCACACATCCGCTAGTTTATGACCTTGTTTTTAGACGTAGAAAAGGTTCTCAGGTGCATTAAAATATGTGACGCATATAAAACCTGTTTGAGCACCACATTAATAATTAATTTTGCAATTTTGGTTATGGGAAATGAACTCAGGAGCATAACAGGACTCTTGGGGACACATGGCCGTCAAGAAACACCTGCATAAAATGGTGCGGTTCGAGGGGGACCTGGCATGCAGACTCTGCGGGAGGGCGAGGAATTAACCCAGGACCTGTTGTGCAAGTGTAAAACACTGGACCGCAAAAGACAGCTGACCTACGGACAGCCTAGACCGTAGATAGAGCAATATAAAGCTACAGCCTGCCAATTTCTGTGCAGACTAGTTCAAGGCACAGTGATTTTGGAATGGGTGGAGTAGAAAAGACAAAGGGCACTAACAATAAGCCAAAGGCTGTGATGCTGTCGGGGCCGCTAAAACGCGGGGGAGTCTTAAAGGAAAAAAAGGCAAATAATTTTAAAAAATGAAATTTTATTACTTCTGGATTTACTACCAACTTCTTCTTGTATACTTCAACATCAAAGAAAGAATGTCTTCAAAACATCTAATTGTAAGTGTATAAAACTTGTATATAAGTTTAAGAGTAGGTGAATACACAATCAAATAAATATAATTTATAGGCTGTTTTATTTAAAATATTTTTTATTTAACATTACAAAATATAAAATCTTTAGACAATTTGTGTTAACAAAGACTGTTAGTTACAAGTGTACCAGACTAAATACAGTTAGCATAATTGGTGCTGGTCACAATCTCAGTAGATTAAATAGAAGTTAGGAAATTATTTGTTGACAATCAGAAGCTACAGTGAGATGAGTTTAAACCTACCCACAAAAATGTTCAAATGTCCATAAAATCATAACTAGCTTTTTTAAATATAATAATTAATTAAACATGGAATCTAAAAGTTTATCAATACACTCGTATATGTAGCAGGTCTCATATTAAATATTCAAGTAAGGTACTGTTCGAAAACAGAGCACACTACATAACTTTATTCATTTTAAGTCGCGAGGATAAAGTGAGAAAGATCTTTTATCACTATCTAAATAAAAGTATAAAGAAAAATGACCAAACCGGACCAGACCTGCCCGATATTGAAAAATTTTACAAGAAATGGTTTTACCTCAGAACGTAGACTTGAAAAACGCAATACAAATATACCATTGCATAACGAGTAAAAAAGGCAATCTTAAGTATAGTAATAATCTACCTAAAATATGTTGTTTGAAAGAACGAAATCAAATATTAGAATGGGCAAATTTTGAAAAACAATACTCGCCAGGGAGCAGTTGCACCCCACCAACCTTAAATTTGTACCCAAACCATTCCATTGGAAAATATATATAGTTTACCTGCCCGACATCACATGGTACATGAGACCGACTGCCTAACATCCTCGCCGAAGGTACAGACATGCAATTGCTGAGAAGCAATGACATAAGAAGAGAATTGTCCGCACCATGTTTGGCCTGCCGTCTTCCGCATCTTGTAGACCATTATTTATACGGTATGGAATTTTAACAGTGACGTGCCTATATATGCTTGAGGCGCTTTGTTATGTCAGAAAAAATATTGAAATGTTTAGTTCCTGCGGTAATATTACAGCGTATAAAACAAGACAGGCTAAATAATTGTATGTTCCCCCTTATAGGATCGAACAGATTAATCGGGCACCTCGCAACACTGCAATACGCTTATATAATCATTTACCTGAATTTGAGCAGCCTCAGGCAATTTAAGTGTGCTTTAAAATAATTTTTTAGAGAACATTCTTTTTATTCTGTTGGCGAATATTTTGATTTTAAATATTAGCATTGATAAGCTGTTTTTTGTGTTTTGACTATTTTCGATATCTTGTAGAGATACATGGAGCAGTTTTAATAAATAAATAAATAAATAACCTCGACAGATGTTATTTTTTAGTCTGAGCTGAATAAGTTTATTATTAATAATTTGTAGGTTAAAGTGTGCGAATGATAATAATACCGCAGCCAATGCAATCTGACGACACACACATGCACACGATAATTTTTACAAGAGTCGTCGACGGGCTGGAGCAGTAGCATGAGGAACCGGAAACCCCTGTGAAGTGAG
Organism: Tillus elongatus; assembly: GCA_964006375.1. Taxonomy (NCBI): domain Eukaryota; kingdom Metazoa; phylum Arthropoda; class Insecta; order Coleoptera; family Cleridae; genus Tillus; species Tillus elongatus. Next base: position 42,695,273 of record OZ023269.1, read on the forward strand.
CCCACGTTTGATCCGCTACGGTATCTGAAATCGCGTAATATGAAAATATTTTATTTTCAATCAAAATGTGGTTGTTTTAAAACTAATGCAAGTGTGAGCCAGATTTTAAGATGCATCAATTATTTGTTAATATATTTACCTGACTAATATATTAAAAAAACGGAGACTTCCTGTGACGCGTCATAACTCTAAAAGTTTTTGTAAAAGCTTCTTGAAAGAGGGCACCTACATAAAAATATTTCTTCCAATCAGGTCATAATTTGTGTTAAAGCTTGTTCAGTCAAATATTATCCCCTTATTTTGCATGGAAAGGAAGATATATTGTTATTTTTTACCCTAGTGTAAGGCCGGGTAGTTTGACTCAATGGAGACAAATGTTGGTTTTACCTTTGAGCCAAATGCATGAAAATCAGATTATAAAACTCAGATATGGCAATTAATCTTTATTATAAGACAAACGTTCGGGGTATAATTATTTAGGCCTGAATCGGAAAAGGAAAAGAAATAGCAAATTGAAATGAATAAGCTGATAAATGAAGCGTGTTGTGAACAAGCGGTATGTTTGTCATGCATTGCAATTTATTAGACCATAATTGAGTTGCAAATGTGAATTTTAAACATTATTTGATTATACTTCAAATATCAGATTGATAAATGCATATATGGCTACAAAGCAAACAACTGGCGATAATACGATTGCATAGAAGTGCACACAATCGACCAGTTGATGAGTTGATATACATGAAAAAAATGTCTGTATAATCACGTAGATCGGCGCTGATATTCAAAAACACCCACTGATGTATGGTGAAAAGAATACTATGCTAACCTGGAAACACAATACCAACACAGAGTTTCACTGTACAATCGTTGTTTAATTGATAGATAGCCACATCACTTTTCTATGTTTTAAAGCAAATTTTACAAGTGATTCACGGCGAATAATATTCAAACTTTTCCAAACCAAAAATTTTTATGCAGCTCGTTCTGTTCCACTTTTAATAATACGCTTTATACGCAAGATATTAAGTAAACACACACACACACACACACACACACACACACACACACACACACACACACACACACACACACACACACACACACACACACACACAAAATTATAAAACAATATAGAAAGTTACATGTATGCCTCATTCAGCACAAAAACTTTACAGTGTAAGGTTAGGTGTCTCACCACAGTTAGAACCGTAGACCGGTTTCGCTCTAAATAGAGTATATTAATTGCAGCGATAAAACACCTATAAAGTAATATGGATATGATAGCCCACCATAGAGCACATAGTGTTATCTCAATATGTGCTCTGAGGTTGGCTACCATAGCCGTATATTATTTCTAAACGTCATAACGTCTGGGTTTGACATGGTTAAAGGAAACTAAAGGCTTTTACTACCAGACAAACTGATTTATTCTCAAAACCCTATACATTTAAACACATTAACGTGCCATCTTCAGGGGTTTAGACCTAGAATGTAAACAGGTGGTTGTCAGAAACTATATTTCTGGTAGGTCTAACATGCGAGTGATTAACACCGCAACTACAGAAAGAATACAAAGTCCAGCAAAGCTGAATGTCAAATACAGATTAGCCCTAACGGCCATGTAATATTTAAACTGACATTAGTATCAAGAGTTATAAAACATCTCTATAAAAATGTACAATATAAGATTTAAAAACTTAAAACGGGACTGGGGTCCCACACTCTTATGGATTCACAATCAATAAGTTAAATTAAAACTAGCCGTATTACTTTATAGGTGTTTTCTCGCTGCAAGTATTATACCGTACTGACGAGCTCTAATTAGAGCGACACCAGTCTACGGTTCTAATTGTGGTGAGAATACATCTAGCCTTACATACGTTGTCCGTATATTAGGGAAGAAATGGGTCAGGGCTGACAAAATTGTTAGCTGGTTGTAAACATTCTCTACTTTATAACATTTTTTGTTATTTGAAGCTGTCATGACAACATACTACTTGGTTTCGCAACGAGATGGCGACCCTGTCTTACATCTCACAATGAACATTACAGTGTATTCACTTTAGTGAATTTTCGTGGAAAAATCCACTAATGAAAAGCGTGTTAATAATATTGAGATTTCTTATATTATAAAACATTAGGTTATCAGTCAGCTTATCAGTATTGCAGTCTTCAAAGGCATCTACTTGATTTTACAACGTCTTCAGCAACTTTTTTCATTTGATCTAGCTTTAGCACTTTATCAGTTGCGACAGGTTTTCCAGTAGTTTACCTCTTGGTCTATCTCTTTCCTTTAGTGCCAAGTATGTGACCTCAAAATAGTGTTATCAAAATATTGTTGAGCCTCAGACTATATAATCAACGAATAATGCTGCCTGTCTTTGAGTAGGTATCTACATTGCCTCCCTTCTTTTAGTACAATTTTATTCGCCCTTCTATCGGGTTACCTGGTCTTTGCCGTTTCTCTTTAAGTCAACATCTCAAAACTTTTTGTATTATTTTCATGTGCCCTCTATGTAAAGTCCCATATATATTACAAAATTTCATAGGCACCTATGATTTGGTGTACCTCTAAGTAAGTTCCAAGTTAAAATATTTATTAGTAAAAAGATAATTGTGTCTATTGAATGCTTGCTTCACCATCGCGATCTTCCTTTTTTGTTGCTGAACCCATTCTTTAAATAAGGAGGGTAGGGATATTTAGCGTGTCCAACACCGCATGGAACATGGTCCTGGCGGCTTCACGCCGCCTCTGAATGACGAAACGTACAGACATTAAACTTGCTCAAACAGTAAGCCACAACACACGATTGATGTTAATTTTCGGTATGTATTGAAAAATAAGTTAACACTTCTGTCGAGAATCAAACTCAAGACCTTTGTGTCCAGTGGCACAAATCCTTACTACTGGACCAACGACGCTGCTGCTTATCTTTACTGCTCTTGTTTTCGTTATAATTATTACTAGTTTGATTCCTGTTAACATAACATCCAGCGCTTTGAGCTCTATTGTTAATTAGTTTTACGTTGCTCCTACCAGCGCTATGTCATGTGGATATAGAATCGTGGTCAATTTATTTTAATTCATGCTCTTTTTCCTTTAGTCTATTTATGGTGTAAATTGTTTGTCAATATATTGAACGAATATAGCGATAACCGGCATTCTTGCCACAGACCTTTCTTATATAAGCTGCAATTTTGTATCCGTTAATTTCTATTATAGCGCTTGAATTTTTGGATAGATTAAGAATAATGTATCTATTTCTGCAAGTTAACCGGCTCTCTTTTTCTATAAAAAAATCAATAGAATTATCTGTGTTCTTAAGCCACCTCCTTCCTACTGTTGTAAGTATCAGCACCCCTCCTGTAGTTGTTTGCTTGAGTCTATTAACTAATCTTTATCTAGTTAATTTTAAAATTTGCTGCCTCTATTTTTTACTATAATTAACAAAATCTTTGTCACCTGACTCTTATTATAAACTTATTTGCTTGCGCTGATTGCACTTTAGCGCGTTGGACATTTATAGATTCGTAATGATTTTACTCTACATAAACTCACTGGACAGTTCTTCCGATATATAGCATACCGAAATCAGTTGGAGACGTTCTTCTTTAATTTTGTGACCCTAATTTGAAAAGGTTGAGTTGTTGATTCAACTACATGGAGAGTTTCCCTTGTCTAAGTTCATTAAAAGCTTTCTAAAATTGTGTATGTATTCCAGCTGGCTCAGTGATCGTATGTTTCTCTTTCTAAAATTCTTTTCTTAAAATGGACGCACCAGACCATTGGCCTATATCTAATTCTTCTACATACTCTTCATCGGAATTTATTTCTTACTTGCGATACAGTTTTCTGCTTTACAGTGTTTTGTAGTTTTACCCTTTTCTGACAATAGACATATTTTTGTTCACATTTTAATCCCCTTTGGTAGCCAAAGGCTTAGATTATCTGCGCCGCCGAGTAAAAGCGAACCAGGGGGTTCTGCTTGGTAGAACACAGAGCCAAGCCAACTCAGGGCGGCTTTCAGAAGGATGCTTAACAAGGCATAAAGAACTGGGAGTACGCAAAAACCCTCTACACAAAGAACTAAGGAGATCGAAAAGGAGATTCAAAGTGGTATTGGCATACTTAAATAGACAAACTGTAAATATATAAAGGCATTAGAGTTCCTCTGCAGACTCACTTTCCAGGCTCAAAAAATATTCAGGATAACTTGCAATTGAACAGTCTAGCTGATCAAAAGTAAAGAAACGCGGTTAGTGTTTGTAGAAGATTGGAAAACCCAATCTTCAGCATTAACATACTCAGGTTATTGATATAGAGTCTTAAACATTATTATGTGGAAAAGATTCGGCTATTACAGATTTTCTGCAGCAGGGTGGTGACATATTAGGATGTGTCTGCAGCCAATATTTAGAAATAGCTTAATCGTAGGCTATATTCAGCAGACATAGAGAGGATCTAGTGATATGTTTATACCAAAAACAAGACATTGTAGAGTTCTACGGCACCATTAGCCTCACATTCATTCTTCAAAAGAGCATGAAAAAAGCATATTAGATTGATGATAGTGAGATCGTTACGCTTAAACCGCACCACATACAACAATTTGCCTACCAGGCAGGCGAATTCACACCAGGTGTCTCATATTGTTTAGTAGGATATATGGAAAACTATTATAGCAAAATAAGTGGCCCATAATCCATTAATTGACATTAAGGGTGCTTTTGATATCACCGAATGTTTATCAAATAGTCTCTATAAGCAAGGAAAGTGGAAATCCCCATTGTAAGATATACTGAGTCAATGCTAAAAAGCAGATCAATTACTGCTACAACTAACCAAACTAACGCAACAATAACCACGGTGAGAGATTGTCTTAAGGGAGAAGTGCCATTGCCTCTGCCGTGGTCACCAGCGTCTGATAGGCTTACGACTACACTTATGAAAGCCAGAATCACAATCCAAGGCTACGCAGCTGTCATAGTCATAATAGTGGAGGGCAAACATAATGCTGTAGTATACAGTCTTTTGCTGTCTTTTGTTCTTTTGTATTTCCCTGAAAGCCATAAGAAATTGGTATGAGACAGGGATTTCATGCTAATCTTCACAAAGTAGTCATTGTTCTATTTATGAGAAAAAAAAATACATTTTAAGGCACTCTCTCTAAGTGGAATACAGGTTAGATTCTCCAGTGAAGCTTAGTGCTTAGCAAACTTCTTAGACCAAGCGCTAAATTGAAACACCTATATGGAAAACACTTATTCGAGTGCCACAATCGCAATAAAGACTTACCGCAGGCTTGCAGAAAATACTGTACTGGATATATCAAACGGTGATAAAACACATAATTTGTTATGCGTCTACACTATGGTGACCAAAAACAGAACATGCTTTAGCAAAAAGCAAATTACAAAAATTGCAGCAGCTGCAGTAGCGTTAATGCTGGGTCTTACTCCACTGTATATTTGTGTGAAGAAGGAATCAGCAAACAATCATGAGCAGGCAAACTCAAAGATCCTGCTAATTATGTGATTGAAGTCATTGGCCAAACCAACAAACCAGCATACCAAATGGCAGCTAAACTGGAATTTGTAGTTACACTCGACGTATTCATCGAAGACCGCTAAGCATACGATAGTGATAGAGTGAGCCAGACAAAAATGCACCTGTATAGTATACGGACGGTTATTAAAAAGGGAGCAGGGCTGGAAATAAGGGAGCCGAATTCTAGACTCCTAGAGAACACCCTCGCTACCTCACAAATAGAAATATTTGCTATAAACCTGAGCGCACAAGTGTTCTTATAAAACAAACTCAGCAATGAACAGCTCTATATTATTTCAAACAGTCAAGCAACCAAAGGCTCTAATATCTTTCAAAAAGCGAATCTAAACTGACAGGGAACTGCAAAAAATGGTTGAACCAACTGCCTATAAACAACAAAGTAACTTTGATGTAGATTCTAGGAAAAAAAAGGCATAGAAGGAAATGGGAATGAAGATAGCATTGCAGAAACGGTTTTTGAAGCAACACTTTATGGTCCTGAGCACTACTGTTGCTTAAGAAAAGCCACATAAGAAAGGAATTGAACAAAGGAGAGGAACCAACTGGTGTCAAACTGGCGCAAAACGTCATAGGCAGGCAAAACGGTTCATCATCATCTGAACAATGGAATTAAATATATTTCTGAACTGAACAGAAATAATCACAGAACTCTTCACATGGCACTTCCCAGTAAGGTATAAAAGTGGGTAAGTTGAAGGGTGAAAAGCGCAGATATTGCAGCGAAGCAACAGAATCAACAGAATATTTGCTATAGTATTGCTGAAAACGTTTAAACCTCATTGAGGGGGGGGGGGGGTATGACATTTTGAGAAATAGCAAAGTACGCGGAAAGTTTGACTATTTTACGCAGCTACTAGGCCAATAGAGTTATATATAAAAAAAATTAGGCATTAGCCAGCGGAAAGTCTCTAGGTCTGTATTTACCAAGATTAGGTTTTTGACTGTTCCATAAAAATAACTACTACATTGATTTATTATAATAAGCTGCAGGAATATATTTTAAGACCTCACTGGTTTTTTCCTTTTTTTTTCCCAAAGGCGTTTATAATTTCTAGACATTTACGTGGCGTGCTAAGTCACTTGGACTATCGGTAACTAATAGGCGAGCCGAATAGTATAGTACGTAGAACCCTCCCATGTTGAAAAGAATTTATTGATGCTTCCTTATACCAAAAACTCCCTTTTTACCTGAGTTTTTCATCCATCGTTGCAGACTAAATAAATACAATACAAATACAAGTTCAAGTAAGTGCTGGAGCTGAACGATCTTATTAAAACTTTCAATAAACTACGTGTTTATGTCAACTCTTTCGTTTACACAGTTTAAAGATAAGGGTGTGATACAAGCTAGACATTTACTGAAAATGTGATACAATCTTTCGCTTGAAGTTTGCACACAAAATAATTTAATTAAAATCATTATCTTATCGGCAAAACTCGTTACAGAGATATTAGCTTGGTCTAATAGTCAACAAAAGTTAAATATTTTTAATTCACTTGGGCTTTATGATACTTCTGTTAATTACATGTAATGATAGGGTAATTTACCTAATACATTAAGAAAGTGTTTTATTCAAAAACAACTTAATTATATTTCATAGAAAATCAATATTGCCATTAAAGGTTTCATGCAGTAAGAACATTTGTCAAGTATTCCACCATTAATCTAACTACTGGTAGTAGAATGAAGTAGGAGTACTAATTTTTGTTTAATAAATACAAAGTTCAGAGTCTAAACTAATTATCTTAACCGAAAATTGATTATGAATATGTATACTCTAATATCTACAGAAATGCTTTTTTCATCGCTATTATTTTGGCTGCGGAATTAGTGTATTCTCCTAGTTTTTAACAACTTAGCTGGTCCAAGTTTGCGCAATACTCAGATACCTAGATCATTTTCCTACCATTTTGTTACTTACAAATTACCTCTCACCTACTTCGCATCCTTTTTTATACTTTTATATCTTTAGCATCCTTTTACCCCTCTCTCCCTGCTTAATCTAACGTCATAAGAGTATATATATATATATATATATATATATATATATATATATATATATATATATATATATATATAATATGTAAGCGGAGACATAGACCGGGGTCCTCCTTGTTGAGCTTCATCAATGTCACAACTACGCTCCAAAGTCGGCCTTAAAGTAGTTCTAGCTGAAACGAACATATATTCCCGAAGTGAAACTTCAGTTTAAAGATAGAAGCCTCTAGAGGGCATTTTTTTATGATGTCATGATCATCAAACTCTACAAATTTCCTATATCACGTTCATCGTTCTCTAATGACGATCTATATAACGATTTTTTATTACCTATCTATCAAAGCCAATTATTTGGTAAAAAAGCTACCCGATTTCCCAAGTTGTTTTGCTTGGCAATTTTATGGTCCATAATCCTAACCGACTCAAGTTTTAGAATTATGTAAATGGCGCAGAATGGGCCGCTGGAGTATTTGTTGCTAGTCAAGATCTGATGGAGCTAGTAGAGGTTCCTACTCGTACTAAAGATATAAGTGACCATACAACCTATACACTTGATCTTTTTCTGACGAGTAACCCCGAAATTTTTAAACTACTAACATTGGCTCCACTAGGCAAGTCTCATCATTGTCTCAATTGCGCAACATATCACCTACCACCAGATAACTTTTCACAGGGGCGCACTCAACAAACTTGGAATTATAAATATTAAAAAGAGGTATCGATGGTGAGACTTTGCAAATATTTAAATGAACGCGAATTTGTGCCTCTAGAATCCGAAACCAAGGTACGTTTAAATTATATATATATATATATATATATATATATATATATATATATATATATATATATATATATATATATATATATATATATACGTGTGTCAGTGTGTGTATCTGAGCGATGACTCAAAAAATACTTAAATTCGTATCACAAAAAATCACAAAGTTATTTTGATGCAATTTGGTAGATAAGTTTCCCCTATAAAGAAAATTCAAGATTCTGAGTTTATATAAAATGGAAATATTCAAATTTTATTTAATAAAAGTTCGCTACCACCACGCACTTGCGGCGTCCCGAATTTGTACTCTTCGTTTCTTTGGGCAGATGTCTGTTTTCGAAGTAATAATCCCCCAGAACACAAATCAGTATTTACAAAAAATTCTCCTAACAATCTTTGGCCCAAAAACTTGATCATCACAACTCACGCCTTCTTTAGATTAGAAAGAAACAGGTACGAAGAAAGAGATTGTCGATCAAGTCAAAAATTACGTGCACCAATCAATAAGAAAAAAAGCCATCTCTCAAATAATACAGGAAGTTTCTGGTCTGTGACAAAAATTATAGGTAGAAATTTTACCACCAGCTATTTTCCTGCCATAGCTTCAAATGATGGGGTACACGCTGTTATTAAAAGAGCGCACGGGTATTCGCTTTCGATTAACGCTTGGAAAGGAGCTCATCAACTGTTCCAGCTGTAAAGTCAAAAAATGGCAGAAATATTTTCAGGCATTGTACTGTTAAGCACATATTGGAAAATCAAGATGCAAAAAAGGCATCAAGACTCCAGCGATAGCACTTACAGGCTGTACTCCTGCACTGACTCCAATTTTATGTCGCATTTTTTCGATATCCTATAAAATATGGGTTGTTTCATCCATGTTAAATAGAAGGTCGTTCAGGTATTTCGTAAGAATGCAGTCTCTAAACTGGCTACTGTACTATGTAAATGTTTACTACCTGGACAATATTCTTACAGATGATGGAAAATGTAGTAAATAACTGAGAAATACAATGACGATGAAGATCAAAGAAAACATTCCGCAGACAAGATCCCTACCGATAAGCATTTTAACTTGGACCTGAGGAAGAACTACAGTAACTCATAGGTATCAGGAAAAGCTGTATTTGTATGAGCAGGACATAATGAGTTTTTAAAGAAAAGCAAAGAAAGATGACAAAAAGATACACTGATGGACAGATAAATAAGCGTTACAAGAAGATGTGAGAGAAGAACGAGCCTTGCTGGATGATATTTAGATAAAGATATAGCTCGGAGATATTAAGAGAAAAAAAGTGCTAGAAGACATGAAGAGAAAGAACAAGAAATTAATTGGACATATTCTGAGATGCAATAACTTTCTAGCAACAAATATTGTAGGATCCAACTTTGTTAAAAGTAAAGAAGCAGGCTTAAAGGAAAACTTCAAAACTTGTAAAAAATTAGCTTAATTGATTAATTGTGAAAGTTACAGAAAAACTAAAACCGCCTGCAGGAGACAGAGGGTCATTGACGACGTCAAACCAACATCGCTTTCAGATTGTGATGATGTTGTAAATCATTTCGGATTTATATTCAACTACACTTTAAATATTTTGGTTCCAAATAAGTGAATTTTAAGAAGGAATATTGGAGGAGGCAGACATTTCGACAATAAACGAAAACAGAGGGAACATAAAATTTGTTTGACAAATGAGACACACTAATGGAAACTTCTTCAGGCTTTCCAGCTCGATGAACAGGATGTAATTCCGTCACGCAATACTAATTTTAGAATCACATGACATTCCCTGGAAAAGCGATTATTCCAATTAAAAATAAAGTATAAATCCTTGAAGCAGCTATATAAATTAAGAGCGGAATCATGGAATGTATTTTCTTAATGTAATTGAATTTCGATTAATTTTTATTTAAAGTGAGATTAACTTTAGCAATTAGCCGACAATTAATGTCTATTGAAAAGAAGCAGTGAACAAAAGGCAATACTTAAAAGGCCATTTTATTAAGAGCTTTTTACTTGATGCAATTGTAGCACAGTTCGTTTATGGCCTCTTTCAATATGCCGCAACAGCTTTAGCTGAACGATAGCCACCAAAGATATATAAGGTGTACTATAATATAAGCGCCATAAAGCATAATATGCTCACTGGTGTAGCTTTAGTTTTAGTAGTGTTAGTGAGAAAATGCCCCCTATTAACTCACGAACTTGAAAATAATAGTTCAAAATAATTATCTACCTGTCGTAAGAGGCGACTTACGTGGTCAGCTAATGCCGCTTTTTAGAAAACCCCTTTCTTCCATGTTCTTAAACTACCTAATATTCATTTTTGCAGTTGGTACGATATCCGTTTAGACAGAATTCCAAGAAAACCCCGGCGTCACTTCCTAGGAATTAACCACCTTCGAAGTCCAAGGTTGTAAAAGAGACATTGGCGGTGTGCCGTTCACGTAGCAGCTTGCATAGTGTGTTTTGAAGTATCAAAGGAAGTTTTTTTTGTGGGTGCATCGTAATGATGTGCATTACCTATTAAAATAAATCAATGGATGTGAAAAATAAAAGAAAGGAATTTTAATTTCTTTTACATTTTCTTTTATATATATATATATATATATATATATATATATATATATATATATATATATATATATATATATATATATATATATATATATATATATATATATATACACCCCTGTCGCGATTAATTGTTACAGTAGTTCTGATAACAGAAATTTAGTGACTTTTTTTTTTCTTGGGATTCTATGTCAACAGGTATACTCGGCATTAGAAAGTAAGGTGGCTGGAAAATAGAGACTTCAAAAGTGATACTTTTAGACTCATATAAGATGAAAGAGAAGAGTCTGGAATAAATAGAGTGGCAATCTTATTACGGGACAAATGGACCAACAAAGTGAGAAATACATACCATACTAACGATAGAAAACTTTTAGTGACCAGTGAGCAAATCCCCAGAATTTCTAGGTAGTACAAATGTACTTCCAACATCACAAAAGGAGGAGGAGCAAGCAGAATATATGTATTTCAGTTCAAAAGGAATGTGTGAGAAAAATATTTATTAATTAAACAAAAATGCATGGTTGCAAAAGAAGTATGGATTCAAAGAAATAGCGAAGAAATAGAAAGTTACATGAAGAAGAGACGGCGGTATAAAGCTTATCAACAGGTAAGAAGAGTACAATATATACCTGAAAAAAAGCCAAGTCATGAAAGACAATCATAGACATTTATTACTAGAAAATGAAGACATTGTAAAGCACTCGAAATCCTATCTATAAGAGTGAAATCACGGAAACGAAATCAATTTAGAAGAAGAGTCTACGGAAAAGATATATGATGATCTGAGCTAGCCTATTTTGAGTAAAGATTTTAAAAAGGCTCTTAAAAAACTTAGACAGAAAAAAATATCCTGTTGGAAGCAAATTAACAGTAAAACTTTTTAAATTATTCTGATGCAAAATGGAAAGCAAAACTATTTCGCCTAGTTGAGAAATGTTATACATATAAATCGGAAGCACTTCACAGTGTGTTTATGAAGAGTAAAAGTATTGCTATTCTAAAAACAGCGAACGCAAAAAATACAACCAGCGGAGGACAATAAGTAAACAGTCATGTGGCGATGATTCTGCCAACCATAAAATAATTGAGTTTGGAGCAAAATTGAGAATTGCTTGAATTAAAACCAATTCGGATTTAAAACTGGACGAGGAACTATAAAATCAATACTAGCACTTTAAACAATATAAGAGTGGAGATGTGATGAAATAAAAATACATTTATTACTTCTGTAGACCTGGAAAAAGCATTATATAATGTGCATCGAAAAATATTGTTTCATATAATAGAGCAAGCTGGATTGGATTGGGGAATCGGCGTATAGTTTTAAATGTCTACAAAAAAGAGCACCATAACAAATATTAACAACTCTGAGATTAAACCTAAAATGAGGCACGGTATATAGCAAGGGTGTCCACCATCGCCATATTTGTTCAATTAATTCATAGAAGGTATAATAAACAGATCGATGGAAGAGACACCAGGAATCAAAGTAAATGAATAACCGTTCCATTCTATGAGGTACGCGGATTATGTAGCGCTGATAGACGAAACGGAAAAGGAATTAGAAGAGATGATGGTTGTTCTGGTTAGGTAAGGCTAGGACTGCAAAAATAAATGTAAGGTTAAACGGCCATTAATTTAAATAGGTAGAAATGTTTATGTACCTTGGGAATAGTATTACCGATGATTGTACATGTGAAAAAGATCTAGATATCAAAATCGCAATAGCAAAATCAATCACTTGTAAACGTTTTAACTTACTTAAACATGAGAAACAGTTGCTCAAGTCCATTGGTATAGAGTGTGGTGGTGTAGGAGGCAGAAACTTTGAGTATGACTGAGCAGATAATAAAGAGAGTAAAATATTTTAAAATCTAGTCATGGAAAAAATGAGGAATATAAGGCACACCGATAAAAAGACGAATCAAATTGTGCTAAAAGGGGTGAGAAAAGAAATATGCTTGCTGAAAGGAGGGAGGCAAATTTGCTGGTCATATTCAAAAATACTATCTTTCTAGAAACAGTATTTATAGGACACATACAAAAGGAAGAGGTAGGTCACGGGAAAAACTTGTGAGAAATCAAGCAAAACTAATGAAGTGGGCAAGTTCTAATGAACTAAAGAGACGTGCGGGGACAAGGATTTATGCTTGTAATGACAACCTTCTTGGGTTATGATGATGTGATGACGTAAGAAACTTATTCACTCACGATCTGATCTCAAAAATTTCTTTAAATGAACGCAAACTAGAGTCGATATCTGATTTTCATTTCAATTTTTATTTGTTTACTTCCCCTACTTAATATCTTATACAAGCTTGTTGGCCAGCTCAGTCAGACTACGTTTTCTAAAGAAACATCAAGTTTTTCTCTAGAAAATACGGGAGCTATTTTAATAAAAGTTTTCTAGCAAAATTGCGTCTACAATCTATGGAAAGTGTCAAAATTTTTTTTTTTTAAATTACGACAAAATTAAGTTACTTTTTGGTCTCGTGAAACGACTAAGTAAACCATTACATAAACATTTCAACAAAAAAAATGCGGAGGATTTAAAAGCCAAAATTTTAGCCTCAGAACGATAGTGGATACAAAAATGGGCTGAATAAAATTTTGCGTCCTATGCTGAATACATTAAATCAATCAATATATAAATTGTGTCATAGATTACACGCCATATATTTATAAGTTAACGTACTTTAAAGAGCTTCGTTTGAAACCAATGAAGTCGTATAGACTTTAGCAATTCTTCGAGAATGCTGATAACACAAATAGTTAGTTCAATTTTTGCAGAATCACAGCTAATATCCGATTAAAAAAAATATTCTTCTTTCTGACGTTTAATTTACCAAATACGTACCTATATTATTTCAAGCAAGTCAATCGCCATTAAAATTCGTTGCCAAAATACTTGCTGCGTTGAGAGTTTTATTTATAAATATCGTATATATACCTAAGCGAAAATTAAAAGCACTACTGTGAACTACACACGAATTCTTACAACGACGTAAAGTGAGAATGGGTAGCAAAAACGTAAAGTACATATAACACAAGGGTGGGAAAAGATTATAAAATATATGGTCTCAAGCGTCCTCTTTGGCTTGGAAAATGTTTCACAAGGAAATGTTTTAGAGCTCACTCTTTTTTATATTTGTTTGACGAAGTCAAAAAGGTCTATTGTAATTGAACAGCTCAGTCGTAAATTATTTTATTCATGCAATAAAGCTTAAACCAAAAGACCGCCGAGAATGCATTCAGCTGAAGAATGTTCTTCAAATGTATCTATAAAAAGGATTTGCTTATTGATACTACCTATTATAAACACACACATATTTTAGCAATTTGAGATAAACCTAACAGCTCGGTGGCCTAGTAGTAAGAACATGAAGTCGAGGGTTTGACTTGCGGTAAAATACGAATGAATACATAGGTATAAAGTTTAAACCACTATTCGAACGTTAAGTGCAATCTGGACAAAGTAGAGAAGTAAAAGCTAATTATTAGTCCATTATAAGCGGAGATAATTAGCGGAGAATTAATATTTTCAACCTATTTTCTAGTTCGTTCTTCAACAATATCAATATATTAAATAAAGTATATAATGGATCATTTTTCTATGCTGACAGGTGACAACGTAGCCGTGGAATTCTCGAAAATAAGTAGCTTAGTAACGCTTGATAATTAGCTATACCTATAGTTCTCAAGTACAGTAATCGGTATAACTGCATATATCTAGTGTGAATGTGAAAAAGTTGGTGAAAAGTGAAGTTTGTCTATGGTTTGAGGCGAGAGGCCGATAGTCAATAAGGTAAATTGTTGAATGCCATTTGTGTCTTATCATCCAAGATAACCGGTGTATTTCGTTTGCACCAGTACTTTTCCCTTATTTGTTTTCAACACATTTGATACGAATAATGCTGTGCATATTGTATTTGAAAGACAATGGATAGTAATATGAAATAGCCAACACAGTCAACTGAGCTGGAAGCCTCTGGATGCAGGAGCTCTCAGCATAAGATTCAACCAATGTCTAACGTAAATACCAATAATACAAGCGTAAATGAAAATCAAAACCAACACAAAAACTCTTACTCAAAAGTCGCAAAGACATTACCAACAATTACATACCCCAAAAAGGAGCAGGCTATAATTCTCAATGCAGTTGACACCCTTAAACTTTATGATTACTTAGAGGCTATCGGAGAAATTGTAGGACCAAATAATATCACTTTTTCATCAAAGATATCAAACAATCGCATCTGTATATACCTAACTATTGTGAAACACGTGGACACAATTGTAGAAAACTACAAAGAGATACAAATAAATGAACATCTTATAGGTGTCAGACGACTTGTAACCCCTACAAAAAGGACTATTCTGTCAAATGTGTGTCCCTCCATTTGCAATGATTTGTTAGAGGATGCTATTAGAAAGATTGGTTTTAGAACTGTTTTTCCCGTATCATTTTTACGAGCTGGGATACAATCAGAAAAATTTTCTCACATACTAAGTTTTAGACGCCAAGTTTATATCCAGCCAGACGATAATACCCTTCTCCCATCTTCAATTCTTATTCAGGACGAGGAAATTAGTTACAGGATATTTCTTACTTATGGTGACATGACTTGCTTTTCTTGCAAATTGCAAGGACACGTGGCTAGTAACTGTCCAAGCCAATCTCAAACTGGAAACCCCGAACCAATGTCTATTACTACGAATGAAGATGTAGCAGGTAAACCCACACAAACAAAAGAAGATAGTGGTCTTTCTGACATTATTAAACCAAGAACTAAGAAAAGAACAGCCCACACTCCATTGACAACCCCAACTCCCACTGAAGAATCAACTGCTCCAAGTTTTGCTGATAATGCTATGCATGCACCCGTAACCACAGCACAAACTGAAAACTTCAAAACAAAACAAACCAAAAAGTTAAAAAAAGTGAGTCGCTGGAAAGCATAACCTCACTCTCAGACGTACTAGATCCAGCCAAAGATTTTATCACCAATCCAATCAATAACTTTGTATTAACGTATAACCATATATATGACTTTTTTGAAAATTCTCAAAGAAACCCTGATCCTCTAAGTGTTGCTCGACAATATACCACAGATATAATTGCTCTACTTGATATGTTAAAAAAGATATACCCATATTTGTCAGCCGGGAGTATTAAAGCCAGATGCACTCGACTTAGGAAGAAGATTTTGCGCCAAATCACCATTGAAGCAGACCAAGAAGACGATGATCCCACAGACGTTGATATAGATCTCGAAACTGCATCACAAACATCCTTTTAAATTGTAACATTCATTGTCCAATGGAATATAAATGGGCTAATTGCCCACATAGCTGAATTACAAATACTTATTGCAAAAAGTTTTATATAATATTTAATATTAGATATGGTCATAATATTCATTAAGTGGATAGTTTATAGAATTATAATGTACATGTCAGCCTGCTAATGGCCCTCGAGGCTGATGCAGGTTTTTTATTTAATAAAAAAAAAGTATATAATTTTATGTTGATAGAAATAAATAATAAATCTTAAAAAATCCAGGTATTTGTAAATAATAGCTAATAAAGTGAGAATACACTTCATGAAAAGCATGTACACTTTTTTATAACTACGTTTTCTGTCACCAGCATGATTAATATTTCATTTCTTGGGTTTTTGCTCAATTTTACCATAATAATAATAATAATTATTAATTTGTATTAGTTCTTGATTTTTTAACGTGAAGCTCTCTAAAATATTACAAATGCCAGATACAGATATTATTACATTTTCTGAATAAGTAACTTGACGAGAAATTGATTAATGACTTCCAACCGAAGAATGTAATTTTTTGGACACTTTTCTCATTTTGCCATTCAAAAAAAGTTTCAGTTGCCATAGCAACGAAGTTATTTACGCTACAAAAAAGTTAATATCGCTAGTTTGCAGGAAAAAAATATGTCAAAAAAAACTTTTGTTAAAACATTTGTTTGGATAACGAAAATTCGGACAATGTAAGTGCCTTTCTCTACTTTTACTAACTCTGCATATTGGAAGGCTACAAGCATAACTTGTGTTTATAAAAGCACAAGCATTTGCTTTTCTGTAGAGCATGTTTTGTAATTAATGTAATATGAATATAAATAACGATAAACTATTTGGCGAATTCCTCACGTTTTAATATTGTTTAAATAATTGCTAAATTGTCTTCACAAATGTCAAATTAAACTTCAAAGTGACAGGCTTTTTTTTTTTTTTCCCTCAGGGCTCGTCCGCGGCCTTGCCGCCCCGATAGCACCGCAACCCTTGGTTGATTGTGCATAAGTGACAGGCTTACATACCATTCTTATTTCTTACAGCTTGTGACATAAAAATATGATTATTTGTTCGCTTATATTTCTCATCATTTTCACAGGGTCAATGTCCATAAAAAGTTAATTCGTAACTGTTTTGTTTCTCCGTTTTTGTTTCACAGGGTTAAAGGTTGCCACATTCGCAACCACAGCGAGTTTTTGGTATACAATTATAGTGTATCATCTTGTTTTAGGACCATGCTTATGACTTGTTGAACAAGTGACTCAAATACTTTCAAACAATAATTGCAGAATAATCGTGAACGCTCCATTTATTATGGGTTGGTCGCCCATCATTCTCTTCCTTAGTGTAAAATTTCAGGATGTCAACATATTCCCTAATAGAAAATTTGTGAGCTGCAGTTGCTTGGCGGCTTTAATAAATCTTCACACAACACCAATAATGACGAAGCTAACAACTGGTTTTCAAAAATGGATAGGGACCATACGAGTACACTGAGTTAAGCTTATATGTATGTAAACTGTTTAAAACACAAAATAAATGAAATTACCTTTAGATTGAGTGAATGCCAGGTTACCTTTTTTTTTTTTTTTAATTTCAACAACACACCACGAGGGCTTACAGCCTAAATACTATCGTACCGTGGGTGTTGACAAGGAGGAAAGAGGCAGCTTGTTAATTCTGGACTTGAAGGTTTGGAGGTTCGGAGGAGAAGGAAAAACATGTGCCGGCAAGGAATTCCACAACTTGGAAGTCCTCGGGACAAAAGAGCGGGCATAACTAGATGTTGTATGTCTGGTGACCTGGACAGTAAAAGGGTGCATTCGCTCTGTTCCCCTAGTGGATCTGTTGGGGGTGGCAGGTGGGGGAACTATGGAGGAAAGCTCCTCTGAGCAGTGCCCGTGCAGATATCTATAAAAGAGAGAGAGGTCACCAACGGCACGTCGGTGGGCAAGGGATGGCAGCCTTTGGGTGAGGGTAGGGTCACCGATGAGACGTATAGCTCTCTTTTGAATGGAGTCCAGGATAGCGAGTGTAGAAGCGGCAGCGGCACCCCAGATGTGGGAGCAGTATTCAAGGTTTGGCCTTATGTGTGAGGTATATAAGGTATAGAGATTAGCTGGTGAAAAGTATTTGCGAGCCCGGAAGAGGAAACCTAATTTCTTAGCAGCCGCTTCTGCAGTTGATGTGACATGTTGGTGCCAATTAAGATTTCGATCCACAGAAATGCCAACAAGAGAAAAGGACTCATTACTTTGAATAACTTGGTTGTTCATTGTGATGGGTCTAGTGCTGGTGTATCTCTTGTGAGAAAGACAGCAAGACTTAGTTTTGGTGGGGTTGAATTGTACAAGATTTCTGCTTCCCCAGTCTAATATTTTTTGGAGATCCATGGAGACAGAACCCTCCATGAATCTGCGATCCTCATCTAATTGGGCTAAAGAGACAGGCTTAGAATATTGTATATTTGAATGGAGGGTGCTGTCCTCCGCGTAGCTGTGAACTGGGTTGGATGTGCTCGAGAGGAGGTCATTGATGTGGAGAAGAAACAAAGTAGGGGCTAAAGCTGAACCTTGAGGAACTCCTGCATTAATTGGATACAGTTTAGAGGAATGGCCATCCACAACAACAGATATGCTCCTGTTGGAGAGGAAATTTGCTGTCCACATACAGACTTTTGGTGGTAGGCCATAGGCCGGAAGTTTATTAAGCAGCGCTGCGTGCCAGACCTGGTCGAATGCTTTGGATATGTCTAGAGCAACAATCTGGGATTCACCGTGTTGTTCCATAGACTTGTTCCAAGAATGGGTGACAAAGGAAAGGAGGTCGGCAGTCGATCTGCGCTGACGGAATCCATACTGCCTGTCGTGGATTAGACTGTGCTTTTCAAGAAATTTTAGTAATTCGGTGTTTATATACTTTTCCATCACTTTAGAGACGACTGAAAGGAGAGAAATGGGCCTGTAGTTGCTGGGAAGCGCTTTGGATCCTTTCTTGGGGATGGGTTGGACTCGAGCAGTTTTCCAGTTACTAGGGAATATGCCTTTATTATAAGATATCTGAAACAGACAAGTCAGGACAGGAGCAAGCTCTGGTGCGCATTTTTTGAGAACAATTGCTGGGATCTCGTCAAGGCCAGAGGCTTTCCTGGTATTAAGAGAAGAGAGCATCTTTCGTACCTTTTTGGTTTTGAAAATGATATCCGTCATTTTATGCGCGACATTGGGGACTGTTGGTGGTTGAACATCTGGAGGTGGGTTGAGAGTAGAATTGCCGGCGAACAACGAAGCAAAAAGTTCAGCCTTGCCCAGGGCGGTAGAAACAATTTCATCCCCTGAGACTAGAGGTGGGAACGTGCTTTTGCAGAAATTATTCCCAATAGATTTAGCAAGAGTCCAGAAGGGTTTGCCGCCGTTGGAGCTTAAGAGGACTTTGTTTTTGATGTGGTTATTAAACGCGTTTTTTGCCTCAGAAAGAATGCGGAGGTTTTCTGTGTACGTGGGATAAATAATTCCATGCCAGCTTGGATAATTTCGGTGACGTTTTGTGAGATATCAGAGGGGTCAGGATGAGAGAAGCAGACAGACGCCCATGGAAATGAGGAAAAGTAATCCCGCATTTCGTCCCAGTTTGCGGAGTTGTAGTGCCAAACGATACGTGGGTGTGATGACTGTGTGACCTCGGGTTGCATTGCGCAGGAAGCAGTGACCATGCCGTGGTCTGAGCGCCCAAGGGGGGCGGTGACTGATATCTTATAGCATTCAGGTTGTGTAGTAAGAAGGAGATCCAAGGGATTTGAGCTGTGTGTTGGGATACGAGGAAAGTAAGTAGGTTGCTGAATCATATTGGCTAAAGAATTGCTGACTGCAAAGGCCTCCGCTGCTCTCCCGTGTGGATCGGTTTTTGAAGATCCTAGCCATTCCTTATTATGGACATTGAAGTCACCAAGAATAGTGACCTCGGAGGAAGGATATTCAAAAATCAGATAGTCGGTTTTTTCAGAAAGGTAGTCAAAGAGCTGGACAAAGTTGTTGTCAGAAGGTGACCGGTAAATGCAACAGATGAATTTAGTTGCAGCCCTGAGAGAAAGTTTTATCCATAGTATGTCTTTTCTTCCAGCTTCTAAATTGGGGAGTCTGGTGCAGGGTAGATTGCTACGGACGTATGCGCACACGCCTCCATGCAATCCTCCTTGATATTTTTCTAATTACATAATATATAAGTGTGTTCTCTATGCGTGAACTTATTTTGATCATATCTAACCATTCAAGCACCACGTGAGAACGGGACTCCACATAAAAGGGAATAGATTTCAGTTTATAAATGTAATTTATTTTCAACACCTTTAGAGGCAAAACATTTAAAAACTACCCCAGCCAACAGCAAGGGGTTGAAGGACGGTGATAAGGAATTACTTTTTATTGTTTGAAAGTATTTGAGTCTTTTATTCGACATGTAATATTTTGTCGAACTATTCATCTTTAAAACGTTCAGAAAAAAATCATCTCCTCTGCTTTCACAGCCCCTAACTATAACAGCACCACTTTGAGGACATTGAAACAATAAACAACAGGATGCACTTATGATACCCCAACAGCTTTCTGCACTTGCCGCTAAGGCGACCTCTAACGCTTTACAGATTTAAATTTTATGCATGTTTCTAGGAAATTCCCGTGTAAAATTATTTTCGTAGAAAGTGTTTTTGTAAAATTGATCTTTTGTCAAATTTCTGTAAAATGTTAGTAATCATTTATTGATGTTTAATAAATCATTGTAAAAATATTTGCGAATTCAAGTGAAAAAATGGTTTTTGAATTTTCGTGAAAAAGTTTGTTTAGAAAATGTTCATGTAAAAAACAATGTAGACAATTTTATATAATTTTGATGTAAAATTACATAAGCCAATTCGTATAACAAAAAAGGAAAAATTTCGTGTAAAAAATTTCTTATAAATGTTCATGTAAAAAGTATTTTATAAATTGGTCTCCAAAAGTTTTTTGCAAATAATTATACCTTGTAGGGTATAGTTTTTATATAATGTGCTTAAATGGGTTCGTTGGCCAGAAAAATCGAGCCAGTTCTTTGAGAAAATTTAAAGTTATTTTTATGAAATTTTTGTGAAACAATTAAAATACATTTTGATGAAATACGGTACATGGCTTCTAATATAAAGGTTATACTATCTATTAAATTTGATGCCATAAAAAAGAAGACGTATTTGGCATTGAAAACATTAATGAGAATTTGCTACCATAACGCACTTCCTGTCTCAGAACTTTTTTGGCGTTCTGAAACGAATCTGTGTGCACAATGTTCTGGTTACAACTTCAAAAAAAAACCTTTTACAGTATATACATTTTCAAAATGTTAGATATAATAAACAGCAGCATATATGGATAAATGTTTCGCATGTTAACCACTGATGGATAACTGATGTTTTGGAAACAGTATCTTGGGCATCTGACGTAACGTATCCAAGTGCAATATAAACTACTATTGAGTACTTAATCGCTTTAAAGATTGTTTATTGTTTCCATAAGTAACGAGGTATTACAAACAAGTACGTAATATGTGCGCAGGAATGCACAACAAAATACGAGTAAATTCTGGGTAATGCAGGAGGATGGATTGTTTGCGGAACATGTGGTGCTGTGTATGTGTAAGTGTGCGTGTATGTGTGTGTATGTAATGAATCCTGCGTAACCGTAGCTTGTTCCCAGTTCCCATTCCCAATTTCAGTAAATCTAAATCCTGCGTAAGATGTGGGGTTCTCGTCAGCGTATCGTATAACACTACGTGTTTTAATTCTTATTAATTGCGTTCGCGTACGAGCAACGAGAAAGCTCCAAGTAAAGCATTAGGTTTCTGTTTACATCGTGAGCTTTTTAGGCCATTTATCAGATTAAAGCTGATAAGTTTCCCAGAACAGGTGCATGCGCTGAAACTTTTGAATCTGGAAGTTCGTTTGATTAAATGCTTTTTGTTCTTCTAATCCGAGCATATTATTAAGTTTCCCTCACTTTTATTTCCGGGTTCTCATTCTTCACACAAGAATGAGTATTTTTATAATTTGAGTGACTTGTCCTAGAATTGTATTGCTGCAGTCATTTTTACTGCGACTCGACGAGACACTAGATAACATCTCAGAATCTTAAATAGAATAGTTTATTTATACAGACCTGCGATCTTGGTAATTTGATGGAATAAACTAATGTTCAACTTCAAATTGCTTAATTTAAATTTTATGAAAAGTGCAGGAACTCTGTTCTCTACCAGACTCGGTTCGTCACCTAATGGATTTCGTATAACTAACGCGGAAAAAGAAAATTGTTAAATGAAATTTTTATACTCACAAAGTTGCTCAGTTGTTTAAACAAAGCATATATTATTTTATATTATTGCAGTATTAGTAAAGTGTTCACTAATATTACATTACTACATTATTTATTCAGATATACTTTCATTTTCCCGTCAGGATAAATGAAAAGCGGGCAATGAATAATTTACAAGTCTGATTCTCGTTCTCATTCTTGACACAGGATTGAGTATTTTTATGATTTGAGTAACTTGTCCTAGAATTATATTGTTGCAATCATTTTTACTGTGGCTCGACGTGACACTAGATAACATCTCAGTAGTTTATTTTTACTGAACTGTGGTCTTGGCAACTTGATATAAAAAAACTAATGTTCAACTTGAAATTGCTTAATTTAAATTTAATGAAAAGTGCATAACTTCTTTTTTTACCAGACTCCGTTCATTGCCTAATGGATTTCGTTAACTATTTAAGAAAAAATACAATTTCTTAATGAAACCTCTATACTCACACAAGCTGCTTCATTTTTGAAACAGAAAATATATTTGGTTTTATATTATTGTAGTATCAGTAAAATCTTCACTAATAGTATTACATTACTATATAATTTATTCAGATAGGTAAACGGAATCAGGAAAAATGCAAAGAAGGCAATAGATCATTTACAAGATTGATGATATTAAATGGTTGATCAATAAACAAACTAGAAAAAATTAAGCCGACTTCAAAATAAGCAGTAAAAAGCGAAAAATAACTGAATTGCAGGTGGAATTCAACAGAGAAAAATTAATTTAAATGAAATGTTATCATACGCGCTATTAACAACATATTTAGATATTCCATTAGAATTATAATCAGTTATTAAATAAGCTGTTTGTATCGCTGAGTATTATTGTGTTTCAGGTTTGTCACCGATTTCAAACAGATAAGTAGATAGCGCATATAATAATATTTAATTTAAATTAATTTTTGTATTGAATTGAAAGTCGGTTTATTTTTTTTAATTTGTTTATTTTTACATTTGTTGTGTAAATATATGCACGGTAATAAAAAATTGGTTATAATATAATTGAAGAGCCGTATTATAGTAGAACAGCAGTTACGTAGATTATAAGAGGATTTCTCTCAATTTCTTTACTTATCAGCCAGCCAGCCAAATCAAATCAAATCAATCTTTATTATATGATAGAAATATATACAGGGTATGTACAAGGTATTATAGAATATACATATAATGCCCCAGCCGCTACAGCTTCAACATCAGCTTACTTACTAGGTAATGCAAGGGTATTTGCTTAACAGATTCGGTTTAAATACCAATATATACATTATATAAAATTAAGCATATAATGCAACATATTCACGGTAGTGCTTTTCTCGTGTAATACACTAAAACTTCATTTAATTTTAGTTAGCAGGAAAATATATCAATAAAAAAAAATCTGTGGTAACACATTTGTTGCATGTAATGATCAGTTAGATAGCCTAACTGGTATATGTGGGTTTCACTATTTACATGGTAAAATACATTGATATTTCTAAATGTCATTTATACAACTTACATAATGCTGGATCTGAGATTACCTAAAAAATAAACATATGTGGTATTTAAACTTGGCTATGACCCTTCGAAAAATTCCAAGCTCTGATATGGTAACCTATGCTTTAGACTGAATAGTATATTATCAGACTTGTACTGTTTAACACTGTTTAGAAAAATGTGATTGTTTAGTTTTGTGTGGTAGAAATTGTTAGCGAGCGATTTAACATAATTCATTACTAAAGGCATTTGGAGCGGTGTATGTAGATCTCGTAATCTGGTGTAACGGTTTTTGTTTAAGATCGTTCGGAGGCATTAGTTGTAAAACACTTGTAGTTTTGAAATTTTGTTGTTGAAATACCACACCAAACTGAGGCTGCATGAATTATGACTGGTCTAATCATTGTTTTATAGATAATTATTTTGTTTTCAACAGTTAGATTACTGTTTCGGTCTAATAAGGGGTACAGTATTCCAAGTTGGCCCTGTAGTTTCTGTATGGTGTTCTCTATGTGTTTTGTGTATGTAAGTCGGCTGTCGAGGGTAACTCCCAAGTATTTTACGTGTTTACTCATTTTCATGTTCTGATGGTTTATCTTAATAGGTTGGAAAAATTTGTTGCCTTTAAATTTATTTGTAAAGACAATGCCTTGCGATTTTTGTGCATTAATTTTTATTTTACACTTGTCGGAGAATTTTTCTACCATACCTAAGTGTATTTGTACTTGCTTAGAAGCCACAACGGCGCTAAAGGAATGTGAATAAATTGCCGTGTAATCGGCGAATAATGCTGTGTTTGTGTTTTGGAACTATGGTATGTCGCTTATAAATATATTGAAAAGTTTAGGGCCAGTTAACGAATCTTGCGGGACCCCTGCGTTAATGTTGCGAACTGTTGATTTTTTGTCGTTAATGAAGACTTGGATTGTTCGGTTTTTAATAAAATAATTAATTAATAATATTAGGTAACGAGGGTATCTATACCTAATAAGTTTATAGAGAAGTCCGTCATGCTATACTGCATCAAAAGCTTTTTGAATGTCTAGCATTACCATTGCTGTAGCTTTATTTTTGTTAAAATTTGTGGTGATATCATTATCCATTCTTCTAATTTGTTGGACGGTACTATGGTTTTTCCGAAACCCAAATTGCACATCTGTTGTTACATGGACTCTACGTTCAAATTTGTATAGTCTATTCGCTATTATAGTTTCAGCGATCTTGCTCAGTGTATTCAAAAGGCTGATGGGCTTGTAGCTGTTAGGGGTATTATCCTTTTTACCTGTTTTATGGATGGCTATTGTGTTGGCCATCTTCCATGCTTTGAGGAAATGCGACAGTCTTATTATGGAGTTTAAAATAAGGGTCAGTCTCACAATTTATTTGTTGGGCAAATTTTTTAAAAAGAGCGTTTTGTATGATGTCTGGCCCACAGCATTTGTGGTATTTAGTTATATTTATAGCACTGAGAATTTACGAGGGTGTCACTAACCCTAGTTTCCAATTATCATCCATTTGGTCTGTATTAACAAATTCTTTTACTTTTGTTTTGTGCCGTTGATCATTGGTGTGGTTCATGTCCAAGTCATGTACCCGTTTAAAATAATCGGCTAATATTTCTAGCTTTTCTTTGTCGGTTAAAACAGTGGTGCCGTTGTAGATTAGGGTCGGCATGGATTTAAAAGGTTTATTAAGTAACTTAGTGGCTTTCCATAAGCTGTTTCCTCGTATCTTTAATAACTGGAGTCTTTTGTTTCGGATTTGATTAGTATACAGGCCAATTTCTTCTTTTATTTCTTTAATCAACCTGTTAGCTGTTGTTTTGTCAACTGCTAGTCTTAGTGGCTGCCAGCTTTTTCTTATGCTATTTTTAATTTTAATTTTCTGTATAATATTGTCCGGCAATTGCAATGTATATGGTTTTGTAAGTTTTTTGGAATATAAGTTGTACCAGCATACTGTATTAACTGTGCAAATTTAATTACCTCCTGTTCACTTTCTTCTGTACTATTTAAATTCCCGATTGATTGGGTATTCAGATTTATGTTCTTTCGAAATTCATTCCAGTTGGCGTTTTTGTAATCATAAATTATTGTGGTTGTTACTAGTTTTTTGACACTTTAGATTAAATAGTACGGGGTTGTCATCGGAGTTAAGTTATGGAAGAGATTTTAGATCTGTGTTAATTGGTTGAAGATTTTTGTATTTATTAGAAGATCAACTAAGCACACTTGGAGTGTTCTTGTTAGTAGGAATATGTGTTGGAGAATCCGGGTAGAGTAGTGAACAGTTATTATTTAGTATAAATGCGTTTTGTGTAATACCACTTCTATTTGTGCTACACAGCCCCAATTTCAATTTCTTGAATTAACGTCAGCAAAGATTAGTAGTTTATTGCTTTTCTGTAGATTATGTCTAGATCATTGAATGTAAAATTATTTTGGGGTCGATTATACACCGTAGTTAAAACGGTATTGTTCGCCAATCTGACACTAAGGTTGTCTATTGTTGCACCTGAGACAGAGCCCAATTCTTCGAAGGGTATTTCTTTTTTAAGGAGCAATGAAATGCCTCCTCAGTTGTAATCGCTATCCTTTCGTATGCAAACGTAGTTTTTTATTTTAAATTTATACGTACTTCCTAATTTATGTTTATATTATCCCATGATCCTTATGCCATGGGTTTTTAAAAATTCGTTGAGTACAGCGATTTTGCGTCTAACCATTCGACCACCGTAACACTTAGAGAATATTGTGCAATAAAAGGTAGATAACCCATAATGGTCTTGAGTTCTTTGTTAGTAATATGTAAGGTCTTTAGAGGCATAATTTGCAACTATTTAACAATTGAGACGAGTAGCATAAATCTAGAACATTCGAATATACATTTACCATTCGTAAACCACAATATTTATACTAATGTTTAAAATCTCCAGTTTGACATTTACCGGAGAAAAATTGTAAAATTTTCAAAGAAATTTTTCTGGTATTTGTTCAACTTTTTGCGTCATGAAAGGATAAACGTTGTCTATAGTATTTAATATATTTTGTTTAACATATCCAATATACTAAAATTTTGCTTCAGTAAGTGCCTTTAACTTTTTTTCTCTCACCTTAGATACCTAAATTTTGGGGCAGTTTGTTTTTTACAATGTTAACCAGCTTGCCTAATTTGGCTGCCATTAAGGTTCGTTATTTCGGAAGATATCAATTTTTTCCAAAAGAAAACACAAAATTTTCCCGGAAAATCTAGTTCTATTTCCCTGGATAACAAAATTGTCCAAGCCATTGATAAATTAAAGGTACCTACCTAATTTTATCAAAATCGGTCCATTAGTTTTTGAGTTATCGGTGTGATACAAACATCACCATCACTTTAGTCCTGTCGGGATTGGCGGCATCACACACAGCAGCAGATATAGACTGGCTACTCTACACTGCATTATATATCTGTGCTTGCCTCAAGACCGAAATGTTGGTGGATAAGTATTGCATACTGAAGGGTCCAAATAAGAAGGAAACATTTATATATATATCCTGCTATACATTATTCCGAAAATCCCGGTAGGACTGAAGTGCTGGGGCTAGCGAGGGATATGATTCAATGCCCATAGTGATATTATCCAGGAATAGAGTTGTTTTCACTCGCTAGTGTCTTCTACAGTTTCCTTATTTCTGTACTGTGTGTACATGTAATCTGCCGTGGAACCCAAAAAACGCCACAAAGCTAAAAATGGCGCTTCGTGCAATTCTCCACTGCATTATATGGCAGTGCCTGCCTTGCAGCTTACTTGTTGGATATAAATATGGCACACTGAAGAGTCTAAACAAAGACGAAACCGGTCGATGTCTCTTGCTATACAAGATTCTGTGAGGACTAAAGTAATGGTGGCTAGCGAGTCATGGCATTCGTTCTCGCTAGTTTCTTTCCATAGCTTTATTCTGGCTGCCTGTACGTATATGCTGCTGTGGAAGCACATAACTGTCACAACACCAGAGATGGCGCTATTCCAAACACGCACGAAATCGGTCTATGACTCCCGCTACACATCATGTAGCAATTTTTGACAGAACAAGTGATGGTAGCTAGCGACTAATGTTACACAACGCCCGTCGTGGTATTAGCTAGGGGAGTAGTTTATTTTGCTTTCGGTAGTGTGGGTCCGTGAAAGCTTCTGTGGCAGTCTAGTGCCGTCACCACAAAACCACGGATGGTGCTTTATATATATATATATATATATATATATATATATATATATATATATATATATATATATATATATATATATATATATATATATATATATATATATATATTCACCCGTCCATATTTTTAAAGCACCTAAACTAAAAGTTATTTAATTTCTGTAAATAGTTTGTTTTTAAATTTAGTGGTGTAATCGGACTTTTACTTCTTTAAATGCACAGAAAAGGTGATAGCAAATTGCTTTAAATCCCTCAGTTATATTATGGTACTAACAAACGGATGTAGTTGGAGATTATATTGCAGAGCCTGTTAAAAGCTAGACGGTATCTCGAATTGTTAAGTCATGTTTTTGCTAACTGAGTTACACTTGTAGTGCTTCGAATCCCACTGGCGGCCGTTAACTTTTATCGAGTTAAAGTCTCTGGGGGTGCAGATGTGTGTTTTGTCGTTTGTTGATGGATGTGTTAGTTTCTCTTTCGCAAGGCAATGAAAAATGTTTTCATAAACTCAATATAGTATGACTATATGTGTATATATTCGCAAAATTTTAGATAATAAATGCATGCTATGCTACTTGCTCTAACGTTGTTGCGTTAGGAAAAGAGTAGATAAACATATACTACACAAATTAAGTACTGTACATTGGTGTACACCTTTTTATTTTTTAAGTGGTCGAAAGAGAAAGTAAGACTTAACAGAGCTCAATACTTTAAAAAGGCCATTTTTTAACATTCCTGTCAGTTTTATGTAAATCAGAATAGTGGCTGGGCACTATTTTGAATTTTTTTAACGGAAAGAAACTCGCACGCTACATTATTATAAATAATTGGTTCCTTATGTTTTTCACAGCTTTACATTTTAAAAAAGTCTGGCAACAAGTGCGTTGTAGTAGCAAATTTTCATAAATATGTTTTTAATATCAAATACGTCTTTTTTAATGAAAGCAAGTATCAAATTTGGTTAGCAATTTAACCTATATGGTGTAAAGAAGGTGCCATATTTCATCAAAATAACTTTATTATTTGTAAAAATGCAAAAACTGGTCCGCTTTTCCTGACCAACGAACCTCTTTAAGCTATTTGCACACTTGCCAAGATATAATTATTTACAAAAGTTCGGGACGCAGCAAGTGCGTTATAGTAGTGAATTTTCATAGAAATGATCTGGCACAAAATATTTTATTATGACTTTTTTTTCTTGTAACATGGAAATCTAAATTTAGGTATATAGTTTACTTTTTATATCGTAAACCTACCTACCAAATTTGGTTATCATAGATTTTTTATTTTTTAGGATAAAATTTTTTTTTCAAATGAAAACTCAAATTTTTTTCGGAAAACCTTGTCCGATTTTTCTGATTAACGAACTTGTCAAAGCCATTTACAAAAGGAAGGTACATGCCAAATTATATCAAAATGTACCCATTATTCTTTGAGATAAAAAATTTTTTCAAATAAAAAGTCAAAATTTTCCCGGAAAACCTCATCCGATTTTCCTCACTAACGAACTTATCCAAGCTATTTACAAAAGAAAGGTACGTGCCAAATTTTATCAAAATCGGCCTATTATTTTTTGAGTTATCGGTGTGATATATATATATATATATATATATATATATATATATATATATATATATATATATATATATATATATATATATATATATATATATATATATATATATATTATGACGCCGCCGCGCTTCCTTTTATACCAGATGACAAATGCTCAAATTATTCCTAACCTATCAACAAATCTAATTTGTCATTGGCATAAGCTAAGTTACCGGGAAGTTAGAGGGCCGCCAGCTTTTATACAGTGGAGATGGGCGTGGGTTTAAATAAGATCTTAATTAGGGGCGCCACTTGATTGTTTAACCTCCACTCCCGGATATTCTAACAAGATGTTCACAAAATATGCTTCCTTGCCCAGATCCAACACAACCAAGAATTCTTGGATCACATATATATATATATATATATATATATATATATATATATATATATATATATATATATATATATATATATATATATATAAACATATAAAAATTGAAACTGACCCCAGATATGGGTTCTAGGGGTTCTAGATCGCGCTCATTTGCAAAAAAATTTTCAAATTTCAAAAGTCGGGATCTCCTCATTAGTGAATTTTTTCTACGAAAATTCACAAAAAGCTTTTCAAAGATATATTTTAATCTAGATCTAGATATATTTTCCTGCTAACTACAATTAAATGAAGTTTTAGTGTATTAAATCAGAAAAGCACTACCGTACATATCTTGCATTATATGCTTAACTTTATATAATGTAAATATTGGTATTTAGACCGAATCTGCTAAGCAAATATCCTTGGTTTACCTAGTAAGTAAGCCAATGTTGAAGCTGTAGCGGCTGGGACATTATATGTATATTCTTTAATACCTTGTACATACCCTGTATATATTTCTATCATATAATAAAGATTGATATGATTTGATTTGGCTGGCTGGCTGATAAGTAAAGGGACGCAGGTTCAATTCTCACCGTTGGCTGAATTTCTCTTTCAGCTTTTTTACGCTTTCTCGTCTTTGATTTAATTTTAAAGTTATCTGATGTATTTCCAATATTTTTGAGTGACTTTTTGCTAAAAAAATCACTAGTGTAAGCTAAGCACTTTTAATACTTTTGATTCAAGTTTAATAGTAGATGTTGTCCTTGGTCGGTAAAACCGTTCTACGGTTAATATAGAGGTAGAGATTTGTGACATCAGAAGAGGATATTTTCTCCTCAACAACCGGCTTCAATTTTTACAGCATCCACAGGCAAAAGAATGTTCTCTGTGAAACCACAGAATAAGTATCTTGTTCTGTATTTAGATCAGATTTTGAATATTTCTTAATTTCATTAATTTATTTCTATTAGCTAATTTTTTTGCACAAAATGTTCTTTTAATAGCGAATTTTCTTATAAATGAATTTAATGAATTTTCTTTGAAGAAACGTTTGTTGAGAATTTTTGTATGAAAATTATTCAATTGATGGAACATTTTGTAAACGAAAATCGTTGAAAATAATGTTTCAATGGCTCTTCGGGCAAACAAATTATTTTATATTCAATTTTAGTTACAGAGTAGGTATATAATTTGAATTTCATGTATTCTTTTAGCAAAGTTTTGTGTAAAAGATATTTAACCAGTTTTTGCAGATTTTTTTTGTGCTTCCGTAAAAACAATTTTTTGCAAGATTTCTTTGTGAAATTTTGGTAATTAGTGTTCATTTTGGAAAAACATTTTTACTTTTTCAAACACTAAAGTTTTTTTGATGAAATATGGTACATTGTTTCTACTATATAGGCTATACTCGTAACCAAAATTCATGCTGGCTTTCAAGAACACATATTTGCTATTAAAACATTTTTATGAAAATTTACTACCATAAAGCACTTGCTGCGTCCAGACTTTTTAATAAGATGAAACGCGTGTTACCCTGTCAGCATTACCTCTCTCCAGGGGTGTAAGGTATGCTTTATTTTCTGCAAAGTCCTATTCTTATTTTTTATATACTGACTCGTGAAATAGAATTAAGCAAAAATGCAGGTGTTTCTACATGTACATTTTACCACAATGATGCTGTATGTTTTCACAAACACATTGTTATAGTTTCGGATGGCGATAATTTCACAAACTTTCCGTTGCAAATTATTTTAAAAAGTTAACAATAAATAGCTAATATAATAAAAACTGTTCATAATATCTAATATTGTAACCAAAAATACATTTTTTTGTACCTTGCAAATCAAAGTGGTTTGTTTAAATAAAATACCCATAAGATGTTCAATTTATCCAACTTTAATTATATGATATTGTGAGGGCCGGTAGTCGACATAAATTCATTGTCAACGAGAAAAAAATAAATTGATTTACACTATTATTTCTTATATTGTATGTATGACTGCAGTTTCGCTAGAGTTCCAAGCTTTGTCAAATACAGGATAATTGAATATAGTCTATATTTTGACTAAGCTGAGAGCTTCAGCGAAGCTGTAGTCATACATACAATATAGTAAATAGTAGTGTAAATCAATTTCTTTCCTTTTCTAAGTAAACTTTAATTATGATGATTATTTTTATCTTTGCCGTACTTTTGTATTAAAAAGTTATTAGATTGGCCCTCTCAGTTTTTGCCGTATGTAGCTTTCATTCTATTTATTTTTAAGTATAACTTGCAAAATACCAAATTAGTTAGTAAATTAACTTTTATATAAAACTAATGAACTCTTATCTAGCGTGTGCAAAAATATAATTAAAGTATTTTTTATAAAAGCAAAGAATTTCAGAATACATCTGTGAGAATTTTTCAAGAGGTTTCAAAAGTTACAAACAGGTGATTACAGGGATTATAATAAAATAGGTTTGCAAGTAATTCACAAGGGTAGCGTTTTTAGGCTTTTTCTGAATTTAATTTTAATCAATAAAACGTGGTAGTACTCTAGATCGTAACTTTCCTATTGAATTCCGTCACCGGTGTTTATAAATCTAGTCAAATTTAAACCTCAAACGTGCATTTGTGCGATATATACCGTTGACAACTATAGTTAGTTTACGTTGCTATGTAGCTTAGTTAATGTTCTAGGTATCTTTAGTGCATATCTAGGCAAAATATCCACTTAGCTGGAACATACTTATCTAATAATTGGCGCATTGTAAGGTTGGCAAGAATGGTAAGTTCCTTTTTTAGCAAATTTTTATTTTTAAAAATCGCTAATAGAGAGGTATCGATGGTGAGACTTTGTTTTAAGATCCAGAAGTGTTGATTTTCACATAGAAGAGAAATTTAGAAAGCCCACATTTTTGTGCTTTTGTCGAGGTTATCTGCGTTTGTTTCGCTGTCTCTATAAATCACGTTTAAGACGCCTTTAAATTATAGAACTAAGTCAATTTATTTTATATGGATCCTTCCTAGATCCTCCCTAGATTGTTATTCTCAAATATTGACAGGATTTTTTTTAACGTAACTGACTTTAAATGCACCTGTCACTGTGAAATCTTCACTTTGTTTGCGGTCCATCTGAAAAGAAAACTCCCGACAAAAGTTGTTTTTAAAAATCAGAAAAGGGAACGGTATAGGGACCATAATTGAAGTAAAATTATGTCGTCTCTTAAAAGTATCGATTTGACAGTCAGATTTTTTATCGTTTTGAGATCACTCAATATAATGATTCTGTATTATATTTTTCTTTATGTAATGTGGACTAGTGCAATAACCGTGTTTTACATTATTAAGTAGAAAACTTTTTCGAACATGGTTTTGGTAATATTCCATGGTACACACACGAACAGCTTTTTACACACTTCAAAAGGCAGAGTGTGTAGGCGATCAATTTGCTCAAGCATAATGCATGCGATTTTGGGTCCTCTTATTCCAAATCTTGCTTCCTCCATTTGTTTATACCCGTCTGTATTCTATACAGATAAGTTTTTTGTCACCCTTGCACTGCTTATGTCCCATGTTTGGCCGTCATTTATGATCACGTCAAATATAATTCTGAAGTTCAGTTTGGCGGCATTTGGTCTGTTGCTTTGGCGAGTGAATCCAGTGCAACTATTTCCAGTAATATGACGATTATAATAGTAAAAAAGGTAAACTAGTATAGGATTGCGGAAATGACTATACGAGAGCGGCACTCAAACAAGTATTTACGTACCTTAGAAACATTATTATGCGTAAGGTAAATAAAGCAAATAAATTATAAGGTGAATCACAATGACAGATGAAGCATTCAATATACAAAGTACCTTCTCAATAGTAGTCATTCTGGCTTCGACCTAAAGAGGGGGTCTATCGTCATAAGTATAGAGTTTTATAATGTATGAGGAAAGATATAGATTCTAGATAATTACTTAGCACAACATAAAGAGAATAGAAAGCTTTTGGATTTTTGACCTAAAAGAAAATACAAAGACAACGTAGACCGGTTGAAGAAGAAAAAAGTGTACTAGAAAGGGAGACATAAGAAAGATGGTTGCCCAGAGGAAATAAGATGAGAAAGGCATAATTAAACGCAGTTGTGCAGAAACCTGTCAACTCAAAAAAAAAAGGGAAAATGAGAGAATTGACTTTAAAGGTTTACCCATATTAAACTGTTTAAAATGAATTAATAGAAATACCGTGAGAGCCTCGGTGGTTTTAATGGAGGCTGTGGAATTGTATTTGAGAAAGTTGCCGCCTGCACGTTCCGCCCTTCGGAGGGGGCGTAAAGCCCCTGTTCCCTTTCTTCTTTGGCTGCTTTGTCTCTTTTTATAGCATCGTCGCGTGCTAATTTAGCTCCTTCATCCATTTTTTAAAATCATTTTCAATAGCTGTGTGTCCATATTTGCTGTTGCGGTAAGTGTCTTAGGCATAAATGTTACTTAAAGCTGGTACACAGTTTATTCTGCTTTAAACACCCTGTTACGAATTACCGGTGACACTGGTCTTTCAGAGATTCTAGAAATTTCCACGCTGTTCAACGAATATTCTGGAAAATATTTCCGCTAGCAGCTTGAAATCCAACTTCTTACACCAGTTGTTACGTTCTTCGGGGTTTTGAATTTGTTGACTAACCAAACACAGCTTTCCAGACTACTAATTTATTATAACGAACTATTTTCCAACACCACTATCAACTAAAATATTTCTCTCGATTACCAAGTGTCCATAGAATTATAATCCACTCTACGCCTTCTATGATCGCTTGTATGGCACTAACTTACTACTGACTGACTCCCCCTATCTTCGTCTCGCCTATTTATATTGTCCATAGATTAGTTCTACACCTTTCTACATTGTTCAATATCTGTCATTTTTATTTCATTCTCGTAATATAACTCTAAAGTATTTGCTGTTACCAACACACTTTACAACCTGACTGTGACCATAGAAGTAACAAAGTTCATAAACCTAATTCTCATAGAGACGAATGTGACAATATGTAAGTATGTATGTTGTAAAAATAATTACATTCCGTTTTGTTGATTGCGAATTTATATGCTAAAGATCACTGTTTGGCTGTTTAGTATTGTTCCGCATGTTGAGTAGATGGCTATAATAAAGTCCATTGCAGCATTCCATAAAATGAAACAAGTGACCGCCTCTTCCAAAAACTGTAACAGCTGATCGCCCTAGCTTCAACTGTATAATAGATACTAAAGTTGCAAAGCTTATTTGCAATGATTCTACGTGAATGTAGAGCTCGAAATGTGCAGCGAAGGGTGGAATACTAACACATGCATTAATATAAAGCAATCGTAAAACAAGCAAAGAGTAAATATTCCGCTTACATGAAATATGTGGACAATAACTTGTACGTCTCCACTCGACGGGGGAGAGATGAGAGAAGGGAACCGCATATATTTACATGTAGATTTAGAGTTTTGTCAGGGTATTTAGTGTGGTAACCCTTTGTTCCGGCAAGACGTTCGTATCTGTTTTAATAACAATTGCGTGAGTTATTTTAAGTACATCTAGAGCTTCGGTGGTTCAGTGCTAAGGACGTGGACCTCTAAACAGAGGGGTACCGGGTTCGATTTCCAGGGTTTCCCTTTTCACTTTTTCAGTACGTAATGTACAATTAACATCAACCGAGATTGTGGCATTATATTTAAGCAAGTTGAATGACTGCGCGTTTCGCCCTTCAGAGGGGGCGTAAATCCGTTGGCCCCGTGTCCATGCGATGTTGGGCACGTAAAAGATCCCTACTCTGCTTACAAAAGGGCAGTAGTTTCGCAAAGCTTCCAGGATAGGGAGTGAAACTACTCCGTGGCGTCGGTGATTGACCATAGTCGCGGAAATAGACCGACGTTAAAGAAAAAAACAACATTTAACTGTTTTATAAGCTTTTAAAGTGTAATTCATATGCTGTGTACAAAATCTTATCAAACAATTGTGGCAGTTGTTGTAGGAGACAAGGAAGCTTTATTAGTGAATTTTTATATGCTTATATATATATATATATATATATATATATATATATATATATATATATATATATATATATATATATATATATATATATATATATATATATATATATATATATATATATATATATATATATATATATATATATGTATCCGTCTGATAACTCAAAAAATAATTAACCGATTTAGATGAAACTCGGCAAGTGCCTTTCTTTTATTAATGGCTTGGATGAGTTCGTTGGCCAGGAAAATCGGACGGGGTTTTCCGGGAAAATTTTGAGTTTTCTTTCAAAAAAAATTTTTTTTTCCGAAAATTTCGATAAAATTTGGTCTACATATTGCTTTGGGAAATACCTAACTATGTGCCAAAATTCAGCTTTCTAGGGTTACAGAAAATTGAGCTATTCAAATTTGAAACATGTTTAAATCATAAGTGTGTGGTTGCTGTTGGTTATTTATATTTCTATTGACCGCAGCTTCAAAATCTCGTATTATTCAATGACTTTGTAGTTCTCATTCTCACTTTTATTGACTAACATTTCAATTCTTGGTCTCAATGGTTTTATATTTTCACGTTTGACCAGCAGATGTCGCTCACTGTAAACATTGTTATTATTAATAAATGCATAAGTCAATTCGTAGCGTGTTAATCGGTAACGTGAAAATACTAGGCGGTCCAAGTCGCAGATAGAGGTTCCATCGCAGTTGCAGTAAGATCCTCCATGCCAGTTCGATGCAGATGAGATTTATATCTACCGTGGTTAAATCTCATTCTAATTATGGTAGTTGAAGTTTTTCTTGGTAAATTGAGATCTTTAATTTGATTTTCTAAAGACAATTGCGAGTAGAGCAAGCTATCTCTGTTATTTGATTTTAGTGAATTTTTATTTTTAAAAAAATCACTAATACAGAGGTATCGACGGTGAGACTTTGCAAAAAAATTTTCAAATGAGCGCGAACTAGGACCCCTAGAACCCATATCCGAGGTCAGTTTCAATTTTTATGTTTATATATATATATATATATATATATATATATATATATATATATATATATATATATATATATATATATATATATATATATCCGTCTGATAACTCGAAAAATAATTAACCGATTTCAATAAAACTCGGCAAGTGCCTTTCTTTTAATAAGGGCTTGGATGAGTTCGTTAGCCAGGAAAATCAGACGGGGTTTTCCGGGAAAATTTTGAGTTTTATTTCAAAAAAAAATTTTTTT
The DNA here is from genome assembly GCA_964006375.1 of Tillus elongatus. Taxonomy (NCBI): domain Eukaryota; kingdom Metazoa; phylum Arthropoda; class Insecta; order Coleoptera; family Cleridae; genus Tillus; species Tillus elongatus. Next base: position 42,732,756 of record OZ023269.1, read on the forward strand.
CTCCGAAAATAACAAAGCTGTTTTAATGAAATTTACATGTATTGCCTTGGGATAGACCTTACTAAGTAACAAAATTTAACTTTCTCAATTTATCAAAAATTGAGTTATTAAAATTTTATATTTTCTTTCAAAAAATTTTTTTTCTCCAAAATTTACAGTTATTTTAATGAAATTTGGTGGATATCTTGTCCTAAGAAAGACCTTACTACATACCAAAATTAAATTTTCTAAGTTTATAGAAAAATTTGTTATTCAAATTTGAAGCATTTAATAAAAATTCACTACCATAACGCACTTGCTGCGTCCAGAGTTTTTTTTATTCTTCTGTAAGTGCCGTACTTGCATACTTGAGCATCGACTATTCCTTATATGTTCCTTACTGCGCTGGAGTTACACATAATTGTTAGATAACCTACAGTGTTAAGTGGGCTCCGAATAATAAAATTTGACGGGCTCCGAATAATAAAATTTTTGATAGTTTTTTAATGCTCTGTTTAGTGGTTAATTTTGAGATACATGGAGTCGAAACTTTGTATAGGCATTAAGTGAAGATTAAAGCTTGTGATGAGCACTGATAAGTACACTTGGAGAACCCAAATCACCACAGCACATCTTTTTAAAGACCTGACGATCGTTTTACTAACAAGGTTAACGTCATGAGAGGTTGCAAAATCCTTTAAATTCATTTTCATCCTCTGATGACTCTAACTTTTTTAGTGAAACGATCGGCAGGTCTTTAAAAAGACGTGTTGTAGTAATGTGTATTCTCCAAGTGTACTTATTTATATAAGCATATTTAAGCAATTAATTAATTAATTTATTTAATTCCAAAGCAAGCAAAGCTAAAAATACAACGGGCTCAGTCCAGTTAGATATCCATTTCTATAGTTGCAGATCTTTGTCAGCCTACGGAGCCTGTGTCTACATTCGTTTCATGAACTCAACCGTCAGTATTAAGTTAGGCTTGCATCTTCCAAGTCACGAGTAGCACCTTTAAAACAATATCTTTGCCCAGATGAGAGTTATGTGGGGCATTGTTATCAGTCAATATGTCAAGCCACAGTTAACTCCTTTAAGACAAAAATTGTTCGTATTTAGTTTTGGTGCGATTCTACAATAGTTTTGGCTGGGATGGCGACAGATTCTAACAAGCTAAAGACATTCGTATCTAATCGAATTTTTAAAATTAAGTCAATTTGTAAGGACAACCCTTGTTATCATGTATCGACAAATTCCAATTCTGCAGATTTGTTGACTCGAGGAGTCGATTCCAATTTATTTCACAATTTGGATTTTTGGTTCTCCAGTCTTGACGGGCTTTGCAAAAATCAGATATTTTGGCCTAACAGCAAGGTGAAAATTAGTAATATGGATCTACCAGAGACTAAAACAGTAACAAATTTATTCCTTCAGTCTGATAAAGGCTTCGGACTAACCGAACGTTTTTCTTCATTATTCGCATTACTCTGGGTTGCTTCATTCATGATAAGCTTTATCAGAAGCACAAGAAACAACAAAACCAAATTGACAGGTTCACTTTCGCCAAAAAAACTACAAGGAAACGCTCATCTGCTAGTCAAAATCGTTCAACGCGAGGCGTTTTCAACAGAATTATCATTGCTAGGAAAGTATAAAACAGTTCCGCGAACCAGTAAACTACTACCTTTAGATTATTTATTAGACAAGCATGGCATAATAAGGGTCAGGGGTAGATTTAAAAATTCTCAGTTATCATTAGAAGGCAAACATCCTATCATTCCTTGTAAGCATCCTTTTACTGTGCTTCCCATTCAATATCAGCATGTTAAATGTTTATATGCTGGCCCTCAAACCGTTTTATCCAGTATCCGTTATCAATATTGGCCATCGAATGGTAGGAGAGCTGTACGTTCAGGAATACACAAATGTTTAACTTGATGCAAGGCTAAACCTACAGAAATTGTCCAGAAAATCGGCGATTTGCCTAAATCCCATGTAAGTCCTTCGTTACCATTCCTATGTTGCGGTCTTGAGTATGCAGGTCCTTACTTAAGTAAGGATTATTAATAAAGGATAGTAAATTCCGAAACAGGAAATTGATAAAGGCATATGTTTGTGTTTTTATATGCTTTGCTACTAAGGCCGTGCATTTAGATTTCGTAAGCGAGTTATCGTCTGAGGCGTTCCTAAACAGATTCAAACATTTCGTCAGCAGACGCAGGTTATGCAAAAAAATATATTCCGACAACGCAACAAACTTCGTAGGCGCTAATAAAATTTTAGCGGAATTTGCAAATCAGGTCAACAATAGCAGATTTAAAATTTTTTCTTTCAGAAAACAGAATTGCGGGGAGATTTATACCCCTTTGGTCGCCACATTTTGGAGGATTGTTAAACTCATGAAATTGTATTTAGCTCGCATTATTTTGAATGTTTATTTAACTTACGAGGATTTGTAGACCATACTTGTCCAAGTAGAGTCAATTCAAAATTCCCGTCCTCTTATACCCGTCACGGATAATCCAGAAGATCTTGAGGTCCTGACACCAGGTCATTTCCTAATTGGAAGAACGCTGACAGTATTACCAGGTTACCACCACCTGACAATCGGCATTCTCACGTTTCCAACTATCATCACATGAAACTGCTAATACAACACTTTTGGTCAAGGTGGTCAAAGCAGTACCTACATACTTTGCAGTAACGTGCTAAATGACGGATCGAAGGTGAATCTAAGGTGAATGTAGGCGCTCTAGCCATACTTAAGGAGGACAACACACCATCCCGACTATGGAAGATGGGAGGGACGCACCACAAAGCTTTTCCCTGGAAGTGATGGGTTAGTTCGCGTAGTGAGTATCAAAACTCATAAGGGTGTTCTTCGACGTGCAATCACTAACATTTGCGTCTTGCTGATTGACTAGTTGTGTTTTGTTGAAAGGCGAGCTTTTCAAGGTCGGTTGCATGTTCGATGTAAAGACATGTGTTTTCCATTATTATTATTATCGGGCATATCATTGACGCTAACCAGATTAATCTAAAAGCGAGGGGCTGGTAAAAGAGACCCTTACAGATAATGGATTCGTGTTCTAGCTGGCAGGAATCACTCAAAAGCAGGGCGAAATAAATACTACGACGTTTTAGTGAAAACATCTTTTAACTCTCGTAATTTAAGACCTTCAGACCTGTTCATATTACAAAAATAAATACCTTTTATCTTTCAAAATTTTTATACAGTCCACTTCAAATCATATATATTTGATTGTTAATGAAGTTATCATTAAGTTTTTGTTTGGAATTTGTTATTAACTTGAATAAAGTGCAATTAAGTAGAATCAGCGACGTTATTAGTGGTACGTTAAAACCATGTCAAGAACCCACGATACTCCCCAATATTTCTTTTGGTCAAGGTTAGTCGTAATGAACTTGTTTGACCGACATCAAAAAGTAGGCCTAAAACAGATTGGTTTGGAATATGTTTATCTGAACAACACTTGATTTAATTTGTGAAAATTTCTACATATTATTCAAAAGAAAAAAAACAAGGCAAAGTTTACAAATCCAGGATTAGCATATATCTACTACAAGTGTATTATGAGTGATTCCTAAATAGATATGTACTCGATCCACGGACGTTTTCAAAGACTCACCGACTGTTTACTGAAAGAGGAACTTTCAAAGAAAACATTCAAATAAAAAGAGACTCTTCCAACTGTAAAAATACCAGAAATGTATGTTTTAAATTCTCTTGAAGAGAATTCCTAAGTACATATGAGAAAAATTGCAAGCAATTTAAATATTTTGCATATTCTAGAATAAAAAACTATTTTACTATTGCATTTTACCATACATATATCACATTCGGCGGCTTCCAGCATTACTTTCTCGGTACTTCCCTTTACTAGTTAGTCTTAGCCAATAGTTTTCACAGAAATTAGTTGAAATACCTTATTTCACATATATATTTTATTTCTCGACGTTGTTTGCCTTTATAGAAACGTTGTCCAAAATTTTGATAGCAGATATTTTTGGGCTGCTGAAAATCCACATGCGATCACGGAGTTTCATTACCAAGAGCATTTCTCGGTTAACGTATGAGCTTGTGTAGTGAGAAATATTTAATTTCTTTTTGCCAGCAAAATTGAATGGATTTGTGTATCGTTACTTTTTGTAACACATTGCCGATTATTTAGAAAATGTCCATATTTTAATCTTTTTATATTCATAAATTAAAACTAAAGCAGACACTTTCAAAAGAGAGAATTCTACATATACTACATTATTTTTTCAAAATCCTAACTAAATTATTTCCTACTGTCGGAACAAGTTAAAATCACATATAAAAACACAACAAAACTATATTAAAATTGGGGCTAAAATATAAATTTTGACTTTTTTCCTGGACTTGAGACTCGATTTTTTAAGTACACTTTTGAGAATCTAATTTACCACATACTATTTTTGAGACCTGATGATCGTTCCATCAATAACGCTGACGTAATCAAAGTATCTTATTGAAACGATCGTTAGCTCTTAAAAATGTGTCTTTACAGATTGTGGCTAATGATGCCAGTAACAACCACCCACATACAAAAATTTGTTTAATAAATTGGGTGCCCAAAATATACCTATCAGTGATCACCAAGGATTCTTCACCTAGAGACACAAGTTTCTTCACGTTATTTAAAAAAACTTTTGTGCTAATATTATCATAATAACATATATCACCTACAGGCTGGTCCATCGAAAACTATACAGATAAGTTTTTATAATTATCTCTTTGAAACATTTTCAGCCGGTGTATTCTGTTTGTGACGGGGCATATTTTGCGGATATGTCACAGCTGCCACTTAATTTTCCCAAACGCGGCTCTCTTTACGTTTTATGTTAGCAAGTGGGCTCAAGCAACATATCGTAGAAAAACCTCGCTGAATCTCTATGCAGTCGTGGACTTGACTATCTTGTAAATCTTCTAAAGAAAACATAAAATGAAATTTGCTATCACGAGTCTCGTTCTTCAGCCAAAACATGATTCTTCAATATATTTTAAACTATTGCGATTATTTTTAGCTGAGGAATATTGATAATGAATGTATTTTATCAGCTGTGCAACTTTACACTAAAGGTAAGGCCAAATAAATAACTGAAAAATGATATTCGGTGATTATTTAATTAATTTGGTACAGCGATTCATGTTACATTTTTACTCTTTCCTTGTACTAAAATCATGGTGCACTCCATTTAGGAACGTCTAGAAATTACTGCTTTATTTTTTGGAAGTGAACAGTGCTCCAATAGAACGATGCAGTTGTTTAATCGACAAGACCATGACCAAGTGGATACTGGAGAGTACGTTTTAGACCTACTTAAAATGTCTCGGTATATTGCTGCAAATAAAAATGCGTTGTAGTATGGCCCGAGAGGAACGAGGCTAGGGTAGAATTAGCTCTTCTGGCAGATAATGGATTTCACCTAGAGCACTAAAATGTGGGATTTGTTTCAGAAATAAATCCTACACCTTTGAAAATAATTTAAAAAAAACTTATTTCCATGTGTACAAAATAAAGCTCCTACAAGAACTAAAGGAGGGTGATTTGATTGTAAAATAGTAACGCAACGTGCTAGACATAATCAGAGTTTTTGTACAATATCTGCATTTTTGGTGAATATACTTCTTTCCTTAATAGTACTCTAAATCGCCATAATTGCCGCTACAGGTCAGGTTTCATTCAAATAATATTACTCGAAATATACACGCAGCATCGACTGAAACTTGAATGCTTGAGCGGTTACTTTTTCTAACCATTTGTTTGGTTTTTCTTCTTACTGGGAAACTTTCCCCGCCAAAATGTATGTAGAATTACTTCCAGATACTATTGATCACATACTGACAGATTTCATAGAAATGACGAAGGCTATGATAAAATTCCTTCATATACTAACAAGACAGTGCTCCCCCACATTACGCCTAGAAAGTGCGACACTATTTTGATTAAATATTACCAAACAGGCGGATAGAAAGGTGTTGCCAAATTGAATGGTCCACGATGCCACCGGGCTTAGCACCATTGTACTTTTTATGGGGACATCTAAAAAGCAAAATCTAAGCAACTTAGGTCTCGAAATTACATGTTTTGCGCGATGGCATTGTTACAAAATGCCTGTCTGACATCAGACGTTTCAGCTACTAGGCAAACTCATGCCTTAGGATCATTCTCTTAAATGAAACCTTTTTGTCTCGCAATTCGATTAATTTTTCAGGCCATGCTTTTCTACTGTGATTTTGAATTTTCTTCGCAAGGATTTAAATTTAAAGGATTACCAAAACCGAGTACACGACTGAATAGAGTACCGAGTATGCTTTCCAACCACGTGTTACTCGACCCCACTCGCTATTTAAAACTTTGAAGATGGTAGCTACTCTACTTAGGAAGACGAATTAGCGGCTTCGACATTCGCACGAAAATGCATTGCTCTCAACAAACAATATTGTTGTATATATTTCGATGGGTCACGAGTACATAGGATAATAAGAAAACAAATGCAACTGATTAAACAATGATTTTAATGGGACGTTGTCAAATAAATAATACTGTAAATATTATAATCATTAATGGCTATGCTTAATTGGAGACTCCAATAAAGGTCTTCACTGTACTTTTTTAAGTCTAGTTGAGTTTATGTTAAAACATCATTTAACCGCATCCTTTTGGTAAAACTTTTAATTCAATTGGAAATATTTGCAATTTGAAAATAATGAACTTTTAAATATTATGTTTTGATATTTAATTTATTTTATCGCACTAAATAATTTATAGATAGGACAATGCAGTATTTATCACAATGTTTCAACTCTATTTACTAGGTATGTCAATGTATGTTAATTTAGATTTTATTTATATGGTTGGTAACTCACTTTGATATTTGTTCCAGTATACCCACATGTATACACAGACAACATAATATGTATAATCGACGACCCTAATAGTTTAGCGGGTAGGATGTCAGATACATAGCTATGCAGTGGGTCACAGGTTCACATCTAACCGCAGCTTACACAGGCTGGCGCATTGAAAACGAAACAGACCGATTTGCGTCCAGAAATATTTTTTTTAAGAAACGCTGAAACACGTCAATTTTAATATTGAGGGGGACATGTTTTGACATAAAACTCAACTTTGTCACATCAACCCCCTAAGGGTGGTGATAACATCCCTTATATTTTAAATAGGGAACATGGGTCAAGCTCTTTTTTTTTGAATTCAGCACACAAATTTTTTTTGAAGCTTTATCAACTCGTTTAAAAACTATTCACAGTTGGAGTTGCAAAAACGTAGTTCATTCATTGTGATAAGAAATGCACTAATTAGTCAATTTTTCGTTAAAAAAAACTAAAAAACAAAACCAAACGTTCAAAAATGTTTATTCAGTTAAGTGAGTGTTCAAATTGTTCTATACAAAAGTACAAATTTTGTTCAAAACGATCTGTCATTCTGGAGCATTTGTGGAGTTATTAGACGAAATTCTTCAACAATGCGTCGTCATAATTCTTCCAGAGATTCCAGTTCTGTTGCGTAAATTCTACTCTTTAAATAGCCTCATAGAAAGAAGTCTAAAAGAGTTAAATCCGGTGATCTAGGGGGCCACTTAATAGCACCTCTACGCCCAATCCATTGTCGTGGAAACTCTCTGCTCAAAAACTCCCTAACGCGTTGTGAAAAATGCGGAGGAGCGCCATCTTGTTGAAAAACTAATTGATTTTCTTGATAGCGATCATCATTTTCAACAATGTCAATTAGTAGAGGGTAAACGATATCTTCTAGTAAGTACAAATACGTTTCGCCACTGAAATTGCCATCAAGAAAAATTGGTCCAATTAAACGGTCTCCAAAAGTGCCAGTCCAGGCATTCAATTTCTGTGGAGTTTGAGTGTGGACTTCGTGAAAATTTCTTGGATTATTATCTGACCAATAACGACAATTATGACGATTGACTGTAGAGTTTAATAAAAGCGTACACTCGTCTGAAAAACAGATATTGAACAGAAAGTTCCAGTTATCAGCTATTCGTGAAGTCATAACGTCACAAAAATCCAGCCGCAGATTAAAATCATCTTCATTGTGTTGTTGTACAAGATGAATTTTATACGGGTGAAATTTATTATGCTTTAATATTCGCTTTTGATGTTTGAAACAGTGGCCAATTTTCTCGTGCGCAAAGTTGGGTCTGCAGCAATTTGTCCTAAAACTTCAGTCTCAGTAGTCTCATTTCTAACCGGAAATTCACGTTAAGAATCCCGTTTTTTGTTGGCTACTGAACCACTTTGTCGAAACTTTGCAACTAACTCCAAAATGTATTTTCTGTTAACATGTCTCTTCGGATGTCGTTCATTAAACAAATTTGCGGTACGGTTGGCACAGTCATCGTTTTTGAAAAAAAGGTAATTATTTCAACTCTTTCTTCTACAGAATAAACCATTGTGAAATTAATTTTCGGTAGTACTATCAAGTATCGGTTGATAGAACTTCCAAAAAAAATTAGTGTGCTGAATTCATAAAAGAAAGAGCTTTCAAATGATGTAGCACTCGACCCATGTTCCCTATTTGAAATATAAGAGTTGTTATCACCACCATTAAGGGGTTGATGTGACAAAGTTGAGTTTTATGTCAAAACATGTCCCCTCGATATTAAAATTGACGTGTTTCAGCGTTTCTTAAAAAAAATTCTCTGGACGCAAATCGGTCTGTTTCGTTTTCAATGCGCCACCCTATATTATTAATTATATGATTTAGTTTACACTAAAAAAGTCCGGAAGTTTGAAGATTCATAACTTAACTATACGCTAACCAGCAAACTTCAGTTATAATGAAAATTAAAATTTCTATAGACAATTTTAATAATTCGTTATATTTTCTAGAAATAATAAATGATATGTTACGTTGACTGATTTACTGACAAATTTTTGATTTAGACTAAGAATTTTAAAGCTCGTGCACAAAAAGTATGAAATGAAGTTTTTTTCACTGTGCCATCATCGCGTACTTGCTGCAGAAGAACTCTGGTAATGCCATTTGCATGGATACATAAGTAACGCCCGCAAGGGTTATCGTTTTAGAGAAAACCAATTTAATGTTTTAATAAATCTAGCGTAACATTATCATTTTACTTATCTAACGACGTCACAGTAAGAAATAATATTAAGAAGAAAGTTACTAAATTAGAACTTTTGTAACGGTCTAACTATGCGCCTTAATTATAAGTAGATTTCTGCCCTCAAAAGAATTGAATTTGTAGACGTATAATCCGAGGTTAAATTGAGTAAAGGTGCAAAAAATATTAATTTAAAGGGATTTAAAATCTCGCTAGCTGCAAGATGAAAATGAGCTAAACCAAGCTTCAGTAAATTACTTTTTCTTTTCTTTTGTATTTAGTCTGCTAATGTAGATAGGTGCGCTGTGACCAGCATAGGCAAGCAGGGGTGAAATAATGCATCACCGTTATTAAAGGAAATAAGCCCGATTCTTTGCTTGACTTCTATGCAATTAGTACTCAAAGCTGTGAGCACGTAAGAAAACCACTTACTTGTCACCTTAGGTTGTGCCTGTATTTTAATTAACATTGAATTAAATATATATATATATATATATATATATATATATATATATATATATATATATATATATATATATATATATATATATATATATATATAGGTGACACAGAATGCGTGCGTGTAGAGAATCTCAAAACATGCCGATCTTTTATATAAAATTTTTCTCTGACGCCCATGGTTGGTGAGATATTGACCTCGGAAGATTCTTTAATAATTACAAGAAACAGCTGTATTGCAGCAGTGCCCTAACATAGAACAACCAAATTTGGTAGACTATTTTATTTTAACAACGTCATTATTTGACAAAAATTATTTCAAGTAGATATAAATTTAAAAAGGGTGAATTAGTAGGTGGGACACATTTCTAATGATTTGATTTTTTAAACCCTAACCTAATAAAAAGTTAAAGTCCATTAATTTTATATCAAAATAATTTTTCTATCTTTTTTCCTCTTGTTATTTTTTCCATAAACCACCCGTTTTTTAGAAAATTGAGATTTTCAGAGTTGAGATTAAAATAAAATTATGCCCCTTGAAGAATTTGTTAAACATTGAAGTCTCATAGGGGATGCAAATCATCTGTGGCTAGGTTGCAGTTGTTTTCAGATCTGACATAACTTAAAGTTATTAAGTTTTACAATAATCATTGTTTTTTGTGATAATAATTTGTTGCTCAAAATGGCTAGAAAATTCTCGGTTAATGAACAAGTCGACATGCCAATGGGGTTAAGGTTTTGCGTGGCTAATTGCCGCAGAAGTGTAGTAGTATATCCAAGAAGATTTCCTAATCACAATATACGACATCATCAAACGTTGGCCGATGTTGAACGTAGAGCTCGGGAAACGGGTACTTTTTTCATAAAAAAAGCTGGAGGACGCATTCATGCAGGGAACGCACGAACTGAGGAGCGTCTTTTAGACAGTATTGAAAGTGAAGCTCAAACCAGCACCAGACGACTATCCAGGCAGCTTCATATAACACAGCCGACTGCCGATAGAATAATCCGACGCAATCTGCTGCATCCCTATCACCTTCAAAAAGTGCAAGAACTGGTACCACAGGATTTAGAGGCGGGACTGTTTTTTTTTTTTGTAATTTCATCTTACATCAGAACATTGATTTTAGCAAGAACATTCTTTTTACGGATGAAGCTTGCTTTACACGGAGAGGGATTACGAATATGCACATGCTACAATAACCCATCATTTCCAAAGAGAATTTAAAATAAATATTGTTGGAGGACATTTCGTCAGGCCGGTTATTTTACCAAACGGCTTAAACAGCGCAACATATTTGATTTTCTTGCAAAACGTTCTTTCTGAGCTACTGGGAGAGCTGTCCTTACAACTGCAAAGCGAAATGTGGTTTAGGCATAATGGGGCGCCACCACATTTCACTAAAATTGTTCGTGGATTTTTAAACCAACAGTTTCCAAATCGATGGATATGTCGTGGAATTAATTTCCCTCAACATTGGCCAGAACGATCATCAGACTTAAATAATTGTGACTTTTTTCTCTGAGCGGCTTTAAAGGAATCTGTAAAATCTAAAAGTGACATCAAATTACTTAAGAGAGTCGACTTTCATTTTTGACGAAGGGTGCAGTTATGTGTGAGAGAAAATGTAAGTCATTTGAACAATATCTTTAGTGTTTTTTGTGTTTTTTTTTATTTATTAGTTTTTAATAGCGTTTGTTAAATTTCACATATGTTTTAACATTTCTAATAAAGTTTTCAAGGGGCATAATTTTGTTTTGATCTCAACTCTAAGAATCTCACTTTTCTCAAAAACGGGTGGTTTGCTGAAAAATTGACAATGGTAAAAACGTATAAAATTTAATTTTCTATAAAATTGACGTACTTACTTCAATTTTTACTTAGGTTAGGGTTTAAAAAAATCAAATGATGAAAAGGGTGACCCACCCCGAACTCACGCCTTTTTGAGTTTATATCTACTTAAAATTTTTGTCAAATAACTATGTTGATAAAAGAAAAACATCTACCAAATTTGGTTGTTTTAAGTTAGGGCACTGCCGCTAATAAATTTAAGTAATATCAGATTTGACAACAACTGGAAACTAGCAACAGATGACTTGCAGAGTGCCCAAGGCATCCCCTATGAGACTTTAATGTTCAACAAAATCTTCAAGGGACATAATTTTGTTTTGATCTCAACTCATAAAATCTCAATTTTCTCAAAAAAGGGGCGGTTTGTGGAAAAAGAGAAAAAGATAGAAAATTTAATTTTCTATAAAATTGATGAACCTTTAACTTTTAATTAGATTAGGGTTTAAAAAAGCAAATCATTAAAAGGGTGACCCACCCTTAATTCATCCCTTTTTTAAGTTTACATCTACTTCAAATTTTTGTCAAATAACGATGTTTGGATAAAAGAAAACCATCTACCAAATTTGGTTGTTCTATGTTAGGGCACTGCTAGCATACAGCTGTTTTTTGTAAATGTTTAAGAATGTTGCCAGGTCAATATCACACAAACCATGGGCGTAAGAGAAAAATTTTATACAAAAAGTGGGCATGTTTTTAGGTCCTCTACATGCACACATTCTGTGTCTATTGCGTTGTGAATCACCCTATATATATATATATATATATATATATATATATATATATATATATATATATATATATATATATATATATATATATATATATATATATATATATATATATATATATATATATATATATATATAATTGCTTTGTAAAGAGCTTTTTATGAGAAATAGGAAAGGACTTTCATTATAAAGTATAGATAAACATTTATAGCTACAGTAGAAGTGTTCACGAGAGTTGCAGTTATGATGAGATGGAAAATTTAGATAATGTCAGAAAAATGACAGGAAATAAGAGGATTTGGCAATTCGAAGTTTAGAAGACGATCTTAGTTAAACTATACAGTATGACAGGCACAAGCTTTGCTTCCTTGTAAGACATACTGTGAAATTTTAAATACAAATAAATAAGTGTAAGCATTTACAGGCTGGCCCATCAAAAACTATACAAGCAGGTTTTCGGAAATAATAATAGCATTGCGGAAACAAAAATATGTCTTGAAAAATATAGAAGCACGAGTTTAGCCAAGCAGCTGAAATATTACATAAGTAAGGTCTCAACGTAAAAATACAAATTTTCTTCAAATAAATTTCTGACGTTCTGGTCAATTTCAGATGCTATGAGGCGGCATTCTAGAATAACACGCTGGCGTAAATCTTGTAGGTTAGATGACTTTTTAGATGTCCCAATAATAGAAAGTTAAATGATGCTGTCAGGTGACCTCGGGTACAATTTAATTTGGCCACGCCTTCCTATCCATCTGTCTGTAATATCTTCATCAAGATACACTTGCACTGTCTGAGTGGGTCGGTATTTCGAAACTTTTCTACTAGACCTAAAACGTTCTTCTAAGTAGTCGATCTACCAGGGTGTTACTGACAAAATAACTGCATTTTCGCCAAATAACGCAATAATGTCGACAGGCTTCTGAAATGCCTACATCATGATTTTAATACAATTAAAGAGCAAACAAGTGATATCTCGACTGTACCAAATAAAAACAGTGCTAAATGCCCATTAAGTTTCGTTTTATTGTTTTCTATTGTCCCTTGTCTAAAGTGGTTAAATAAAAACATTGCTAAAACACACCCACTACCAAAATCATAGTAATTTGAAACACAACCAGAATTAGTGTTTTGACCGATGTACGATCTTGGCGGGAGCAAATTTGATTTTGAACTTTCTCCTCAAAATTCCTAAGAATTTTCAAAACCAAGTAGACGCTTGAATAGAGAATCGAGAAGCTTTTCCAAAAATATGTCACCCGATCCTTTTTAAATTTTGAAAAGGGTAGCTAGAGGGGTGAAGTAGCAATTTGACATTCGCTTAAAAATGTATCCACCTTAAAAACAAAATAGACTTTTTTTTACGGTCGGTCTATTTCCGCGACTATGGCCCATCATCGACGCCAAGGAGCAGTTTCACCTCACTATCCTGTAAATTTTGCCGAACCCTTGCCTTTCTGTAAGGTGTTACGCTCGACTATTTAGGTCGGCTTACATTTTGAGCACACCAAGCATGTACATTAACAACTGTTTGCATTTCCATTTAAACTCTACTGGTGTTTGTTGATTTGGATTTAAATGTGTGCAAAATATTGTGGTTTAAATACGATGAGCTGTATTTATGAAGATTCGCTGCAACGTAAACACCGTTTTGACTTCTCGCTAAAAATCAAAATTGCTTTAATAATATCTCGCAGCGTAAAATGTAAGATTATATTAATTTCGTTATAACAGAATATTTATTAAATAAGAATTTGTTCCACAAAGAAATACGCATAAATAAGGAGGATTGATGGTCAGAGTGACATAATTGAAATGCCAAGAAAGGAAGAAAAGACTTCATAAACAATTTTGATTGATGGCGTCACAGAAATGGAGTCTTTCAGCCAGCAACTAAGACGCTACATGAGTATATGTGTGAGTACTCCCTTCAATACAGAGAGAGTTACCAGTTTAAGATAAGAAAAGAAAAAGATACGCGAACGACCCAGCAGAGGTCTGCACAAGGCAGATCGTCTATAAAAGGCGGTTGCAGGCTTTACACCGGCACAGAGTTTGCGATGGCAGTGACGCTGGTAAATTGGATATAGATCCGGTGCATTTTTAAGTGATCAGTTGGGTAATAAATTTGTGAAATACCTATTGTTCAGGTATCTGTGTGCTAAGAGCCCGATCTTTCCCCGTGAAGGGTGAGTTATTTTAAAACAATTTTATAACTTATAGCTGGTGTATTATGGTCGTTTTTTTTTTGTTCTTTTGTTGAAACAAGGCTTCAGTTCTTGTTTTAGACTTCAGTTTTGGTTTTCCATTTGGCTTCTGGGCTACGGTTCTGGTGTCTGAGTCTGGTTTCTGGTTTCCGATTCGGTTCCTGACTGCTGTCGTTTCCGAGCTGTTATCATTCCGATTCCAGGTTAGGACTGCTGTCATGGGTCTCCACCTTTTGTTCTGCAGGTCTTGTATCTGAGGGCAGGCACCCTCTCCTGATGGTTAAGTTTTCTTAGCTGTCGTGGCGACAGCTGAGTCCGCTTTTCGGCCAGCTGCATAGTCAGGCCTACATGTAAGGCTTTCTACCAGCAAAAAGGCAGAGCACCTTACCCAGGTGACTCTTTATCGACACCAGCCTGTAAAGGCCTTTTCAGGTTTGGAAAACACAAGTATGTTATTTTTCCTAATATCTTAATCCATCAGTTTAGTTAATGAAGTAACATGTATGTGTTTGATTTGGCTAACGTTTACCTAGACCTCGTATGTAGATTGTAGACATTATTTCTATTTTAAATTTGCTGAACATTTGAAATAGTATGACGTATGTGTTGTCTTATGAATTAATTTATCATGAAAATGTAATAGTAATATTATCACATGCGGGATAGCTATCCACGACTTTCTAAATTATAACCTTTAATGTTCTAAATGAATAATTAAGAAATATATATATATATATATATATATATATATATATATATATATATATATATATATATATATATATATATATATATATATATATATATATATATATAAATGATTCAATCTTTGTGATATTTAAAATTGTCAAATTAACTTTTCAGGATTTGACATGCCAGTAAAGCTGGGTTTTTAAAAGTTTAGTTACGTCACAATTAACTCAAAATCGCTAGTGATTTAGGAACTGATGAAATCTATCAAACGTATAATTTGAGGTGCCTTTCTCTGTCGGAACCTATTTACTCTGTTTTAGCTTCAAACTGAATTTAATTTTTTAATTTATATAATTGTATCTATTCTCTCTCACCCTCTGTTGCAGTCGTTTCTTTAAATTTATTTTACAGGGACACTCATTTGGTTTTGAGAACTATCATTAATACCTTGATAAGTCATAAAACCTGGCATCCATCTACCTAGATATCGAGAACCAATTACGTACCAGTATTTTATAAGAGTTCAATAAATCTAAGGACCTTCAGACGATACTTTTCCGACTCGTACAAACGAGTGAACGGATCTTTATCATCGCCAACATCGCATGGACACGGGGCCGACGACTTTACGTCCCCTCCGAAGGGCAGAACGTGCAGCGATTTGACTAGCTCAAATACAATGCCACAAGTGAAAGGAGAACCCTGGGATCCAACCCATGTATATATATATATATATATATATATATATATATATATATATATATATATATATATATATATATATATATAACTCCATTGCGATGCTATCGGGGCGGCGAGGCCGCGGACGAGCCCTGGGGAAAAAAATCATCAACTCCAGCTGACAGACATTTACAACAATTGTTTAGATGTTTTATTTTTTATTTGTAAAAGAAAAAAAAATCTATTAAGTAAATCGTTTTTTCGTAAGACATTTAGAGATTATAGGGATATTATAACATACGACTATTAATTAATATTATTAGGAATAAAAATATTAGTTACCACACAGATATGTGGGAAAATAAAATCTGCTTGTAGCAGTTGGTCGTCATTTGCAACATCAACTCAAGATTAATGTTTGCTGTGGCATAGTTGGAACATATTAATTGCCACTAAATTTAAATGGAAATTCCTACCAAAATTTTTTACAAAATGGGTTCAATGAAATCATTGATAATTTACCCTTGAATTTTAGATAAAATGTGTATTTTATACAGGACTGGCATACTTTCCTGTTCAAGAGAAGTAACCTAAAGTAAAGGTATTTACAAGAATGGATATGCAATGGCAGCTCAATCATGTGGCCAGCTCCTAGCCTGGATTTTGACGCATTAGACTTTTTTATTTGGGGTTAAGTAAACTGCAAATAATATTTGATTTTAGAGTCATATAACAAGTGAATCTCTCCAAAGCATATTTATTTTTTACATAACTAACGTCGTTTCCTAACTACGCTAATAAACAGGTTTGAATGTTTTTATGATTTGAAGAGTACCGTAAAAACGTAAACCTACCTTTGGTACTGGTGGTGGTGCAGAAGAGGAACGATGGAGTGGGCAAGAGTGGTTCCAGTCATAAACAAGTGCCACACTAACGTTTTCTATTAGATACTTACTAGCTTCTATATAGACATTATTTTTCTTTACATTAAACAAAAATTGAGATGAACATTCTGGCATTTTATTTTTATAAACCACTTATAGATAATTGAATTCACCGCACTGAATAATGCAAGGCTACTGCTTGGGAATAACCTTGTAGAGAATATGGGAAAAACAGCATAATGTATTGAAGTAAACTTAGGGACTATCCCAATCAAATAATAAATGCAACGATTGTTCTACTTCCATTGATTTCCCTTTTGACCTACCAGCGAAGATTGTAAAAACAGAAATTAATCTGAAAAATCCAACTATAAATATATTATCAACTCATGCAATTGGTAAACATGTAAGCGCTACTTTTGTTTTTTACTAACACGGCTCTATGATTTTACTTTAAATACTTTAAAGAAAAAACTGTTTGCTGTGTCAACATCGTAAGAATAATTTAACATGGTTTGCTATGCTTCAGTCAACTTTATACATATAAATTTCTGATAACGGCAAATTTTTTAGTTGTTATAATGGCCAATCATTTAAGCATGCTAGCTCAAAATGATTTATGCCTTGTTTGTATAAGGATTATACTAAAAAATAAGAGAATTGCTTGATATTTAAAAGACATGAAATTAATACCAAACTCTACAACTTCATAATAGAAGTACAGACGAAGTAAATGGGTTATAGTAGCGAATTTTTATAAGATTTGTAATACATTTGGAAATCTAGACAATTTCTAAAGTATGTAGCTATATGGTGTATTTTTTTATGTAGATCTTTTCATTCCTGAAGTTTTACGTTAAACTCTTAACCCATAAGGTCTAATTCAGTTAGACGCCCCATGCTCCATGCATCTTTCTAGTAAGTATTAGTATAGATAAAAATGCAGTTCATCTTTATCACGAATTGTCTCTGCCCGCGGTCGGCAATAAAATTAAACACGCGGTGTCTACTGGACACGTACTTTGAATTGCGCACAAAATTTACGGTGTCTGATAAACCAATATTTCTAATTGCGTATATTTTCTGTTTGACGAGTACCTTATTTGAATCATTAGCTGATAGTCAAAATTTCAAGTTATATATATTTTTTTATTCATGTTATTAAAACTAATTTTATTGTTTGTTTTTGGTCTTAAGCAAAAATGACCTCGTAGGGATGTTTCTGGACGCGATTTTGAAGAAAAAACAATACAACGTTTGAAAGGGTTAGACGAAGAAGATATAATTCTTGAATCAATATATGACTCGAATAATGAATAATCCAGGATAAGAAAAAGAAAAAATGTTGCCCGATCAAAAGTAATACGTCAGATGAAGATAAGGATAGTGATTCGAGTGTGGTAAGTGCAAAAATCCAGCATCATCAGATAGTTATATGTCCAAAAATAATTTCAAATGGCGTAGAAGCAATTTCATCTCCTGAAACAAGAGGTGGGAACGTGCTCTTGCAGAAATTATTCCCAATAGATTTAGCGAGAGTCCAGAAGGGTTTGCTTTGCTTGGAGGTTGAGAGGTCTTTGTTTTTGATGTGGTCATTAAACGAGTTTTTTTGCCTTCAGAAAGAATGCGGACACAGCGGTTTCTTGCGTCGTTAAATGTTTGACGGTTTTCTTGGCTGGGATCGTGTAGAAGCGTTTTGTGAGCTTTGACCTTTTCAAGCTGGCCCTGTCACGGGATTTAGAGAACCAGGGATTTTGAGTGGCTGAGGAGGTTTTATGTGTACGTGGAATAAATAATTCCTTATTATGGACATTGAAGTCACCAAGAATAGTGACTTTGGAGGAAGGATATTCAGAAATCAGACGGTTTTTTCAGAAAGGTAGTCGAAGAGCTGGACAAAGTTGTTGTCGGAAGGTGACCGGTAAATGCAACAGATGAATTTAGTTGCAGCCCTGAGAGAGAGTTTTATCCATAGTATGTCTTTTCTTCCAGCTTCTAAATTGTGGAGTCTGGTGCAGGATAGATTGCTACGTACGTATTCGCACACGCCTACATTCAATCTAAAGAATGTAATATGCATACCCCTAAAAATTAAGGCGATTAGTGGCTGTTTTGGCACTGATTTGGGTTTCGGTGAGGAAGAGGATTTTGGGCCTATTAGCCTGGAGAAAATGGCGGACGGAGTTCAGGTTAGAATTTAGGCCACATATATTCGAGAAGGATATGTTAAATCTTGATGCTGGCGCCCCCTGTACACCCCTCTCCCGGAGATCCGAATGGAGGGGTATTTTACCTCCGGAATCTTTAATACAAGGAGGAGCCATCATCATTTTTGCTCATTGGGGAAACCGACTCATACACCAGAACCAGAAGCGTCAATTGGAACTTCACCAGCCCTTTGATGTAAGGGGTGGTCCACTACCACCTGCTTGACTCCGATTAGTCACCTTGTACGACAGGCAGGAGTTACCATGGGCCTATTCTTTTAGTTAGTCCCCGGACCCACAGAAGACATGTTCAGGGGAATTGTTCACTGGACCAGTCTAAAACTTGGAGGCATAGAGGAAGGTATACAGGATAATAATAAAAGCAAATATCGTCCCACTCACTAGAGGAAATAAGGGCCCTTATAGGTCTTTTCATGTTGTTCTACCAAACAAATTGTTCGTCCAGCTTTTAGAGGTGTTATGTCACTGAAAAGATTTGAGATTATAACTACGCGTTCACTTACTTACCAGAAAAAAGTCTGGGCGCTGCAAGTGCGTTATGGTAGTGAATTTTGATAGAAATGATCTGGCACAAAATATTTTTTTATATATTTTTCTTCCTATAACACAGAAGTCTAAACTTTGGTATATAGTTTCCTTCTAATGACTTGTGTATCGAATTTGATTACTATAGCTTTTTTATTTTGGGATATAAATTTTTATTCGAAAAGAAACCCCAAAATTTTTCGGGAAAACCTGGTTCGATTTTCCTGACTAACAAAGTTATCTAAGCCACTTACAAAAAAAGACCCAGTAAGAGTCGACCAATTGCAATGAAATTTTCTATATTACTCTGCTTTGTCTGTGATAAAAAATGATAACAATATGGAGAAAAAAATTAACAAATGCATACTTTTTGAATTTTATTTTATCAAAAAATGATCTCTTTAAATTTGCGTTTCCTTCAGTTTGAAGCAATATTTAAGTGGAATCAAAAGCGGGAGTATTGTTGGTACGCGGAAAATCGGTTTTTTAATTAGACAAATTTCCGACTGAATAGGATCGCCTTAAGCAAGTCAGCACGGGGGATCGTCATTTGAGGATTGCGATTTTAAGAGACAGAGTTTACACAACAGGGACAATCGAAAATGTGTGGTTGGAAGTTTTACAACAAAGAGTCTCTATGGTAACGATTCATCGCAGAATACGCGCTTTTGGGCTTCGTTTGTATACACCCTTTTTATTTATTCTACTGACAACTTGACATCGTGCTGCTCGGCTTGAGTGGTGTAACAGCAGATCAAACTGGGATGGTGAATGGAATTGTATCGTGTTCTCTGACGAGTCTCCATTCTTTCTGAGTCCACGATGATCACAGAACAGTAAGACGGTTACGCGGAGAACGCAAAAAATGTGAATTTGCTGTGGAACGGCATACGGCTCTTACACGGGGAGTGATGATAAGTATGAGGTTCAAAAACATACGGTTGCAGGTCACTCTTATTTTTATGGACAGAAAGTTGAATGCAAATAATTACATACTATACGCACTGCAGCCTGTTGCACTGCCAAACCTATGAGGGTTAATTCAAGCCATTTCCCAACAAGACATCGCACGTCCTCATGCAGCAAGGGTTATTACAAGGTTCTTAGAAGAACACGTGACCCTGCTTCTATGGCCTTTTCACTCCCTACACTTGTCACAAATCGAACACGTGTGGGATATGACTGGAAATCGACAAAGTATTTTACCAGAACCACCAAATAACCTAGCTGACCTGCGTCACCAAATTCCAGACGCCTGGGATGACATAAATCATTTAATTGCAAACATGCCTCGAATAGTTATCGAATGCCTAAGAAACCTTGTTATTTTTTAATATTTTAGTTTCAAAATGTAATTATTTTTTAAAATTTGATTAAAGATAATGTTTCTCTGTATAAAGTTTAAAAACCACTTAAGTCAGTATGCATATACAATTATATATGTATATATATATATATATATATATATATATATATATATATATATATATATATATATATATATATATATAATTGTAAATTATGTTATTATACACCACAAGTTTTGGACTTTTTGTATCGACAGATTGTGTAATTTAAGATAATAGCAACGGACCAATCGCATCGAAGTCTTTTGCTAAAACGAACTCTATATTTCGGCCGTGTATCTTAAACCTTAATCAGGAACCTAAAAGTTACAATTCACTGGTAAAATTTTATAACAATAAAAAAAACAACTCACCGAAATAAATTTAAATTTAAATAATTTAAAAATAGGCTAGGATGTAACAGGTACACATGTACTCTAACATTTGAAGCACGTGTTTGAATCCACAACATAAAACAGTACGCAGCAAAGTATTTGAGGCCCACAGGTTTATCATCATTTTCATCAAAGTCTGGACGCAGCAAGTGCGTTATAGTTGTGAATTTTCATAAAAATGTTTTTAATATTAGAAATGTCTTTTTAATGAAAGCAGCAATCAAATTTGGTTACCCATATAGTAGAAACAATGTACAGTATTTCATCAAAATAATTTTAATGTTTGAAAAAGTACAAAATTTTTCGAAAATGAACTTTAAATGTTTCCGGAAAACCTGGTCCGATTTTCCTGGCCAACGAACTTCTTCAAGTTATTTACCCACCTACCAAAATATAATTATTAAAATTTGTTTATAATAACTTATTTAAGATTTTATTATTAATTACCAAAAACTCTACAAAAAAAACTTACAAAAAATGATTTCTACAGAAACACAAAAAAAATCTGCGAAAACTGGCTAAATATTTTTTTACACAAAATTTTTCTAAAACAATACATAAAATTTAAATTATATACCTAATCTGTAATTAAAATTGAAAATAAATTACTTTCCTGGCACGAAAATCCATTAAAACCTTATTTTCGACGAAGTTCGTTCATCGAATAATTTGTTATAAAAAAATTCGCTACAAACGTTTCTTGGAAAAAGTCATTAAATTTATTTATAAGAAAATTCGCTATTAAAAGATAATTTTGTATACGAAAATTCGCTAATAAAGAGAAATAAAAGAAATTAAAAAAAAATCAACATCTGATCTAAATACAGAAATAAGCACTTTTTCTGCTTCACAAAGAACATTCTTTTGCCTGTCGAGGCTGTAACATTGGAATTGGCTCCGGAGAAGAAAACACACTCTTCCGAGGTCACAAATCCCTACGTCTGTGTTAAAACTGTGGAAAGGTTTTACCAACTAAGTCCAACAACAGCTGCTATTAGACTTGAAGTAAAAGTCTTAAAAGTCCATATTTTTCACTAGTGATATTTTCAACAAAAAGTTGCTAAAAACATTGGAATTACACAATCTGATCACCCAAAACTGAAATTGAATCAAACACGAAAAAAGTAAAAAGAAAGTTGAAAGAGAAATTCAGTCAACAATGAGATTTGAATCCACGTCCTTTCGCTCAAGAACCAGCCGTCTAACCACTAGACTACCGACAGGGGTGGTGCAATGAAATGTAAATAACGCATAATGGCCTTCGGTTATTTATTTTTGATATGTAAGGTCTATTTTAGAGGCATGTTTTTGCAACTATTTTAACAAATGAGAATAGTAGCATAAATCTATAACATTCTAATGTACATGTTATGCAATATTTACCAATAGTAAACCGCAATAGTTATACTAATTTTTACGTTTTAAATCTCCAGTTTGACATTTGTAGGAGAAAAATTCTAAAATTTTGCAAGTAATTCTCTGCGTCATGTAAAAATAAACGTTGCCTGTAATATTTAATAGATTTTGTTTAACATATGCAATATCTTGGTATTGCGTCTTCTCTGACCTTTAGTGGCACTAAAATTTTACTTAATTAAATGCTTATGATTTTTCTTGTTTTAACTTAGAGGTCTAGAGTGTGGTGTATAGTTTGATTTTTACAATGTAAGTCTGTTTACCAAATTTGGTTGCCATAGCTTTGTTATTTTCGAAGATATGAATTTTTTTCAAAAGAAAACCTAAAATTTTCCTGGAAAAACTGATCCGGTTTTCCTGGCTAACGGCCTTATTCAATTGGAAAAGGAAGATACTCACTAAATTTTATCAAAATCGACCTATTATTTTTGAGTAATCGGTGTGATACATACATACATATATATATATATATATATATATATATATATATATATATATATATATATATATATATATATATATATATATATATATATATATATATATATACATATATATATATATATATATATATATATATATATATATATATATATATATATATATATAGATATATATATATATATATATATATATATATATATATATATATATATATATATTTATATATATATATATATATATATATATATATATATATATATATATATATATATATATATATATATGTACATATTATTTTTTCGATAAAATTGGTCTGTTTGGGTTAACTGAAAACTCCTCAAGGAGATTTCCAAAAGAAACAAACACTTGGGTATATATACAGATAAAATAATAATAAAGTATGAATGACTTCTTAAAACAATAACAGCAAATAAATTGATCTAATCACTAATTTTAATTTCAGTCTTTGTTAGCAGAACTCGGTTTTTGATATGATAACTTTTTGCAGAAATTGCAAAAAGCTGCTTTGTAGATGTTGTGGACCAAATCGTATTTCTAATCAGACTTAACTCAAACTAACCCCATAAATTCTTAATTCATGACCAGTGAACTGCCGAAACTGAAAGGTTTACATAAACAATGTGGAAAAGATAAAATATGGACGAGGATGTCTAAAACTTTTAGGTAAAATGTTACGTGCTTATTCGACATGCAATTTTATGTTACTGAAAAACCCAGACTTGTTCATTTACTTGGCCACAACTTACATATATTTTTTTTTAAATGTCACCTCTTATTCTTCCAAACTGTATTAGTATAACATTGTGATGAGTACACTTGGAGAACCCAAATCACCACAACACATATTTAAGAGACCTTACGATCGTTTCGTTGACCATGTCAACGTCTTCAGAGGAAGAAAAATTCTAAAATTAAACTACAAGCTATAGTGTATTTATATTGCGTCTAGGTAAACGAACTAGTCCAAAGTAAAATTGTTGTCGAAGACCCATCGTTTCTTTATTGTGTAGTGAAACTACGAGGTCGAAGACCTGCTTTAATCTTCTGGTTGGCAAATTTATGAGCCCTTATCTAATGTAAGGATAATAAGCTTCAAAGGAAAGGTACCGAGTTATTTAAGGAATCCGCACGTTCCTTTTAATCTAAAAATTTACTATGTGGATATTGGAGCAAGCCGACAAGCACATCTCGCGAAACAAACACCATAACCTCCGCTCATCTTATTGGGTGACCATGAGATGTAGGCTTAGTCTGTTGTGCTATCTTCTCTAGTATCTGCATGACCTTCGATGAATAGTTTTATTTTCTTCTCGAACTTGGAGACTGCAAACTTTAAAATGACTTTCTGGCGCTTGCTTTTCCGCTTTAAACTCCAAGGAATGTGCCAAAGTATCGTTTAAGTTTTTGTGACCTTTCATTCTCAGGGTCTGTTGAATGTCGGTATCCCTGATGCCGTCAATGTTTGCAGCGACAGCTGGTTCAGAAATTCTAGCGAAGCCACGGGGTATGGTAATCGTGTTAGTCTGAAAACGGCGGCGTGGAGGTGTGGGAGACTCTCGTCCGACTTCTGACAACTAATTCTCAACTAGTTTTGCTAAAGCTGTTGTACATGCTGGTCGCGAAATCTTATCTCTAATTGATATCTAATGCTGTCAAAACTGAATTGATCTTCCCTGGGAATACCTTGGAGGACATCTAGGGTATCACCTCTGAGAACTACAATTAAGGAAGTAGCTTTCTCCTTCTAACTCCTTCGCACCAACCATTTGTTCTAGCAGCGGCTTCAAACTGGGCTAGATAAATACCTCATGGGACTGAGCCATCGAATGTGGGAACCTTAGTTCTTAGGACCGGGTTATCTTCGACTCTGATCTTTCCCTTGGCTAGGGTATCACACTTATTTTTAAGTGATTGCAGTTTCTGATGTACATCCTCTTGTATACTTGTCAACTTGTTATGTACATCGTCGCCGATACCCCGTCCTCGGATTTCTACTTGCTCGAGGACGTCTTGTTTTACTTGCTTCATAGGTTCGTCCACACATAGAGTAATATTTTCCATTTTGCTGCGCTGCTCTTGTAGAATTTTATTTTTTCTTGATCTCTTTTTCTGGATTCTCCATCTCCTTTTCTCATTTCTTCTTTCGCTTCGTCGACTTTTTTCTTTGCTTCTACGTCTTTGATTCTCATTTCTTCACTTGCCTCGTCGTTAATTTTTAAAATCATTTTCAATAGCTAGGTCTCCATATTGGCTGCTTCACTACGTGTCTTAGGCATAGACATACTTAAAGCTGCTATACAGTTTATTCTGTTTTAAAAGCACACCAGTTATGAATTACCGGTGACACTGATCTTCCAGATATTCTAGATATTTTCACGTTGTTTAATGAATATTGTGAAACACATCTTCTTTAGTAGTTTGAAAATCCCACTTCTGATACCAGTTTTACGTTCTTCGGGGTTCTGGATTTGTTGACTAACAAAACATAGTCTTTTAACTACTAATTTATTCTAACCAAGTATTTTCCGACCATAAACACACCAACAAAAATATTCTTCTATTACAAATGTCCATAGAACTATATTTCACTATTCGCTTTCTATAATCACTTATTCTGCACTAACACTAATTCACTAGTGACTGACTGCGGCTCACCTATTTATACAGACCATAGAGACTCTAGACCTTTCTACACTGTTCCATACCTGTCACTTCTGGTTCCTTCTAGAAATATAATTCCAGAGTGTTGTCTACTACCAAAACACTATACAAGCTGCCTATGACCATAGAGGGAATACACTAAAATGTAATATGCTCTACGAGTGCATAAACTTAACTCTCATCGAGAAGGATGTGATAATATATATATATATATATATATATATATATATATATATATATATATATATATATATATATGTATATATATATATATATGTATATATATATATGTATATATGTATATATATATATATATATATATATATATATATATATATATATATATATATATATATATATATATATATATATAGTTGCCAATTTATCGAAATTTCACAATTCCGAGCATGTTGTTATGTCATCAAGCTTTACACTGTTATGAAGGGCTCTAAAGTTACGTAGGGATATGGTAAGTCTAAACATTTATTACCGTTAGATGCACTAGAAGCAGCTGAGATAAAAATAGTTTGTAGTTGTTTTCTAACTTAAGACTGATTCATTGGTTTTGCCACGAACTTCGTGACTTAATCTTTGCCCCAATAACTAACGTTAGATTCAATATCTTCACTTTCGCTTCCCTCTTCTTCCTCTTCCTGTTCAGTGTATGAATTTTCAGAAGCTATTTACACACAACTGTTTTCATTCAAATCACGTTTGTTTTCGAAATTAAATTTTTCACATTCATCATCAGACAAATGTCATATATCCTAAAGCTCTTCGACATCTTTGGCATTGCTAAATAAAATAAAAATTCTCGGCATTTTTAAGGGCAATAATGACAAGCAGCAACGAAAAACACAAACGCTGTGACGTATTATAAACAATATACCGATACGCGGCTACCATTTATCAATAAGTTGAGCAACTTCTTTGCTTTGAAGTATTTAATGATAAACCTCTTATATATCTGTCAGATCATTGCGACCTCCGCAGGGTTAAACTCCGCAATATATTATGCTTTACCACATCTAAAAAGTCTGGACGCGGCAAGTGCGTTATGGTAGTGAATTTTCATAAAAATATTTTTAATGGCAAATATGTGTGTTTTTTTTTAAAGCAGGATCAAATTTGGTTACCAGTTTAACCTATATACTAAAAACAATGTGCCATGTTTCATCAAAATAACTTTATTGTTTAAAATGTACAAAAATGTCCGAAAAACTTAAAGTGTTCCCGAAAAAACTCGTTGACCACTTATAGGTTAATAGCAAATAGAGCTATTCAAATATTAAGCATTTGATCAAAATTCGCTACCATAACACACTTGCTGCATCCAGAATTTCTTTTCCTATAAACATGCATTATATTTAGATGGAAGATGCAATAACATAAGGCGTGTTCGATTAAAAAAAAATGAAAATTTGTATCACCAACGACTGTGTGTGATTGTAGAAATATTTTTTTAAGATGTAGCTCAAGACACCCTATAATTAATATATAACATTTTTTTCATATCTTGTATAATAACGAATATATTGAGCTTTATTGAGTTTTTACGAAAATTCGACAAAAATTATATACCATTAAACGATAAACTCTATAGCTAAGACTACTGCCAAGCATCAGAGAAGGGGTCTATTTGAAATGAATTTTCTGGAAATATTTTAGTAAAATGAAGGACAATGACGGTTGAAACTTTAGGGTTAGTAAAATATTCTTCTTGAGACATTTTATTTACATAGCCCGTATTAGATTCAAGTTCTTTGCCTAAATATTGCAAATTTTGACGTTTTAGGTCTACACTTTGACGTTTTGAGGAAAACCCTAATTTATTTTTTTAAATGCCTATAACTTACCTATTAGTATATAAACCCGCGTACCAAATTTGGTTGCCCTTACTTTGTTACTTCCAGATATATAATTTTTTTTCGAAAGAAAACACATAATTTTCCGGGAAAACATAGGCCGATTTTCCTGGTTAACGAACGTATCCAAGCCATTTGCAAAAGAAAATTATTCACCAAATTTAATCAAAATCGGCCTATTATTTTTTGAGTTATCGGTGTAATACATACATATATATATATATATATATATATATATATATATATATATATATATATATATATATATATATATATATATATATAAACATATATAAAATGGAAACTGACCCCGGATATGTGGTCTGAGGGGCCTAATTAGCGCTCATTTGAAGAAATGTTTTCAAAATGCAAAAGTCTGGATCTCCTCATTAGTGATTTTTTTGTAAAAGAAAATTCACTAATTATTCACCTTTGATCATCGATTGAGATATGAAGTGGATAATAGATTCTAATAATGAATGTAAAACAAATGTAGGGGTAAAAATCTGTAAATATAATGTAAAAAATACAAAACTTCTGTGTAGTAAAATATAATTTCCCTAAACGATTTTTCATCCAAATGTTCCACTGAATTTCGAATTGTCATTCCACTACTGTAGTAAGCATTTAACAGGTGTCTACAATTTATTGACCATACAAAAGAGACTAACGACATAATGAATTAGGTGTCAAAAATATTAAATGTGAAAGACATATGTGATTTCACTCTGGGAACTGCAATTGAGCAGCAATTTCGTTCACGACACTTGTGCTATAATAAATAAACCTTATGCGCATCGATGAATAAGCTGCACGCCCGATCAGGACATCGAGTTTGTCGGTTTAAAATCACAGAAATAGTGAATCCGATCCCCTACAGAGATGCACACAAATTTTTATTTCCTTGATCGGTATTCATTTCTGATCGCTACGGATATTTTGTGATTTGTGAGTTTATTAAAATAGCACAGTTGTACCAGACAGCTAAATTTCTAAGTTATTTCGTCTGGCTTTTGGTTGCGTGTTGACGTGCATAGGAAACATCGAAGTAAAGAAGCCTTGGTAATGGTAAAAAATATTTATTAGGAATAAATAATTTTCAAGATACTGCTGACGAAATTATTTCTTCTTGACAAGGTTATCACTAGTATAATTTTTATATTGTCGTGGTTTGCGGTTAAATATGTTTCTGTTTGCATGAAAAATAGGTTCCCTACATGAATTTAATAATTACGAGTAGCATCGAGCCAGCAAAACTTTGATACATCCATTGATTTATATTATTGTTTGGCATAGGCATTGGATATTTTGCAGATATTTAATAGAATTTCTACGTTTTAGGCAATCTTAGAATATCTATACAAGTAATTTATATACGTCAGTTAATAACGGATATAATTTTAGCTCATAAAAGATACATTATATTTATATCGATTGCGTATTTTATATGCAAGTTAATCGAATGAGTTAAAAATAGTTTGAAGCATAACGTTCAGGCTACGTATTTTATGTAACGTTAGATCATCTTATATTAGACCTGTGTCCCAAATTTCATCAATATAGCGTTATTATTTTCGGTCCTATAAATGTTCCTGAGCAAAGACTTTTTTTTAAACGCTGGACCGATTGGGCTGAGTAAAAAGCTCGTTCAAAAGCTTCACACAAAAAAACACACAAGCTAAGTTTGACCAAAATTTGACAACACAATTTATAATTTACCGCTCGGATACCTACATAGTCTCACCATCCAGGCCTCTTTATTACTGAATTTTCTTAATTCGGGAATTTTTATTTTATTCTGTTGAAAACTGGCAGAAGATATTTTCGTATAAATAATATAGTAGCGTGATGGTGCCCCTTCGCACTACAACGCTAATGTACGGGCCTAGTTAGATACCAATTACGTCAATTTTGAGTGATTATCCTAATACTAAAGAATGGGTCGCTGGGTCTATTCATATAATATAAAAGTTGATATCTTCTTTGGGGATACAAGAAATAGTGCGTGTACAAAAGGCTAGCCTATTTCATTCCAGTGTTTCGTGAACTTAGAGCAAGAGTTTGCAAAGCATTGACATTAGTCCGTTCCGTAATGTGCGTGGAGAGATACCTAATACACCTGTATTGTCTGAAAGTGCAAGAAGCAAATAAGGTATTACTTTTTTTCAATTTAAAAGTTACATTTACTTTTAATATTTTACAGAGGAAGAATGAAGTGAAGTCTGCCGCACCAGGAATAAGTATTTAGGAAAAAAAACAAAATAGTTTTTTGAAACATGAAACTTTAGCAACTACACAAAATCAGTTTAACGCGTCTGCATTAAGGCAATAGCCATAAAATAAATTTATATCCGTTGTTATTATTACATAAAACAGTCGGAAATGGATTCTCTCAGTTCTACATCTACAGAAAATCGACGTCTTCCCAAGCAGCTCTTTTAATTTAGAAGACAGATAAGAATCCGATTGAAATAGGTCAGTACTGTAAGGGGCGTGTTGTAACTTCTTCTTTAACTTTCTGAGCCTTATGAACTCAAAAATTGTCCTGTGGCGATATTTAAAAAAATTAGAGGTCCCCTTTCGCGTATAGCAACAATGTTTTTAATTGTTTCATTGTAGATATCTACGGTACTTGTAGACACTCGAAGACCGCTTGTAGGTACACTAGAATCACAAAACACCTAATTTATTACAAAAAGTTGTCGCCATTAGCTCATCTGCAGATGCTCGCGTTTTAGTGAATTTTGCAAAAATTATATATATATATATATATATATATATATATATATATATATATGTATGTATGTATGTATGTATGTATGTATGTATGTATCACACCGACAACTCAAAAAATAATAGTCCAATTTTAATCAAATTTGGCAAATACATTCTTTTATAAGTGGCTTGGATAAGTTCGTAAGTTAGGAAAATCGGTCCAGGTTTTCCCGGACAATGTTATGTTTTCTTTAAAAAAAAGTATATACCTGGAAATAACAAAGTAAGGGCAACCAAATTTGGTACGCTGGTTTCTGTCGTAAAGGGTATAGTATGTACCCAAATTCAGATCTCTATCTCGAAAGACAAAAAAGTTTGAGGTAAATTAATTTTTAATTAATTAAATCTGATTCAAGAAAGTTAAAAACTTAAAAATTGATTGATCAGAATGTGAGTGAAAAATACTACAAGTAATGACTAACAAGCTCCTAGATATGTGTCTAAGTCGTTATTTTTCTTGATTTCGTTAAAATATAAGCAAAAAATCCATTGTAAATCAAAATGGTTTTATGTAAACTGTAAAACCTTGAACAATAGGTTATTCTTGCTGGTAAATGCATATAGTGTGTAGCTCACTGGGCTAGATGTAAAGTGGTCGCTGTACATCGTATAATTGACTCCCAGGTGACGAGTTCTATCCTGGTTTGTTACTTCGCTTTTTATCATTTTTTAGTCCTATTTCACTTTACAGTTATCTAATCTAATTTTTGTTATCCGATGCATTTTTACCGAGTTTTTGTATAAAAAAGAATTTGATAAAGAGGAGTTGAAAGTTTTAAGACTTAATTCAATTTAAATAGCATATCTGGTTGTTTGTTCTTGCCCTAACTTAGTGAAACCGTTCCATATTTAATACAGTTGTAGAGTTTTCCCGTGGCTTTACAAGTGCTTGTTTTAGGGTATTTTATTTTAAAGAAAATAACTAACGAGGGGATCCCGACTTTTGAGTTTAGAAAAAAATTGCAAATTTCTTCAAATGAGCGCGAACTGGTCCACCTGAACCCATATCCAGGGTCAGTTTCAATTATATATATATATATATATATATATATATATATATATATATATATATATATATACATATAAAGGGTGAATAATTTACCAAAATTTAGTTCTGTGAGTTTAAAGGCAAAAAGGTTAGAGGCATTTAAGGAACAAAAAATTGGCGCTTGCCTTTAAACGTAAAAACTCGGGATTTGAAACGTCAAAATTGGTAACATTTAGGCAAAGAACCTGAAAGAAATACGGATTATGTAAAGAGTGTTCTGCAAACCCTTAAGTTTCAGCTTAAACCATCATTGTCCTTCATTTTAATAAAATATTTCCAAAAAATTCATTTCAAATAGACACTTTCTCTGATGCTTTGGAAGTAGTTTTGGTTAAATTTATGGTTTAACGGTCTAGAATTTTTAGCTAATTTTCATAGAAAAAATTCGTTAATGTGAAGACCGCGGCTTTCTAAAAATATTTCTTCAAATGAGCGCAAACTAGGCCCCCTAGAATCCATATCCGGGTTTATTTTCTGTTTGCATATATACAGTGTGATGCATTTCTACTGTAAAGCTCAATATAATTGTTATTATGCGAGATACGAGAAAAAGTTGTATACGTTACCTATAGGGTGTTTGGAGCTGCATCTTATAAAATTAATTTGGCAACCACAGGATGGGCCATAAGTCGTTGGTGATACCTACTTTTTTTTAACATTCCTTATTGCATTTTTGCATTTTTCATCGAAATATGATGCATGTTTGTAAAAAAAATGGAGACGGAGTAAGTGTGTTTTAGTAGCGAATTTTCATTAAACGCTTTAAAAATCAATAACGCAATTTGCTATTAACCTAAGATTCGTCAGCTAGGAAACGAGTTTTCTCGGAAATGTTTTAAGTTAATTTTCGGAAAATTTTTGTACATTTTCAAACAAGTTATGTTGGTAAAATATGGTACATTGTTCCTACTATATAGGTTATACCGGTGACCAAACTGATTCCTGCTTGCATTAAAGAGACATATTTTCTATTAAAAACAAAACATTTTAAGAAAATTCACTTCCATAACGCACTTGCTGCGTCCAGACTTTTAGCTTTTGGGGCGATGAAGATCCTTTGTCCAACCAATGCATTGATATAAATTTTGTTGGAGGATTTCGGTGGTATGACTACCTTTCATCATTTCATCATCCGAATAATTTTGGAAAAAAATAAATTGTCACGAACACGCAGATTTCTTTCTGCACAACTTTTTTGTTTTGGAGTCAGGATTTTTGGACCCAGCACGCTGACAATTCATTGATACGCAAGTCTTCCTGCTGACTTATAAACACAGATACTTCGCAGATCCTGTTTCATGGACTATGATCGAAACTTCATTAGTCAATCCTATAAAACCATTACTTCCACTTTTCCACTTGATATTGTTTTTAGTCCTTTTCCCTATAGTAGAGTGGGCTGCAAAAATGTTACCCCGAAATCTCAGTCAACAACGCTAAAAGTTTGCGTTATTGTGTTATATAACAGGAATTAAAGTGGAAGGGATAAAAAAATTGACTCGAGCCCAGGGGGCATAAAGAGCACAATTTTGTATATCCTGTATAGTGAAATATGTTAAATAGCTGCCCCCTTGATGTGTAGAAGAAATTGGTTAGTTTATTAGTGAATGTTTATTAAAAACAATTTATTAATAGAGAGGTATCTATGGTGAGACTTTGCAAAAAGATTTTCAAATGAGCGCGAACTAGGACCCGTAGAACCCATATCCAGGATCAGTTTCAATTCTTATATGTTTATATATATATATATATATATATATATATATATATATATATATATATATATATATATATATATATATATATATAGGTGTGTGTGTGTGTGTATTCAACTGATAACTCAAAAAAACTTAAGTGATTTCAATTAAACTCGGCAGGTGCCTTTATTTTATTAATGGCTTGAATCAGTTCATTAGCCAGGAAAATCGGACAAGGCTTTCCGAAAAAATTTTGTTTTCTTCCGAAAAAAAAAATTTTTCTCATAAACTTTCAAAGCTATATTAATGAAATTAGGTACATATATTGCCTTGGAAAAGGCCTTGCTACATACAAAAATTCAACTTTCTAAGTTTATAGAAAATTTAGTTATATAAATTTGAAACCTTTAATAAAAAATCACTACCATAACGCACTTGCTGCGTCCCGAACTTTTTTATATTTTCAACTGGGCAGTGTAAATATTGATTTTGAAAAATAAGACCTCTTATAAATAAATGTTTACCGAATAATTAGCTATAATTTTTTAAGCGTAATTGAAACGCTAACTATGCCACTCGCCGCATTCGCATTACTAATGTGCTTGTTGACTTTTGCGCAAACATCAGCAGCCAAGTGCACTACCGGCTTCAGCAATGTTTGTGTAATAACCGACAACTGACAGCGGAAAACCATAACATGTGATCTTAGTCACGGAACAGTTACCATCAGGTTCATACGTGATCGTGAATCCTTGATTTTATTTCCTCCACATCGTTTTGTGGTAGTAATTAGTGTTTGAAAAGTTAGCCTCACCTAGTGATACAGACTAGAGACAACTTCTGTAAAAATACGTACCTATCATATTAGACTAATATTAATAGTAGAAACTATTTTAAATATACCATTATTAAGTTTGACCTCGTCGTTAACGAACGTCTTGAATTTTATTTTTAAGATCGAGATAACAAAACAGAACTATTGCAATTAACTATTTTTACAGGCCAGCAAGAATAATATAAATCTCCTTAATAACGATTTTAGTGAATTTTCTTAAAAAAAATCTACAATAAGGAGATCCTAACGTTTGAATTTTAAAAACATTTCTTGCGATGTTTTCTAGAACCCATATCCAGGGTCAGTTTCAATTTATATATATATATATATATATATATATATATATATATATATATATATATATATATATATTGATGTATGAGTATATGAAGGTTTTTTCCTCGATGTCGCATTTTTTTTCTCCCTCAGGGCTCGTCCGCGTCTTTGCCGCCCGATAGCACTGCAGCCTTTGGCTTATTGTGCACGCCTTTAGCCTTTCTACTCCACCCATTTCAAAATCACTGTGCCTTGAACTAGTCTGCACAGCGATTGGTAGGGTGAAGTTTTATATTGCTCTGTCTCCGGTCTAGACTGACCGTAGATCAGTTGCCTTTCGCGGTCCTGAGCTTTACACACGCAGAAGATGTGCTGGGCTGTTTCCTCCCCCTCGCCGCAGTCTGCATGCGAGGTCCCCTTCGAACCGCCCCATTTTATGCAGGTGTTTCTTGACAGCCCTGTGTCCCGTCAAGAGACCTGTTATGTTTCTGAGCTGCCCTCTGCTAAGATTTAGTAGCTCCACAGCTCTCTTTGAACTGTGTTCGTTAATTACTGACTTCCCATTGCTGAGCCCTGGACAGTCTGCCCAATACACCTTTTGTTCGTTTCTGACCCAGGACTTAATGGCTCCCCTGGCAGTGCTCTTTGTCACACCCAGAACCGGTTCTGGTCCCATAAATGATTCTGCTGAACCTCTCTTCGCGAGACTATCAGCTTCTTCATTTCCTTTGACCCCCGAGTGACCCGGCACCCAGATGAGGGTGACCTCATTGTGCCCAGCCAGGTCGCTCGTCTCGTCTCTACACTCACTCACCAGCCAGGAATTTACCCGTCGGCTACTTAGAGCCTTCAGGGCTGCCTGGCTGTCTGTGCTATGAGAATTCGCTTGTTGGTGTAGCCCATCCTCTTGTTCTCCCGCACAAAGTGCAGGATGGCGTACATTTCGGCCTGAAAGACGTTGCATGGGCTCCGAGGGAAATACTATGACTTACCCTCGGTCCTTCCGAATAAACACATGTCCCCGTCCCACGCTTCAGGTTTTGTATAACACTCCCTATGCCTACAGAATCTAGTTTTCGAAATATATTACTTTTAGAATCGCCTATCATTCGATCATTTTAAGTAATTATTTAGCGAATTTTTGAAGAAAAATATTAAAATATTTAGATTAACTTTGGTGCAGAAATAGTTAATTTGATAGGATTAATTATGAATACGTTTAAATTTTCATAACATACAAGTAGTTGTTAAATGGTTTTCACAAATGTCAAGAAATTTTAAAGCGGCAGACTTAAATAATGTTCTTATTTCTGACAGCTTCTGGCATGAAAATATGAGTATTTTTTTACTTATGTTTTTCTTTACTTCTTCTTTAAAATTTTATGTGAAAAGTTGAAAAAAATGTTTACATTTTCGTTTTTTTTTTCAATCTTAATTACAGGTTAGGTATATAAGTAATTTGAATTTTAAGTGTTCTTTTAGCAATTGTTTCTTTGTAAAAAATAGTCCATTTCCGTAGAAATCGTGGTTTGGAAAATTTGTGTGAAATTTTGGTAATTAATAATAAACGTTTAGTATGTTATTGTAAAAAAAATGTTTTCGAATTTTCTTGAAAATGTTTGCAAATTTTAATGAAAGTTTTTTTTGTAACCCTCGTCGAAAAGCTTTTTGCGAATAATCATATTGAAGGCGAGTAAATAGCTTGAAGAGGTTCGTTGGCCAGGAAAATCAGACCAGTTTCGGAAACATTTTAAGTTTATTTTCGGCAAAATTATGTATTTTTAAAAAAAAGAGAGATATTTTGATGAAATTTGGTACAGTATTTCTACTGTATAGATCATACTGGTAACCGATTTTGATGTCTACTTTCATTAAACAAAGAGATATTTGCTATCAAAAACATTTTCAAGAAAATTCACTACAGTCCCAGTTCAAAGAGAGCTGTGGAGCTGCTAAACCTTAGTAGACGACTGCTCAGGAACATAACAAACACCAGCATAAAATGGGTCACTTCGGGGGGGGGGGGGGTCTGGCATGCAGACTCTGCGGCGAGGTGGAGGAATCAGCCCAGCACATCCTGTGCGAGTGTAAAGCTCTGGACCGCAAAAGATAACTGATCTACGGGCAGCGTAGACCGGAGACAGAGCTGTTTAAGGCACAGTGATTTTGGAATGGGTGGAGTAGAAAACACAAAGGGCATGCACAACAAGCCAAAGGCTGCGGTGCTATCGGGGCGGCAAAGACGCGGACGAGCCCTAAGGGAAAAAAACTAGAATAGCGCACTTGCTGCATCCAGACTTTTTAATGCTGTGATCTGGTACATATATTAAATTGGCGAACTGGAATTGCGGCGAACATCGGTACAATAAGATCATATTTCAGATACCAATATATTGATTAGCGCCTGTGCTATGCTCATCCATCATATAACAGCGCATAAACTAGTCTATTGTAATCTTGCTTTCTTCAGTAATACAATTCCCTGCAAAATGATTACCTACAGATGTTTCAGGAATTTCTGTTAAGTAATTTGTTGATGAGCATCAAGCGCTTCCATGGCATCGATAAGATGGTATTGGTATGAACTATATGAAGATTGGAATCTGTGATAAGCACTGATAAGTACACTTGGAGCAACCTAATCAACGCAGCACATTTAAAAAACCTGAAGATCGTTATTAACCAAGTAAGCCTCATTGGAGGATAAAAAATTCTGAAAATAAGTAAGCAATGATTTAATAGTTCAAGTTCTGTTTTCGCTGACAAATTACGTTAAGATTTAAAAATGAGGAACACTAAGATAATTTGCCTTTGAATATTTAAAAGTATCACATATATCATTACTGGTGCCTCATCAATTATTGAAAATATTGGCTATAAAGAGCAAGAAGTGATCAGAAATATAAAAAAATTAATGGTATTATTAATGCCATACCCTAAGACAAACACAGTAATTGCATGTGAGAATAGTAGTTGGTGCATCTGATACAAATAAACAAGCTAAGATGAATATAACCCAGTGCAAGACGATTACAATAATAGGTACTATGACGGAAGCTTTACTAAAGCTTTCTCGTGTACGCAGGTAAGTGTGTGAATACATACATTATACCTAACTAGCTATTCTGGAAATATTAAGTACAATTAGCTCGTTACTTAGGAGATCCACATGCACTTAGTACGACATACATTTAAACAGGAAAGGAAGTTATTTGCGAGCATACTGGAAAACCCCATTCCGGTGTCTGCATACTTTATTTACCCAGTGTCAATGTTGAATACAGCAAAGTACCCACAACTACGAGTTTCGAAATAGTTAGCTCACAATATGCAATACAGAAGTGATATCTCCACTTCCAGAAATACTCACTGGATTCTAATTACATTTGAGCGACGCAAATTGTTTAACAAATAATGAAAGCTTAAGAATTAAATAACTAATTAACTATTCAAGCAATGTATGTATTAACTCTCAATG
Source organism: Tillus elongatus (assembly GCA_964006375.1). Lineage (NCBI taxonomy): Eukaryota > Metazoa > Arthropoda > Insecta > Coleoptera > Cleridae > Tillus > Tillus elongatus. The sequence goes on from OZ023269.1 coordinate 42,770,402, forward strand.
TGGAGTTAAAAAACTTATAAACAATGCTTGCTATTTCTCTTAGAGGTTTGGTCTACAACTACTGCAATAGACTGTCAAAAGCTATGTGGAAATGATCAAAGTAGTCTTCTTTGAGTCACATATCTAACTTATCAATAATGGTTGTCCAAACTTTGCAAAACTGTTGCATACTAAATTCAGGCGTGGAGACTGTCCTGTAGCTTCATGTTCAATTATCTCCTTCTCTGCAACTGGTTGTGCCTTTACAGCATCTCCAAGTAAAAGAAAGTTAAAAACATTAATAGGCGGCATGAAACCCATAAATAAAGGTTACTTGCTGTAATAGTATTAGTTGCTTGTTACAAACACTTACTCCAAAAACTCAATTCTTAAATTAAACGTGAATGAAATATCTAGGTAAATTATGTAGATAAAGCAGCCTGTGTCACGTAGTGGTAAGAACGTGTACCTATTCAGTCAAGGAGTGTGGTCACATTTTCAGGTACATACTGTAAATTTTATTCGACCGAGGTTGTGGCATTGTGTTTAAGCAAGCTAAGTATAGGCACGTTTGGTCCATCGGCAGGGGTGTAAAGCTGTTGGTTTCGTGTATAATGTGATGTTGGGTCTCTGTACATCGGATAGTTGACTCCTACATGACGAGTTCTAATCCTAGTTCGTGACTTCACTTTTTATATATTTTTCTAGTTTCATTTCACTTTACCGTTAGCTGATCAGATTGTTGTTATTCCGATGAATTTTTAAGCAAGTTTTTGTATAAAAGATAATCTAATTAATAGGCGATGAAAGTTTTAAGACTTAATTCAATTTGAGTAGCATATCTCGTTTGTTCTTGCCCTAACTTAGTGAAACCGTTCCATATTTAATACAGTCGTAGACTTTTCCCGTGACTTCACAAGTGCTTGTTTTTGTGAACTTAAAAAAAAGATTCACTAATGCGGAGATCCGGACCTTCGGATTTTATAAAAAAGTTCGTCAAATGAGCGTGAACTAGGCTCCCTAGAACCTATATCCAAGGTCAGTTTCAATATATATATATATATATATATATATATATATATATATATATATATATATATATATATATAAAGGGTGAACTATTCACCAAAATTGAGGTCTGTAAGTTTAAAGACAAAAAAGTTATAGGCATTTAAAGCAGAAAAAGAATGGGGTTTTCCTCAAAACTAAAAAAGTCGCTATTTGAAACGTCAAAATTGGCAACATTTCGAGAAATAACCTGAAAGAAATACGGATTATGTAAAGAGTGTTTTGCAAACCCTTATGTTTCAGCTTCAACCTTCACTGCCCTTCATTTTGACAAAATATTTCCAGAAAATTCATTTCAAACAGAGACTTTCTCTGACGCTTAGGCAGTAGTTTTACTTGTTCATGGTTTAATGGTCTATAATTTTTAGGTAATTTTCATAGAAAAAATTCGTTAACGTGGTGACCGCGGCTTTTAAATTCTAAAAAGATTTCTTTAAATGAGCGAAAACTAGAACCCATATCCAGGGTCAGTTTCCATTATACATATAAAGGGTGAACCATTTACCAAAATTGAGGTCTGTAAGTTTAAAGACACAAAAGTTTGAGGCATTTAAAGAAGAAAAAAATGGGGTTTTTTCCAAAACGTAAAAAGTCGCGATTTGAAACGTCAAAATTGGCAACATTTAGGCACAGAACCTGAAAGAAATACGGATTATGTAAAGAATGTTCTGCAAACCCTTAAGTTTCAGCTTCAACCATCGTTGCCCTTTATTTTAATAAAATATTTCCAGAAAATTCATTTCAAATAGACACTTTCTCTGATGCTTTAGCAGTAGTTTTAGTTCAGTTTATGGTTTTGCAGTCTATAATCTTTAGGTAACTTATGTAGAAAAAAAATCGTGGATGAGGATATCGCGACTTTTGATTTCTCAAAAATTTCTTCAAATGAGCTCAAGCTAGCCCCCCTAGAATCCATATCCGGGTTTACTTTCTGTTGACATATATACTGGGTGACGCATTTCTACGGCAAAACTCAATAAAATTGTTATTATGCAAGATAGAAAAAATTGTATACGTTGCTTATAGCGTGTCTTGAGCTGCATCTTATAAAACACTTTTGACAATCACGGGATGGCCCATAAGTCGTTGGTCATACCCATAATTTTTTTTAACACTCCTTATTGCAATGTTGCATTTTTCAAATGTGATGCATGTTTGTAAAAAAAAACTTAATGCTTCAAAATTCAATAACTCAATTTGCTATTAACCTAACGTTCGTCGGCTACGAAGCGAGTTTTCTCGGAAACATTTTAAGTTTATTTTCGAAAATTTTTTGTACACGTTTAAACAAGTTATTTTGATAAAATATGGTACATTCTTTCTTCTATACAGGTTATACCGGTGACCAAATTGATGCCTGCTTAGATTAAAGAGACATATTTTCTATTAAAAACATTTTTATGAAAATTCACTTCCATGACGCACTTGCTCCGTTCAGACTTTTTTTAATATATTTAGATGCATTGTTTACTATATTTAATTATAAAGAGTTCCCAAAAAAGGGAATCGATAAAATTAGTTTGCTCATTTAAAACAAGACAGTGGTGTATGTGCATTTTTATTCTAAAGCTTTAAAAAAGTTAAGTTTGTCATTACAAAAATGCAGTGGCTCTATGAATTTGGTTACTGTGGCCTATCAGGAATACCAATGATATGTGTTATAAATGTATATTTGTCAGCGTGGTTGTTTCTAAGTGCAGAAATATCGTATCTGTAATGACTGTCAGTGGACTACATATGACGTTTTATTGGGGATATTTTTTATTCATGTTTATTTTGGGAAGGCAAATAATTTTTTTAAAACAACATTTAATCTGTTCTAAAAATAATAAATTGTTTTACTAAAACCCAACGTTTTTATAAAAATAAGAATCTGAGAAAGACAGAAGCTAGTCTCTTTTTTTACATTTATGTCCTTTAGGGACACTGTCTGGAAACTGAACTAAGCTATACGATATGTAGATATCATGTACGTAGTGTTCTGAGTTTTACAGTTATTCTGAAATAAAAGAAAATGATTCGTAACATTCATATTAATTAAGAACACCCCGTATATTATCACATTTTTGTATCTACATGACATTTTTCATATAATTTATGTAACATACGTCAAACTAAAATATAACTAGTTTTTGTCTCACTAAAAATGAAGTGATTAGATAGATAGGCCGATTTGGTCTATTCCATTTGACCAAATACAAAATGATTCAAAACGACTGTTTTGTAGTGTAACTAGTAACTACGATGGGTAGTACCTGTTTCTCTCAGAAAAAATTTATAGAAAATAATGTTATCCAAATCATTTACAAAAATACAGACTTGCAAGTTCTATAAAAATGAATAAAAACAACCAAACCAACATTTATCCACCGCTCTAAGGAGTAGGCAGAGATAGATTGAAGCCTATTTTCTTTCATTATATAGATACAGGTATCTATCATATATATATATATATATATATATATATATATATATATATATATATATATATATATATATATATATATATATATATATATATATATATATGGCCATCATCGGAGCTTGCTTTTGGACTTCCAAATTCCATTATCAAGGCTACAACATGGAAGGAAAAAATTACAATCTACATAGGAAAAATACAAAAGTTTTATATATTTACATATACAGCACGGTTAAGTATTTTAAACTTTTGTATTTTTTCTATGTAAATTGTGATTTTTTTTAATGTGGTAACTGTGATTATGGAATAAATAGTTCCAAAAGCTCGGCAACATAAGAAACATTTTTATCTTGAAACTGACGGCTATCTTACAATTTTTTAGGAAATAGTTGGATTACCCACGCAAAAGCTATACATTATATATATATATATATATATATATATATATATATATATATATATATATATATATATATATATATATATAAATCACACCGATAACTCAAAAAATAATGGGCCGATTTTAATAAAATTTGGCACGTGCCTTCCCTTTGTAAATGGCTTGGATAAGTTCGTTAGACAGGGAACTTAGCCTAGGTTTTCGGGAAAAATGTTAGGTTTTCTTAAAATAAAAAAATATCTCAAAAAATAAAAAAGCTATGGTAACCAAATCTGGTAGGTAGGTTTACGATATAAAAAGTAAACTATACACCAAGATTTAGATTTCTATGTTACAAGCAAAAAAAAGTTATAAAAACTATTTTTTGACTACGTCTCATTGGCATAATAATAATATGCTGTACGTAGATATATTATGATAGGACTTCAGCAAGCAATTTAGAATTTTCTTGCTGTCTCTTTATGTATACGAAAATCAAAGTAATTCTTTTACAAAAACGCTTTAAGCATTCAACACGTTATCCGCATAATCTACCGGCTATAGAATGACTCCCGATTTTTCGCGTTCTCTAATGTATCTCTGCCGGAGCAGAATACACATTAATTACTTACTTCTTTTAGATTCCAATTGAAATTCGCCTCATGTCTTCCAAATCGAATTGCGTCTATCGTCTAATTTAAACATCCAGCCTATAAATAACTTTAGTTTGCAGGCAGCTAAGAAGCTTGATCTAATCAAAGTTTTTTATATTGTAGGGTATTTTGAATTAGAGTTAAAATCAGGTTAATTTTACGTTAGGTATTTCAAATAGAATTGTGGATTGTGTTGCAATTACGTTTAGAGATAAAAAACAAATTTTATAATCAAAAATGGTGTTAAAAACATTTCTCGCTAGACTCTGTGCACCTTGTATGCACTTTGATAATAAAAAAATCGGTAAAGAGCATCTAAAGTAGGCACGCTTTAAAACAGATGGGGCTTTTTCTTAAGGTGCCTAATAATCATGTTACTAACACAACACTGGCCATAAATAATTGCAATGCTGGCTGGTCCTTTTGAAAATATTCTTCTATTAAGAACACTGATACGTTGGACTGTTTTCATCGTCATTATTAAATTACTACTACTTGTTTGAATAAATCGTCCAGGGAGAGTCAAAAATTAATATTTTGTCGTTGTACTCTGTTGTATATTTTATTGTATATGATATTCATAAATTAGATTTTAGACGGGGATTTTGGGATACTTCTGACTCGCATTTTCAATAAGGTTTCCAATTAGTTATATAATTATTTGAACATATTTAAGCAAGTTATGGTAAGACGATATATTTTACTAGGCGAGAATTTATTATAACGCTTCTGTAAAGCTTTTATTAGCTCACCTTCTCTGTCTAAGATGAATATTTGAAACAAAACATCGACTAGTTTGAACTAAACTTAAGCTTAGAAATTTATTAGTCGTGTATAAGTCTTGTGACAATGCAACATAGTGTATGAAATGTTGTTCTAAATCCAATATGGCAGATACCCTAAGATGGCGCATTACCTTTTTTCCACAACAAGGCTCTCTTATAAAAGGTGTCACGATGAAAATATAACAAACCAAGTGATATTATTTTACATCCAATATGCCGGATGTCGCAAGATGGCGGCTTACCTTTTTCTTTACAACCCTCTTAAGACGGGTATCAAATGGAAGGGTTTGGAGAATAAAATACGGTGACCAATGCGGTGTCATTCTCAATCCAATATTGCGGACCCCCAATATGGCAAGCTACCTTTTTTCTTTACAAATCCCTTGATATGGGTATCGAATGAAAGGGTTCGGCGCGTGTAATATGATTGGTTATGTGACGTATGAAATACAACACCCCTACAAAAAATAAATCCCATGACAAACTACAGAGCTCCACCATAATAATATGCATCATTATGTAACATATGACATTTTTTTCAGATAGACTCATACCTAGACACGCATATACTTATAATAATTTTTTATTATAAAATTCTAAAACCAGTATAGCAACACTGAAAAAGTTTGGTGATTCCATAGACGTAACTTATTGATTAATTTAAAATGTTCGAGCCAATTTACTAATCATTCCAAGCTTATTAAATACTCAAGGACAGTTAAGATAGTTCTCAGGTTAATCTAAAAGAAGCGCGTTATTTGAAGTATTTTTTTCCTTTCTTAATGTTGGTCTACTTTCGCGACTATGGCCAATGACCAATCACGGACACCAGGGGGCCGACGACTTTACTCCCCCTCTGAAAGGCGGAACGTGCAGACGTTCAAGTTGTTTAAATACAATTCCACAACCTCAATTGATTGATGTTAATTTTACAGTATGTACTGAAAAAGTGAAAGAGGTACACTGGGAATCGAACACAGTACCCTTGGATCCAGAGGAACACCTTCTCACAACTGGACCGCCGAGGCTCTTAATCTTAGGTCTGGCAGGTTTAAACCTATGCACCATTTATAAACGTTTGAATGATTAATGTTTTTTCATAAACGGTGACACCTGACTTTTTGTTATCAAATACATTCCTAAAAGTTTATTTTTTATGGCAGCAATGTTAAATTCTTAGCTTTGTTTATTGCAGCTTTTTAGAACTGTAAATAGAACTCTAGGACGTGTTTAAATCTAGCAGGGGTTTCAGTTAGCGGATCAGCTGAAACATCAACTCGACGTGTAGAGGTTCGTTTTCGCAACTTATATCAAGCTGTCGCAACATTGAATATTAGAAACCTAATTATTATTTTTTATATATATTTATACCTTCAGGCTTTTTCCGCAAATATAGTCAGTTTATGACACCAAGGAGCTTCTGCGCCGCGCCAACTTTGAAATTCTACCGAAAACTATTTTTGTGAGCAGAGCAGGAATACTTCTTGTGTCGAATCTTGTATGGTACCCAGAACAGGCAGGTTTACATCCCTTTCGAACGCAGAAACAAAGAGGTAGTCAAATTTATTCAAACACAATGACCAGAAGCACACAGTTGTTGGTATATTCAGAATGTACTCAATTTACTGATCAATCTACAGCATTTGTGTATATAATGAAGGGTTCTTTACGTGGAACAGTCTTTAACAAAATGATCACACGTGGGTTCTTGTCGCGGGGCATATTTAAGAAAGCTGTTCACGTTTCCTACAAGATGATATTCCGATATCCTCTAATAATATATTCTGAAATACACTGAGAAACATGTGATTTTTGAGTAATCGACCTCTAGCTCCTGTAAGACGCATTGTGCATGACTACTTAACTTTTTCCAATAGCAATGGGTTGGTCACAATGGACGAGTCTGGTGGCCTCCAGGGTCAACTGACTCGAATCCAGGGTATTTTGTACGGCGATATATGAAAACCGTAGTATATGTAGTGGACAAAGACAGCGTCTGACGGCTTTGAAAGTGCCGTACAGTGGTAGATTATTATAATGCATAATCCATAGTATTTGAAAGGGTTACGTTTAATTAGAAACGTCGCTGTAACACCACACGAATATTGATATCGATTTTATGTCAGGCGTACATATTTCACTAAGCGAAATTGGAACCCGCGATGAGCACTGATAAGTACGCTTGGTAAAACAAAATCACCACAACACATCTTTTTGAAAACCTGATGATCGTTTCACCAGCCAAGTTAGCGTCATCAGAGGATGAAAAATTCTAACTACTTACTTCTAACATCACGTTTTTACTGAATCTTAGGTAAAGAACGATACCAAGAGGGAGATCAAATCGCAGGCGAATTTTCTGTGTATTGTATTTTAATTGCGGGACGAGGTTTTTGAATTTCTTTATCACTTTAGCTGACGGGCTTCGGAATGACAGAGCGCAAACAGAGGACTACAAACCAGTGGCGGCGTTCGGTTTAAGGAACATTTGTTTTTTAGTGATTTTTTTTAGAAAAAAATTCACTAATGGGGAGATCCTGACTTTCTTCAAATGAGCGCGAACTAGAATCCTTAGAACCCATATCGGGGGTCAGTTTAAAATTTTATGTTTATATATATATATATATATATATATATATATATATATATATATATATATATATATATATATATATATATATATATATATATATATATATATATATATATATATATATATATATATATTTATATATTTATGTATGTATGTATGTATGTGTCCCACCGATAACTCAAAAACCTTCCTCTTGTAAATGGATTGGACAAGTTCCTAAGCTAGGAAAATGGTGCCAGGTTTTTCATGAAACTTTTGGGTTTTCTTTCGGAAAAAATTTATCTCGAAAAATTAAAAATCTATGGTAACCAAATTCAACACGTACGTTAATTATATTAAAATCACACTATATACCAAAATTTATATTTTTACGTTACAAGAAAAAAAGGTTATAAAAAATATTTGGTTCCAGATCATTTATATGAAAATTCACTACCATAACGCACTTGCGGCGCCCACACTTTTTTTATTGCCCTAGAAATATAAATACTTTCGCACGCATCGAGCTTCGCCTGCCGTCTAACATTTTTGATATGTTTCAGATTTTCTTTATCAATCTGGTGGCTATTATCCCAAATATGTTGTGACACGCATGACTTATTGTATACACTACCGTATATCAACTGTGCCAGATGTTCACGATTTGCAAATAACTTTTTCGACAAAAAATTATTTAAAATATTTGTTAGGTAATCCGAAAGAGAAAGATAAAGCCATTGAAATGTCTAGTATCTATGAGATAGGTTGTAAAGATTGACATCTTAAATACTTTGGGCAGACTAAGGGAACCATTGGTACTAGATTTTGTGAACATCTGGCTCAGTTGAGATACAGTAGTGTAGACAAGTCATGCGTGTCACAACACATTTGAGATAATAACCACCGCATTGATAAAGAAAATCTGAAACTTATTTAAAATGTTAGACGACCACGGAAGCTCGATGCGTACGAAATTATTTGTATTTATATGGCAATAAAAAATAAAAGTTCCTTAAACCAAGACCCGCCACTGATTTGTAGTCTGTTGTTTGCACTCTGTTTTTGATGCTGATAAACATTTATAAACCTGTCAGGTAAAGTGATAAAGGAAGTTCAAAAACCTCATCCGGCAATTAAAATACGATGCAGAGAAAATTGTGATTTAGTCTCCCTCTGGGAGAGATCTCGTTACCTAAGATTCACTATAAAAGGTGTTGTTAGAAGTAAGTAGTTAACATTTTTCATCCTCTGATGATGCTAACTTTGTGAGCGAAACGATCGTCAGGTCTTCAAAAAATGTGTTGCGGTGGTTTGGGAAAAATTAATCAAAATAACTGCAAACTGCTTTAGTTGACATCTTAAGCAACTAATACAATGCACTTGAATATAAACTAAAAGACCCTAATTATTACAATGGTCAACGACTGGTGGTGGTGGTGGTCAAAAAGGTGGTATGCCCTTGACGGAACTGTCATTGTCACTGGTCAACGACTAAATAGCCGATTATAACTCAAAGATATCATCAAGAAGTAAGCCATAGTTTGAGGTAACAAGAACTACTTACAACAACAGAAATAAGAGGCACAAATTTATAAGAACAAACCCAACTAAACCTATTTACTCTAAAAAAGTTGAGAGTTGGGAGAGTGGATAACAAGGCAAATGTTTGTTTTTAATCTTGCTCAACCTTATACCCTAAAACCAGCTTCAGCCAAAAAAACAGTCACTCATTGATGCAAAATGCTCCTAACCACAAAGTTTGTGTTCTGAAGTGTACTGTTGATTGTCACTGACCCTGCCCATCGACTGTTTCTGTTAACTAGGCCGAGTACACACGTTTCTTGTTGGTAAGTTGTTCATTTTATGACTACGAAGCATGTTAATTTTAACAAACGGTTTAAACTATTCAATCACAATATTTTGTTAACTTCGTTATTTCAGATTCGTTGAAAAATTTACGGTTAATTTAATCTTTTTTTGCAATAAGATATGTGCCTCACGTTGAATATTATGAATGCATAGAATAACAGAAATTTATTTTAGGTCAAGATTTCTCGCTAAATATTTACCATATTTAAATAAAAAATAAGAGTTTCAAAGGATGTGACTCTAAATTATTAATTATGTCTCATTTAGTCTATTTCTTTGCCTTTAATAAAAGGGAGCCTCTTACATTCAAGTAAACAAAAATTAATAATTATACAAAATTTATAACTTTGGAAAAAGCCAAGAGAAAGTCGAGGTGTTTGTTTGTAAATGTTTAATTTAAGTCTCAGTTTCACGATATTAACCCTTTGAAAAGTTGTTTTAAAACTGTCAGGAAAATGTATTTAAATTTGTACATCCTTAATTAGATATGCTAAATCTATTTTCAGACTTTAATTATAATTGAAATAAAAAGTCCTATGTTACATTAAATGAATTTTCTTCTATTATAAATTTACAAATCTAAACTGATATTTAAAATTATAGAATATTTTTTCTCATACTCGTTAAGCCATGCATTTGTTAAGGTTTAGGTCATCGAAAATTTTTGACTCAGTATGCGCGTTATGGTAAGAAATTTTCATAAAAATATTTTTCATTAAATAACTGCTAGTTAAACTGTTAATAAAAGTTGTACAAAGAATTATATTTAGCCTTATGAGCAAAATTGTGGTGGCCAAAATATAGAAAGAAGACCATTCCAAAATGTAATATATTAAAGATGAAAGTCCTTATGCATTAAATTCTGAAGAGATATTTAAAAAAATTTTGTTAGTTAAGCGGTTGATAAAACTGCGTCCAGGCTTTTTTAAAGGATATAATATGACTAAGGGCTCGACACTAAGTAAACACCATGCTTTTAACCAGTTTTTTTTTGAGACATAATTTGAATTATTTACAAAAAACTGGTTTGAATACAAAAAAATGTGTATGCAAATTTGAATTAATATTTATTAGGTTATCAGTATATAGGGGTGCGCCTAAGTAAGGTAACAAGGCCATAACTTTTAAACCGAGAAAGGCCACGGACTTAAAATTTGTATGATTTAATAACAGATGATTTGCAACTACTTGGTGGCATTATCGATATTTTTTAAACACTATCCCTTTTTTGGAGGGTGACAACCCTTTCATTTCTTGAAGAGAAACATGGGCCATGCGACACATTGTTAGAAAGGGTATTCAGCGTAATTTTTGAAGGTATTAATTATTTTTAGGTTACCAAAGCAATCATCTTTAAATAAAAATAAATGAAGTAAAATAAAGACTATTCAAGTAGTTTCATCTCTGCCCAAAAAATTCTAAAACACCATCCTTGCTGTATATTTATTCTTCTTTTTGCTTCCATTTCGTATCAGTTATTATGCATTATCGCACTTCGATATTTAGATACATTGAGAATAAGCAGCTTTTCTCTACAATCCAATCCAACTCTCTTCGCTATATAAAACAGTATTTTCCAATCCACATTATGAAATACAGCTTTCAGGTTCACAAACTATAAATCTGTTTTTATTTTTTTAACCTCTCTGTTCTCATTGTTCTATGAGCCAAACCTGCTTTGATAGTGCCTTGGCTAGTGTAGATCGGAACTGATTTTCATCCAGATAAGTTTTAATTATGACTCTTTTCTTCTATTTTTCAGTCTGGTTATTTTAGTCTGTGGCAATGTCTTTGTCAGGGTATATGTTTATGAGATTGTTTAAGAAGACGGCTTATCTATAAAGGTGACATACAAGATCCAGACGCTCAGATGGCTGGCAAAATGCTGCCCATAAATTGATCAATTTGGTTTTTATTACATAGGTTTCTAATAGTATATAAATTACGAACACGTTCACTATTGGTATATTGTTGGATATCTCTGCCTCTTCTATCGATACTATCATCAACATTGCTCCTCAAAAATTGCTTTGTTAGTAGCTCTGTTTGCGTCTTTTTGGTCGAGAAAGTGATGCTTTGAGCGTCAAATTACTTTCCCGCCGAACAATTTGTTATGAGTTCTTGTTCTTTCCCAGACTGTTAAACTTTTTAATGGCATGCCGGTGGACATATAACTTCTAAGTATTCAGGAAGACAGTAAACACACGTCTTGTGATACAAAAATTGGGTTTATCATGTCTAAGAGACAACTCGGCCTTGCCTTGCGCTAACTATTTCTTAAAAAATATCATTTTAGTGAATTTTTATTTTAAAAAATTCACTAATAGAGAGGTATCGATGGTGAGACTTTGCAAAAAATTTTTCAAATGATATATATATATATATATATATATATATATATATATATATATATATATATATATATATATATATATATATATATATATATATATATATATATATATATATATATATATATATACACGTATCCGTCTGATAACTCAAAAAATAATCAACCGATGTCAATGAAACTTGGCAAATGCCTTTCTTTAATTAATGGCTTGGATGAGTTCGTTAGACAGGAAAATCGGACGGGTTTTTCCGGGAAAATTGAGTTTTCTTTCAAAAAAAAAATTTTTTCTCCGAAAATAACAAAGCTGCTTTAATGAAATTTACTATATATGTTGCCTTGGGAGAGGACTTACTAAGTACCAAAATTCAACTTTTTCAGTTTATAGAAAATTGAGTTATTCAAATTTTAAATTTTCTTTTGAAACATTTTTTTTTCTCCAAAAATTACAAAGTTATTTTAATGAAATTTGGTGGATATCTTGTCCTAGGAAATACCTTAATACCTAACAAAATTAAACTTTCTAAGATTATAGAAAACTGAATTAATCAAATTTTTATAGCTCACTGCAGTGTTAAAATCAATGGTAGTTTCCTCACTATTTTAAACACGTGGGCGGGGACTGACCGAATTCATTCCCAGTTGCTATTGATCTACTCATATTCTCTGAATATGTTAGAAACGTGGTATCTACTTTATTTCAAATCACTATTAACCGACTATTTATGAAATCAAATAAGTAAATTAATTCGATTGTCATTAAATATGTAGTGTATTAAGACTAAGGGAAGAAGGAATAAAACATATATAACTGTGCACATTTTGATTATATTTTAGGGTGTGCGGCGCACACCTAGCTCACTAGGAGAAATCGCCACTGCTTGAGAGAGGTATTGTCACAGCATAATATCTTATTAAAGTTCATTTGTAAATAGGTTTAATATATATATATATATATATATATATATATATATATATATATATATATATATATATATATATATATATATATATATATATATATATATATAGATATCCGTCTCATAACTCAAAAACTAATTAACTGATTTCGATGAAACTTGGCAAGTGCCTTTCTTTTATTAATGGCTCGGATGAGTTCGTTATCCAGAAGAATCGGACGGGGTTTCCCGGAAAAATTTTGAGTTTTCTTTCGAAAAACAATGTTTTCTCCAAAAGTAACAAAGCTGTTTTAATAAAATTTACTATATATGTTGCCTCTGGAAAGATCTTACTACGTACCAAAATTCAACTTTCTAAGTTTAGAGGAGAAAATTGAGTTATTCAAATTTTAAATTTTCTTTCGAAAAAAATTTTTTTCTCCGAAAATTACAAAGTTATTTTAATGAAATTTTGGGGATATCTTGCCTTGGGAAAGACCTTACTACGCACTTGCTGCGTTCCGAGTTTTTATTTTAGCAATTGGTCCGATTGGACTGGCTACAAACCAATCCAAGCTTTTGGCGAGAGAAAGCCATATGCTGAAATTAGTTATGTATTTTTTAAACTATGGCTCGGTTATATATATATATATATATATATATATATATATATATATATATATATATATATATATATATATATATATATATATATATATATATATTAACTCAACTCACGACAAAGGAACGCTTAGAATTGTTTTTGGGTAAGATCGCTTCAGAGGGTAGGGGATAAATAAGGGGTGATTTGGTGAAAATTTACATTTTTTCAATTAAACTCGAGTAATATAAAGTTTCAAAAGTTTATGGGTACAGGAATACAAATAGTTTCTTTGTCGTCAAGTCATATGCCCCAAAGTCATTTCATGAGAATGCTTTTCTAAAGAGAATAAATGATCACAGCTATGTGGAAGTTATGATTCAATTTGCACCATTTTTAAGTGACGCTTGGGAAGAAATAATTGTCAAATCCCCACAATTCTGAGAATACAGTTTAGTTAAATTTTGTCTCATTCCTACGCAGAGAAACATAAGCTTTTATATTTAACAAACTGTGTAATTTTTTTCCATTGGCTTCTTTACACACGATTTTAAACTCTTAGTATATTATACACCCATATAACACATATATCATAAACGTATATATTTTTGCATCTAAAGCTAATGACTAAAACTGGGACATTCGCTTTATGTCTTGGTTCAGTTCAAGACAATTTTATATAAATCCAGAACAGGTTACCACGGGTAAGATTTGGGTAGACATTAAGGGAGGCATTAGAAATCTTAAAATTAATGGATTTAAATCAAAAATAGAACACACAAAAAACTTTAAATTACGTATATATAGCATAATCAAAGATAATATACACACCAAAGTAAATATTTGTTCACGCCCTTATGTACAGGCCTCCCAACTTTATTAAACCACAACATAGCCAGCACGATCATCCTAGACCCCTTCTTATGGGGCTATATGGAAAGTATGGTATACAGAACTAAGCCACGTGACTTAACTGAAGAAGAAACCGCCTTCGGTCACGCTTCAAAAGTTCATTAATGTTAGAAGACATTTTTATTGACGATATAGAATGCTACCAAGACGTTTAGGGCATGCGTTTTTAACATATCCTACATTCAAAGTGATGCGTTATTAATTTTTGCTGATTATCAATAATTAGGTGCGATTAGTTATTAATTTTTTATTGTGTAGTAGCAAAGTTCGTCAATCAGATAAATTTCTCTTTTTTACTGTTAAATTTTGCCGCAAATTGTAAAACTATAGCATTTTTGAATAGATAATGAAGAGTTAAATCAGGTGTCCCAAGCCCCTACTTTTTTATAATTTGAAGGTTGCCAGTGCGACTCGAAGGAGTTGACGTATGTTTTTTAATCCACCATTATAATTAATTGATCCTGTTTTATCACGGTCTACGCAGTTATTTTATATAATTACAACACATCATTCCTCTTCTTCCTCTTCCATATCTTGGTATGGTATTTTTAATATTTACCTATTGGACATTATAATTTTCACACTTTTTTATATAATTAGAAAATTCATTGAGAAAAAGACTACCAACAAATTTCTATCAAATACTACCGAAGCTGTTTATATTTTTTATAAGCTCTTTCAGATAGAGATATATGATATGAAGTAACATATTGTTTTCGTTTGGAACACGCAAAGGGCCGTAACCAACGCAGATAATGTCAACGGATATCCAGGCGTAGAATACAACGCACACGGCTCTGATTAGAATATTGCACAGAGTGATGTATTTACTCAGAAAAATTCAGCACAAAATTAATGGAATTTTATCAGCATGTTTGGTCAGGAGTTTGTTAGCATTTTATATTTCACGAAATGTTTTGTATAGTCATAAACTAAATTGCCATGCCCAGTCCTGTTTACTGTGGATTACGAATACAAAAGAAAGCGACAGGCTTTCTTCTACTACTTTCAGCAAATGTTTGAAATACCCATTATGATAAAATCAGGTAATATGTAAGTGAATTTGTACCTAATGTAAAAATAAGATGTCACTTTTATAAGTGTTTGGAGGTGACTTGTGTTATCTTTAATCGAAATGGTCAGGAGAATTGAAAGAAATTGTAACTTTTTTCATGACATCTTTAAAATTCATAGTATATATATATATATATATATATATATATATATATATATATATATATATATATATATATTTATATATTTATATATATATATATATATATATATATATATATATATATATATACAGTGTGAAACAGTCTAGTGGAACAAATCCAGTATCTCAATTATTGTGCATATTTATAAAAAAAGATCACAAAACACGTTAATTTTACGTTGAAAAATGACCACCTGCAACGTGAAGATTTCACCTCTACATTCAACCACCTTCGAGTGTGTAACGATTACGTTACGTTACTACTTTAAATATTCAAAATGAACCCGTAAGAGACTTAGTTAATAGCCGACAATCCAATATCTGTAAGCCAATTCATGTTTTGATTTCAAAATTTTTCATTGAAAATTCGCTAAGAAATTTTATATCGTAACACCCGTACTGAATTCCCTATAATATACGTCGAACTCCAAATATTGAAAGACGCTGCATTTTTGTTGGGCAAAATGAATATCTCTATTGTCCTGGAATTCTAGGTAAATAACAGAAGCTGACGTAATTATGATGAAATCTAGAAAACGGTGGACCAAGTCCATTATTGTTTTAAGGTGTGTATAGAAGACGGCGTAGTTTCGCCACCGATTAGAGGTCTCGTTTTATCTCATTCGAAGAGCTAAAAAGAGCTCGCGCACAGCCACTAACAGTTCACGGTAAGAATTTTGCGTGTAGCTCTGGCAAGAGGAAGATTGACTTGCCAGCGGGGAGTGTTAGCTAGGCGGTTGACAAGTTGACATCGTTCTAATTAGCGTGGCTCATAATTATCTTAAAATAGGTGATAAAATTCCTTGTCGTTGTCGATAATATCTAACAACAGTTGTCAGTGATGGTTTAATATCATTTGATCGGTATTTGAATTTAAATTAACAACGTGTTTGGTAGAAAAACGCGAATTTAGCAGTAATACTTTGTTCACCGACCCAGTGAATCCCTCAAGTTAATCAGACAAAGTTTCCGATTATTAACTAGCTCTGAATCAGTTGGCATTATAAATTTCATTTGAGCCAAATTACATTTTAATTGCTGTAGAGAAATTTTAGTCAAATTATTTTTGAACATCGATATGAGACGGTTGTTCATTTAAAGCTAGGGGCCAAGTTGTCCCACCCAGTATTGGAGTAACACGAACCACCTGCCCAATAAACGTTTATGTAAAGTACCACCCATTCTCTCCAACCTTCTCTCTCTTATTGAAGTTAGTAAGCTTGTGTTAGGCACTGATGGTTGACTCCACTTGGAAAGCATCTTCAAATGGTCAACAGGTAACTCCAAGTCTCAGGACTTGGTGAGTCGATTAAACTTTATTTGTGTGGAACAGTCAAAATCTTTCATACAACAGTCTATTATTTGAACCTTTACAATTTGAATTTTCAAAGTAACATGAGCAAATTTGAACTTCAATAGTGTCAGTGAGGTGTCTGTAAAAGAGCTGTACATTTCCTGTTTATTCTTTAGAATTTTGTCAATATTGTGAATTTAAATACATAGTACTTGAAATTGCCATTGGCAGGTTTTTGTTTGTAAAATATTTAACCTGTACATTTCTTACTATTTTTTATTGACAATCATTAAAGTAAAAATTTCACATAATAATATTTCTCTTAAATGGAGCCTCACTCAAAGGACTGGCCAGTTAATTCATTGAAAAATCAACCAAACTAATTGACGAACGTCAAGCAATTTAGATAATAATTTGTATTTGCTTTGAGCTGTAGAATACAGCATTTGGTCCTTAATATACCTCCAATATGTAATGTAAATATTTTTATAAACTAGAACCATTTTATTTTATTATTTTGTCATATGCTATATGAAATGATAATTTCTTTTTCTTGAAACTCTTGCTGTTTATTTTATATTTATTTGTGTATTAGTTAATGTTTGTTTGAAATTTACCAACCATGTTAATTTGATTTTGTTTGCTATCCCAAATTTACCTATATGAATAAATATAATATTATTGTTACATTAAGATATCTGTTTAATTGAAGAGAAAATCCTCCCTAATATAGCCCCTGTTTGGCAGCAGCATAATTAACAAATTCTAATTATCGTTTATCTAGATTCCTTAAATTTTATATAACGAGGCTCTAGCCTGGGGCGCTCACAAATATAAGATTTCAGGCAAAGCAACACAGAAAAGAGCGTGAGCATCAAACCATATCAAGATCTGCCTAAAGTGTTTCTAGTCTTAATAATAATAATAATCTGATAGATAGATGCTTTTAGGGTAGGGGTGATAGGCAGAAGTGACCTCACTATCAAGCAGATTCAAATCCACTTGAAGTCAATCAAAATATATCACGTCTCAAGTATTTTGTTTAAGGATGGTTACAAGTGACAGTTGTAACACCCAAATTTTAGACAGGAAGTAGGGGCTTGTGATACCTCATTTGGAAGGACTATTTAAAAATGCTTTCGTTTTAAAATTTGTTGCAAAAGTTAACAGTGTTGTAGCGAAGTTAGTCAATCAGATGGATTTGTTTTAACGTTAGTTTTTGTAACAAATTTTAAACCATAGCGTTCTTAAAACGAGAATGAAGAGACCTGACAAATGACGTATTACCGGCCCTTATTTCCTGTTTAAAAATTGGGGGTTGCAACTATCACTTGAGGGGTTATATATATATATATATATATATATATATATATATATATATATATATATATATATATATATATATATATGTGTGTGTGTGTGTGTGTGTGTGTGTGTGTGTGTGTGTGTGTGTGTGTGTGTGTGTGTGTGTGTGTGTGTGTGTGTGTGTGTGTGTGTGTGTGTGTACCTAAAAGGTGGAAATCACCACAATTCCCTACTAAATAAGCAGCGGACACCTAAGCAAAACTTGAGCATAGAGATATCTCAGAGGGGTTCGGGTATTCGGTAACATTCTGGATTCTATTCTATACAATTCCTGGGGACTTATCTTAATAGGCGCCAGAAAATATTCCGCAACCCGTTGCAAGGCTCTGGATGTCATTAGTACTTAAGAGGGTAATTATGACGACTCTATGGCATGAGACTACAGTCACAACAAACGCACAAACACACAGTTTAATAATCAATGTGTCAATCACAATATTGAAAAACCAGAAGGGTTGTCAACTGCTCCCATAATGAACAAGATATGAAAGGCATTGACTTCTATAGTAATTCTATAAGTTGATAAGTCTATGGTACAGTCAACAAATAATAATTCCAGGTATAATATTGACCCATATATTCAGACATAAATTTAACAGCAGCAGCACAAGTATTATGCTTTAATAAAAACAATGTGCTGTATTAATAGCATAGACCTATATAAGTACAATTAGGCCAGCATAATACAGGGGTACATCAATGGTGCTTAATAACATCAGCTGTTAATTGGTTTTCCGTGAGCTCACCAAAAAGTGCACATTCGGTATAACAATTTAAATATGGTTAAAATGATTCGCCTGAAGACCCTAAACAACTAGCACAATGTAACATACATAACAAGTAACCTAAAGCTAGAGTTAATCCATTGCAAGGCTAGTGAAGCGTCCTTGCAAGCGAAAACCATAACAATATTCACTGATTGTTCTAAATGCCTTAACTAAACTCTCGGAGGTCAAGCCCCCTTATGTATTGATATCCTTATAAACAAACATAACAACATAAACGACCCTGTAAGTCAGCAGACTTGAAATGATAGCGTAAATTATTAGTGGGGTTATATCTCAAGTAAAAAGTGCCATATTACTAGTGAGTTAAATTGAACAACACTATGTAGATTCTAACCAGGTTCAACTGACATTCAAGGTAGGTCATTGCTGACGATGACATCACAAGTCACTCTACGTCAAAGTAACTTATCTGATTTGATAAAATATATCGCAAAAAATGATTTTCCATGGGCAATTCACAGCAGGTACAATTGCACTAATAATCTGAAAGAAAAACACATGAGATGGTAATTGTATGCTCATCTAGTCTCCAGAGACTGGTCCTCGAGAACCTACACGGATTCTTCTAGCTCACCCCAACCAGCCGACATGACCCTGACGGTAAACGAAGCGGTCACATCTAATACGACTCAGGACAGCATCCAGCCTGCAGGTGGTTCTGTGTCTATTCGACAAACGTCCTCCGGCTGCGTTCCTAGAACATATAAAGGCAGTGTGCTCCCCGTCACTACTACTGATGGCTACAATACATCGTTTGCCGTACCACCGACGATTACTTATACTTATACTGATATGACAGCGACTTTAAGAATATACTAATTATACCGGCTGTAAGCCCCAGCCTGCCTATAAAGATAATTACATAAGCAGTGACACACAAAATGGCTTCCACGCTACGGCTAGAATAGATCCCACAAGCGCAGCCCCCAGAAGGAGAAAACCGAAGAACCTTTTCCACCAAACCTTCTCTCCACACATACGGGCTGAACGCACACATCCCAACCCAGTGACGGCTCGTGACTTTGGTAGCGACTGAAGCAGAATCCGCGCGGCACCAAAGGGGGGGTCCAGGGAGACGAAAATCTCCCTCTGCGCCGTAGACTATTTTTTAATTTTCAAGGCCACGCGTTCTCCTAGCACTTCAGTATTTAGATGAAAAATCCATTTGTCAAAAACATAGACTTTCACAAGGAATAATTTTCGGAATAATGACGAGGAATATTCGATGAGAGGACACTGTACACATACTGTACACGCACGCATACAGTAATAGAATACGGTGCGTATTATAAAAATCTGTTTATAGAGAGACGAACTACAAGCATTTTTTTTCAAATTCAAGGCCTTTCGCTTTTTTTATAACTTGAAATTTTATATATAATACTTTATTATTTTGAAATATTTTTTAGAGGTGATAATAAACAAATCAATTTCATTTACCAAAAAGAAACATGAAAAATCTAGCTTTTTAAAGTCTGTAAATGTGACACATACCAGATTATTTAACGGCAACATAGTAAAAATAAAAATACGCCTCTGACAATCCGACTCGATCTAAACAAACGATGGAAACTAAGCTTTCAAGCAGGCTCAGAAGGCTGCATCACTTTTGTGGCATTAATAAACAACATGCCACCAGTGCGCGTGCCGTTGCCATGGCAACCGTCTCATGCAAGCGTCCCGAAGCAGACGCAGTATTTGTATATGAACGAATCTGGCTCAGTCAGTCCGCAGTTGCTTGACGCTCTACAGTAGTCTGTGGTCTGCAATACGTAAACGATGTATACATTCAATTCGGTGATCAGGGACGGGCTTGCAAATTATATCGTACTATAAATTACTATAAAAATACATTATCAAATGCGGCGCGATATAACAAGACATTTTTATGTGGTTGTACCAAATGAGTTTGAGAGAATGAAAAAATAATAAAATTATGGTGAATTTTGAATAAAAAAAACTTTAGCTTAACCGAAAAATATAGGTGGAGCAGCGCTTCACCTGCGCCATCCGACGAGCCGCCACTGTCTCAACCTAAAGGCATCGAATCGTACCCTCTCAACGCCACTGTGTATTTACCATAGACTTAATAAAATTATATGAGCAGGAGTACTGAATGTATCACCTGCTCGAGGATTGCGGACGAACACAGACACGGTATGTGTCGACCTAAATAACTCACGTACCTAAGTATCTCGTTAAGTTTTAAAGGAGCTTTTGAAATAAAATACATATTAACAATAATAAAAGTTACGACATCTGGGTCGTAACAGTATATATATATATATATATATATATATATATATATATATATATATATATATATATATATATATATATATATATATATATATATATATATATATATATATATATATATATATATATATATATATACAAAGACATTAATTATCGAGATTTCCAATTCCAATTTAAATATCAGATCAGGTTGTTTGTTTTCCGAAAACGTTTTGGGTTTTCTTTTGGGAAATTTTTGTATCATCGAGAATCACAAAGGTATGGCAACAAAGTGTGCGTTTTATTATAAAACGTTTATTTACCACTGTACGAAAATCTACAATTAAGAAGAGGTTATAGGTTTTTAATTGAAAAATGTTTTTGGTTTCACGGTATACCAGACGAATGCACTTGAGCAAAATATTGGGTAGGGCAAGCAAAATATATTAAATACTATTCACAACAATTAACTGTTTTTACCTCACAAAATATTAAGAACTACGAGAAAGATTACTTCAAAATGCTAAATCTGTCGTCTAAAATGCCAGCGATGATTAGGAACGACAAAATTAAAGATTTTAAAATAAATATTCTGGCACTGCTGCGGTCCATAAATGAAACATATTCCGTTAAATGTCTTTAGCAAGGCCTTAGATTTATTTTGTTACCCTCCTTCATTGAATTAAAACATTTGCAAAAAAATGCACTTAGAGTAGACATTTCTGCTAACAAATAACCCAAGACCGTAGAAAATGCACATTTAATTTACTGTAATTATGATCGGGAAATATGCGTCGCAATATACTCTAGTTCGTATGTTCTCTGTTGCTGAGCGGTGAAGGCAACTAGCGTATCTGCAAATAATTGTCTTCTGAAGCGGATTCAAATCTTAGTGATGACTGAAATGTTCTTCAAATACCCCATTTTTGTACAACATTTTTTTAAATAATTTTCTCGTGTTATAAATTTTTTTGAAAGAAAAATTTGCTTCGAATTTTTTTTGAAGTTTTGATGAAACATTTTTTAGGAAAAATTGTGAAAAATGTTCTAATGAATTTTCGTGCAAAAATTTCTTTTGAAGAATTTTTATGAAACATATTTTATCGAACTTTTTACGCAAAATTTTTTCAAACGATAATATTTTTCTGCGAATTTTCATGTTAAAATTTTCTTTTTCAGATTTTTGTAAATTCTTTAGCGCATCTCTTGACCCTTTTTTCATTTATTCGTAAAAACACCCTTGGTGATCCAGTGGCAAGAACGTGTGCCTGTGAACGCAAGGGTACTGGTTTCGGTACCTAGTAGGTGACTGACCCTTCCGTTTTTCAGTACATAGTGTATAACTGACACCAACTGACGTTGTGGTATTTTGGTTGAGCAAGTTGCATGTTCCGCTCTTCAGAGGGGGGCGTAAAGCTGTCAGTACCGTGTACCATGAGTTGTTGGGCACGTTAAAGATCCCTACTTTCCTTACAGAAAGACAGAGTGCGGTGAGATTGCTCCCTGACGTCGATGATTAGCCATAGTCTTGGAAATAGACTTGCATTAAAGAAACAAAAAACAAAAAGAAACAAAGTATATATATATATATATATATATATATATATATATATATATATATATATATATATATATATATATATATATATATATATATATATATATATATATATATATATATATATATATATATATATATATAATTTTTGTAAAAAAAAATAAATTTATTATTCTTATTATTCTTATTCAATTCTCTACCATAACGCACCTATAACGTCGAGACTTTTTTTATGGATCAGAACTATACTCTGTGTAATACGTTGAGTCGTAAAATACGTACAGATGGTGTTGTGTTTTATTAAATCCGGACAATTTGATATATTTGAGGAACATATCAGTGTGCCGTCTCGAACAAGTATATCAGGCAGATGAAAACGCCTTCGGCATCAGCAATGCAGCATGTCCAAATAAACTGACACTTACACTTCAGTGTCTCACAATTTCACAAAATCTGCATAGTTATCTAAGTCCCTTCATGTACAGTTTGCAGTATAGATCTTATTGGCATTTCCCAGTTATATGTAGACGTTTTGACAACAGCTGTCTTGTTAAGAAGGCACGGGTAACCTTATTACGCTCAGTACTTCTCCACTAAGTGGGTGTTCCAACCAGGCATCGCTTGTATTTTAAGTCTTTCGGATAAAACGTGTACAAAACATATAAAAGTCTGGACGCAGCAAGTCCGTTGTTGTAGTGAATTTTCATAGAAATGATCTGGCATCAAATATGTTTTGTACTTTTTCTTTTTTTTTCACATAGAAATATAAATTTTCGTACATAGTTTCCTTTTAATATCGTAAACTCACGTACCAAATTTGGTTACCATAGCTTTTATATTTTTTGAGATATTTTTTTTCTGAAAGAAAACCCCAAATTTTTCCGGAAAACCTGGTTCGATTATCTTGGCTAACGAACTTGTCCAATCCACTTAAGTAAGCTTCAATCAGTTGATGAATCTATGATCAAGTGTAAAGAAAGAAGTTGTCTCCGCCAATATATGTCAATGAAGCCTACGAAAAGACGTTACAAGGTCTGGATTAGTGCTGACTCCACAAGATATGCTTCCGAATTCCAAATCTATACTGGCAAAGTTGATACTGATGTTGTTGAAAAAATTTGGGCCACCGTGTTGTAAGAAATCTAACTAGAGATTTAGTTGGCAAACATCAGAAGGTATTCTTCGATAATTATTTCCACTCTATACAGTTGCAGAGAGACTTACTAGTTGATGGAACCTATAGCTGCGGAACGGTCCGTGAAGGGACGAAAGTTTACCCTGAGTTCAAACAGGATAAGTCTATGAAAAGAGGCGATATAGACTGGAGAGTGTCTACAGATAGATTGCAGCTTTAAAGTGGATGGATCGCCGGAGTGTTTTGTTTTTGGGAAATTATCATGACCCGAGTATCATGGAAGTTGCGACCAGAAAAACAAGAAATTGTACGACCGAGAGTATTCCATGTCCCGTTATGGTCAAACACTATAACAAGCATATGGAATACGTTGATCGATTTGACATGTTGAAAAGTTTGTACGAGATAGTTCGAAAGCCACACAAATGGGGGCACCGTGCTTTTAGTGAATTTTTATTTTTAAAAATTCACTAATAGAGAGGTATCGATAGTGAGACTTTGCAAAACTTTTTTCAAATGAGCGCGAATTTGGGCCCCTAGAGCCCATATTCGGGGTGAGTTTTGATTTTTAGTTGTATATATATATATATATATATATATATATATATATATATATATATATATATATATATATATATATATATATATATATATATATATATATATATATATATATATATATATATATATATATATATATATATATATATATATATATATATATATATATCCAACCGATAACTCAAAAAATAACTAACCGATTTTGATGAAACTCGGAAGGTGGCTTTCTTTTATTAATAGCTTGGACGAGTTCGTTAGCCAGGAAAATCGGACAAGGTTTTCCGGGAAAATTTTGAGTTTCCTTTCGAAACAAATTTTTTTTCCAAAAATTACAAAGCTATTTCAATGAAATTTTGGGAAAGGCCTAACGATGTACCAAAATTAAGCTTTTTAGATTTACAGAAAATTGAGCTATTCAAATTTGAAACACTTATTTTTAATATCATCGCGTTTCATTGTCAATGGCAAAAACTGGCTTATAGGTATATGAGATCTAGTATGCCTGAGCCGTTACGTAGCAACGGAACATTTGATATTATTGCGCAGGTCAGTTACACGCTGTAACTGACGTTTATCGTATAGATTGTTTATCTGTTTTAATTTCAGTTGACAAATTATTTGTGTTATTTGGGAATTTTAATATACAAGTGGAAATTGTTCCTTTACGATTTTATTAATGTTAGTGGGTGGACTAAACGGTGTTTGTTTTGTTTTATCAACACATATAAAGGATCGAAGTTTTACAAAAAGGGCTGATATGAAACAGGTTAGTTATTTTCTCTCTAATGCTTTGGCGGTAGTTTTAGTTAAGATTATGGTTTAACGGTCCATAATTTTTAGCTAATTTTTGTACAAAAAATTCGTCAATGAGGAGACAACGACTTTAAAATTTTAAAAAGGTTACTTCAAATGAGCGCAAACTAGGCCCCCTGGAATCCATATCCGGGCTAACGTTGAGTTTTGATCTGTTTACATATATACAGGGTGACACATTTCTACGGTAAAGCTCAATATAATTATTATTATACGAGAGACAGGAAAAAATTGTATAAGTTCATTATAGGGTGCCGTGAGCTGCATCTTATAAAATTATTTTGACAATCACAGGCTGGCCCATAAGTCGTTGGTGATCTCTAGAATTTTTTTTTCGAACAGCCTTATTTTATTGCATTTTTTATCGAAATATGTTTGTAAGAAAAAAATCGAGGCGCAGTAAGTGCGTTTTGGTAGAAAATTTTCATTAAACGCGTCAAATTTCAACAACTCAATTAGCTTTTAACCTAAGGTTTGTTGACTAGGAAACCAAGATTTAAAGCTTATTATCGGAAAATATTTGTACATTTTCAAACAATAAGTTATTTTGATAGAACATGTCACATTGTTTCTACTATATAGGTTATACCGGTAACCAAATTGATGACTGCTTGCATTAAAAAGATATATTTGCTATTCAAAGCATTTTTATAAAAATTCACTTCCATAACGCACTTGCTGCGTCCAGACTTTTTTTTTCATCGACGCAAGTGTTGTGAATGCATCATTTTGTTTCAGCAAAGAAGTAACTCCAATTGTATTACGTTGAAACAGTTTCGTCTATCTTTTGCAAGAGGACTAATTGGTGCCGCAAATTCTTCTGCTAGGAAGAGTAAAAATCCATACGATTTAGAACATAATAGATTTAAAAAATATATTTCTGTTGACGTACGTCACGAACAAAGCTCACACATGCCAATTAGAAGTAAATCCTTTAGATGTGCTAACTGTAGTATTTCAAAGGATGTTCATCGAACTATATGGAAATGTTCTACATGCAACGTCGGTCTAAGCCTAAATAAATAAAGAAATTTCTTTTTAAATTTTCACAAAAAATAGTTACCATGTCCTACTGGTTACTGCCAGTAGCCACATCCTGTAGGATAATCTAAAATATCTGTTAACTTCTAATATATTTTTTGTAATTAGTGATAAATAAACTTAGTTTCTCACAAATTTGGTCGAGGTCGTCCAGATCCATGACGACGGTTATGGATTCCTTCTTCAGTCCACCTGGACCAACACAGTAACATTGTTGACACACTGCGTCCTTTGCGGACGGAAATTTGCGCCCCCTTTTTAATTAACTTAAATTATGGTAATAGTTTCGTAGACCGCATCTAGGCATAATGACTTAATGAGTCAAAAAACTGAGCACAAATCATCCCAAAATATTGCCTCAAACTGAAGGGAACGCAAATATGAAGATATACTTTTTTGACCAATATTGTTATCATTTTTTATCATATATATATATATATATATATATATATATTGTAATGTTATCTAGGTTTGCATACGCACACATGTATAAAACACACATAAACGCACACAAAAACTTTTTAGTTCAATGATGTTCAAAACAAGAAGGTATGTATAAATATAATTTTCATCCAAAATCATAATAGAAAACCCATTAACTTTCGACAACAAACTGTAAAGTCAAAATAATATCATGCACAAAACTAGGTTCGAAGTCTTGACAGATACAATAAAGAGACCTGTGAACACATAATGACAACCAGCAAGAGTCAAACTATTAAAAGAAAAGTCAGAATTAATAGGCGAAAATGATCATTTTAGAGTAAACACTGTTAACATGCAACCGTTAGTAGTGAAAATTGTACAACAAATAACCACAATGGAAACTCAGGTAGCCATAATGTTGTAGAATATTTTTGTACATAAATATAAGATGATGTGACTAGTGAAATAATAAAAAAAGTAAACTAATAACGAACAGTAAAAAAAAGTATCTCAAGGTCACTGAAAGAACATTTAACAAACCAGGTGTGTTTAATGACCTCTAGTAACTTTTTAAAATATTGTATGGTAATAGCAATGACCTAGGTATAGAACTACACGATTAGGTAATAAGTTAGTTTAAGAATATTAGTGATAATCAGTGTAATCGTAAAAATGTATAAATGACAAACATCAAGGGCTACCAAGGAAGTGTTTTTACAAGTAGTGGAACGTGTAGTTTAATTTTAGGTAGAGATATGGTACGTTACTTACAAGCATTTATTATTTTATAAATTATTATTAATATACTATTTATTATATATATATATATATATATATATATATATATATATATATATATATATATATATATATATATATATATATATATATATATATATATCAATTCGAGAGCGACAACCAAAATCTCCACGGAGGCAACTCGAATCGACGGTCTTCCAAATTAAAATGCAAATGTGCACTAGTTGCCCGTTGTGACTCCGTGTGTTTTTGTTCCTTCATCCAGCATGTTCCCATTTTTACCTGGCTATACTTTACTGATGAGAGCTAATAAGCCTGAAACCCGTGTGTGTGTGTGTGTGGTTGCCTCCTTGCGGCTACGCCCTTAACCATTCTCCTAGTATACTTTACAATTTGGCGCGTAAAAAATATGTGGTTATATCCTCCTGAGTCCCGAGACTTTATTTAAACAAATATGAAGTTAATATTTAGAAGTTTTGTTTATTTTGGTACAAAAACGTCACAGAATTGTTTTTTGAAAATTTGTATTTACCCAAAAGTACAAAAAAATGTCCAATAAACTGGACATCAGGACGAGATCACTACTAATTATTACATAAATGAAAAGTTCTGAAGCAATTATTTCTGCCCGTTAGACACAAAAATAAGTTGCATTTTTCGCAATAAAATTTTGTCTTTAATTTTCAATCTGGATTTTTACATCTAACAGCATTCTTGAGATCACTTGCCACAATTGGTAGTTGTAGTGTCTTCCCGTTTTTTCCACGCGTAACCCAGACAGTGAAATATTCCTTCTAGTTACCATTAAGGGCAATCTATTTTCAACAGCAGTTTGGGTGTTACCTTCTTCAAATAAAGAATTGGCGCAAGAAATTTTAAAATCTTGGAATTTAAAAATGTCTGCAGATTTGTCCCCTATTTTTGGTCGATCGCCTCTGTATAAACTCCCCAAGTTAGCCACTCCCAAGGCAATTAAATGGAGAAAAGATTTAACGGTCCATTTTTGAAGTTCTTGTTGCACTGATGCGATAGTAACTAATCATTCCGGCTATTAGATCAATTCCTCCCATGCAGGAGTTGTATTTGTTCACAATATTTGGTCTTGGAATTGCTATGTACTTTGACTCTTTTTTAGATCAGCGCTTACACTGGTCCTGAGGTTATACTTGTGAACCTGTAGAAGCACGCAGAACATTTTTTATATCTAACCACTGTGCCACCGAAATTTTACCATTTGCTCTAACAGACATTTCAGAGGAACCTTGCCCAAGTCTTGCCATCGTCTTTTTAGATGTTAACTGTACACTTCTAGGAATTCCTGACTTTATTATTGTACCAGTGACCGTCATATTTTTCTCAAACATGTGTTCCAAGATGTGTATTGTAGTGAAATATCTATAAATGAAAATATGCGTACCTTCCTTTAAGGTTTCAGATAATCTGATGACGGCTGAAGGGTCAATCCCTAGGTTGTTTGATTTTTCATTTGAGAACGTGCCTTTTCCTTGGTATATTTCAATGTCGAGTACTAGCCCGTCAGGGGCAACACAGACAAAAATTTTCAGTCCCTCGGGGCTTGTCTCACCTCTGACAAATTGTTTCAATCTGCAAATGCCGGTGAAGGGAGTCATTTGTTCGTCGGTAGCGACCTCTGGAAACCTTGGTAACATCAAACACCCCATTCGGATTCGATTAATTAGAGGGCGAATCTTGTACAAACGGTCAGACGATTTTTTTGCAATGTTACGTTCCTACCGATAACAACTTTTAAATTAGCCCTGATTTAAAAAAAACTGTGCCTAGTCATTGTAGTAACGATAACATTAACTTCATTTGTTTTGCCCTATACATTCTAACTTGAGGGTATTTCAAGAACGACATGAGTAAGGAAATGGCAAAAACCTTTTTAATTCCAGGTACTGTTAAATTCATTTGTTTTCTTTTTCTTCTGAAACACTTACATAAGTACGGTCGCAAATATTTGGAAAAGTTTATCATCCAAATACATTTTTATGTAGTCTTGAACTTTGCAGTCACATCGTGTTTCGATGTTGTTAAAATCTTCGTGAAAACCACCCTCATCGTCCGAGGAATCATCAATATCAAGGTCGGAGCATTCGGCGTCAAAAAGTTGCTCAATTTTATCAACATCTTCTCCAAGAGGAATTCTAATGCCGTAACCTGTCTACCCCTTGAACAGGTAGATGAGGGTTAATTGGGTTGTTGTACTTTGATTCGCGGGGCCTCAGTGTGCCTACTTCCTAGACTTCACTGGAGATTATCTCTAAGGTGTCAGTGAGATTAACCTAAGACCTGACAGAGATCGTATATGTTTAAACACACGGAAACCTTAGTCTACGATAATAATGATTGTGATAAATAATTATTGTAGATGGTCGTCAAATTTACAGTGTCAGCAAAAGTCGAAACTGAATTTTAGATTTTATAAAAATTCGCTGCTATAATACATAAATATGTTATGACCAGGCTTTAAAAATTAGGTTCAAGCATATACCTCCTGTAATGTATGTATGTGACATTATATTTGTATAATCTAGTACAAACAAAAGTGTAAATGTATACCGCTGACAATTAGGCTTTTCTCATTTTCATAAAACAACGTATCTTCGTTTTTAAAGTACTATCAGGAGTCACACTTTTAATTTTCTGCAAGTTTACCATTTAATGTATTTACATACTTTATCTTTAGTTGTTCATCTTTCATTAGAGCTTGGAAAAGTGATTTTATTATGTTTTTCCTTTCTCTGCTAATAAACTGATTTCAGAAGCGTCAAATAATATAAATTACTGGTACATAAAAAATACATTCTCTTTAATTCAAACAATAAAATTAAATTAAAGCCACTCTGAATCAAGTTACTTAACAATGATTGTCGAAGATAAGACTTGCGTTGTGATCGATATCACATAAAAATAAAGAACGCTTAACGGTAAATATAGGATATACAGCAATAAAAATATCATCAGCTAATAACAGTTCCATATAACGCCAGTAAAATTATCTCTACTAAAAGTCAACAAAGTTAGTAAAACTGAATAATACAGTAATAGCTGATATCTCATAACTACCACTTCCTTTTGTTATTTGGTTTCGTTATGAGTTCTTGGAATCGTTAGATTATCACTAAACTTATTGTTCAACTTATCGATCTAATATTGCTTATAAAACTCAGAAACATTAAATTATATTAGGAAATTATTAATGTAATATGTTACAACGTGCCTTTAAAAAATGTACATTATAACAAACAATTTATGTTTTAGAATTAATCTTTTTTTTTAGACAGGCTGTCCGGTAAATAATGGATACACCTGAAACCGGTGATAGTGGGGCTTCTAAGCCTTCACATTACACAAAATATCCTTTTTAAAAGTGTCACGGTTTTCGAGTTTTTTGATTTAAAGTTATTTTTTTAGGAAAACCCTACCTTACACTATTTTGGATGCCACTTAATAAATTGAATCTCCGCTTTTGACTTTTAACTTGAATTTATTTATTTATTCAAAGCTTTTAAGTTACAATTCATTAAAATACGAGTACTATAAAGACACATGGCCTAGTCAAATACAACAGTGCTTAAGGCTATACATCTAACAATTATTTAACTCGTATGGCGTGATTTCCGATCATATGACATTAGGCTATTGAAGTGGAACTTATAATAAAAACACTTAATTGCATTATTAGAGTTCGCGAAGTCAAATGATCTAAATACAACTTGCTAAATTAGATATTCATAATATAAAGAAACATTTACTTGCTGTTGGAATTTCAGAGTTAGCATATAATGTAAAATGACAATAATATTAATAATATTCTTATATAATAATACGACTGTTCACATAACTCACTTGCACAAACGATAATATCTTTTAATTTCCGTTTTTTAAATAATATGCCCTAATAAACTTCAGATAAGTGATAGAAATTTTCAAAAGAAGTGTAAGTTATATGGAATTTTTTTCCTTGAAGTGCAATTTTGTCAAATTTTCATGGCGCATTTAGTGTGAAAAATGTATGTGCCAAGCAAGACATGCCAACTATTTTAAAACTTGCCTGTTTGGTTAAGGTATTAAATAGCTATCAAACTTTACATTTTTATTCTGAAATAAAATAGACTTGGTAAAAGTCTCACGGTTTCCGAGTTTTTATGTAATTTCATGCCATTTGTTTTCGGGTTCTGTTTTTCTCAGTAATATGGCTTGATAAATAAACAACAAAGTAACTTTGATGTGGGTAACTGGGCATCAAGAAATTGAAGGAATGAGTAGGCAGCCAGCCCTGCAAAAAGGAAAGTAACAAAACCGTCCTATGGTCAAGAGCCCAGCCCTATTGTGGATTAACAAAAAGCCAGGCAAGAAATAAACTTGAAGGTGAGAAGAGGATCCAAGTGCTACCATACTGGCAGAAGACGCCAGGTTTGGGACAGGCAAAACAGTTCATCACCATATAAACAGAAGTATGGACTGTTTCTTGAGCTGAACGGGAATGAATTTAGAATAATGACATGACTTTTCACAGGACACCCCTCAGGAAGGTATCACCTTATGAAGATGGGTAAGGTGTGCAGTGAAAACTGCAGATACTCCACTAAAGCAGCAGCAACAACAGAACATTTGCTATGCGACTGCATAGGTCAGTTCTGCAAGAAATGCGCTCCAGAACTTGCTCCTGTCCTGACTCGTCTGTTTCACACATCTTACAATAGAGGCATATTCCCTATTAACTGGAAAACTACTCGAGTACAACCCGTCCCAAAGGAAAGATCCAAAGCGCTTCCTAGCAACTACAGGCCTATTTCTCTCCTTTCAATCGTCTCTAAAGTGATGGAAAAGTATATAAACACCGAATCACTAAAATTTCTTGAAAAACACAGTCTAATCCACCATAAGCAGTATGGATTCCGTCAGGGCAGATCAACTGCCGATCTCCTTTCCTTTTTCACCCATTCTTGGAACAAATTTATGAAACTACACGGTGAATCCCATATTGTCGCTTTAGACATATTCAAAGCATTCGACCAGCTTTGGCACGCAGCGCTGGTTAATAAACTTCCGGCCAAAGCTCTTAACCTGGATAGCAAATTTCCTCTCCAACCGGAGCATTTCTGTTGTCGTGGATGGCCATTCTTCTAAACTGTATGCAGTTAATACAGGAGTCCCTCAAGGTTCAGCTTTAACCCCTACTTTGTTTCTTCTCCACATCAACGACCTCCTCTCTAGCACATCCAACCCAGTTTACAGTTACGCGGACGACAGCACCCTTCACTCATACAATATTCTAAGCCTGTCTCTTTAACTCAATTAGATGAGGATCGCAGACTCATGGAGGTTTCTGTCTCTGTGGATCTCCAAAAAATATTAGACTGTGGAAGCAGAAATCTTGTACAATTCAACTCCACCAAATCTCAGTCTTGCTTTCTATCTCAGAACAGATACACCAGTCCTAGACCCATCACAATGAACAACCAAGTTATTTAAAGTAATGAGCCCTTTTCACTTGTTGGCGTTTTTGTGGATCGAAATCTCAATTGGCACCAACATGTCACATCAGTTGCCGAAGCGGCTGCTAAGAAATTAGGTTTCCTCTTTCGGTCTCGCAAATACTTTTTACCAGCTAATCTCTATACCTTATGTACTTCACAAATCAGGCCAAACCTCGAATACTGCTCCCACATCTGGGGTGCCGCTGCCGCTTATAGACTCGCTATCTTGGACTCCATTCAGAAGAGAGCTACACGTGTAATCGGTGACCCTACCCTCACCCAAAGGCTGTCATCTCTTGCCCACCGACGTGCTGTTGGTGACCTCTTTCCCTTTTATAGATATCTGCAAGGGCACTGTTCAGAGGAGCTTTCTTTCATAGTTCGTCCACCTGCTGCCCCCAACAGATCTACCAAGGGAACAGAGCGAATGCACCCCTTTACCGTCCATGTCACCAGACATAGAACATCTTGTTATGCCCGCTCTTTTGTCCCGAGGACTTCCAAGTTGTGAAATTCCTTGCCGGCAGATGTTTTTCCTTCTCCTCCGAACCTCCAGGACTTCAAGTCCAGAATTAACAAGTTGCCTCTTGCCTCCTTGTCGAAACCCACGGTATGATATTATTTAAGCTGTGAGCCCTCGTGGTGTGTTGTTGAAAGATGAAAAAATATATAAAAAAGACTCAAATACCTTGGATGAATGACCCTAACAGCCCAGTAAATTGGTTCAATAGTCCCCAAAAAGAAAATAGGCCAGATAGAAAGTCTGAACTTTTTGGGAAACTATTGGAAAAAAGAGTCATGCACAAAATGCCCATTGGGGCCACAGAGTGGAGGAGAATCTGCAATTTAATAAATGTTCCATCCGACAAGGGATAAAAGTTTCAGCAGTAATTGTACTTTTTCTTTTAAAAAGAAATATTTTTCTCATAAGGCGATTTTAGCAGTTGGTAGTGTAAACTTTTTTTACCAAGTAAGAAATATAGGAATTGATTTTAAAAACATGCCTGTTTGGTGAAGATTTAAACTTGGTATCAGGCTTTAAATTGTTCTTCTGAAATAAATACATATTGCTATTGAACTGTCAAAAAAGTTAATTGTGCCAATTGAATATTCTAACCAAAATGCGCTTTATAAAATTACCTAGGAATTATTATCTACATTGATAACACAGTAAAATTTCCGTTGAACTGCTGATTTGTCGCGTTGACGACTAGGCGTTCGGAATTCTTTAACGGGTTAGTACTGCAACAAGATTCCACAAACTGTGTACATACTTCTTCAGTATGCAAATATACATTAAGTTAATAAAGAGTGTAAGGGAAATGCCTCTGGGGCTGCTGAGTTGTACAAGGAAAGGTATCCGAACGAACGCGATTCATACTATCCTTTTTTTTTCGCACGCATAACGCATATAGTAAGGGGAAAATTTCTGGCAACAGTGCTGAGGGTATTCGTCAAAGACGACCGCGTCAAGATGAACATGAGGAGTTGGTACTTCAGGAATTCGAAAGGAATCAGTGTCAACTTCGGCACGCATCATAGCTCGACGCACTGAAGTGTCCATAACGATTACGTATACAGTTTTACGAAAAACTACTTCTCTCACGTGCAACGCTCCAAACATTAATACCCAGGAAATATTCATTCACGAATGTCTCTTTGCTGTTTCATGTTAAGGAAACTAGAACATTTTCTAAATTTATTCTACATAATAATGTGGTACGATGTGTTTTGTGCCGTAGTGAGGGATATATAAATCTATATAACTTGCAGAGTTGTGAGTTAGAAAAGCCAAACAACATGAAAATAGACAGGTAAGCAACCCAAAATGAAGCTATGGACCGGAATACTAAAGGGACAGATCAGCTCATTACAGCTTTCCCGTACACAAAATGCTGCATACTACTTGAAATTTCTTCAAAATGAACTCGTGCTGCTACTGAAAGAACTTGTTTTATTATTTTTTTCTCTCCGTGAGGGCTCGTCCACGTCTTTGCCGCCCCGATAGCACTGCAGCCTTTGGCTTATTGTGCATGCCCTCAGTCTTTCTAAGAACCTACACTAGATTTTAAGTATAAAATGTGCATAACCTCGGTGGTTCAGGGGTAAGAACGTGTGCCTCTAAACCGAAGGGTACTGGGTTCGATCCTAGGGTACTCCTTTCACTTCTTCAGTACAAACTGTAACATTAACATCAACCGAGGTTCTGGCATTGTATTTGAGCAAGTTAAATGTCTGCACGTTCCGCCCTTTGGAGGGGGCGTATGCGATGTTGGGCACGTTAAAGATCCCTACCCTTCTTACAGAAAGGCAGACGTTCAACAAAATTTCTAGGATAGTGAGGTGAAACTGCTCCCTGGCGTCGTCGATTGGCCATAGTTGCGGAAATAGGTCGACGTTATAGAAACAAAACACACACACACACACACAAGTATAAAATGTGGCTTCAAAATGTAAATACTCAATCGAATATGCGGAAACCATGCGGGGATATCTTAATAGGGTGTATCTTCAGAAGTGGATCCCGTGCTTAGCCCCTATCTTGGAGCAATCGCGATTTCTGGACTTACAAACTTTGGATTTATTTACTTTGGGTGTCTTAAAGAAAAAGCGAACAGCAAGCCCATTAGCTCCATATCGAAGTTAAGGATGCGCATCCACACTGCGGCTGAAACAATTAACCGAGCTAGGCATGCGAAATCTATAAAACCCATCCAACCGGATATATATTTTGTTTGGCAATCAGACAAAATCTGCGTATTCCAAAGGCAACGTGGAGAAGTAAAGTAATAAAATTATTAAAATAACAATAAGAAAAAAGTGTAAAGATATCAAGTGAAATAACATGCGTTGAAGGTAAAGGTAATCAATGAATTTAAATGTGAGGCGCGCTATGGCATGGTTACAAAGATAAGGCAAAGTAGCAAAGGTAGGAACACATATTACTCCATTCTTAAGATAAAGAAAGGAGAGCAGCAAGTCAAGTCTCGAAGAGAAATAGGTAAATAGTCGTAACCGATCATGTGTGCCTTGAGGGCAATAGCGAAAATATGTTAACAATTGTTGTGGACTTGTATATGTCGATACATGTAGTTATTTAGAAGTAGTCAACACGTGCAACAGAAGACAATGACTTCAGTAGTAGGCACAGCCTACAGGTAGTTTATATTGCGATATTAAGTAAGAAGGTACTAGTGAGTTAGATACATAAGGGACCTTTAAACGTGAAGCTTAAGACGAGCCAGGACTTACGACTCTAACGAAGATAGACCAGTAATATACCCTGATTTTAGTGCATCAACAAACTTGGCAATGTAGTCAACAACCATAATAGCATTAGCGATCTTAGGTACGATATCGGACCAGAAATTAATGGTGTAGAGATAGACTGAAGGTTACCATGCGGTACTAAAAGCAAAGAATTTAAGCAGCGATGAGTAAGTAACGGGGAGGTTCTAAAACTGCACGTATGCTGCCAGAATTTTGCTTTAGATCCTTTGTATGCCATCCACCAAGATTGTTCCCCTCAAGGTCTGAGAATTCATATATTATATCGGAGACACCCCCCAGTTACCCTACAGAGAATAAATCTGAGAGCTAACTTAGCTGTGAATTGTTACGTAGCGTCAGATTGCAAGTAGGTTTTCTTCCAAATAAGCTCATCAACCTGGAACATGTCGGTATGCTTACGAGTGTCATAGCATCTTTTATTGGTGTGGTGAGCTTTCTTAAGGCGCCCTTCTTCAAAGATAGGGGAAAAGTTACTTACACCTGCCTCTCGTTCAGAGTCATCAGTAGAGGAATGCCATCATGTATGGCAGTATTAATACATAATGCTACCTTGCTGTGTACATGTTTACCACACTCACGATGCTGGAGCATAATGTTGGAAGAGATAGCGGTTGAAATAGTGCAATTTACTTTTGCGGTGTGGTTGGATTGAGATAAATGACTAGCGGTAAAACGATGGTGACACTTACAAGTTGAGACAATGTTAGAAAACTGAGAACCTCTGAAGATAAAAGTATTGTTAGTGGCAATAATTTGCGGAGCACCCAACCTAAAGAAGATATCCTGCTCAAGATATTTAACGACATCAGCTGAGGTGGGATTAGGCATTGGACGTACGAGCACAGAACTGAAAACTAGTCAGCGGCGACCAAAAATTTTGTATTTCCTTTCTTCAATCTTAAAAAGGGGCGGATAAAGTCAGGAGAGATCCTTCGAAAAGGGAATTTAATATTTTTGTAAATGCCCATTAAGCCATCGCTAGCTATGTTTGGAGATTTCTAGTCACCACAAGTAAGACAGTTACGTACATGAAGTTTTGTAGATTTCATCATCTTAGGCAAATAGTAATATTAAAGTCTTCGAGACACCCATATATCCTGAAGTAGAATTAGCATGGAATTTCTGTAAAAGTTGCTGTCAATTAGGGGTAGCAGTTACAACTTTGCAATGTGACAGGTTAAAGTGAACATTAAGTTTAAGTTCTGCCATGTTTAAAAAGTGTGTCATTCTGAATAGCAAGTTGTGGTAGGTATCAGGAGTCTCGGTAACCTTAACTGCAAGATCAGGATATCATTGATCAGGTCGCAGATCCGATGACTCCATGAAGAAAACAAAACGAGAAAGTAAATAAGCACGAATATTTAAAGAACCTATTCTATGCTTGATGCTAAACTTGCACTGCCTTGACTGTAAATAGCATCTAACCAGACGACCAACAGGGCCTTTAAGGTTAGCCAGCTAAAGTAAGGCAACGTGATCAGTACAGACCATAGAGTGCGTACCCATAACGTAACATCGAAAATGCTTCCCTCGAAAAAGAAGTGCAAGGTATTCTTTTTCAGTAACTGAAAAGCGTCGCTAAACTTTGGTTAGCTTGCGACTGGCATAGCAGTTGGGTGCTTGTAACAATGATTTTTTATTAGAATTACAATGCTTATTATTGCATCATAAGTATCTGTTTCGATAGAAAACTTCTTTGAAAAATCTGGGGATAAAAAGACGGGTGCAAAACATCGTCGCTCTTTCGGAGTTTTGAGTGCGTGGTCATCCTTAAAAGTCCGACCTATAGGTTGTCCTTTTTTGGGGTAGTTATATGGGATGAAATAGGGGTACTGATAGTGGCGAACTATTTTATGTAGTGGTATTGAAGAACACTAAGCACGTGGCGCACTTAGGTATATGTCTTAGGGATTTTAGATTCGATAATCGCCTCGACCTTTTTGGATCAGTATATAGGCCATCGCGATGAACAACAAAACTACAAAACTACCGCATCTACTACAGCATATTCTACATTTCTGCGTCTATCGCGTAATTGTCCTGCTCTTCTGCGACCATCGTCGGCCTAAAGACAGAATCGGGACTCGTAAGAAAACACAACACGATTATAGTGACCATTCCAATTTGATCTGCCGTTACACCACTCAGCCAGATGTCGAGGTATTAGTGGGAGATATAACAATATGCGAAAGAAGCTTAAAGTCCCGTATTCTGCAATATATCGTTGCGATAGAGACTATTTGTTTTAAAGCTGTTGACCAAGCCTCCCCAATCGACCGTGTTGCCGCAATCCTCAAGTATTGGCCTTCCCGTGCTAAAGTGCTCTAAGTCAACGATATCAATGACGACAGTTCTGGATTTCTTTTCCAGACCACCTGGACCAACACTGTAACACTGTTGACACACCGCGTCGTAGGCGGTCGGAAATTTATCTGATTGAAAAATAGGCTTCCCGCATACCAACAATGCGCTCCCTTTTGAATTCACATTTGCTGTTGCTTATAACGCTATCTTCCTCTGCACGTTGTCTTACAACTATGCTTGGTTTTTTTAAGGAAATAAAGAATGAAACAAGCTGGCTGACAGAACTTTCAAATTGCTCAGCTGGCCAATAAACTTAAAGCAGCATGTTTGCAAACAATTTTTTCCACCTCTTATGTTGCATATTGTGTAATCGTCAGATCCAGTTATGGGTCTCACTTTTATGGTCATTGATGTGGCTTCTCTTTCTTTTTTTTTTCTCTGTATTTTCTGTCACTTGGTTGGAAGTTATGCTTGGTTTAACATTATAGTGAAGTATTTTGCCTAACAGTAGGTTTCTTATCTAAAGCTGTAATCAGTGACCTTTCTAAGCTACCAAATTACATATATTTTTAATCCTGCATCTTACTTAATTAATTGTTTTATAAAATTTTCAATATGTATATCCTCCAATAACTTCTTTGAGATGCATTGGCTCTTTATTGAAAACGGCTCTCTATTGAGCTATGCTCATCTAATTAACTTTGCGTGTTTATGTGTAACCATTCCCCACTACTGGTTTCTCTGTCGTCTTCCAATCATTATTTGACACACACACACTTTTGGTGTTATTTTTTGTACCGTTCTTTTCAAAGCATTTAGTTTTTGCTAAATATGTCAGTCATAATAATTTTGAAAATGCTCGTTATATTAATAAACATGTGAAGTGTGAATTATGGGTCTTTAGCCTTTAAATTAGCCCCCTGATAAAGTCTGTTTGGCTTTTCAAATTTAAGAGTGTAAAAAATTGTTAACATGCGAGATTTACAGATTTTAGACCACCTATTTTATCCCCCATATTGCACTTTTAATTGATAAAAACATGCATTTTCAGAAAAAAATTAAATTAAACCTGGAATGTATTTTTTTATAAACGTAGCTTAGACCTTATAGTGTATTACTACTTGATTGGTTAACATTGTACAGTATATTTATAATACAATAAGTTTATACTTGTGCTGTATTTTTCAACATAATTTAGTTAAGCTCATCCAAAAATATTTGACATTGACATTGGATGTATTTTATTCTCTAAAAGCTAACTCATTGATTTTTTAATTGCTCTAATAACTTCATAACAATTATCGTACCTCGTTTGTATCATTGATTCACTTCCATAACGCTTACATAATAAAGCTCTCCCTTTAGACTTAAAAAAAAAATTCTAAATAAATCGTACTTCTAACATATTCTCTTAAAAACTAAAAACTATTACAGTCCTAACAGAGCGTGTGTAGTTGCACGTATAGTTTCCTATAAAATTTCACCAGAGGTATATAAGGCTTGACGGCGCTTAGTGCGCAAGAAAATTAATTATCAGTATTACGATCCTGTTTTACTTTAAAAATCCAGGAATCTGGGGGAGATTCTAATCTAGTTTATGATAATGAGTTGAAGTTTGGGAAAGTTTTCATTCTTAATTTATTTATAAACACGGCAGCTGTTAAGTCAATTACGCCATCCCGTATCATAGCTTAACCACCAATTCTCCAGCAAGCTTGGAAGTCATCAAGGATGCGACCTTGTTTGGCTTTAGCTTATAGAGAATTTTAAGCAGTTTACCGTGGATTAGTAGTGCAATAAGACAGGATATGGTAAATCTAAAACACTGAAATATTCGTGACTTATTTATATTATTTCCATTTAGGCAAAATTCAACTTTTGATTACGTCAAACGGAATATCAAATAATCGTCAGTTTTCTTAAAATAGACCGCAACAGAAGTAAATTGTATCTTTGGTAAGAAATATTTGTTTTTTTTACAGCTTCATTAAAATTAAAGAATAAACATAAAAATGTTGTTTTATAAAACACACTTACATAGAGAAGTCCCAGCCTTACTGTATATGAAAGTAACTTTTTCTCATAAATGGCATATAAAACATAGTTGTTAAAAAAATGAAAGTTCAAGCTTTTTAATTAAATGGAAATTATGTATGGGCTAGTCCAAAAGTAAGTACACAGCAGCACCAAAATTATACAGTTCTGTTAAACATAGTTCAGTGAAAAAATTAAAATTAAAAGGGATATGATGTTATGTAAAGTGAGAAATTTTTATTGATATCTAGAAAAGTATTTGACGTAGTGCCTTTAAAATTGACACAGGTGAGTTTTTTATAGCGATATAAATAGCTACCTAATTACCAATCTGACGGATAGATGAAGCTGCTTGCGGTACCCTTCAATTCTTAAAAGAATTCATATATTTTTATTACCGACGGGAAACTTTTGATCATAAAATAGTATACGTTTGTATTTTCCTAACGTTAAAAGTACACTTATTGAATAACGCTTCTTCTCGAAAACTTGTGTGTGTGTGTTTTGTTTCTTTAACGTCGGCCTATTTCCGCGACTATGGCCAATCACCGACGCCAGGGAGCAGTTTCACCTCGTTATCCTGGAAATTTTGCCAAACCCCTGCTTTTCTGTATGAAGGTTAGGGATCTTCAACGTGCCCAACATCGCATGGACACAGGACCGACGGGTTTACGCCCCCTCCGAAGGGCGGAACGTTCAGACATTCGACTTGCTCAAATACAATGGCAGAATCTCGGTTGATGTTAATGTTACAGTTTGTACTGAAAAAGTGAAAGGAGTACCCTGGGAACGAACCCAGTACCCTTCGGTTCAGAGGCACACGTTTTTGCCCCTGAACCACCGAGGCTCTGTTCTCGAAATCTTTTCGATTTAAAAAGTAACTGCAACATATTCTTCGTAATAGTTTCCGATTCATATTGTATTTATCGCACAATAGGCGTCTCCCGTAAACAAATTTATTACTCGGCGCTTGGTGTCATAAGTTATTTTGGTAAGCTGTCGTACAAGATTGTTTAATATATGCCGCACTAAAATATATTTCTTACTAAAGAATAGTTAGTTATTAGCTTTACACGAAAGCAAATTTTAATGGCCTTAAATAAAGCATGAAGAAGTTATGCTCTAAAGCATTCACTCAGAAGACAACCTGATCACAGGTTATTTAAAAATATTAAGACCGATTCGGGAACCTCGTTGCTTCGTCTAAAACGCAATATTTCAGTCCATCCAATCAATATAGCTTACGGGCAAAAATAAGTGATTTTGGTTAGTATAGCAGATAATCCAGAAATTAGTTCAAGAGGAAAAACCTCAGCTGATAATATAAATAGATCATCGGTTTTGAGATGCTTTATGAGGTAGTTCTTTATCCATCACTTTACACCCGTACAAACTTTATTTCCAGTTGACCTTCCCTGTTCTCCCATCTGAACAGGGATATTTTAAGAAGATTCCCTTCAAGAAATCTGTAATAAATTTCAAGTCAGCCTGATTTTTAGAAAATAGGCGAATAATTCTCACCCACGCATTAATAGGGAGCTGGTGTTTATAACGTATTTCCTACACCGCATGTGGGTTTTCATAAGTCTATGGATGTAATTATTATGACAATTCGTTATGATATCCCTCATCAGTACAGAAAATCTGTGCAAAAAATTTGCATTCATCGAGACAAGACCATTCTTTGTCAAGAATCATCAGTTAAATATGTACATGCTAAATATAGTAGTGGACGAAAGATAATTTTTGGGAATCATTCAAACTATGGATTGGTTAATACATGATGTGTAAAAAACGAGACATCGTCCTATGGACGAAGAAAACTCCTACCGCCCCCTTAGCCTCGCATCGTTTCTCCTAAAGACCATGACGAAAGCATTATATCAACAGATTAGAAGCGAAACGCTAACACGAAAACAACAATCAGGTGGATAAATCCACATAAAACGTCATATATTGATTAGTAAGGTGGAGAGAAAAAACTTTTGTTTCTAAATAAGTAGCTCTCAGCGCATTCATTGACAACACATCATATCAATCCAAATGGGTCCTACAAGAAAGGGATGTTCCCCATTGTAAGATGGATTGAGTCAATACTGAAAAGCTGCGTTACTACAGCCACCGCAAATGAAACCAACGCAACAGTTACGACGGCGAAAGTTTGTCAAGGAGGAGTGCTATCGCTTCTGCTGTATACGTTTGTTAATAAACTTATGACTACATTAAGCGAGGCAGGATTTATAGTCCAAAAATATGCAGATGCTATTGCCATAACAGTAAAGGGCAGGCACAATGATGAAATATCCAGTCTAATGCAAGCAGCTCTAAATATAGTAAGCAACTGGCGTGAGACAAAGGGACTCAATGCCAATCTTCATTAAACAGTTGTCCCATTCACGTACAGAAGGAAACTAAATTTAAAAGCTCTCACTCTGAATTGAATGGAACACAGATCCAATTTTATAATGAAGTTATAATACTAATACAAATTGCAGAGCTAATCTATCTTGGATTAACGGGAGGTACTGCCCTACAGCTCCAATAGAGGCAATGCTAAATAATACTCCGTTGCAGATATGTGAAGAAGGAAGCAGCGCTAAGTGCCCTAAAACTATTTCAAGCAGATAAATTAAAACCAGGAGACATTGATGGCCACTTGAAGATCCCGAAAATTAATGCATTGGTGTCACTCGCTAAACCAACACACCAAATGCCAGCCAAACTGGACTTCATAATTCCATTTGTTGTAGTCATAAGTGACCACCAAGCATGGCACAGAGACAATACAACGCTGACAAACAACTCTGTATGGTATACAGGCGAGTCTACGAAATTGGAGGGAGCAGTACTGTGTATAAGAGGACCTAACTTTACACTCGCTAAGTCCCTAGGAAAAACTTCCACCATCTTGCAAGCAGGAATGCATGCTATAAATCTCTGTGTACAAGAATGGATACAAAGAAGACTTAGAAATATACGTCCTGTTAGTCAGGTGGTACTAAGGATTCTGAAATCTTTCAGAATCGAGTCTAAGCTGACCCGAGACTGCAAAAAAATCCTTGAAACATCTGGCTACGAAAAACAAAATAACTTTTATATGGGTACCAAGGCATCAAGGCATCAAAGCATTGAAGAGAATGAGGAAGCAGATAGTCTTGCAAAAATAGCAGCAACAAAACGATTCTATTATCCAGAGCCCTATCGTAGACTAACAAAAATCCACGTAAGAAATGAACTTGGCACTCGGGAGAGGAACCAAATGCTACCATACAAAAAAAAACGCCAGCCTGAAGACGAGCAAAACGGTTCATCACGATATCAACAAAGAAGTCTGAACTGTTGCTTGAATTGTACAGGAAGAACTTGAGAATAATCACAAGACTTTTCAGAGGACACTTAATGAAGATGGGTCAGGCGGCCAGTGAAAACTGCAGATACTACACTGAAACAGCCAAAACAACTTGCTTTGCGACTGAATGACGCAGTTCTACAAAAGTCTCAAATACCTTGGAGAGCTTCGGTGGTTCAGAGGTAAGAACATGTGCCTCTGAACCGAAGGGTAGTGGGTTCGATCCCAGGGTTC
Organism: Tillus elongatus; assembly: GCA_964006375.1. Taxonomy (NCBI): domain Eukaryota; kingdom Metazoa; phylum Arthropoda; class Insecta; order Coleoptera; family Cleridae; genus Tillus; species Tillus elongatus. The sequence goes on from OZ023269.1 coordinate 42,814,804, forward strand.
TCGTTTAACTTTTTCAGTACAAATTGCAACATTAACATCAACCGACGTTCTGTAATTGTATTTAAGCAAGTTTAATAATGTCTGCACGTTCCACCCCTTGTGGGGGGCGTAAATCCATCGGTCCCGTGTCCATGCCATGTTGGGCACGTTAAAGACCCCTACCCTCCTTACAGAAAGGCGGGGGTTCGGCATAATTTCAGGGATGGTCAGGTAAAACTGCTCCCTGGCGTCGGTGATTGGCCATAGTCGCGGAAATAGGCCGACGCTAAAGAAATAAAACACACACAAAACAAAAACAAAATAACTTGGAGGGGTGACCCCAACATCACAGGAAGTATGTAAAATGGCAGATAGTGGACTACACGAAGTCTGAATTTTTGGGCAACTATTAGGCAAAAGTCATGCACAAAATACCCACTGGGATCACAGCGTTGAGAGGACAAATGCCTATAAGACTCAATATATAATCTACAGATCTACAATGTGATGTGTAAACAATTTCTTACCGATTGTTGTAGAACTGTCTTTGATTTTGTTAAGTACCTGTTCCTCCATTTGAGAAGCAACTGCTTGTGGGTGCCTATTTACAACAGTACGTTTTTTAAGCCGCCAACGTTCACAAAGAGACTGACGTAAATGTCTACCTTCGATTGATGCAGGATAACGCGATCTGGGTAACGTTGTTTAAAAAGACTCCTGGCAACTAGTGCATTGCTTTCAGTAAGACCATAAACGAAGTGCAAATCTCTTGTTTCACTATCTGCATTTAAAGTAGAGTTATCCAAAAAGCACTAAAATAAAAAAAAGAAGTCATGCGCTAGATACGTATTTTGACAACGAAGTTGCCTACATCAATGACTGTCGCTAACTCCACGACAACGGTTGATGAAGACAACTTTATTTTCGAAATACGTATCTAGCGCAAATACTCTCTTATTATTTTGTAGTTTTTAGGGTGATTCTGCTTTCTGTGTTAGTTTCCATCCTCAGTCCCCAAGATCGATCTTTTACTATATGAGTAGTTATAGATTTGGAAGACCGTATGTTGTAAATAAAAACACCTTTACTGTATGAAATGACTTAAAGGATGTACAACGAGAACTAATGACGGTAATGTATAATTCTCGCAAATTCTTGACGTACAATTACCAAAAAAAGATATGGTAAGAAAAACAGAAAGAAGTATGTAGCTCTTATCAGTTTAAAATTAAAACTAAAGTGTACACAAACTGTAATGACTGGATTATCTGTATTTTGCAACATGGGATGTATATTTTACTTCACATAACATTCAAAGAAAAAATCAAGACTGCAAAACCTTTATGTGTTTGCCAAGCTTTAAAATACAATTTTCAAAACTGAAAATTTTTAAGCTCGTAAAATATATATAAACAACCATTAAATATCCTTTTGGGGATAACAGGTGATCAAATTAATTATTACAGAAAAACCGTGGACAGGGGTAAGGCACATAGAAATTTTTATTTTTATATTTTTCCAAATTTAAAAAAGAAATAAAAAATTATGCTTTAGCCCACAAAAGACTTTGAAATAAGTGTGAAGATAGTTCTTGTTTTTGCTTAAGTGGTCGTTCCGTTTTCTTAAGTAAGCTCTTTTAGATTTTTAAAAGTCAACTGATTTTTCATATAATTCTACAAACATTCACATGCTTAATTATTGACTGTTTTCACACCAAGCGATGTGAAATTTGATAAACTTCCATTAAACGGAAGCTCGAAAAATATAAATTCACAATTCTACTAGGCGTTGATTTCTCGAGCTCATTTTATATTTATCTAGGGAATTATCGCAGAAGATTCATTACTGATCAGCTTTCAATAAATATTTCACCAACATCGAACAGTAAGATAAAATTCTACTAGAAACATTCCGCTTGAATTCCAAATCACTGGAAATTCAATATGATGAAAAGTTATAGCTATTCAATTTGTTTTATAGGAGCTCTGAGATACTGGAATTTAGAGGGAGCAGCTTACCCTGTTCTACGCAGCGGTCATAAATTCTCACATATTACGTTGGAATATTCCAATTCGCAAAAAAAATACCTACATATTAATTCTTTCTCGTGGATTGTGTATGTTCTTTAAATGCAACGGTTATGTGTATCTAACTCTTATCATGTACAACCCATTTGTATCTTGTTTCCTTAACTTTGGCCTTTCCATTGACCATACACAATAGCTAGCGGCAGATTTACCTCACTAATCTAAAATTTTTGTAAGCAGGGCAGAGATAATTTGTGTGCCCAAGATCGTATAGCATACGTGAGCGACGGCTCGGCGAAACTTCTGAATGGCGGAAGGTGCAGAGTTTCTTAGACACAATGCTTCGACCCAATAATTTTTCTGTTTACTTTAGCCTCTATATCACCAGTTTGGCCAGGTTGTCCAAAACATTTCCATTTATTCTGCTTCTACTTTTTTACAGGTATATATCATTCCAATAACAGAAGGTTATTGTGTTGCCGAATATGACCAACAAATTTTGCCTTCTATCTTGCAATTTCTTTTAGCAAGCATCTCTCTTTTTGCAGGTCTTCGTATTTTTCTCTCTCCATATTGCTGAAGCTGCCAGTCTTCTTATGTTCTATTTACTCAAAGACCAGCTTTGCGCCCCAGAGATTATAATACTTGATGCGTATTACATGATCAACTTTTCTCTCGAGTCCAAGTTAAAACGCTTATTAGTAAGACTGTATCTGAGCGGTTAAATGTTTGTTTTGCCATATCGATCCACCTTTATAGTTTTTTTTAACACTTAACCTAATCCGAACTAATACGCTGAAGTACGCGAACATTTATATTTATTCAAATCATTGATCGCTTAAGTTTCTAACCATTTTTGCAGTTCCATTTTGACTTATACTTTAAAATACCATAACATACTATCCATTACACTGACCATCTTTTACAAATTTGTTTACGTCTCGCCTAACGGCAGTGTATTTACTCTTCATCTTTCATGCAATGGAACTGTTGTCCATTTGTTTTAAACAAAGTTCCCAACGAGAAGATCTCAACATTCGAATCGTCAAACACTTCGTCAGACTAACGTGAACTAGGTCCCCTTGAACCGATATCAGACAATACCTCAGAAAATAATGAACCAACTTTTGTAAAAGTCAGCACGCGTGTTCCTCTAGTAAATTCTGTTGGCGAGTTTATTAATCAGATCAGGTCAGGTCAGTTTGTATTAGTACCTGACCATATTTTCAGAAAAGTTGGTAGATTTCTTTAAGAAAATTTTTGTATCTTTTATAAGCAACAAGTTATTGTTGTATAATATAACTAGACACATTGCTTCAAGTTGCCGATTGCTAACGTAAATCCAAATCACATTTAATATTTAAATTCTACGTAGACCTGACGACCTTACCTTTTTAATTTAATTGGAAGTGATATTGTAGTGTAGCACAGTTTGCTCGGTCGGCGTAGTTAGCAGCATTGATTCCACCAGTGTTCAGTCTTGACTAGGTTTCTTAACGGTTATAATAGGTATAACCTCCATTCAATTCAAAAAATAATTAACTAGCTTCCACGTGAGTAATCCAGCTTATTAAATCCTTTTGTTTTGTCTTATTGTGTCAGCTGGCCAAAAATGCTTCTAGTTCGAGCCATTAAATCCCTATATGGTTGCAGTAAAGAATGTGTAAGAAGTAACTGAACGCAGGGTGATGCCCCCATGGTTATTAAAAATACTCGTGGACAAAAGTATAAGAGATGTCTGCTCGGAGACGAAAGGCATAAAAATGGATGCTTTTAAGGTAAGATTATTACTAAACGTTGATTATGCAGTACCACTTAGCGAATCTGAAGGAACCATGAAGCGGGTGTTAGATATACTAATGTTGGTAACAAATGAAATGAATCTATGTGTGAACGCATAGAAGACTTAAGTTATGCTGTTTGATAAAGGACCTGGAAAAAGTAGCTGCAGTCTCTTGATAAACCGTATTCTGGTTAAGAATGTAAAGGAGTTTAGATGGGAAGGCCGTTTTGTGCTGAAAGCTACGACCACTTTAGCTAGAAATGAGTGACCATTTAAAGTGGCCAAAGTCAACTGTACTATTTTGTTGTGAAAGTTGGGTGTGTCTGGCAGAAAAATTAATGCTGTCGGAATAACGACCAAGATAGCGTTAGACGAGCAGGGATCAACTTGCAATTAAATACGTTCTCAACGAATAATGTGGACAAGTCTATTGGAAGTAGATATTAATGTAGTAGGTATGGATGATTTGGGTACATATAAGCAGTGAATGATTATTTGGTGACAAGCAGAATTTATAGAGGGCATCTGGTTGGTAACAACGGCCGTGGGCTAGCCAGGAAAGCTTTGTCGGATGTTTTAGGCAATATATTAAAGAAAGATGTCGCAAATTTGCGTCACAAATTTGCGTAGTAGGAGAGCCCGCGTGTGGAGATGTACGAATGAAGACATATTGTTGGGAAATAAAATAGACTTTGTGATGTGCCTGTCTCTTAATGAAATGTCGTGATAGGTAGTAGCGGTAGGAGTTGTTATGTTTAGCTGATATAAGTGAAGATATTACATTGTGTTCAGTTTATTTGTTTCGTTTACTGTGTCACGATTTCAGTTTCACTCTACATAAAGCTGGTACAATAAAATTATCGACAAATATATCAAGCACCTACGATACAATATCGCTAAGTTATTATGTAAATAAATAAATGATTATTAATTGAAAAAAAATTAGGTTAAAGTTTATGTTGCTAATTTTACGTACTACATAGATTTTAAGAATTAGAAATTTTATTTTATTAGAATATAGAAATTCCCCTTTAAAAATTCTGCTGTTAGGAGGTAAAAAAATTTATACTACTTACATGTGTTTCATTGTTCAGAAATATTTATGGAAAAGTGCGTTACCTGCAACAAAAAAAGTAATGTAATGCTTCATTTAATTTAAACTAATCTACAAAGTAGACAAATTACAAACAAAAAAATGCAAATTGTATTTTAGGATGGCAATCAATTAATTTTGTTATAATAATCATAAAGAGAATTATAGTAGAAAGTCAATTTTTGTGAAGTTTACTTTTACTACTGTGTCACAGCGTGCTACAAGTAGTTTATTCTAGTTTATTGTGACAATTATAAATTGACTGTGGTTTATTTTAATAAATATGGCCGCAAATGCACACCTAAACTAAGCAATACCTGGGCCTTAATTGTCCCAATTTGTTTATGAATAAAGATAAAAATAGGTAATATTTCGTTGCCTTTAAAACCTTGGCTTTTGAAAAAGTAAGGCATTAACTATATATGTATATATATATATATATATATATATATATATATATATATATATATATATATATATATATATATATTATTAATCTATTTATTCATCAAGCTTTACAGTGTGTATGTACAAATATCTGTCATACTTCTGTGTGTATAATTTACACAATTTTTAATGGTAATTTACTAAATCAACTTCGAACAACTGAAAAATTGACAAACTAATTTTAACTTGCACAAATTTTACAGCTCAAATTCTAACCCATTTTTATTCCAGCTAATTCTTCCAATAAAACCAACATTTTCGCAAAAAATATATGTATATATATATATATATATATATATATATATATATATATATATATATATATATATATATATATATATATATGCATATATATATATATATATATATATATATATATATATATATATATATATATATATATATATATATATATATATATATATACTAGAAACGATTAATTCCTTAACCTTACTCATCTTGCTCGAAAATGTCTTCTGCGGTTATGAGTGCCTCAGGCCTATTATAGGTGCAACAACCCTCAGATCTTAGAGACACGACCAGATAAAACATAAAAGATGCCGGCTGCACTAGGGGCTGCCGAATTTGTATATTTTTTGGACTGATGCGTGGTGAATACCCAGCCTATATTTTAGCGATTTAAAAAAGTAAATAAGTGTCATTTTCCGTTAAGTAAGTTAAGTAGGAATTTACAACAAAGTTATTTGAAGTAAATTGTATTTGATGTGTCGTTTGAGTAAACAACACATCAAATATTATTAAATTTGAAAAGCATAAACACAAAAAGCATCTTGAAGTGGTCAAAGGCTTTTGGTTTGCTTGAAAATTTATGTTATACTAAAAATAGAGTAACTAGCACTGGACTTTCGAAAATTGTCTTGTTTACAAAACCATTATAGAAAACTCGGGACGCAGCAAGTGCGTTATGGTAGTGAATTTTCTTAAATATGTTTTTATTGCAAATATGTCTGTTTTCTTTTTATTTAAAAAAGCAGGCATCAATTTTGGTTACCAGTATAACCTATATAGTAAAAAGAATGTGCCATGTTTCATAAAAATAACTTTATGGTGTGAAAATGTACAAAAATTTCCAAAAGTAAACTTAAAGTGTTTCCGCAAAAACTCGTTTCTTGGTCAACCTTATAGGTTAATAGCAAATTGGGCTATTCAAATATGCAGCATTTAATCAAAATTCGCTACCATAACGCACTTGCTGCATCCAGAATTTCTTTTCTTACAAACATGCATTATATTTCAATGGAAAATGCAAAAATGCAATAACATAAGGCCTGTTTGATTAAAAAAATAACAAAATTTGTATCACCAATGACATACGGGCCACCCTATGATTGTAGAAATATTTTTTTAAGATGTAGCTCAAGACACCCTATAATAAATATATTTAAAAAAATTCATATCTTTTATAATAACGGATATATTGAACTTTATTGATTTTTTACGAAAATTCGACAAAAATTATATACCATTAAACGATAAACTCTATAGCTAAGGCTACTGCCAAGCATCAGAGAAAGAGTCTATTTTAAATGAATTTTCTGGAAATATTTTAGTAAAATGAAGGAGAATGACGGTTGAAACTAAGACTTCAGGGTTTGTAAAACATTCTTCTTGAGACATTTTCTTTCCATAGCCCGTACTAGAATCAAGTTCTTTGCCTAAATGTTGCCAATTTTTGACGTTTTAAATCGCAACTTTGACATTTTGAGGAAAATCCCAATAATTTTTTATTTAAATGCCTATAACTTTTTTGTCTTTTGATCTACATAGCTAAATTTTGGTATGTAGCTTACGTATAATGATATAAACCCGCGTACCAAATTTGGTTGCCCTTACTTTGTTAATTTTGGAGATATAATTTTTTTACAATTTTTTTGAAAGAAAAGTCAAAATTTTCCGGGAAAACCTTGGCCGATTTTCCTGGCTAACGAACTTATCCAAGCCATTTGTAAAAGGAAGCTACTCACCAAATTTAATCAAAATCGGCCCATAATTTTTTGAGTTATCGGTGTGATACATATATATATATATATATATATATATATATATATATATATATATATATATATATATATATATATATATATATATATATATATATATATATATATATATATATATATATATATATATATATATATATATATATATATATATATATAAACATATAAAAATTGAAACTGACCCCGGATATGTGTTCTGGGGGGCCTAATTAGCGCTCATTTGAAGAAATTTTTTCAAAATTCAAAAGTCGGGATCTCCTTATTAGTGAATTTTTTTTAAGAAAATTCACTAATAAACACACCGGTCGCAATTTATAAATACTTGATTTCAGAAAATAATAAAAGCTAGCTAACGTAACACTGCTGCAGCCCATTCAGAGAGACTTTCTCGCTCGGCATATGGTCAAGTGAATTTTTTTTTAAATTAGTATATTAGGCAAAAAGTCACCCAAAACGTAATATTCGTGTTTTTTGAACTTTACTACAAAATAGATGCTTTATAAAAATTGTTATACCATTAACCAAGACACCATTTTGCAAAAATGAAAATAAAAACATAGGAGGATCTCAAAGTAGTCCTATCAGGCTGATTTTTCAACTAAAATATTGGACAGATATAAGTACTGTATATAGCAAAACTAAAAGGCAAGGTTTTCTGAAATTATCATATTTACAAAATCGGTCTAGGTATATCTCATATTTCCAAAATAGTTCTAGATCTAAACATATTGGCCGCTTTTTTAAAATGTTTCAGGTGAGCAAAAAAATGACGAATAACTCAAAATCTTTTAAAATTTACTCGAAATTACTTTCCTTCTTCATATTTGATCCCACGGCAACAGTAAATTGTTTTTAAATAAAAATTGTCCGCCATTTTTAACTGAGCAAGCTTCGCAAAATAAGTTATATTTAAAATTTTTAAAAGTAATTAAAAAACAAACTTCATATACCAAATTAAGAAAATGAATAACATAGGTACTATACTATTTTCAAAAATTTTGAAGAAACAAAAGTCCGGACGCAGCAAGTGCGTTATTGTAGTGAATTTTCATAGAAATGATCTGGCACAAAATATTGTTTTATAACTTTTTTCCTTTTAACATTGAAATATAAGTTTTTGTATATAGTTTTCTTTTAATATCGTAAACTTACGTACCAAATTTGGTTTCCATAGCTTTTATATTTTTTGAGATAAATTTTTTTCGGAAAGGAAACCTAAAATTTTCCCGGAAAACCTGGTTCAATTTTCCTGGATGACGAAATTATCTAAGCCACTTACAAAAGAAAGGTACGTGCTAAATTTTATCGAAATCGGTTCATTCTTTTTTGAGTTATCCGTGTGATACATTTTTTTTTTCAAAATTCTAAAATCGGGATCTCCCGATCAGTGAATTTTTTCTGAGAAAATTCACTAACAAGAAAGCATCTTTAAGCGAACCGACCCCGCTAGATTGTAAACCACTCTATTTCATTGCTACAACAATTACATGTAGCAAAGCAAATATTATTAGTTAAAGGCGTTCTAAAGTTTTAATGTTCATAAAATTGTTCGAGATACAAATATGTAGGCCGACATTTTGAAGTACTTCAGCTTAGCGAAAAAAATTATTGAGATATTACAAGACAGACTATATATTTACGTTTCTCAAAATTATTTACAAAACATACTCTATGCATTTATATTTAAAATTAACAACAAAAAGATTAAATCTTTGAAAAAAAAAACAAGCATAGAAGCGTTTGGAAGTTAAGCGATAAGGCCTCGGTGGTCCAGTGATAAGAACGTATACCTTTTAACCAAATAGTATAGGGTCCTATTCCCATTTGGGTGACCCTTTCACTTTTTTTTAGTATAAACTGCAAAATTAACATGAACCGAGTGTGTGGCATTTTGTTTGAGCACCTTGGAGGGGGAAAAATCTGTCAGTCCCGTGTACAATGAGATGTTCGGCACATTAAGCACGTTCTGCATTATCACATTTTCTTAATAGACTTGAGAACAAGTTCTAAAAAAAGACCACATACTATAAAATTATTTTCTGTTTCGAGCCCAGGTCAGAACAAGAACTCTCCTCTGGTTTAATTTGATTGGCGTTGAGAATTTACTCATTTGGCCACAGCTCTGCTCTGATATTTACACGTTTATCTGATGTACAAAACATTATCTTCCAAGAAACATACCATATTTTTTTTACTAGAAAGCATAGTTTCACCCCAGCAGTAATTTTATTCGGACGTTCTGGAAAGATAATAAAAAGGAAGAAATAATATATCTTCCCGCAAAACACGTAGTGGCGTATCTCATATTTTATTATTTTCAGGAGAAGCATTGGAAGTTTTAGAGTGGCTTTGCTGGGCTACTCCTCTCAAACGCTAAAAAAATAATATTAAATGAGATACGTCACCTCGTGAAAATTGTGATTTTTAGTTCAAGGTATACATGACCACCTACGACATAGAGATTATTCCCATTTAAGTACAGAAATAAAAGATAACCTTGCACCCTTAGTTGGTACAGGAGGTCTATTCCAAAGAAAAGTTTATTCATAAAAACAAAATGTAAACTTCACAATAAAAACCAAACTTAGCCTTAAAAAATTGAATTCATATTACTAGAAACAATAATTAAACTTAATCATCGCTCTATGGAAGTGGGTTTTTTCTTGAGATCCAAAAATTAGGTCCTAATAGTTTTTTATGTTTATCTTGTTTGGTTCTTGATTTAGACAATGTAGCCTGACATACTTAAAATTTTGCTTTTGTCGCTTCAGTTATATTGTCCTATAGTCTTCTTGACGATGACTAGTGGATTTTTACGCCTGGCCAATCTAAAAGTAGTATGCAATTGTGAGAGCACGAAGAGGTCTCCAGCATGTAAATATGCATGTGCAAATAATTTATGTGTGTGTGTTTCGTTTCTTTAAAGTCGGCCTATTTCCGAGACTATGGCCAATCACCGACGCCCGGGAGCAGTTTCACCTCACTATCCTGGAAATTTTGCTGAACCCCTGCCTTTCTGTAAGGAGGGTAGGGATCTTTAACGTGCCCAACATTGCATGGACACGGGACTGGCGGCTTTACGCCCCCTCCGAAGGGCGGAACCTGCAGACACCCAACTTGCTCAAATACAATGCCAGAACCTCGGTTAATGTTAACGTTACAGTTTGTAATGAAACAGTGAAAGGAGTACCCTGGGATCGAACCCAGCACCTATCGGTTCAGACGCACACGTTCTTACCCCTGAACCACCGATGTTCTTCAAATAATTTATATCTCTCTTCATCAGTAAAAAAGCTACACAAGAAGTAAATCACGAATAGGCGTAAATCGACATGACTATTTATAAAGAACAACATTAATTTAAACTTAGATTCGTGAAGCAAATTATGGAAATACTTGTTAAAATGTGGTGATTCCAGTGATGTCACTACAGGCTATTAACAGACAATCCAAACTTAACGCATTAGTTTTTGAGTTATCGGTGTATTTACGTGCTCCATTAAATGGTGAGTTTTTCAGTTATGTGCTTTAGACTTGAGTTATCAAAATTTCCACCTCGTTAAACTTAAAAAAGTTCGGGACGCAGCCAGTTCGTTATGGTAGTGAGTTTTCATTAAATGATTCAAATTTGAATAACTCAATTTTCGTTAAGCTTAGAAAGCTGAATTTCGTTATGTAGTAAGGTCTTTCCACCAATATATATATATATATATATATATATATATATATATATATATATATATATATATATATATATATATATATATATATATATATATATAGGTCTTTCAGAAATAAACATATCCTCCAAATTTCGAAAAAAAAAACTCAAAATTTTCCTGGAAAACCTTGTTCAATTTTCTGGGCTAACGAACTTGTCCAAGCCATTAATAAAATAAAGGTACTCGCCGAGTTTCATCCAAATCGGTTGATTATTTTTTGAATTATAGGTTGAATATATACATATATATATATATATATATATATATATATATATATATATATATATATATATATATATATATATATATATATATATATATATATATATATATATATATATATATATATATATACAAATTTGTTATAATATAGTTAATTAAAGGTTGAAGCGGTTAAGCAATTTTACTACACATTTACCAAATTTCAATTGCGTTATAATAATAGAGGTTAATTTCCGTTACATAGAATAAGCGAAAAATAATTAAATTTTGCAACCAAATGTTTGATCATCATGAAACTAGTAGGCAATTATTAATTAGCTACATAAAATATAACAAACTAGTAGAAAAAACGACGTGCGTGCATAAATGGTGGGTTACAATCAATCAGCTTAAAGCTTGCCATGATAAATATTTATGCTGGAATAAAAGGAGTAGTAATTAGTTTTTTGTGAATTTTCGAAGAAACAATTATCTCAATGAGCGCGAACTGAGACTTGTAAAACGCACATTCGGGATCAATTTAAATTACACTTATATATATATATATATATATATATATATATATATATATATATATATATATATATATCTATATATATATATATATATATATATATATATATATATATATATATATATATATATATATATATATATATATATATATATAAACATCTAAAAATTGAAACTGGCCTGACCTGACCTCGGATATGAATTCTGGGGGCCCTAGTTCGCGCTCATTTGAAAAACTTTTTGCAAAGTCTCACCATCGAAACCTCTCTATTAATATTTTTTTTTTAAATAAAAATTCAATAAAACGTGAAGCAGCTAAGCTGTTCATTCTGGACAAATAGCATTAATTCAACTAGCAGATTGTTTCAACTATTTTGATATCAAACCAAAAAAGTATTAATGGGTTAAATTGGGAAAACACAATACAAGGAGAAGCATTTGTTGGTTTGTAAAGCTCACCTTAAATGAAGAACTATGTCCGCTGGAACAATACCAACCTATTTGTCAGCCTACCTTTTAAAAAGTGATTAAATGTATTTACCAGTTTTCCTTACTTGTCTTGCACGAAAGCCACTGTAAGACGTTACCTAAAAGTTACTTTTTTATTTTTAAGAAAGCGTTTACCAAGTTTACGCTCACTTTTTTCAAGATTTCGTATAACCCAACACGATGTAAGTTCTCCGGGAGACACTATTATGAATGTGTTGCAAATTCGCAAAGTTCATACTTATTTAGAATCCTTTTAACTTCCAATTTATGTGCTGCTAGTTGCTGGGTTTTTAAGTCGTCAACTAAATTTGCATCGTGCATCTCGTTTAGCATAATCCGGTTTCATGTAGAGCAAATAACTTGAGTCAAGCTTCTTTTATATTTCCACTTATTAGATTTCCTTAAATGTTTAGAATGAAAGTCAGGTTGCACTAAACTCCAGGCGATTACTAACAAGGGCAAGTTAAACGTTATGTATAAACAAAAAAGTTCGGGACGCAGCAAGTGCGCTATGGTAGTGAATTTTCATTAGCTGCTTTAAATTTGAATAACTCAATTTTCTATGACCTGAAAAAGCTGAATTTTGTAGGAAGACCTTTCCCAGTGCAATATATTCACCAAATTTTATTTAAATAGCTTTGTAATATATATATATATATATATATATATATATATATATATATATATATATATATATATATATGTATATATATATATATATATATATATATATATATATATATATATATATATATATATATATATATATATAAACATATAAAAATTGAAATTCTTGGAGTCCTACTTCACGCTTATTTGAAATTTTTTTTCAAAGTCTCACCATGGATAAACAAACATGCCCAGGTGTATAACTTCGAATGGTCTAGAGGCGATCAAAAGTCCTTGAAATGGAGGTTTATACGGGTCGGATTCATATTTTGCTTAGAGACATACATCACATTTATTAATAAAATTGTTAATCTGGATTTTCATGTTGGGCCAATAAAATTTTGTTTTTAATTGTGCGTACCTCTTGTTAATGCCGTTGTGGTTTTGTTCGTGATAGTCCTGGATTGTTCCCTTTTGTTCTGTAATTTTAGTTACGTCTTGTAAGCGTTTGGTAAATTTAATTATTTTGACGGAACTATTAAAAACTAGATGCTACTGTTCTAAAATAGTGTTCCAGTTGTGGGTCCAAGAACAATATATCGTAATTATGATTAGGGTTAATGTAAGATTTTAAAAAGTCATTCATGTGTTGTAACTCGTGTTGCCTTTGTATATGTACTCTGTGGAATTTATTCTTAAATAAATTGTCTGTCTTTGTTTCACCAAGAGGGCCATAATAGATAATTATCTAATGTTTACAGTGATTTAAAGGTTTTTCTGAGAGAGGCATATCAAAAATGGGCTTTTAGAAAGAGGTGTGTTGAGTTTGTGAGTCCGAAAGTAGTTCGTCTTCTTGGTGTTAATACTTAGCTACCTAAGAGCGTGTTCGATTAATACTCTAAGCTCTGATGTATGTGAGTTATTAAAAATTTATGCCAGATCATCGTCGTCTTGAATTGCGTTGATTTCGACACGAGATAAAGCATCGGCTACTACGTTTTCTTTGTCACTCTTATACTTAATTTTGTAGTCGAACTATTCTAATTTTAAACGCTATTTCACTAGACGTGAGTTTGGCGCTTTAATAGAAAATAACCACACAAGTGGCTGATGGTAGGTTTCTATCGTGAATTTATTGCCAAAAAGCTAGGACCTAAAGTGTTTAGTATTTTTACTATTGACAGAAGTTCTTTGTCAATTTTTAAGTAGTTTCTCTCTACAGAACTTAGGGTACGACTATAAAAACCTATAGGCTTGTCATTTCGTGACAAGACACCTCCTACAGTAATATTACTAGCGTCCGTGGTCAATTGAAAACTGTTTGTAAAATCTGGATATATTAATATAGGTGAGTATTAATAAGCTCTTTTCCTTGTTTAAAAACATTTCTGTATTTTGTATTTTTAATATGAATTTTTGAATATTTCTTGAGGCATTTGGTTAAGAAAATACGATTTTTCCGAAATTTTTTATAAGGCGCCGGTAATAGCCCATCAAACTGAGAAATGACTATTTCTTTTTGGAGTTTTGGTATCGAGTGATTTTGTATGGCTTTAATTTTCCTCGGGTTAGGTCGGATTCCTTTGGTTGTGATCACCTGTGCCAGAAACTCGACTTCTTTACGGAGGAATTCAGACTTATCTAGTGGTTCCTTGAGGTTAACTTCTTGTTATTTTGAAAACTTTTGTTTTAAGGGTACCAAATGTTCTTGTAAGGATTTAGAAAAAATGACAATGTAGGAATTCCCTGAGGACATTATCCATTACCCGCTGGAAAGTACTGGGAGAATTACATAACCCAAAGGGCATGCGCACATATTCGTAGTGCCCGTTGTTAACACTAAAAGCAGTTTTCTCTATACTGTTTTTACCTAGTTCAATTTGGTGAAAACCTTGAGCCAAATCAAGTGTAGTGAAGTACAGGAATTTGCCTACGCTATCGAGTATCACGTCTATTCGAGGTAAGAGATATTTATCGTTAATGGTTTCTTTGTTTAGTTTCCGATAATCAATAACTAAATGCCGTTTACCTTTTCCTGATTGGTCCATACGTTTAGGCATGATCCATACAGGGGATCCATAGAGACAGTCTGATAATTTTATTACCTAATAGTTGCCTTATTTGGTTTTAAATCTCTATTTTGGGATTATAGGGATATCTATAAAATTTTAAATGTACTGGTTCATCATCTTTCGGTCTTATATCATATTTAACAAAATTGGTGAACGTAAGGTCACTATTTTCATTACTGAATTTGTTGTACTTATGCCATAAAGAAAATAACTTTAATTTCTCCTCGATTTTAAGATGTTCTACTCTTAATTGTTTTAAAATGGTAGGTTGCTCTGGCGCTATCGGTTCGTTTAAGTCATAATAGTTTTGTAGTGACTTTGATCCGTTCATTAATGTAGACTTCGACGTTGTCAAATGTATTTTTTGCAATGGGAATTGTACAAATGCCAGAATGAGAAGTATCTATAGTTTTATATACGGTTACAGTGTTGTCAGACAGTTGGGGAATCAGAACAGCTCCATTTTCTATGTTAACCGGAATTCTAATATTATTTACACATACTTGTTTGAAGGGGTTAAAATTTTGAAGATTAAGTGCGGAATCAAATGGGATCTCTATCTTGCCTAATGTTATAGTTCGTGTTTCGTAATTGATATTTGCTTTTAGTTTTTTAAAACGGGCTGAACCAACCAATTCGTCGAAGCGATCATGCTATTGCAAAACAGAAATCAAAGGGGAATTTAATGCCATATTCTTGCAATATGGGGAATTTAAGGTTTTCAATGCCGCTAGAAATTTTGCCAGCGGATTTCATGGCAAAGGGTTGTTGGTAAATATATTCGTTGAAAAATCCAGAAGCCTGACCTGGATTCATGATGCTATCAGACGCACCACTGTCAATGAAAATTTGCAGGCCTAAAGAACGAAGACAGAAAAGGGTAATTTAGGCTCCATAGCAATATTGTTAAGGTCTATTTTTATTGTGTTTCCTAGGCCGTATCGTGAAAATCCTGGTTTAAACCATATTGCTCCTCTGATTCATTAAGTTCCTCATTATAAGAGTTTTCATTAGGTTAATATTCATCATCATCCTGATGCTTGATTAGTTTTTTCCGAAGGCTTGAGAGGTAGTGGGGTAATTTCTCTGTTGAGGAATTGGCCTTAAATTTGAAATAGGTCGGTTTTCAAATAGTTGTCGAAATGTCGACTGTTGGTTATAATTTCATTGGGGCATTCTCTGAAAATTGGGGTAGAAATCATTTACCCTCCTACTAACCATGAGTGGTTTTTTTGGCTGATGATTTTTTATTGCTCTGACTGAAGTAAGCTTTATCTTTATCCTTAATTACTTCCAAGAAATTTACTTGCATCTGCTCGTTACCGATGCGGTGGCATTCGAGCAGTGGCGTTTTTAACTTCAGGATATTTAGGAGAACCAAGTGGCTCTGATAGGGTTCAGCGATACCAGTTTTAAAAGCAGTAACTGCCTCTGTTTCGTGTTGTTTTATATAAACTTTTGTCATATCGTCTAAGGTTTGTAGGGAAATGTGTTCGTTTAACATTTTTAACTTGTCCTGTATAACGTTATAAAAGTCAGTGACCGTATGGGTTTTGCGCATTTTGCATGTAACTAGCTCGTAAGTCTGTCATTAAGAGGTCTTCGGATCTAGGGTTTGTATATTGGGCCTTAGGTGCGTTTTATATTTTTTTCCAGGTGATATTATCTAGTTTTATGAGCATGTGTCTAGCTTCACTTGTGATTTTGCATTTAATGAACTCAATGATCATGCGGTTACAATGCAAGTCGTCAAAAATGTTGCCTTGTCTTTTGTACCATAAAATGTAATTTCGGCATTGATTTAAGAAATAGGATAACTGTTTTTGTCCACCATGGTACTCAGGAATCATGGATGAAGCCTGGCAGATTTGGGTGATAGAGGATTCTGACATGTGTGAAATCGGAGTTAAAATAGGTGAATCAGTATCTATATTTGGCAAGATTATTTTTGAAATTTGTGCAAATATTATGGGAGACCTTTCACGAAAGTTCATGTGACGTATTAGTTACTCTTTTTTAAAGTTTAATTCTAGAGTAACAAGGGTAGTTTTTATAGGTAAATAGACGAGTAAAATTTTGTAAAACAATAGAATAAAAATCAGCTCTTAAAAATAAATAAATAAATAAGTATAAGGGTAATCAATAACCTATAATTAAAAGAATAAATACAGCCAGAATAAATTACTATAATTAGACGAAATAGTTACATTTCTACGCTATAATTTGTTTAAACATTGCCTTTATAAATGTGTACGTAAAGCGTTTATTTTTAATTACAGTGAATAATCATACGAGTTTGTTAGTGAAATTGTTTATTAAAACGTTTAGTATTAATGAAAGTCGATATTTCACAACGCTAAAAATATTGTTAACTTGCTTATTGATTCCAAAAAATATTAACAAGAATCCTGCTTAGTTTTTTCGTGTTATTTCAAAAGAATAACTTTGAAAACACAATAAAATACTTTTTAATTATAATAAGTGTTATGAAAAATAACATTTTAATACTACCAATAATTATGATGCATTTACAAAAATAAATAAAATGCAGTGAAATACTTTTTGTTATAATAAGTATTACGAAAGAAAAATTTTGTGAATACTATTAATTAGATATTTTGCATCTACGAAAAATAAATTATGTAGATACATACAAAAAATACGCAATTGCATTGGAAAGTGAGAGAAAACGGATTGACTTACAGAAGGGAAACTTCCTTGTTGGTTATCTTTGGCTTTTCTTACAACGCCTTGATCTTTCTTCTCGAATTTTGAGTTCTTTGTTCTAGCACAAACGTTCAAAAACGACCGACAATTATGTGAAGTTTTTACTGTTGCCAAAAAGTTGTTACTGGATATTGTTCACGCAGCGCCAGATAAATAATGTACTTTTGGCTTCGTGATTAAAAATAATTTATTTAAAACCAAAAGTACATAAAATAATGAAATGATTAATTACAAGTAGATATTAGCGACCAATAGATGTTACCTATGACAATAACAAGTAAAGAATAGCCCTCAATCTAACATTAGTGTTACTTATAAACTAGGATTGACCACGGTGCGGTTTCCAATTGAACTCCGTAACCGCTGGGGGTCGATGTCTTGCTGAGTGGACGATATCAAAATAGATATCGTGGTAATTGTCTTATCGCAATCGGCTATTAGGCAACTTAATTATACACACACACATACTCCGTTAAATGCAGAATATTTTTTATTATACCCACAAGTTTACAGTTATAGATCAGCATATTTTCAAAGGAATTACAAAAAGTTAGGTTATTTCTAAAAAATTTCGAAACGTGTTAGATGCAAAAGTTGTTTATTTTCCACAAGTCTACCAAATTTTAGGGACTTTGGAAAACCTTTATTACTCCAAGTCTTCTTAACGTTGCAATTTATTGCTCATTCAAATTTTTTAAAATCCGAAAACAAACACACACACACGCATATATATATATATATATATATATACAGGGTGTGCCACGTAGACCCTCCATTAGTCGTTTCTGAAGTACGGCTTACAATTGAATTTTGAAAATTCACGCACGTGGGTTTCCTATGGGACTTCCGGTTATACTGGAAGTGGACGTCAACTTTCTTATTTCAAATTGAAGATGTTTTTTTTTATTACGGATCTAGATTGCTCGTCAAATTTTATGGTGGGTTTTACAAACATATTATGTCATTTTTCTCAACTATTTTCGAGATTTTAGGCTTTTTTCAAAAATTTATTTAAAAATATTGTCACATTTACACACCTGTATATCTCTTACATTTTAACCCGAAGAGTTGAAATTTTAAAATGCAAATTGTAGAATGCCACAAAATATTTGGAATTTACTATAGCTAGTACAAGTTAGACAAGGTGTCCGAAATAGACCGGTCAATCGTAACAACTTTAAAACCTAATAACTCTTATTTTAAATAGAACACCTATATTTTTATAAAGTTAGTTAAAGTACTTTTTATTCTTATTTCGATTGATATTAGCATTTCCTATACCTAGGTAAAAGGTAAAGGTAAGATGCTTACTGGCAATTAGGCCATTGCTGACCCTTTTTGCTCATCTACTACCCTCCACCTTGAGCTCGACCTCAACGACGACAGTGATTTTGAAAAATCATCCGGCGCCGGTGAGACTCGAACCGTCGTCCCCCGAGTCCGTATTGGAAAGTCTGAATCGACTTTCCCGCACGGCCACGGAGGCGCTTCCTATACCTAAGTCCCACGGATTTAAAGATATTTAAGAATCATTTGCGATAAGAAATAATTATTAGTCAGTTTACCTGGTTGCCTGCGAGATGAAAATTTTAAACGTCATTTTCCGACATAAGTAAAATATGCGACGACTTTTGAATATAACTTTTATTTGCGAGGAGTATAATCGAACAGAAGATGTCGTGTGGTTGCAAAGAGATTTCCACATAAACACAGCTCAACCCGTTACATGATCAGAATACTACTAAAAAACTTCTACGAATGGAGTGTTTCGTCCAAAATTTCATAAGAGTAAAGCATTATTAGGGAACAAAGAGATTTGTGTGTTCTCACTTAACAAAAATGTTCGAAATTTGCAACGTTCACTTCGAGGCATATTTGCGATAAGAAATAATTATCAGTCAGTTTATCAGGTTGCGTAAAAGATGAAAATTTTAAACGTCATGTTTTACCAGTAAACTTAATGGTTGTACTGTAAAGTACGTTTTTCAATTGTATTTCAATAAAAGAGAGTATTTTCCACAATAATGGCACACTTCAATTACTCAAGCGATGACTTTTTGAATTTAATCATTATTTACGGGGAGTGTGATCGAATTGTTAGCAGAGCATGTCGTGTGTTTGCAGACATTTCCAGATAGACATAGACCAACTGCTAACATGATCAGAATACTGTTGAAAAATTGTTCTGAAAATGGAACTTTTCGTTCAGATTGTAATAATAATAAACCGCTATTGGACAATGAAGAGACACAAATAAATGTTTTAGCATTTTTTACTGCTTATCCGCATGCGTCAATCAGAGACTGCACTATAAATTTGCATCTTTCAAGAGGAACAATTCACAGAATTCTAAAAAATAACAAATGGACACCATTTTCGTTCACTTTAATACACCATGATAATACACAAATCTCTTTGTTCCCTAATATTGCTTTACTCTTATGAAATTTTGGACGAAACACTCTATTCTTAGAAATGTTTAGTAGTATTCTGATCATGTAACGAGTTGATCTGTGTTTATGTGGAAATCTCGTTGCAACCACACGATATCTTCTGTTAATAGTTCGATGATTTTCCTCGTAAGGGAAAGTTATATTCAAAAGTCGTCGCATATTTTACTTATGTCGGAAGATGACGTTTAAAATTTTCTTCATCTAGGCAACCTGATAAACTGACTAATAATTAATTCTTAACGCAAATAATGTTTAAATATCTTCAAATCAGTGGGACTTAGGTATAGGGAATGCTGACGCCAATCGAAAGAACAATTAAAAGTACATAAACTAACGTTATAAAATATACGATGTTCTATTAAAAATAAGAGAGTTATTAGGTTATGAATTTGTCACGATTGACCGGTCTATTTCGGACACCCTGTCTAACTTGTACTAGCTTTAATAAATTCCAAATATTTTGTGGCATTTTAGAATTTGCACTTTAAAATTTCAACTCTTCAGGTTGAAAAATAGGAGAGATACAGGTGTGTAAATGTGACCATGTTATAAAAGAAATTTTTGAAAAAAGGCATATATCTCAAAAATGGTTGAGAAAAATGACATCATATGTTAGTAAGACCTACTATAAAATTTGACAAGCAATCTTGATCCGTAATACAATGCATCATCTTCCATTTGAAATAATAAAGTTGACGTCTACTTCCGGTATAACTGGAAGTCCCATACTAACGTCAATATTTTCAGTGAACTAAAAATTATGAGAAACCTACGTGCGTGAATTTTCAGAATTCAATTCTGAACTGTACTCCAGAAACGGCTAATGGAAGGTCTACGTGGGACAGCCTGTATATTTATATATTTATATATATATATATATATATATATATATATATATATATATATATATATATATATATATATATATATATATATATATATATATATATAAGTAGACCTAACCTATATTATATTTACGCCCAAGTTTGAAACTCCTTTTTTTCTTGGACTCGGTTAATAAATAACAAACTATTTTTTCCGTGAGAGCAGACATGTTTTATGAGAATTAGTTGAACACAAATGTCAAGTTGATTTTTGTGATTCAAGAGTTCGAGAGTAGCGTAACATAATACGAAAGAGACATTCTGTTTATACGTTTCTATAAATCAGTTTTGCGCTCTAATCATTTTTCTCAGGGTTGGCAGCATTGTCATAAATAGCATGAAAACACACTATTGATGACTTCTAATTCTTTCACGGATGATTGGTATTATTCGAGTTCCCTGACCTGTTGTTTACTGCACGTTTAGATGGCAGCTTTTGTTGATATATAAATGTTGTCTCACATAAAAGAAGCTCCTACAATAGGTCTTGTTGCTCCTGTTCCTTCCTATATGCCAAACTTCAATACAAGCATTGATCGCTTCATCAAGCTGTTCTGTATCGTGTGCTTTCATACAGTGAATATTTTATTTCTTTATGATACACACATTAAAGCAATCTGTCGATAGGTGTTTGTACATGGAAGCGATGATTACGTGTTTTTAAGCTGCGATAGAATTTGCTACCTAGGCCATTTGCTGATAAAATATCAGCACTAGAGTTTTACCTTTCGAATTTATCAATAAGAGACTATCAATAAAGGCTCTATTATTCTTTTCTTGGTACAAACACAATATACGTTGAAAACCTATAGTTGTTGCCAAAGAAGCAGCTTTTTTATATTATCTGTGTATTTTAAAGTGTTGACGCAGCCAATGCCTAATGGTAACAGATTTTCATCAAAATGTTTACATTAAAAAAGACTGAATTGAAGATTTCTTATTGAAATTTAACATTTCTGGAGGCAGAAAGTGCGTTACTATTGTGCGTTGTCACAACATCTAACAATACATGCCATAGAATATATAAATGGATGAAATGGATTTTTATGATATTAATATTCTCACAAATGAAAAGAACTAATTAAGAGATATTTTTTGGAAATGTGTTTTATTAATTAAGAAGGCAATACTATTAATAAAAGGACGTCCACAAAAAGTTAATATAATTGTTTCTAATTTCCTTTCGTTCGACAGAAATCAAAATTTAGATGGTTACTCTAACTGTAATATTTTATATTTTTTTAAGAAATATGTAGTTTATTAAAGACAGGGCCTATACGTTTCTAAGACATCATGAACTTGACTGTTGTGTCACATGATGACTGTGGACTCCTATCTTAAATGGCTTGAGATTATACGTCTTCGAACATATGTCTGCCGGAAGGACAATCCAAAGCTTAGATGTGCTAGGAGGGAACGAGGATTCATCACGAACCATTCAAGAAGTGGGTAATTTAATACCCAGAGCGTTCATTTTTCAACTAAAACGAGTCTTGTGATTGGATGTTGCAAGCGGAGGTACCCACGAAGCAATTTCTGAGGTAAAACTCATATAAGGGGTACAGCTAGTTACTCAGTATAATCTTAGAGGGATCAACTTCTGTTTAAGGCAGCACTACAGACGTGAGAACAAAATTCAAACAGTTGACGTATCTGTGTTCTTAACCCCAAAGAGCAACGCAAGATATTTTCCTTCTGCTTTTGTAACACTGAAAATGACAGCAAAGATCATTTGCAACAGTTGTGCCCAAAGTACAGGGTGAGGACTTGTATTTCCGAGCCATCCAAACATCTGTAGGTCACTCCTCCTAGAAGAGGCACAATTATTTGATTATCAAACATTTAACATAACCAAATTTGCAGAGCCCCTGGGAATCATAGAGGATTTATCATTTATGACGGGGGTTATTTAGACACTCATACATAAGGTGTTAGATGCAGATATTGGCCTAATCGCTTTCATCAGCGAAGCTGTGAATGGGATTGTTGCTTGATAAAAAAGGGTCATTTGTATACAAAAAAGCTTGGAGGTCAAAGAAAAACTCTGAAGAACACACATATTAATTTATAGTTTATCTGTTGAAACACCATCGATAACAATATGCAAGGAGCGCTCCTTCAGAAAACTAGATAACCATATACATAGCTTCTAAGGAAATCCGTATGATTGAAGTTTATTGTAGAGCACCGCATGCTAAAACAAATATAATGCTTTGAAAATATCGAGTAAATTTGCATGACATTCTCCAAATTTTTCGAGAGAAACACTTTTACTCTGCGTGACGTATGCCAGAATATCGCCACTACATTTGTTTTAACAGAAGCCGTATTGGCGATCGCTTCAGATGTTTCATTTTGCAAGGTATATAATAGGCATTATACTCATAACTTTTTCCATAATTTTAGGCAAAATTGATCAAATGGAAATTAGACGATAGTTTCCTACATCAGATTTGTCTTTCTTTTTAGGCACAGGCTGAACTCGAACTTGTTTCCAGGAAAATGAAAATACACCCAACTTTTAGGATATCGAAAAAAGTCCACATAAAGCTAAACTCAGGCCTGAAGCTAATATCTTAAAAACTACTGCTGGTACTTCATCGGGTCCTGATACCTTAGCGTGCCTAAATTTTACAAATTGTGCTTAACAGTACGATGCTTTAAGCGTATTTTTCTCATTGTTGGCATGGCATTTTAAATAGTTGCGCAAATAGACTAGTGGTTTATTTCGAAGAAACAGACATATTTCATCATTCGAAGACAGGGTAGAAAAGAAGCTGGTGGTAAAAATGAGACCTTTAGCCACAGAAAAGATTCGTCGGGTATTTTTTAGACATAAGATGACTTTGTCCCTTATTGTGGAAGTCACTTTTGGCTAGATCGATTATCTGTTTGCACCCGTTCCTTGCTGGTTCAAAAGCGGCATCGGTTTTGCTGCGCGGGTTTTCCGCTAGAAACTGGAAGCAGAATGTTTAGTAAGTACTGCTTTTTTCCAAGCTTTACCGAACCAGGATTTTGACTTGGAACTGACATATTTTGAATGAGAAATATATGTCGCCATGACATATATAATGCAAGATTATTGAATTTGAGATTATTGTTATGCTGTTTTTACAACAGATCACCGTGTGTACTCTGATATGAATATTTTTTCATATTATCTTTTTTTGGTTTTCACAGTTAAATTTGTATTTCATTCAACTAGTACCCTAGATCCAGAATGCGTTATTACCTAAAAGTCGGTTTTATTACTGTTTTTTCTTATAATGCATCGCGAATTAGTTCTGTGTAGTCAGGCCCCTTACAATTTTTTTTTGTTCTGCATATCTACAGAGTGAAATTGTGTCCTTAATTATAGTTGATGTTACTGGAATATATTTATTTTCATCGGAAAAATAAACTTCGTACGCTTTGGCTCCGCAACAAGCTTGGATAATTTGGACCTAACTTTAGTAGATCACTACTATACTACATGTTTTTTAATTCAGATTTGAAGCAATATATATATATATATATATATATATATATATATATATATATATATATATTCTAGTGATTCTGAATATAGTAAGTTATACCAATGTTTTAACCTTTTTTTTATTGCGGTAAACCTAAAATAACCCTGTACGGATAAACCATTCTGCCTTTAAGTGAAGTAAGACAAAAAGCACATTAATAAGAGAACACGTCATATTTCTGATAAGAAACAATAAACTACCTTCTCTATAAAAATATTGAATGAGTGACGAGAAAATCTATGGGCGGGCCTAGATTGTCGATGATCCTTTCCTTTTAGCACTATTCTATTGAAATCAGCATATTGAAATTTTTTAATACTTTCGTACGCATCCAGCTCCGCTCGCCGTCTAACATTTTTGATAAGTTTCACATTTTCCTTATCAATGTTGTGATTATTATCCCAAATATGTTGTGCCACGCAGGACTTGTCTACACTACCGTATCTCAACTGTGCCACATGTTCACGAAATCAAGTCTCAATAGTTCTCTTAGCTTGCCCAATGTATTTAAGATTACAATCTTTACAACCTATTTCATAAATACCCGACATTTCAGTGGCTTAATAATTAATTAATATCTTTCGTATTACCTAACAAATATTTTAAATTATTTGTTGTAAAAAATTTGGTTGCAAATCGGCTTTTTTTTAAAATCTTCTCGAGACCCTTTGTGATACGCAGTTCAAATGGTAGGCAAACAATTTTTTTCTCTATTTTATCTTTGCCGAATGTCATGCATTTCGCTAACACTTTCTTTGTTTTGTGTCTATTAATTAATTTCTCTACTAAGCAATCAGAATATCCGTTATATTTAGCCACGTTTTTAATGTACTCCAACTTTATACTATATCTACTTTTACTTAAGGAAAATATAATTAATCTCTTTACTAATTAATTAAAACCGGTGGTTTTTTGTGCAAACGTATGACGTGAGTCATTTGTAATGTAACGTAGAGTGGTAGTTCCCTTTCTGTGGACATAAAATTTAAGAGAGTCATTATTTTTAATAACTAGTACTTAAGAAAAGGAAGCTTACTGTTAACTACAAATTCGTGGGTGAATTTTATTGAATCAAATGAACAGTTCAGTCTTTCAATAAAATCATCTACCTTGCATATATTTGTATTTAACACTGCAGAAATATTGTCTACCTAAGGAAGGCATACTCTAGGAAAATAGTCACTTGCATTTTCTAAATTCGTCTCAAATATACTGATGAAAAGGACCGAAATAAATGGAAAGAGCGGGTTGCCCATTGCCGTGCCTTCAGTTTGTTCAAAAAACTGATTGTTAAATTAAAAAATATTTTGTTTTATACTAAGGTTTGTTAAAGTAAGATATTCTATGCAAGCATCTTCACTTATGCTGTTCAATTTCAGGAACTGTTCTAAATACGTTAGCGTTTGTTTCGTGGGCCCGCTAGGAAATCAAGACGCTACACCAAATGATATGAAAACATCGCGCCCAACCAATTTAACATTAATTATTAATGAATTCAAGTTAATTTGACACTGATGAGTTTTTTGTTTAACAGGCAAGGTTTTACACTCATTTGACAGCCACTTCGGTGGATGATATGTCGGAGAATCTATAGCCGAGATAATAGGTCTCACTGATTTTGCCGGTTTATGAATTTTTGGGAGGCAATATTTTTTGGGGACTTTGGTATTTGCAACCTGTAACCGTTTTTCCTAAGTATTTTGTTATCAGGTTGTGACAACTCTTTTAACTATTTTTCAACTCGTTAATAATTTTTGGTAGCAGGTTTTTATTTAGTTTTCTATACTATACGGTCCTGTGTCTATTGCATTATCCACTCTCCCTTTATAATGCTTCTTGTCCAAGATCACAACCTTATTGCCTTTATCTGCTTCAACATAAAAACAATACTTTTCTCGCAATCGTTTAGCTATTTTCATTTGATTAAAATTTTTGTTTTTTGTGGACTTATTTTCTATCAAATTTTTTGAGATTTTTCTGTACGTGCTTCTTTTTAGAGATTCAGGTAATTTTTCAATTCCTGTTTCAATACTAGCAATGATATCTAAAAGTTCGTATTTTTGTGACTGCAAACCTAATTTTAACCCCGTGTTTAGGAGGTCAATCTCATTTTTGTTAAACGACTGCGAAGAAAGATTTTCTACGAAGTCAATTTCTCGAGAAACTGATTTTTCGTTTTTAATCTGTTACTTTATAAGTTTGTTTAATTTTTTATTCTGTATATTGATTTTCTTAATTAACTTTGCGCTAATGACTACAAACATGTTTCTCTGAAAATTGCACCAGTCATCATAATTTAAGTTACCCAACTTAAAACTCTTAAACAAAATAGATGCCTGTATTTATAACATATTAGTTTTGAGTACAGATATTGCATTTTCAATTCCAACCGTTTTTGTTTAACAACATTTTTAACTTTTTGACCTATCTTTGTGTTAATAGAAATGTTAATATTAAAATTAGAGAAATTAGGAAAGACGGATTTCTGTTTGCAAGATTTTAGAAAGGCGATATATGCGCCTAATAATCTAACTTTAGTACTTAGCTTTCGATAAAGATTCAGTTCCGTGGACCTGAGAGCCACAATTTACTAAGTGAAGATTGGAACCTGCTATGAGCACTGATAAGTACCTTTGGAGAACCCAAATCACCACAACACGTCTTTTCAAAGACCAGACGATCGTTTTACTAACAACGTTAGCGTCATCAGAGGACGAAAAATTCTAACTACTTACTTCTAAGATCACCTTTTGTACTAAATCTTAGGTAAAGACGATACCGAGAGGGAGACTCAATTGCAGGCAAATTTTCTGTGTATTGTATTTTAATTGCCGGACAAGGTTTTTAAACTTCGTTTATCACTTTACCTGACAAGTTTCGGAATTTTTGTCTGCATAAAAGACACAGCGTAAACAGAGGCCTACGAATCAGTGGCGGGGCTCGGTTTAAGGAGTTTTTGTTTTTTATTATCCTATAAATACAAATAATTTCGCATGCATCCAGCACCGCTGGTCGTCTAAGAGTTTTAATAAGTTTCAGCTTTTCCTTATGAATGTGGCGGTTATTGTCCCAAATATGTTGTGCCACGCATGACTCGTCTACACTACTGTATCTCAACTGTACCAGATGTTCACGAAATCTGGTCTCAGTGTTTCTCTTAGTCTTCCCAATGTATTTAGGATTACAATCTTTACAACCTATCTCATAGACCGACATTTCAGTGGCTTTATCTTTACCTTGCGTGTTACCTAACAAATAATTTTTGGTCGAAAAAGTTAATTGTAAATCTGCTTTCTTAAAAATGCCCTCGAGACCCCTTGTGATTCACAGTTTAAAAGGTAGACAAACAAATTTCTTCTATATTTTATCTTTCTTGAATGTCGCGCATTTCGCTAACATTTTGTTTCTTCTGTGTCTATTAATTAATTTCTTGATTCGGATTGCTTAGTAGCGAAATTAATTAATAGACCTGGAACAAATAAAATGTTAGCGGAATGCACGGCATTCACGAAAGATGAAAAAAAAATGTTTGCCTACCTTTTGAATCGCGTATCACAAGGGATCTCGAGAGCATTTTTAAGAAAGCCGATTTGCAACTCACTTATTCCACAAAAAATGATTTACGAAATTTATTAGGTAATAAAAAAGATACAGATAAAGTCACTGAAATGTCGGGTGTCTATGAAATAGGTTGTAAAGATTGTAATCTTAAATAGTTTGGGCATGCTAAGAGAATAATTGAGACTAGATTTCGTGAACATCTAGCTCAGTTGAGATACAGTAGTGTAGACAAGTCCTGCGTGGCATAACATATTTGGGATAATAATCACCACATTGATAAGTAAAATCTGACACTTATCAAAAATGTTAGACGGCCAGCGGAGCTGAATGCGTGCGAAAGTATTTATATTTCTAGGGCAATAAAAACAAAAGCTCGTTAAAACAAGCCCCGTCACTGGTTTGTAGTCGTCTGTTTGCTGTCTGTCTTTGATGCAGATAAGCATTCCAAAACCTGTCAGGGAAAGTGATAAAGGTAGTTCAAAAACCTTGTCCGGCAATTAAAATACAATACACAGAAAATTTAACTGCAATTTTGTCTCCCTTTCGGTATCGTTCTTTACCTGGAGATGTTAGACGTAAGTAGTTAGAATTTTTCATCCTCTCATGACGCTAACTTTATTATTGAAACGATCGTCAGGTCTGTAAAAAATGTGTTGTAGTGATTTGGGTTCTTCAAGTGTACTTATACTTACTTCCACCCATTCCGGCTTCCAGTTGCTATTCGCATGGTGATGTTATAGGAAACATAGGGATTCTTTTAGTGAATTTTCGTAGAAAAAATTCACTAATGGGGAGATCCCGACTTTTGAATTTTGAAAAATTTTTTGGAAATGAGCGCGAACTAGGACCTCTAGAATCCATATCCGGGGTCAGTTTCAATTTATATATATATCACACCAATAACTCAAAAAAAAATGGGCCGATTTTGATAAAATTTGGCACGTACCTTCCTTTTGTAAATGGCTTGGACATCGTGTATCCATTTGCTATGATTGTACCTTTAATGCACACTGTTAGTCAATGCTCGCTCTCTATGTAACTTTTATTTATGTGACCTAAAAAATACTTGAAATTTCCGTGCAAAATTTCTTTTTACGTGCCTTACGTGGTCTGCTGCTACATTCATCACCCTTAGAACGTGAGGCCACTTAACATTACATTTCCTGTTCCCCTAGTTTAATTATCATAACGAACAGATTTCGTCTTTGTAAATAGCTATTAGTCAATGAACCCTTTTGCAGAACGTACCATTTCTGCCTAACATACACGGTTTCTACCGTCTTGTCTGTTTTGTCGTTTCTATTGTTAGTCAATGCTCGCTATCCATATTCCTTTTAGTGAATTTTCGTAGAAAAAATTCAGTATGGGGGAGAACTTTTGAATATATATATATATATATATATATATATATATATATATATATATATATATATATATATATATATATATATATATATATATGTGTGTGTGTGTGTGTGTGTGTGTGTGTGTGTGTGTGTGTGTGTGTGTGTGATGGTGTGTGTGTGTGTATGTATCACACCGATAACTAAAAAAATATAGGCTGATTTTTATCAAATTTGGTAAATATTCTTATTGCAAGTGGCTTGGATAAGTTCGTTAGACAGGAAAAAGGGACCAGTTCTTCCGGTACAATTTTGGGTTTCGTTGAAAAAAAAATTCTGAAAGTAAGAAAGGTGTGACAACCAAATTTATTTTGCCGGTTTCTATTAGTGAATATTATTAAATGCATAAGATCTACCAAAATTAAGATCTCTAGGTTGAAAGAAAAAAAGTTATAGGCATTTTAATTATTATTTCTTTGTCAGGCTGGCAGTAAGAGAAGCAAAGCAATACCAAAATATTTGTGGGGAACAAAATCTATTATATATTACATATGTCAGTGATCTCATAGATACAGCAAATAATAACTTTCCATGAGTTTTTTAGTGAATTTTCGTAGAAAAAATTAACTAATGGGGAGATCCCAACTTTTAAATTTTGGAAAAATTTTTTGCAAATGAGCGCAAACTAGGACCCCTAGAACCCATATATATATATATATATATATATATATATATATATATATATATATATATATATATATATATATATATATATATATATATATATATATATATATATATATATGTATGTATGTATGTATGTATCACACCGATAAGTATATAAAATACTGGGATGATTTTAATAAAATTTGGCACGTGCCTTCATTTTGTAAATGGCTTCGACAAGTATGTTAGTCAGGAAAATCGGAAGAGATTTTCCGGGAAAATTTTCAGTTTTCATTCGAAAAAAAATTTATTTCAAAAAATAAAAAGCTTTGATAACCAAATTTGGTAAGTAAGTTAACGATAGAAAAAGTAAACTATACACCAAAATTTAGATTTCTATGTTACAAGAAAAAAAAGTTGTAATAAAATATTTTGTGTCAGATCATTTCTATGAAAATTCAATACCATAACGCACTTGCTGCGTCCAGGCTTTTTTCAATTATTGTTAGGTGCATAACCATTAGCGTTTATGTGCGTGTGTCCTCGAAGCAAAAAATTATATTACAATGATTCCAGCCGCGGGACTAGGGACATACTGCTAGAATAATAACATATTATTATCTTCCTATTCTGTGAAGGACAGTTGCGGCTACAAATTATTAGATGTTTTTAAACAAATTATATCTCAAATTAGTTACATATTTTAGCACACATGCGGCCAACTAATTGCCTCTGTGGCCAGCTATGGACTCATCCTAGATCATGCAGTTTGCTGTTCTGTCCGTGGCGTCATAAATAGTATAGTTAAATTACCATAACTTTAGTTTTTAAGAGCATTGACGATTTGTGATTGGTTTTTAAATATTTTTTGTTATCGTCTAACTCTACTTTAGAAAAAGTTAGCACACTACTTTGACTAAACACATAGATAACTCCAACTGCGGCAAGACAATCAAATAAATGAAGATTACATTGTTTGCTGCTGATGCCTTGTAGACATAGTACGTTAATGACTGCCAATGCACGTCAAAAAATATAACCAATAATAATGGTAACAATCGCCTTTTTGCAGTATTTGTGAACTACAGACATATTTTTTTATATGAACAACACACCACAAGGCCTACAGCCCAAATACTATCGTACCGTGGGTGTCGACAAGGAGGAAAGAGGCAACTTGTTAATTCTGGACTTGAAGGTTTGCAGGTTAAGAGGAGAAGGAAAAACATGCGCCGGCAAGGAATTCCACAGCTTGTAAGTCCTCGGGACAAAAGAGCATAACAAGATGTTCTATGTCTGGTGACCTGGACAGTAAAAGGGTGCATTCGCTCTATTCCCCTGGTAGATCTGTTGGGGGCAGCAGGTGGTGGAACTATGAAAGAAAGCTCCTCTGAGCACTGCCCGTGCATATATCTATAAAAGAGAGAGAGAGAGAGAGAGAGAGAGAGAGAGAGAGAGGTCACCAACGGCACGTGGGTGGGCAACGGATGGCAGCTTTTGGGTGAATGTAGGGTCACCAATGAGACGTATAGCTCTCTTCTGAATGAAGTCCAGGATAGCGAGTGTAGAAGCGGTAGCAGCACCACAGATGTGGGAGCAGTATTCAAGGTTTGACCTTATTCGTGATGTATATAAGGTATAGAGATTAGCTGGTGAAAAGTATTTGCGAGCCCGGAAGAGGAAATCTAATTTCTTAGCAGCCGCTTCTCCAAATGATGTGACATGTTGGTGGCAGCAGTTGAGATTTCGATCCACAGAAATTCCAACAAGTAAAAAGGACTCATTACTTTGAATAACTTGGTTGTTTATTATGACGGTTTTAGGGCTGGTGTATCTTTTATGAAAAAGAAAGCAAGACTGAGATTTGGTGGGGTTGAATTGTCCAAGATTTCTACTTTCCAATCAAAAGGATAATTTAGCCCTAACGATGGAAATGGAATGAATCGGCAAAGCTGTTCTTCCATCTTAACATTTTATAACAATATAAACTAAAGCTAAATTGAACGCAGGAAAAATAAAAATACAAAACTAAAAAAAACACACAAAACACGAGGTCAAAACTCAAAGTTCAGTAACACGAATAGGGAACAACAGAAGCAGACCGTGCATGAACCAAATAAAACCTGAAGTCGTTAATTATTTTTTTAAAACTACGTTACTTTGCGGATTTTACTTCTCTGTTATGCACCTTTGGAACACATTTGGAACATGATAAATAAGCGATCACATTATCCTTGAGGTGTCATGCTGAGGGTCGCATATAAAGAAGACAAGTCATTCTGGAATGTTTATCACAGACTTTAGCCAATTCATTTTGCAAATATTTTAGTACCCTAATATTGGTTAACTTGAATACCATGCACTCCAGATGTAATCTGTATTTCCTATTTAAACGTTTGCAAAAACATAAGATGTATTTATCGAAAATGCGACCTAACTTTTTCAGTCCATTTCAGAATCAGACAAGCATTCTGAAGCCCCTGTAGGCTGACCCTATCGGGTGGACGAAGAGTTGACCAGTATGTCACAATATGATATGTAATTAAGGTTGATGTACTTACATAATCTAAGCTTTACGGCACTGCCTATATGCCCTTATGAATATAAAGAGGCTTAGCTTTAAGTTTGTCAAGCGGGTAATTAATAAGCCAATAAACCTTAAGTCATAATTCAAGGCGAGACCGAAGCCTAAAATAGTGTGCGCAAGACGTGAAGCTCTTCCGGTGAGTACTTGCGAAAAGGATTGATTACCAACAATTAAAGCTCCCTGCCTGTCTAATACCAGAAACTTTGGTTTATTTTATAGAGCTGGAAGTCTCTAAACCCACCGCCTTTCAATTATTATGGCGATATTATTTATCGCAATGGACCTAATCTTAATCTTAAATCTTTGTCCGTAATATTCAATACATTTTGTTAACGACACAAAATATTTTCTTTTTGTTCCTTTCTCTGATCACCAGTGGCACCAATTTTTATTCTTTAAATACTTTTTTTTTCTTTAAACCTAGAGATCTTAATTTGGGTATCCTCGTTTTATAGTAGGACCTTGGCTGCCAAATTCAGTTGCTATAGCTTTGCTATTTTCGAAGACACAACAATTTTCTGAAAACAAACCCATAATTTTTCCGGAAAACTAGCTTATCCAAGTCTCTTACAAAAGAAAGGTACGTGCCAAATTTTATTGAAATCGGCACGATATATATATATATATATATATATATATATATATATATATATATATATATATATATATATATATATATATATATATATACAGACTGAGGTTTTTTCGATGTTTACTACAGGGATCTGGTAAACTACTGCTGTTAGAGAGACGGTTAAATGGGGTAAGTAGTGCACTTTTATGAGTGTAATTCAGAACTGTTTTTGTTTCCATAAAAAAAGTCACGGATTACTAGATATTTTGAAAAAACGATATTTCCGATTACTTTAAATGCATTTAGTTGCGTTAGTATTGGGTTTACGGAAAAGTTGTGAAAGAAAAAGCTGTAGATGAATATGTTCTAAATAAAGCAAAACTATGCAAATTTTAAAAAGATCTGTAACTTTTGAGTTAAGACATAAAATTGTGTTTTTTTAATGAAAACTATAGTTGGCTATGGCTTTATCTAAGAGGTATTTTTTTTTCTATTTGCATTGATATGAAACACGATATGAATAAAAATTTTACAGTGGCTTTATTTTTTTTTTTCAAACAAATAACATTGGTTACTACGGAAACGGCCGTTTATTTCAAAAAGCGAAAACCCAAATCTAAGTTTTTGCAGATAGCTTACATAACATTTCTAATTAGATATTTAACATGATAATTAACAAAATAGCATTTTTAAATTAAAATAGAAACTATAGCAAAAGTTCATAGAAAATGTTCAAAAAGATCTAGATTATTATTGAGACAAAAAATACTCCTAGGCAAAATTGAATTTGTCGCTTTTTTAACAGAACGTCTATCGATATTGGAAAAATCGTCTAGGACGGCTTGTGTAAGATCGCTCACGGTGTCATAAGACCCTCGGTACACCTTATTTTTTACAGCTCCCCATAAAAAGTAAGTCTGGATGCACCAAGTGCGTTATGGTAGTGAATTTTCATAGAAATGGTTTAGCGCAAATATTTATTGAAAACTTTCTTTTAACATAGAAATATAACTTTTGGTATGTAGTTTTCTTTTAATATCGTTAACTTACGTACCATAATTTGGTTACCATAGCTTTTCTATTTTTTGAGATAATTTTTTTTTCCGAAAGAAAATCCAAATTGTTTCCAGAAAACCTGGTTGGATTTTTCTGGCTAACGAACCTATCCAAGCCACTTACAAAGGGAGGGTACGTACTAAATTTTGTCAAAATCGGTTTTTGAGTTATATGTGTGTTATATATATATATATATATATATATATATATATATATATATATATATATATATATATATATATATATATATATATATATATATATATATATATATATATATATATATATATATTAACATATAAAAAGTATAACTGACCCCGGATATGGGTTCTAGGGGTCCTGGATCTCGCTTATTTGGAGTAATTTTTTCAAAATTCAAAAGTCGGGATCTCCCTCATAGTGAATTTTTTCAAAGAAAATTCCTAAAATCTAAAACGTACAGATCAGGAAACCGAGGTGGCCATGTAACTTGTGCATTTATTCCGATCCTGGAGTTGGGACAAGTTTGGTCTAAGAAGTTCCGAACTTGTAGCAGGTTATGGGGCGGCGCTCCATCATGCTGAAACCACTGCAGTGATGCACGAATCGACAAACTTTTATTATCTAGCATACGTCGAAGGTCATTCTGGAGAAAATTAAGATAGTGGTTAATGTACCTTCAAAAATGTAGGGACCAAGAATTTTTGAACCAATGACACCACACTAGACATTAAACCCAAATTTTATTTGTGGTCTCCGTTGTTCGACATAATACGGATTTTCTTACATCCAGAGATGCTTATTATATCTGCTGAACATACCGTAGTTTGTGAATGGGGTCTCGCCCGTTAAAAGTATTTTAGATCGAAACTGTGGTCATCGTCACACATATTTCTGAACCAGGTGCAAGATTCAATTCGCGTAGGAGGATCATCATTATGCAATGTTTGCGATGGTAATATTTTATAAGGATGATATTGATGCATTTTTAGTACACTAACGGCAGTACTTTGGGATGTACTGGCTTTAGCTACGATCTTCCTAGTTGAAGTGGAAGAATTTTTAGTCACACTGGCCAATACGTTTATTTGTGCCACTTCGCAAATGGTATTTATTATCCTGTCTCTTGGCCTAGTGAGGGAGCCACATCCCCTAAATTATCATAAAGCCTTTTAAATGTAGGCAAACTGGGCTCGCCACGATCAAAATAGTGTTCAAAATATTGCTCTTTAGCAGGCACTATATTGTTATTACTTAAAATGTAACACTCAAACATATCCCGTTTCTGGTAGTTCGAAAAATTCATAATTAATTAACTACAAACGGCTGTACCAAAATAAGACTTTTTACAAATAAAACGTCACAGTAATATTTTCAAGTGTCAAGAACAATTATTTCCATAGTTACCTGTTTATTTGACATGACAAATAAACATCGACTGCCTCTTAAAAAAGCAGGCTTAGCTTGTTTTGCTATTAGTGGTAGAAGTTTCAATAAATAAACGACTGATTTGATTTTGCAAAAGAAAATTAGTTGTATTAGTAACAACTCAACACAATTTAGACATTTTCTTTAAATTTTTATCAAACTCTTTACACATTTGATTAAAATATTTTATTTTGTTAATTATTATGTTAAATCTCTAGCTAGAAATGTTATGTAAACTATGGGCGAAAAGTTAGATTCAGGTTTTCGCTATTTTAAATAAACAACCGTTTCCGTGTTATTCTTCTGAAAAAAAAAAAAAGAAAACCACTGTAAAATTTTTATTTCTTAGAATAGTAATATCGTGTTTTATATCAATCTAAAGAAGAAAAAAGACCTCTTTAATGAATCCACAGCCAACTATGGTTTCCATTTATAAAAACAAAAGTTTATGTCATTACTCAAAAGTTGCAGATGTTTTTAAAAATTGAATATTTTTGCTTTATGTAGAACATATTTATCTACAAATTTTTGCTTTACACCTTTTCAGTAAACCCAATAATGACGCAGCTAAATGCATTTAAAGAAATCGGCAAATATTAGTTTTATTTTAAATATAATAACCGGAAAATTTTTTATGGAAAAAAAATCAGTTCTGAATTACACTCCTGCAACTGCACTACTTTCCCCATTTAACCGCCTCTCTAACTGCAGTAGTTTACGAGACCCCTGTACTAAACATCGAAAAAAACTCAGCCTGTATATATTTATATATATATATATATATATATATATATATATATATATATATATATATATATATAACTGAATTGGAATTGGAAATTTGAGTTAATAAAACTGGAAATATTTTTATGAGAATTATCTACAAAGCACATTTTTTGCGTCCATACCTTTTGTAATTAATTTCATTTACTATCAAACGTAAGCTTGCTAAGTGTGTGTATTTTAATGGTACTTATCAAAACTTTGTGTAGCAACGTGATACTTGTTTAAATGTTGCTACAATGTAATTTATTTCCCTAAAATTACATAAAATGTAATGTAAAATATATACAAAATCATAGGCAACCCTTGAAAAGTCATCCTAAACATCTTAGGAAGGAGCTGATAAAAAAGCAACTTTAACTATGCAAACAAATATATCTGCTTTGCTTATTATCTACATAATTTACTTTCAATGTAAATACATACACACACGCACACACACACACACACTTATATACATACTGTTACTAGTTAAAGGTAAAATAATGTTGCTTCTCTGACGAAATATAAGTGTCCTTTGTCTAATGGCTTCCAGACCCAAGAACAAACAAACTATACAGCTAGCTATTTTTCTTTGAGATAAATGGGATCCTGGATTATCCTCTTGAGGAAAAGCATTCACTCTTCGACAAGCAACAAAGGGTCATGCTGCTCTAAGACTTGCAGCTCTGCCCTTATATGTGAGCATTGATTCCATAAGGCTATAAACACAAACGCCCTCATCCACATTTATATTCTGGGACATATAAAACAGGCTTCAATATTTACACAGCAATGTGGATCATTTTATTAGATTTTTACTAGGGTTCGCTTTTTGCCGTAAGAAACAATTTCATTTTTCACTTTTGCTTACAGAACAGCAGCAGAAATGAAGTCATGAAAATTTCCACTGTTGCTGTGTATTACGAGTATCTTTGCTTTGCAAGAAATGGGCATTTTGATTTTATTCCCAACTGCACAATATTATAAAGACCATAAATGAACCAAAATGAAGTTTTTACACATACATCTTCTGTATCACATCGTAGTAAGTAGATAATCCATGCAGTTAGTGGTTGGGTAGAAAAAATATCAAAGCCTCCATGCAGTTAATTTGACATATTTTTCGTTTGCTTGTTTAGGCAAGCTAGAAGTTACAACTTTATGTATAACAAAATAGGACAGCTACAAATTAGTCATATGGGACTTCAAGGTTCATCAGTTCCATTAAACATTTTAAACAGCCACTGAAGTAATAGTTTCAATTAATTTTTTTTTAATACAATAAATTTAGTAGTCTATTGAGGTTTTGCCTTTTTCATAAACATCAATGTTTTATGGTACTAATTCATTCATATATATATATATATATATATATATATATATATATATATATATATATATATATATATATATATATATATATATATATATATATATATATATATATATATATATATATATGGGTATATATAGGGTGTAAATAAAGTACGGGGCAAAACTCCAGGATCCGATTCCTTATTTAATCCTAAACCAAAAAGTTCATGCAAACATAGAGCCCAAACCCCTTTGTCTTTACACATAGGGTATCAATCCTGTGTGTTAAAAAATAGTGTCTCTCAAATATCAAAAATACCCAAGTCCGTAGAGAACTATATCCCTAGATAGTTATAAATGCATCAAGGGGTATCATTCGTACTCAACACTCTTTTCTGAATATAAGAGTGCCGTGCCTGAAGTCTGCATATAAGACTTAATTTGAAAAAAAAATACCATACGTTATTAATTTTCCTTGACTGACCTGACCTTACTCTCTTATATTATTCCACGATTAAAAGTAGATAAGAGTCAACTCCTTGTTTTTTTGCTCAATAAGCTAATTTCGAGGAACTAGGGCATAGTAATTTCGACATAACGTTTTCAGATATTTTTTACTAGAGGGATATCTTCTAAATAATAAACTTGTAGCTTTTATTACAAAAAATAATTTATCTGACTAGCAATTACAGCTCTTAGTATAAATATTTGTAGTTTTGAAATTGTTTTAAAAAAGTAGTGTGTAATAATTTACCTGGCAGGTACATAAGCACCGGTAACAAAAATAATTTTTAATGTAGCAGTCATTGCAAATATGTCAAAAGTGTAAATAAAAAAAGCTAATTTGAGAAAAAAGCCAAGAGATAACTGTCGTCCAATTTTGATCGTGGAAGCATTTAGCTCTCGAATTGGGAAAAAACAGTGACGTACAGATTTTATTTTATTAAAACTTTTAGATAACTCTTAGTGCATACAAAATGACTTAGAAATAGAGACATCTACATCCTCTTAGACAGTCAGGTAGTACAGAAAACTCTTTTCTTTTGTTTGTTTGGCTTCGGACTGGTAACCAAGTTCATATAGCCACGGTCTTTTTGTAATATCAGATTCTAGCGAAGACTCTTAAATCTGTCAAAACCCAGTCTAAACTGACCTGAAACTGCAAACAGTCCCTGAAGTAACTGGCTACGAACACCAAAGTAACTTTAATGTAGGTACCGGGGCATCCAGGCATCCAAGGAAATGGGGAAGCAGATATCCTTGCAAGAAGGCACCTCGCTGTGGTGCCTAGTCGTGGACGGCCTGCTAGAGAGGCTCATGCGAGGAGGGTATGAGGTACAGGGCTATGCGGACGACATTGTCATCATAGTCCGAGGAAAGGTTACACAGTCATGAGAGCGCATGCAGACAGCAATGAAAGTGGTAGAAAGGTGAACGGTTGGTCAAGGGCTCGGGGTGAGGCCTGAGAAAGCAACCGTCATAACGTTTACGAAGAGCAGGAAGTGGGAGAGCGACATAATTCTCATTCTATAGGGTAGGAACAATCGCCAGATGGATAAAATATCCTGGGGTCGTATTGCACTCTAAGCTAACCTGGAATGGTCACATTGAAAAAATACTGCGTAAGGCATTCATTACCCTAGCTGTCACTAGGCGGCTATATAGAAAAGCGTGGGGACTGCGTCGGCCCACCGGCTGTACGCAAGGGTGGTCAGACCATCGTTAACATACGCGGCACTAGTCTGGTGGTCTAATGTGATACAATCCAGTGCCAAACAAAGACTAAGCAAGATCCAAAGGATGGCTTGCCTGATCATCATGTCTTGAACCCCAACAGCAGTCGCCATGGAGGTGTTGCGGAATATACCCCCTCCCCTACACTTAGTTATTATGGGGTAGGGTGGGCTAGCCTGCAATGGTAGACTGAAGATCAACCCAGGCCTCAGGGGCCACTGCAAGATTCAGGAGATCGTGAAGGAGCCCATGTTTGAAATGAGTTCAGACTTCTCGAGCCTGCAAATCTGCAGGGAAAACAACTTTACAGTGGGAATCCTTCACTGCGTGGCATGGCGGGGGGACGCCGGGCATACCACGGGCCAAGCTCGTCTAGTTCACGGACCGCAAAAGACAACTGATCTACGGTCAGTCTAGAGTCTAGACCAGATACAGAGCAATATAAACCTTCACCCTACCAATTGCTGTTCAGACTAGTTCAAGGCACAGTGATTTTTTAATGGGTGGAGTAAAAAAGCTAAAGGCATGCACAATAAGCCAAAGACTGCAGTGCTATTGGGGCGGCAATGTCGCGGACGAGCCCTGAGGGAAAAAAATAGATGTGTATATGCATTTATAAAAAAATAGTCTGTGGCTAGTGGAACTTGCCTCCCGAAGTCATTCACCTACACACACACACACTCGCACGCACACAAATATTTGACACCCTGTATTTGGAAATCCAAGTTGGGATCTATGTTTGTATAAACTTTTCAACGTAAGATTGATAGGGAAATCGTATTCTGGAATGTTGCCCCTACTTTATAAACATTTTGTATATTAAAATACTTTTTCAACAACTTCTTTTAGAGGCTATAGCTTCTCTAGCATAAACCATGTTAGCACAATTATAATAAACGAAAATCTTGTAATTGATTCGTTTGGCCGATTTATAAAACACCTGTATATTGGGTATTTAGTTTTAATGTATTTTTAATATATCTGACTTTTTAATGTATATAATTTTATTTTATCCTTACGTTTAAAATTCAATTTATTCACTGCCACAATCTGAATTTGTTTACTTTGTAATGCCTTTATATCTTGCAGCGCGTTTTAGTTGTCGATTTCCAGTGTATTTTACTGTGAGCTGGAGTTTCGTACTTAATTACAGTCAGACAGATATTATTTTAAGTATTGTAATAACTTTAATGCAGTCCAGATACACCGCTAGTTAATCTGCTTTACAGAAAATGAGTACGATACATGTCAAAAAATGCTACGAGCAACGGAAATTCCAGCTGAAAATGAATATGAATACACTGCCAAAATAGGTAGAGGTTCGTGAGATCCCCGCTTCAGGATGATTAATATGGCGATTTTTATACCTTCCGTATACATATTTTTATCGATAAAATATATTTCTCAACATTCGTGCTTGGGACTTTTCTGGAAATAATAAATAATGCTCTTTTATTTTGCAAATAAAAACCGAGGATCTGACATAAATTTCAAGTGATATATTTGTAACAATGATACGAAAATTTGCAAGGATAATATATAACTTATGATACTTTGAAGTGTCAAATAGATATAAGAGAAAAGTCACTAGTGGTCCTTGTGATACTGAAGCCACTAAAGTGCCTAACGCCACATTGGTTCTTCTGGGAATTCCCAATAAAACTTCGTAAAACTGAACGTCCAAATCAGTGCAATCGACGCATATATTTCAAATCTTTTTCGTTTGTTTTTTCCCGCATATAAAGGGATATATTTCAATTTCGCTTAACTCTTTTAAAGGAAAGATCGGGGAAGCCGAATGAAAGTTTTATAAAGTCAAAGTCAATTTCAGAT
This sequence comes from Tillus elongatus, assembly GCA_964006375.1. Taxonomy (NCBI): domain Eukaryota; kingdom Metazoa; phylum Arthropoda; class Insecta; order Coleoptera; family Cleridae; genus Tillus; species Tillus elongatus. The sequence continues at coordinate 42,856,203 of OZ023269.1, forward strand.
AGATTCGATTACATATGCAGAATTCCTTACGATAGGAAACTAACGTCTTTTCGGGATGAATGTTCCATAAAAAGTATTAACTACTTCAACTTTTACAAGATGCAAGCAAAATACGCACCCAACTTTATGTTTTATCGCATTATAAAACAATTTTTATGTTATTCCCTAACATTTAAATTTACATATAAATTTTTTACTGGTAAAAACCTATATGTATTATATTTTTATACGTGATTGCACGGCTGCTTAGATTTCACTACGGATGATGATTCGCACGATTACGCAATGAACCTGAATTCTTCGAGTGGAAAAAGATTTCCAAGCAAAGATGTAAATGATAATCTCAACTTTATTGAATCATGTTTTCTTGTAAATTTTGCGAATCGTTATCGGTGGTATTATTATTTATTCATCTGTTACCATTAAATATCAGGTTTGTGCATAATGAAACAAAATATTCTAATTAAGTAGTTCAAAAATTGTAAATATTAAACACGAAAACTAGCTGCGTTGAACAATTTACAGCGGTTCGTCTCGAAAAGGTTTGATAAAATTTCTAAATCCATAAAAAGTATCTAGTTGCAACTTGGTAGAAATTGTAGACTGTCAGAAATTTTAAAACAATGTAAAGTTGGTGTGAATTTAATCCACGAATGGCACATATGGAGGTTATGACAGTGCTTGTGGACTGTACTCTTACCTGTGGTTTAACTTACAGTAACTTTAACAAAATTCACAAAAATTTAGTGTTTTTCATATAACCTGTTTGTCGAATTAAATATGTCCGATCTTCTAAGAACAAAAAATTACTTGTAACTTCCAAGTTAAAAATTTACAGATATAAAATTTTTCTGTTTTTTTATAAAATGAAAATTAACTAAAATGAAAAACTAATTGGTAAAACAAAAAAATATTGTCTCTCAAAACATCTAATAATTCAAATTAGTTAAAAAAATTAGGTAGCACTTTAACCAATTACCACAAAGGTGTGAATTTAATCCACGAATGGCACATATGGAGGTTATGACAGTGCTTGTGGACTGTACTCTTACCTGTGGTTTAACTTACAGTAACTTTAACAAAATTCACAAAAATTTAGTGTTTTTCATATAACCTGTTTGTCGAATTAAATATGTCCGATCTTCTAAGAACAAAAAATTACTTGTAACTTCCAAGTTAAAAATTTACAGATATAAAATTTTTCTGTTTTTTTATAAAATGAAAATTAACTAAAATGAAAAACTAATTGGTAAAACAAAAAAATATTGTCTCTCAAAACATCTAATAATTCAAATTAGTTAAAAAAAATTAGGTAGCACTTTAACCAATTACCACAAAGGTGCCTCGAATTAAAATTTACGGACACGCTCAAAAAATCTGGAACATTAATTGCTTACAGGCTGGTCCAAAATGAATAGTACGTAGAGTTGTAGTTGATCCTTGGCATCAAAATATTAGGACTCAAGCCAAGCTTACCTCAGTCCAATGTCAAGATTTAACAAGGTAGTGTTAGAGTGAGAAATTAAGTTTAGATATTTTTCGCAATCCAAAAGGTATTTCACATGTTCTCTCAAAAATTAGTACAGGTGAGTTTCTTATAGTAATGTAGTAGTAGTAGCAAGGGTGGGGAGGCTGACGTCAGGCAAGTAGGCCACAACGGACCCTTTTTTCCAACCCCCGCAACCCAGAAACCATGCCTTACACCTCCTCGGTTTCGTCACCAAACCCCCTCAACCTCGAAATAAAGGCCATGACGGTCCTTCATTGGACGGAACTTACCTGGCTCCTCGGCAGAGTCCTCGAACCAAACAATTCAGTTCGAAGACTCATAAAAGCTCAACATTTGCACAGGTAGTGGTAAGACGTTTCTTCAGTCTCGCCGCGTTCCTGGCAGATGGGACGATAACTATCAATATAAAGTGTCTTCTGAGAGCACAGTGGCCCGTCAGCACCCCAATGACGCAGAGAAGTATAGAAAGACTCCTACTAAGAAGCCATACAGTCTTGTTCCTGCCCGACCTTCCCACGAAATCCCTCGCCTGCCTACAGCTACCGACCGACCTCCAGTACTTCTCCATGGACTCCTCAATCCATTTATCTACTGCATCGGAGACCACCTTCCTACGTATGTCTATAGCAGGCTACGGGCCACAGAACAAGCGCCGGGAACCAAGCCTTGCAAGCTCATTCGCCATTCCATTCCCTACGATGCCACAGTGTCCCGAAACCCACACAATTTGCGCTTTATTTGTCTTGGAGAGTACCCGTAAGAGCGTCAGTGCAATTCTGAAACAGCGTTGACATATTTCTGGGCGTGCAGACTGCCCGGAGGGCCGCCTGTCTACCTGAACAAATTTATTAGCATTTATTAGGACTCATCCTCACATCCTGTCGATTAGCTAGAATAGAGTACACCTCCGTTTAGAAAGCTGTGGTGTGGTGCCCAGAGCATAACTCTCGCGCTATGTGACTATCGAGGTATATTCTCGCACCGGAGGATTGCTGCTCCTCGAACCGTGATCCGTCGGTGAAACAGACGGGGCTAGCAGGCTAGAGAGTAACATCATTTTTCCTCCACTGATCCTTGCTGGGGATTCTATGGATATATGTCCTAGTCAGGCTAATATAATCCTCTGCATTTCGTTTCTGGATGGTGGAAATTGGAATTTCATTTTCCACCTCTTTGGCAACTTTTGCGTGCCCTGTTATTGCTCCCTCTCCACAACAGTTTCCAGAATCTCGCATTCTGAGATGCGACGCCACAGCCTCCCTTCTGATACAGATTGTGAAGCTGTGGCAGCATCAGCAAGACCTCTGGCGCGGCTGAGGGTGTCGTCTTTATAGCGCTGGTGATACCCACGCTTGCCAGCCTTTGAAGTTTGGTCAGCTTACGGGTAGCAGTTTGGTTCACATCACACGCCAGACCACCGCCCCATATATGACTCTCGGCCTGACAATCGCAGTGTAAATCCAATGAAGGATCCGAGGATTAAGTCCCCAGGTCCTCGCTATCACACGGCACAGCTACCAGAGGGTCGCTACTCCCTTTCTCACTACTCGTTTTATTTGCGACCCTCATGGTAGTTTGGAGTCGAGGACCAAGCTCAGATATTTGACCTCTCGCACTAAAGCTAAAGGTTTTCCAAATATCATCGGCGCCCTGAACCTCCTACAGATTCCTGTTTTGGGTAAACAGGATTATCTACATCTTCGCTGAGTTTACAGGGAGTCCTAGCCCACCACACCACCTTTCAATTATGCTACAGGATGTTTGCATGCATGCACGGTCGACGCTGAGGAATCTGCCGGTGACTAAGGCCAGCCCATCATCAGCATACTCGTGTGCGTAGAATCCATTCTCGGAGAGCCGTTCATTGAGGCCGTACATGACCAGACACCGTAGATGAGGCGACAGCCAGCTTCCCTGAGGACAGCCGCCGGTCACTTCAACGTTCAGCCCCTGGCCTGTTAAGGTCAGCGAAACTCTCCTGTCTTCCTGCATCCTCGCCGCCAAACTTATAAGGTACCTAGGTGATCCCCTGTGCTGTAGGGCGACATAGACCGTATCCGTCCTTGCTCTATCAAAGGCCCCCTCCACATCGAAAGACGCAACTAATGTGCTATCTCCGTAGTGTAGGGACCTTTCTACCTTTCGCGTCACAACGTGGAGCGCTGGCTCCGTTGATTTACACCGCTAGTACGCGTGCTGGTTTTTGTGGAAAGAGTGATCCCTAAGGCTCTCTTACATACACAAACCTATCTATTATCCTTTCTAGTGCCGTTATCAGAAAGGATGTAAGGCTAATTAGCCTTGTACGCCTTGGCCAACGTGTAATCCTCTTTCCCAGCTTGGGAATGAAGACACCCCTGACCCGGCGACAGGCTTTTGGGACATAGCCCCACCCCAAGCTGGCCCAAAAACCTCCCTTATAGTGGTAGGCCAGACCCTTCTGGAGCAGGGCCGGGAAAATATCGTCACATCTTGCGGAATTGAATGGAGCAAACTCGTTCCCGCCCAGGTTATAGAGCCGTCAGTGACTACTTCCTTCGCCGGCTGCCAGTCCGCATTCTGAACCGCCCACCGGCTCGGATAAGCGGCCTCCATGACAGTTTCACCGCAAGCAAGGTGAACCTCAGCGAGGTGGAAACAAGGTCTCCTCGGTGGTTTTGGTCAACTCCCGTCCGGTTTCCTTAAGGATCCTATTGAACTTCCTGACTCCTGTTTGAGCACCCTTACCAGCCTGGCTGCGTCGGACAAGGAGTTTACCTTCCCCACAGTACGCACGCCGGCTCCTAATAAAAAATTTGTGCTTTTTATAAAATGGAAATTTACTAAAATGATAAGCTATGTGGTGCAACAAAAAATATTGTCTCCTAAAACTTCATTTCTGAACGTCACACTGTCTGGGATTACCATAATTAAACGTTAAATGTAGCGGCTTCTCCTCCAGACACCAAAATTTACTTCAGATTTCTGTTACTCCCGACGCGTTTCGACACTCCAAGAGGTCATCTTCAGGGGATAAATTTGAAGAATTCTCAAAAAATTTAACTCGAAACTATATATGAAGGTTTTAACAGGTCATAACTTCATCCATTGTGCCAGGGGCCGTGCAACACTACATCTGCATGATGCCAGAAAATTGTCTTCAAGAACAAAAATCAATGCAAAAGATCGGCGATTTTTAACAGCCATGATGAAGGGCGGCCATTATGTGAACTTAAGATACCCAAAAAAAATATTTCGTACCAGGTATCCTGCGAAAAAGGATCAAGAACAATATTTTACAAAGCCTGAAGTCTTAGCTTCAACCGTCATTGTCCTTCATCTTACAAAAATATTATCAGAAAATTCATTTTAAATAGACCATTTCTCTGATGCTTAAGCAGTAGTCTTCGCTATAGAGTTTATCGTTTAATGGTATATAATTATTGTCAAATTATTTTCGTAAAAAATCAATAAAGCTCAATATATCCGTTATTATACAAGATACGACAAAAATATATAGATCAATTATAGGGTGTCTTGAGCTACATCTTAAAAAATATATCTGCAATCACAAGTGGCCCATAAGTCGTTGGTGATACAAATTTTCTTTTTTTTTTCTTTCGAACACGCCTTATTTTATTGCATTTTTACATTTTCTATCGGAATATAATGCATGTTTCTAAGAAAATAAATCCGGGAATCAGCAGGTCGTTATGGTAGCGAATTTTCAATAAATGCTTCAAATTTGAATAGCTCAATTTGCTATTAACCTATAAGGTTGACCAAGAAACCAGTTTTTTCGGGAATACTCTAAGTTTACTTTCGGATTTTTTTTTACCTTTTAATTTTTTCTACTATATAGATTATACTGGTAGCTAAATTTGATGCCTGATTTTTTGAGAAAATACATATATTTGCTACTAAAAACATTTTTATGCAAATTCACTACCATAACGGACTTGCTGGGTGCAGAATTTTTCTAACTTAATTATTTTAAGCTAATTTCTTTTAGTGTAGCATAAAATAATTATAGCATCTTTCATATTTTATTTTCCATGGCACACCAGCAAAAAAAAGTAAAGTAAAAGTAAGTTCTCTGTAAGATCACCGTAAAAGGACTAAGGGCATGCACAATAGACCAAAGGCTGCAGTGCTTTCGGGACGGCGAGAACGCGGACGAGCCCTGAGGGAAAAAAAACATCACCTTAGAAAGACGAGATGAATAAAGTCATAAAGAATATATGGGTGTACCATTAAACAAAATCTGTTTGATCCGCTGTTTCTAAAAACCTGGCCGCTGTCCATAGCCTACAATGGAAATTAAAAAAAAAAGAAATTTTCTCAGCTATTTAAAATAATATCTACATATAACCGTATGTATTTAGAAGATCTTAATGACCCCGATCCAATGATATAAAAATATGTAGGGTGTTCCATTTAAAAAACCATATGTTTGGTTTGTATAATAAAATACCTATGTGCTTAATAGAAAAAACAAAAACTATTTGCATCGTTGAATCTACGTTAAAGAATCTATTAGAAATGGTTATCACCGTTTTATTATCACCTCATCACGTAAAGGAGATACAGGGGGTACCTAAAAATAAAAAATTTCAGCCTGCAGCTTAAAAACAAAAAGTGACATGTCAGTTTTGTTTTCAGCATCGTTAGTTTTCCAAACAAGAACAGTATTTTTTATATTTCAACAACACACCACGAGGGCTTACAGCCTCAATACTATCGTACCGTGGGTCACGACAAGGAGGAGAGAGGCAACTTATTAATTTTGCACTTGAAGGTTTGGAAGTTCACAGGAGAAGGAGATACAGGGGGTACCTAAAAATAAAAAATTTCAGCTTGCAGCTTAAAAACAAAAAGTGACATGTCAGTTTTGTTTTCAGCATCGTTAGTTTTCCAAACAAGAACAGTATTTTTTATATTTAAACAACACACCACGTGGGCTTACAGCCTCAATACTATCGTACCGTGGGTCACGACAAGGAGGAGAGAGGCACCTTATTAATTTTGCACTTGAAGGTTTGGAGGTTCACAGGAGAAGGAAAAACATGTGCGGCAAGGAATTCCACAACTTGGAAGTCCTCGGTACAAAAGAGCGGGCATAACAAGATGTTCTATGTCTGATGACTTGGACAGTGAAAGGGGCGTTCGCTCTGTTCCCCTGGTAGATTGGTTGGGGGCAGCAGTTGGAGGAACTATGACAGAAAGCCTATCTGAGCAGTGCCCGTGCAGATATCTATAAAAGAGAGAGAGAGGTCACCAACGACACGTCGGTGGGCAAGGGATGGAAGCTTTTGGGTGAGGGTAGGGTCACCGATGAGACGCATATCTCTCTTCTGTGTGGAGTCCAGGATAGCGAGCGTAGAAGCGGCATCGGCACCCCAGATGTGGGAGCAGTATTCGATGTTTGACCTTATTTGTGAAGTATATAAGGTATAGAGATTAGCTGGTGAAAAGTATTTGCGAGCCCGGAAGAGGAAACCTAATTTCTTAGCAGCCGCTTCTGCAATTGATGTGACATGTTGGTGCCAACAATATAATATTGTGAAAAGCGAACCTTATCTCTCTACTCATAACCTAGACAAAGGCAACGAAATTCGGACACTCTGTGCAATTCGAAACGTAAGCACAAAATGGAGGTAATATTAAACATTGGTTGTAAACCAGGGTTAAGCATATGAAACCGCTTTTTTAAGCCACAAAAAATACATGCGTAAATTTGAATTTGTAATCTTTTTCTGTAATAAGGAAGAATGAGACGGGGCTAATGATTTAAAAATCGTTGGTTAGTTCGACAGAGTCTGTATGTACAATATTTTGTGTTCATTAGAGATCTTGAACATATAGTTCCTAATTATAAATTAGATGGCGTTAGTGCAATATCTCACGACATGCGCTACGGCAGGCTATTTCTAGCTAAATTGCTTTAGATAGTTTTGGATTGCTGTTATCAGGGCACACCGATGAAGGTGATTTAGAGCCAAATCAGTATGTCTTTCTAACGCTGGTCAAAATGTCTAGCTTTAAAGAAATAATTAATGGCGTTAGAATACTTATATATATATATATATATATATATATATATATATATATATATATATATATATAATATATATATATATATATATATATATATATATATATATATATATATATATATATATATGTATATATATATAAGAAAGATTACCAATCTTAGTAAATAATTTTTGAATATAGCTTATATTCGTTGTTACCAATGAATAGATATGTGTGTACTATAGACGTGGGCGTGCAAGTGTTAGCGTGTGAGGATGTGTGGTATATGTATGTGTGAGTATATGCATGTGACTAATGGGTGCGTGGTCGAGCATCTGGAGAAGCGGGTGTCTGTGTGTAAGTAAGCGAGAGTAGTTGCTTTTGACTGTAAATATTAACTGAAGACAATATTGGATTATAATATTTAACACCAAATCTTCTACATGTATATGGTGTAGATTAAGTGGAAGATAAGGGGATTTCGGACAGGTCGACGTTAGAGGGATACAATGCTTCGATTGATTATTGTTGACGGATATACCTCATTTCTTTCACACTGGAACAGTGGCGAGAGTGTGTGTGCAGTGGATGATGGGATCCTTGAGAATTTAAATAGTGAAGGACGGTCAGATATCTAAGGTAAACGTGTTTTGATGTATGCTTTAATACGATAACAAATTATAAGGCGAAGCACACACAAGTATAAGTATACTTATGTGCTTTAAAATTTTTGTTGTAAAGTTTAAGTGTAAATTTGTAACTATTGTTGCTGGTAAATAAAATAAAATAAAAGATTATATATATATATATATATATATATATATATATATATATATATATATACGTTTTGTTAAAAATTTAGAATCATTTAGTGTTTACCCCCTCAGATGTCCTGTTCTAACAAAAATAGACCAGTGACTTTCCGTAAAACTTAGGGCATTATTTTTTAAATAAAATTACAAAATGATCGTGCTGGTGGAAAATAGGAATTACCATCACAGTCGCCTTGTCACTTTAACCTCGATTCTCTGTCTCCAGCAGCTCTCAAGAATCGGAATAGGTGAAGCAATAATATAGTAATTCACATTCGACTTTGATTTGATGGATTGCCGTAAAACATTAATAGGTATACTTTACATGATAAAATAAAAATCGTCAAATAAGAAGCAGTTTAACTATGAGGCCATTAATCAACATATTTCATGAACTTTCTTATTTTCTGCGAATGTGATTTATTATATCTTGTGAAAACCTTACAGATTAACAGAAATGGTAGCAATCTATCTTGATATGTCCAAAAGGTTTGCTATAATTATTTTGACCACACAGTTAATAACTTCATAGTATAAGTAACAAGAAGCTAAGATTATGAAACAAAGTTTTAAATATAATAAATAGTACTGCTGAATTATGCCGCAGCCTCCTATCTAGGTCCTTTGTAGGGTGTCCATAAAATTGTCTGTTAATTAAAATGGAAGAATATGACGAAGTATTCTTTATATCTTTGGTATATAACTAAATTCACGTTTTGCTAATATTTTTCTTTTTCATATGAAAATTTTTAAAACAATTTTTTTGGATCTTTTTTGGCTTGTTGCGCCGAGAAAACTTAATCTTTGTCTGTAATATATTAAATAGATTTTTCCAACCAGACAAAATATGTTCGTCTTGTGCGTTTCTTTGATCGCCAGTGACACCCAAGTTTGTTCTGTTTCAACGATCATAACTTGTTCCTCTTATAACTTAGAGGCAAAAACTTTGATATCAGGGATACGTTTTATAATGGAAACTTGTGTACCAAATTTGCTTGCCATAGGTACACTTGAAGAACCCAAATCACAAGACATTTTTTAAAGACCTGTCGTTGGTTATACTAACAACACTAGCAAAGTTAGCGTCATAGGAGAAGTTTTGATGATGATAACTTTATTAGTGAAACGATCGTAAGGTCTTTAGAAAGATGTGTTGTGATGATTTGGGTTCTACAGGTGTACTTATCAGTGCTCATCACAGGTTCTATTTTTCACTTAGTAATATCTATATACCTATATATATATATATATATATATATATATATATATATATATATATATATATATATAATATATGTTGTGTGTAGCCGAGCAGTTTGTTTCCCCTATGATAATCTTCAAAAGTAAGCCATATCAAGAAGAACTTGCAACAGGTGCTCCACCTGGAAGCATTGTTACCATTAGTGACTCAGGGTACATCAATGCTGAACTATTTGTCACATGGATTAACTACTTTATGAAAGTGGTCAAGCAAAGTCCTGAGAAGCCAGTTTTAGTGATGCTGAATGGTCACTCAACATACAGCAAAAACGTCCGAATATTATTAATCGCCCGTACTAATGGGGCTAAATTGCTACAATTGCCTATCCATAACACTCATCGCCTCCAACCTTTGGAGGTTGAATTTTTTCGGTCATTTCAATTATTTTTTTACTCTAGCTATTTAAAAGTGGTTGAGAAGCAATACAGGATAAACAGTTTCAATATTACAGGTATCTTCCTTAGCTGGGGAAACATACAGACTTTAGGCAACTGTTAGAAATGCAACAAATGCTTTTGCGGCCCGTGGTGTGTGGCCAATTAATAGACATGTTTTGAAAGACACATATTTTGCTGCTTCAAATATATTAAATAGATTATTTGAAACTTTTTCTAACCAGGAAGAATAATCTTCAGACGAAGAAGTTCCATTAGCGCAGTTAAAAAATCGAAAGAGAAAGGATTCGACAGATCTTCTAAACGTTTCCATTCAAGCAGTATCACCACTCTTTGTCAAATCAACCAGAGAAGCACCAAAGTCTCGCACCCAGAATGCAGTTGAGTTGATTAGTTCACAAGAGTGAATTGGGGACATCAAAAGAGTCTAGAGCATACTTGGTTAAAAAAGATTGCAATCGGAACCGTCGACTTCTAAAGTCAACATGTCTGCAGGTGGCAGGGGACTTCAGGTGGTAGTGGACTTTTTCTTTACGTGATAGTAAAGGATTCTTATCACGACCAAGGAGGTACCACCCCTTAGATGAAGGAGCCGGTGAAGTCCCAAGGGACGTTTTTGGTTCTGGTGTATCAGTCGGCCTCCCTTGTAAACAAAACTGATGATGGCTTCTCCTTGTACAAAAGATTCTGGAGATAGAATACTCCTTCATTCGGATATCCGGGAGAGCGGCGTGCAGGATGCGCGGCATCAAGATTTAACATATCGTTCTCGAATATAGGTGGCCTCAATTCTAAACTGAACTCCGTACACCATTTGCTCCAGGCTAATAGGCCCCAACCCCTCACTGAAACCCAAATCAGTGCCAAAACAGCCACTAATCACCTTAATTTCCCGGGGTATGAGCTCCTTACTTCCTTTAGATTGCATGGAGGCGTGTGCTCATAGGTCCGTAGCAATCTACCCTGCATCACACTCTCCAATTTAGAAGCTGGAAGAAAAGATATACCTTGGATTAAACTTTCTCTCAGGGCTGCAACAAAATTCATATTTTGCATTTACCGGTCACCTTCTGACAACAACTTTGTCCAGCTCTTCGACTACCTTTCTAAAAAAAACGACCATCTGATTTCTGAATATCCTTACTCGGAGGTCACTGTTCTTGGTGACTTCAATGTCCATAATAAGGAATGGCTAGGATCTTCAAAAACCGATCCACAAGCGAGAGCAGCGGAGGCCTTTGCAGTCAGAAATTCTTTAGCCAATATGATTCAGCAACCCACTTACTTTCCTCGCATCCCAGGTCACAGATCAAATCCCTTGGATCTCCTTCTTACTACAAAACCTGAATGCTATAAGACATCAGTCACCGCCCCACTTGATCGCTTAAACCACGGCATGGTCACTGCTTCATTTGCAATGCAACCCGAGGTCACACAGTCATCACACCCACGTATCGTTTGGCACAACAACTCCGCGAACTGGGACGAAATGCAGGATTACTTTTTCTCATTTCCATAGGCGTTTGTCTGCTGCTCTCATCCTGACCCCTCTGATAACTCACAAAACGTCACCGAAATTATCCAAGCTGGAATGGAATTCTTGATTCCACGTACACAGAAAACCTCTTCAGCCACTCAGAAGCACTGCTTCTCTAAATCCTGTGACAAGGCCAAACTTGAATAGGTCAAAACTCACAAAACGCTTCTACACAATCCCAGTTAAGAAAACCGTCAAGCATTTAACGACGCAAGAAACCGCTATGTCCGCATTCTTTCTGAGGCAGAGAACTCGTTTAATAACCACAAAAACAAAGTCCTGTCAAGCTTCAACGGCAGCAAACCCTTCTGGACTTTGGCTAAATGTATTGGGAATAATTTCCGCAAGAGCATGTTGCCACCTCTTGTTTCATGGGATAAAATTGTTTCTACCGCCCTGGGCAAGGCTGAACTTTTTGCCTCGTTTTTCGCCAGCAGTACTACTCTCAACCCACCTCCAAATGTCTTACCACCAACAGTCTGCAATATCGCGCATAAAATGACGGATATATTTTCAAAGCTAAAAAGGTACGAAATATGCTCTCTTCTCTTAATACCAGGAACCCTCTGGCCTTGACGAAATCCCAGCAATTGTTCTCAAAAAATGCGCACCAGAACTTGCTCATTTCGCGAGTCGTCTGTTTTAGACATCTTACAATAGAGGCATATTCCCTAGTAACTTGAAAACTGCTCGAGTACAACCCTTCCCCAAGAAAGGATCCAAAGCGATTCCTAGCAACTACATTCCTATTTTTCTCCTTTCAGTGATGGAAAATTATATAAACACCAAATTACATTTTTTTTAAACACAGTCTAATTAACGACAGGTAGTATGGATTTCGTCAGCGTAGATCAACTGTCGACCTCTTTTCCTTTGTTACCCATTATTGGAACAAGTCTATGGAACTACACGGTGAGTCCCACATTGTCGCTCTCTACATATCCAAAGTATTCGACCAGGTCTGGCACGCAGCGCTGCTTAATAAACTTCCGGCCTATGGTCTACCACCAAGACTCTGTACCTAGGCAGCAAATTTCCTCTCCAACCGGAGAATTTCTGTTGTCGTGGATGGACATTCCTATAAACTGTATCCAATTAATGCAAGAGTCCCTCAAGGTTCAGCTTTAGCCCCTACTTTGTTTCTTCTTCACATCAATGACTTCCTCTATAGCACATCCAACCCATTTCACAGTTATGCGGACGACATAACCCTCCACTCAAATATACAATATTCTAAGTCTCTCTCTTTGGCCTAATTAGATGAGGATCGCAGATTAATGGACGGTTCTGCCTCTGTGGATCTCCAAAAAATATTAGACTGGGGAACTAGAAATCTTGTACAGTTCAACTCCACCAAATCTTAGTCTTGCTTTCTCTCTCATAAGAGATACACAAGCTCTAGACCCATGACAATAAACAACCAAGTTATTCAAACTAATGGGTTCTTTTCACTTGTTGGCATTTCTGCGGATCGAAATCTCAATTGACAACAACATGTCATATCAATTGCAGAAGCGGCTGCTAATAAATTAGGTTTACTCTTCCGGGCTCGCCAATACTTTTCACCGGCTAATCTCTATACCTTATATACTTTACAAATAAGGCCAAACTTTGAATACTGCTCCCACATCTGGGGTGCCGCTGCCGCTTTTACACTCGATATCCTGAACTCCACTCAGAAGAGAGATATGCGTCTCATCGGTGACCCCACCCTCACATAAAGGCTCCAATCTTTTGCCTACGGACGTGCCTTCTCTCTCTGTTATGGATATCTGCACGGGCGCTGCTCAGAGGAGCTTTCTTTCATAGTTCCTCCACCTGCTGCCACCAACAGATCTACCAGGGAAACAGAGCGAATGCACCCTTTTACTGTTTATGTCACCAAACATAGAACATCTTGTTATGCCCGCTCTTTTGTCCCGAGGACTTCCAAGTTGTGGAATTCCTTGCCGGCACATGTTTTTCCTCTTCCTCCGAACCTCCAAACCTTCAAGTCCAGAATTAACAAGTTGCCTCTTTCCTCCTTGTCGACACCCACGGTACGATAGTATTTAGGCTGTGAGCCCTCGTGGTGTGTTGTTGAAATATTAAAAAAAAACATAGTTAACATAGATCGCCATCAAGAAAATCAATTAGTGTTTCTACAATATGGAGCTCCTCTGCATTTTTCACAACGTGTTAGGGAGTTTTTGAACAGAGGGTTTCCTGGAGAATGTGGGCGTAGAGGTGCTATTGAGTGGCCCCCTAGATCACCGGATTTAACTTCTTTAGAGTTCTTTCTATGGTGCCGTTTAAAGAGTAGAATTTACGCAGCAGAACCGGAGTCTCTGGAAGAATTACGACGACGCATTGCTGAAGAATGCCGTCTAATAACTCCACAAATGCTCCAGATGGTCAGAGCTCGTTTTGAACAAAATGTGTACTTTTGTATGGAAGCTGGCGGTCACTAATTTGAACACTTACTTAACTGAATAAGCACTTTTGAACGTTTGGTTTAGTTTTTTAGTTTTTTTTTACGAAAAATTGTCTAATTAGTGCATTTCTTATCACAATGCATGCGATACTTTTTTGCAACTCCACTGTGAATAATTTTTAAACGAGTTGATAAAACTTCCAAAAAAATTTGTGTGCGGAATTCAGAAAAGAAAGAGCTTTCAAATAATGTAACACTCAACCCATGTTACCTATTTAAAACATAAGGGTTGTTATCACCACCCTTAAGGGGTTGATGTGACAAAGTTGAGTTTTATGTCAAAACATGTCCCCCTCAATATTAAAATTGACGTGTTTCAGCGTTTCTTAAAAAAATTCGCTGGACGCAAATCGGTCCGTTTCGTTTTCAATGCGCCTCCCTGTATATTTGGGTAAGCAGTTCTCATGCGTTTGAATTACGCGTTGTACATTGTAAACCACATACTGATTTATTTTGCAGATATCTGATATACACTACTAAAATTATAAAACGGAAGTTTGGGAATGTTGATGGGTAATATAATATAAATGGCTTTGAACTATTTATAACAATATATCTATTACATTTTGAAGTGTTTAAGTTTCACATATAGTAAATGGTTAAACAAATTTAGCTCACTTGGCACAAACGGTTTAGTGATTATCTCTTTGCAATAACCTAAGAGCTTGAAACACGGGTATTTATAGAATTTGAAATAAAATATTCAGAGCGGCTGGGAATTAAAAAACATGCAGAACTTGATCACTAGCAGATTTATACGAATCTCTTTACGTGATGCATTGAAAGGAAAATGTAGAGGGTGCTTTGTTTAGCCAAGCCAGAGTTATTCATTATACACGCATTATCACTTCCCTAAGGATACCTGCTTCTGTAATTTTACACGCAACGTTCATTTGGGCTTTCAAAAAATACGCCCTTGCTTGCCTGTAGCATCACAGGAATATTTATTCCAGCTATTCTTTTGTGGATATCACAAAAAAATATCTTGCTTAAGAATAGGTGGTAAGAACCATTTAGAGGCAGTCCCCACGTTCTTATTTTCAGTGAATTTTCGTAGGAAAAATTCACTAATGGAGAGATTCCGACTTTTGAATTTTGAACACATTTTTGCAAATGAGCGCGACGCCTAGAACTTATATCCGGGGACAGTTTCAATTTATATATATATATATATATATATATATATATATATATATATATATATATATATATATATATATATATATATATATATATGTGTGTGTATCACACCGATAACTCAAAAAATAATTGTCTGATTTTGATAAAATTTGGCATGTACCTTCCTTTTGTAAATTGCTTGGATAATTTTGTTAATCAGGAAAATTAAACGAGGTTTTCCGAGAAAATTTTGAAAAAATTTGTATCTCAAAAAATAAAAAAGATATGATAACTAAATTTGGTATGTAGGTTTACAATATAAAACGTAAGCTTTACACCAAAATTTAGATTTTTACATTACAAGAAAAAAAAGTTATAATAATATATTTTGTGCCAGATAATTTCTAGGAAAATTCACTACCATAACGCACTTGCTGCGTCCATGCTTTTAACATTTTAGAGTTGAACAACAAATAATAAGCAGAATCCTATTGATAATTTTTGGTAAAGGTTGGATGTAGTAATGTCCACAATTTTTATAATACGTGTGTGTGTTTTGTTTCTTTAACGTCGGCCTATTTCCGCAACTATGGCCAATCACCGACGCCAGGGAGTAGTTTTACCTCACTATCCTGGAAATTTTGCCGAACTCCTGCCTTTCTGTAAGGAGGGTAGGGATCTTTAACGTGCCCAACATCGCATGGACACAGGACCGACGGCTTTACGCTTCCTCCGAGGGCGGAAGTGCAGACATTCAACTTGCTTAAATACAATGCCAGAACCTCCGTTGATGTTAATTTTACAGTTTGTACTGAAAAAGTGAAAGAAGTACCCTGGGATCGAACCCAGTACCCTTCGGTTCAGAGGCACAAGTTCTTACCCATGAAACACCGAGGTTCATTTTATAATACGTCATCATTAAAAACATTATACTGATATTCCTACAATTTCAAAAATTACCATAAAAGTCTAACGACGAATTCGTTTTGTTATCGCAAACTAGACTCTGGTCTCAAGCAACTCTTT
The DNA here is from genome assembly GCA_964006375.1 of Tillus elongatus. Lineage (NCBI taxonomy): Eukaryota > Metazoa > Arthropoda > Insecta > Coleoptera > Cleridae > Tillus > Tillus elongatus. The sequence continues at coordinate 42,872,351 of OZ023269.1, forward strand.
TTATACTACTGCGGATTCTGCACTTTATAATTTGACCCTGGCTCTTTTAGTCCACCTCTTCCTCTTTTCCAAATATGTGTCCTCCACGTAATGTATTAGAATGTTATTATGTCACATAATATGACCAAAAAATTTTGCGTTTCTCTTCTTCATTTTTTTCTGCAAACCTCTTTCATTTACGGCATGTTCAGCAAACTTCTATTCGTCTTTCTATTGTCATATCTGCGACCTTTATCATTTTTTTCCATCCTGACATTTTAATGCATTCTATTAACTTGATGTGCTGCTACCTTTTCGCCGCCAGATTTTCTGGCTACATACATATTTCCTAGTGAATCCCCTTTAATTACTTAATATGTACCTTGCGTGGTTCTTTTGTACGTGCCCACATTTAAAAAATTTTATCCTCTTTATTTCCTGCCTGTTTAAGGTACAGCTTTCGACCCCATATCTTATACTTTTTTGATAAAATGTTAACTTTAAACATTAAAGTATTACTTTAAGAAGTGTGCAATTTCATTAAAATTTATTTAACTCGGTAATTGTCAGCAATAATGTAATTATTTTAATAGGCGTTTATAGAAAAATTTCAAATTTTTTATTCACTGCATAAACGCCTACGCTCTGATCTTAAACACACGTTTGTAATCATTCCTTTCATTTATTTTTATTTTACATTAGCTTATTTACGGATTGATGATCCCCGACCTCAGGAAGCGCAGTTTTGTTTCAGTATTTTAGGACTTTTATTAGAGAATTTTTTCAAGTGAGCGGAAACTACGACCCCTAGAACTTATATTCAGGGTCAGTTTCAATTTTAATATTTATATATATATATATATATATATATATATATATATATATATATATATATATATATATATATATATATATATATATATATATATACGGAAAGTTTTCCGCGGTCATTTTTGTTAGATATACTTGATTCTCGGGTTGAACCGCTCCTAGAATTTATGAATTTATTAAAATTCTACGTTTTGGTTCCTGTTTGGGATAATTTTTAGGAGTAAGGAAATATGAAATGAAATGATTTATAAGGTCTCAATCTGTCCACTTCTTAAAGGGGTGGATAATGGTGGGTTGGGTGGTTGTAGCTTGATTACGGGGTCCTAATCTGTCTACTTACAAAATTTCACTGTAGAACGTTTTCAAGGTCTCAGTGTGTCCAACCCTAGACCTCAGAAAAATCTGACCGCTCGTCGTTAGTCTCGTAATATTTATAGCTGAGTCCAAGTCCGCGTTTTATACTTTATTGGAGTTTTTAAAACTGAGGTTTTATCCTACGAGTAATTTTAAAAACAGTGGTTTTAAATGTCAGCTAGGAAAAATTCTAATAATTTTATTTTAAAACAGATATCAGGTTTTTCTCGGCTAAATACTTTTATTATATATTTCTAAGTAACAAGATAACAATGGCATTCTTAAGGTAAACTATATTTTAATTAAAAAAGTCTGGACTCAGCAAGTGCGTTATGGAAATGTATTTTCATAAAAATGTTTTTAATAGCAAATGCGAGCAGGCATCAATCTGATTACCGGTATAGCCTATGTAGTAAAAACAATGTACCATATTTTATCAAAATTACTTATTGTTTGAAAATGTACAAAAATTTTCCGAAAATAAACTTAAATGTTGGTTTCCTAACCAACAAACCTTACGATAAAAGCAAATTGAGTTATGAAATTAGAAGGTCTTAATGAAAATTCGCTACCAAAACGCACTAACTGCGTCCAGATTGTTTTCTTACAAACATGCTTTATATTTCGATAAAAAATGCAAAAATGCATTAACGAATTTGTTCTACGAAAATTAGCTAAAAATTATACACCGTTAAACCATAAACTTCACTAAACCCACAGAGAAATCATCAACTTAACTAAACCGGCAGCTAAAGCATCAAGGAAAAGATCTATTTGAAATTAGTTTTCTGTAAACATTTTAGTAAAATGAAGGGCAATGACGGTTGAAGCTGAAACTTAAGGATTCGCAGAACACTCTTTTTGCAACATTTTCTTTTCACAATCCGTATTTGGTTCACATTCTTTGCATAAACATTGCCAATTTTGACGTTTCAAATTGCGACTTTGACGTTTTGACTAAAACTCCATTTTTTTTCTTCAACTGCCCATAACTTTTTTGTCTTTAAACCTAGAGACCTAAGTTTTGGTACGTGGTTTACTCTTTATAATTCAAACACGCATACCAAGTTTGGTTGCCCTTACTTTGTATTTCCGGGAATATAAATTTTTTTAAAAAGATAACACAAAATTTTCCGGGAAAACCCGGTCCGATTTTTCTGGCTAACAACTTATCCAAGCCACTTGCAAAAGGAAGGTACTCACCAAATTTGATTAAGATCGGCCCATTATTTTTGGAGTTATCGGTGTGATACATACATATATATATATATATATATATATATATATATATATATATATATATATATATATATATATATATATATATATATATATATATAAACATATAAAAATTAAAACTGACACCCGATATGTGTTCTAGGGGGCCTAGCGCTCATTGGAAGAATTTTTTTCAATCGAAAAGTGGAGATCTCATTTTTTTAAAGAAAATTCACTAAAAATGCTGTAGAGTTGTGATCTTCTGGGAATAGTTATGAGACTAAAAGCCACCTTCTTCTCAGACATGCATAATGCCTTCTTGTGCAAGATCAGTAACTGGGAAAGTATTTTAAGCAACTACCCTAAGGGTAGAAACGCCAAAACATAAATCGTAACCTTGAGGAAAGAAAGTTCATAAAACTCCTGACAACATCCTATCCATCAGTGTTGGAATTGCATTTAAATTTTCAGAAATGTTATCGTTATTGCATATCGACTGAAGTAAAAAGTTATATCTTTGAAACTTATTTGTGAATTGGTTGAAATTTCAAACCATCTAATCCTAAAAGTTCAGAGATATCTATATGTCAATATGTTTTTAGCAATCAGCTTGTAACTTTTAAACTACCATATGAAGTTTGAATTCTTGCCAAGTTTATACAGGGATTTTTGAATACGCATTACATTGCCTTTCCGAAGCGCATAATTTAAGAGCGATTTCCATTCTGTGGAATAGATTATTGCTTTGAACTCTAAGAAAACCTGAATGCTTTCCTGATCTTTAAGGTAAAGAAAAGCGAAAAAATTTGCAATATTGCAATCAATAATTGCCTATGTTAATAACTTTTATTGTTATCTAAACTAACGTAGTTTCGTTCGCAATTGTATTTAAATCATTTTGTGACAACAAAAAATAATTAATAAAAATACACTAAACTGTTTTTTCATACTACAGTACTTCAATGCATTTCATTAATGTACGCAGTTCATACTTCTAATTGTAGGCTGTCAAACATAGAGCAAGTAGTTTCCAGTTATATAGGCAATTACGTTTGAGTGGTTTTTCCTACGCAACTGAACCTTAAAAGGAACTTTACGACTTTTTTGTGTCTACATGCATTTATGAGGAACATTTACTGTAGCTATTAGCTATAATGCTTTTCGCAAATTTCTGGGAATATGTTCTTTGCCAAAACGACTTCACTTTGAAAAGATTACTGCTTTTGACTTTTGAAATATTAATAGTCTTAATATGTCTATACGAGATAAGATTAAAGAAAAAGAGAGACTTTGAGAAAAAATGTTTTTTGACTAATCAACCTTTAACAGTTACATACTCAGCCTAATGCTTCTCCTTCTGCTACTACTACTACTACTACTACTACTACTCGTCATGCCAATCTAATAAAGGGGTGTGCACACCATAAAGCTTCTGTTATTTCCTAACAATATTCCTCCATACACTTTTGTCGCTTCTTTCACATTCATATAACTCCGAATACATGCGCTCTTATTCCGCGAACTTCTGTCTTCTATAATATATCGCTCGCAACATCTGACCAAGTTTTCTGGGTCATCCACGTCATACATTACCATCCAGATACTCTCTATAAATGATAGTTGTCAGTCTATTATTATCCATTCGTTCTGCCTGCCCAAACCGTCTAAACATACTGCTCTTATATTTACTTTCAATAGACCGTTCTACGTCTTCCAGAACCCATTCATTTATAACTTTATAATTTCTTGGTTTATCTGCTACTGATCTCAGGTAGTCCATCTCAACAATATTTAACTTTCTTACATGCTTTGCCTGAGGCAACCAAGTTTTACACAAAAATAACGCGTTTAGTACCAATATGCTGTTATATGCAGCAACTTTGGCCTCTTGAGACACACATTCAGACATAGTTACAGCGGTTATAGTTTCCAACATCTCTCTATCTGCATTTAACTTACTTCGGTTCTCATCATATATTCTTCCGTGATCTGAAAATAGTTCTACTAAACGTGCAAACATATTTCTACCTCTATTTACCAAACCACCATTTATCAGGAGACTGAAATTTCTTAGTACACCGTCTTTGTCAACCATTTTTATACCTTCAGTCTTCTCTGCGTTCATACCTAGTCATTTTTGTTGTTGTTGTCACTCCTTTTAATACCCGCTGCATGTCTTTTTCAGATTTACTAAGTAGTATTGCATCGTCAGCTTACAGTTACACTTTTGCTTTAGAAGCATTTATTTTCAAGCCTTTTGTCTCCGAACATACATCTCGTATACTTGAATCCATGAATATGTTAAATAATCATGCAGACTTCACATCCCTGTTCAACATCCTGCTCAAATCTAAAATAGCCACTGACCTTTCCATTAGTTGATACACATGCTCTACTGTCATCACCCACAGCATGTTATTTCCAAATACTACACAGTTTATGCATATCTACAGTAACATACGCTTTCTCCAAGTGTGCAAACTTCCAATTTGCTTTTTATAAGATTGAAGCGTTTCTCAACCATGTGCTAAATGAAATTATTTGGTCAGTGCAACACCTTACTCTCATTAATCCAAAGATCTGAATATTTATACCCGGCCAGCTCTCTCACCTGCTCTATTAATACTCTCCCAGAAACAGCTTAACCACAGAAACGTCATCGTTCGGCAATTTTTACAAACACTCTTGCTTCGCTTACCTTTCTACAAGGCCACACGAGAGCGACCTTCTACTTCATTAGTACTTGACTTATGTGTATGCATACGTTGAACAGCTCACTTAGCCATAGCCAATTGGTATCCATAGTTTAACATTTCTCCATAAATTTTATTAGCACCCGCTGCTTTTTCGTTCATTAATATAGTGAATCTCTATTTTCCCCTCGTGCAGTATCACCTTCTGTCGGACTTGCAATCAGCAGAGGGTTCTCATATGGCTCTCATATGTTTCTCAAAATATTTTTCTATCATTCTCCCACGCCTTTCTGATTACATAGCATGTCCCCATTTCGTGTTTTCCCCATCATGCTGTTTTTTATTTGGCTTGCCTATTTTGTTTTCACTAACAAAATAATGTCTTATTTCCTTTAAATGCAATCTTTCAGCCCCTCTTTTTTCAGTTACCAATTACTGTCACCAACTATTTGTTTGCACTCATTCCCAAATTTCTTTACCCAACTGGGCGCTCTGATTCTTTGTCACATATTTGAAATTCACCATTTTTAGTGAATTTTCTTTTAAAAAAAAATCAATAATGAGAAGACCTCTAATTTTGAATAGAATGAAGACTTTTAGGCAAATAACCTAAAGCGAATACGGGCTATATAGGGAAATAATCGCAAGAAGTGTGTGTTACAAGCCACTATGTTTCAGCTTTAACCATCGCTGTCCTTTATTTTACTAAAATGTTTTCAGAAAATTAATTTTTAATACACCCTTTCTCTGATGCTTTAGCAGTAATTTTAGATATAGAGTTCATGGTTTAATTATCTATAATTTCATCAAATTTTGTAGAATAAATTCGCTATGAAGAGACCACGAATTTTGAATTTTAAGAAGAATTTTACAAATGAGCGCTAACGAGGGCCCCTAGAACCCAGGGTTAGTTTCAGTTTTTATCTCTTTAACTATATAGAGGGTTACGCATTTCTGCGCTAAAGCTCAATATTACTGTTATACAAGATACGAGAAACAATTGTGTACGTTAATTATAGGAAATCTTGAGCTGCATCTTATAAAAATTATTTCGACAATCACAGGGGGCCCATAGATCGTTGGCGATACATATTTCCTTTTTTAATTTGATTACCCCTCATATTATTGTATTTTCACTTGCTTGTTTTTTAGTTATTTCCAATGTTTTGCAACATTTAAAATTTTTAGCACATATTAAAGATTATGATACAGGTTTTTTTCGAAGAGAAATCCAGGTCTCATACAAATGACTCATTCATAAAGGTTTTGGCTTATCTTATTTCATGAAAAAATCAATATGTCGTATACAGGGCGCTCTCAGATGGTGATTGAATTGGAAAAAAATCCAACTGTCGTAACCTAATTGTTTCAAATAGAACAGCGTGTATTTTGTCTTTCAGAAGGACATAATAATAAACGTTTAATAAGTTGTTCCAAAAAATGTTTTCGGATTTTTGTGAAAAAATTGTTTCTAATTTTTATGCAAAAAAACTTTTTGGGAGTTTTGTTGAAAAGCTTATTTTATGAAAATATGGTACACCGTTTCTAGTATATAGTTTATACTGGTAACCAAATTTGATGCCTGCTTTCATTAAAAAAAGACAAATTTGCGATTAAAAGCATTTTTATAAAAATTCACTACCATAACGCATTTGCTGCGTCCAGATTTTTAGTTGTAGCTCTTTTTTTGCCATCCACATCTTTCTTCGCTTTTTATTCACCCTATGTATCGTTTATAAAACATTTAAATTTAATCTTACCAGATGCTTCTTTTGCATATATAATTATCAAATCTTTGAGGGACGTTCATGCACTTTCAACATTGTAGTCAGGGATATGTATTCGTTCCATATATAAGTGCAACTTGATTATCATTTTTCAGTACACAGGCCCGCGATTCCCTTTTCTCATGCGTTAAAATTACATCAACTTTGGTTCTGACTTGTTTCTGACTTGTTTCTCTCGTTTTTCCACTTTGTTTATTTACCCATGTCCAAGTTAAATCTTAGACGCCACAAATGTATAAACGTGAAAGACCACGCAACCACAACTATAAACTTGGAGACCTTAGCACGGCCTTGTTGCCTTTGCGTAGGAATATTAATACGACTATGGCCACTCACCGACGCCAGGGAGCAGTTTTACCCCATTATCCTGGAAAATTCGCCGAACTCCTGCTTTTCTATAAGGGATCTTTAACATGCCCAACATCGCATGGTACTTGGGACCGATGTCTTCACACCACCTCTGGAGAGGAACGTGCAGACATTCAACTTGCTCAAACACATTGTCACAATGTTGGTTTTACAGTATGTACTAAAAAGTGGAATCCACTGCTGGAAGTCGAACCCAGGACTCTTGGGGTCAGAGGCACACGTTCTTACCCCTGTACTACCCAGGTTGTTAACTTAGTATGTCTGTAGTTAAGTTAAAGTCGCTATAAGTTTTTAACATTTGTTATTTAATAACAAAAGCATCAAAAATTGTATAATATCAAATAAACTAATGATTTATAAAAATAGAGTGCAACATAATATCACAATAAAATTGTTGTATTGTTGTAACGGCATTAATCAAAAGTTATTATGTATTCTTAGCATACTAGGAAAATGGGTTGTGCTATTTTCATTTCCTAAGTCGTCTCGTCAGACAACATTTTGAATATTTTATTACCTAAATACAGTCCTCTACCATTACGGGAAAATTTCTTATTGTTCATTTATATAGCCTCATATAATCATGTAAACCAATATTGCTATCTCCGGACAAAGCAATCATAATTTCGCTTACGCTGTTTATTTTATTGTAAGGGAATCTAAAACATAGACTGGATTTGGTGGACGACAAAGTTTCTTGTTGAATATGCAATGAACCATATCGTGAATATTCAATGGCTGGCACACATTCTACTTTAGCTTTGTGGCGCAGGACACCAATCCGCTTCTTGCTACTTGCTATACCTGTCATGTGTCAACAGCTCAGAATAAATTACCCCGGTTGTAACCTAGACTTTAATTTACCATCATTGAGTGATTTGTACACTTGTAATTCTTCGTCAGCGTTGCTAGATTGAAATGTAACCAGCAAAATTACTAAAATCTTATATTTTGCTTGCAATGTTATACATGATTTGTGAGGAGCCTTTGGTTTTTCTTTTTCACCAAACTTACCTACATTTGTTTTGTCTGTAGTTATCACTTTAGTTGTAGTAATAGTGATATCATACATCTTACATGTATTTTAATTTGTGAATAATATATATATATATATATATATATATATATATATATATATATATATATATATATATATATATATATATATATATATATATATATATATATATATATATATATATATATATATATATATATATATATATATATATTGTAATAGATAAATTTGCATCAAAAATTGAGAGGATTCCTTTTTAGAAAGTTCTAAAACGTAAAATCATGAAATCGACGATATATATATATATATATATATATATATATATATATATATATATATATATATATATATATATATATATATATATATATATATATGCAACAGTTTTATAAATACGAAAACTGTTGTGTGTGGTTTAAAGGCTGATCTAAAAGTAATAACAGAAATACATGTGTTAAGTAAAAAATTAAATTTTGATGTTTCTTAATATCTAGAAAAGTATTTGGCGTATTGTCTTGAAAATTAGCACAGATCAGTTTTTGCATCGCAGTAAATAGTTTTCATTTGATTCTAGCGGAGCACTTTATTTCTTAAAAATGCTCACTTAATTATTAAATGGCCTGCTTTTATATTTTAGTAACAGAAAGTAAATTTGTCATATATCTGACGCGGCGCTTGCTTTAAGCTTTAAGGTTGCACCATGTCATTGTCACTTTCACCTTCTGAGTGGTTGGTTTCGAGTATTGTCATAATGGGTTTTTGCATTTGGATTTCGTTATCAGTAACGACCCCTCCAGGTTTACTATATTTATTTTCCTCATTAAACCTAACATTTTTTGATATTCTAATACTTTAATATCTGGGTCAAGCATGCGATACCCCGTTGTTTAATATCCAATAAAAAGCATTTTCTTTGACTTTTCGTTCAAATTCCTTCGTTGAGAAAAATACACTAACGCATCTTCTCTATATTTTAGCTTGTACGGAGTAAAGTTCATTAAAGAGTTATTAGGAGTACGATTAGTTGTATAAGCTGCAGTTATTACTGCACAACCCCAGAAAGTTTTTGGCAGCTTCCTATTAAATATTTAAATATTAAAGCTCGGCTTTTTTCTAATAACATTCGTGGTGTATACAGTAGTGCAAGATCAAACACTATACCAGGATCTGCTGCATATCTGGTCATCTCACTGCTGACATACTCTTTTGCATGATACCTCTCCATTCTTGAAAATCACACTATATCCAACAGTTTCAATATTTTTCACAAAAATCAATTCACCATTGAGTTAATCCATATAAAGTAAATATTTCTGAATTATTTTAGTTCCATTCGACGTTTTACCGCATATCTCTCCAAAATCCAACGTCGAGAATTGCAGCACGAGAAGCACCTTGTATAATATTTGAAGATGATCTCAGAAACGAGAATCATTATTTACGCGAACACAAACTTATGAGAGTTTAGATGTCCCGCTACAAATGAGACTGTCGATGTCGCCGGTTTTTCCTCGTCTTTTGAAACCGCTATAATTTTAGTCTCGTTTAAAATGTCCTACATTCCCACAATTAAAACACTCAACTTTCTTTCTACAGAATTTCGCGGGGTGTCTTTTATTTTTACAATGATGTTAATTGTTTTCTACTTGTAGAAAAAGCCACGCTCTTCATTAAACTCTAGAAATAACGTGTGTCGTTTTACTGTTTCATGTCATTTAAAAGGGCTTACGCATCCACCAAAAACTGTGATAAAATCCAATGTCAACGTCAGTTGATTTTCTAACTCTACCTTAACTAACTCTTGCGGAAGAGACATATTAATAATATGTAAACAATAACGTCTGTATCACTAACCTCTGTGCCGGATAATCATAAATCTGTCACCAACTCGCTTATTTCATTTAAGTGTTGCTGCATTAAAATATCACGGCTATTTTTTAGTGAATTTTTATTTAAAAAAATTCACTAATAGAGAGGTATCGATGGTGAGACTTTGCAAAAATTTTTTCAAATGAGCGTGAGTTAGGACCCCTAGAACCCATATCCGGGGTCAGTTTCAATTTTTATATGTTTATATATATATATATATATATATATATATATATATATATATATATATATATATATATATATATATACTCATCCAAGCCATTGATAAAAGAAAGGCACTTGCCGAGTTTTATTGAAATCGGTTAATTATTTTTTGAGTTATCAGACGGATACATATATATATATATATATATATATATATATATATATATATATATATATATATATATATATGTATCCGTCTGATAACTCAAAAAATAATTAACCGATTTCAATAAAACTCGGCAAGTGCCTTTCTTTTATCAATGGCTTGGATGAGTTCGTTAGGCAGGAAAATCGGACGGGTTTTTCCGGGAAAATTGAGTTTTATTTCAAAAAAAAATTTTTTTCTCCGAAAATTACAAAGATGTTTTAATGAAATTTACTAATATATGTTGCCTTGGGAGAGGACTTACTAAGTTCCAAAATTCAAGTTTCTCAGTTTCTAGAAAATTGAGTCATTCAAATTTTCTTTTGAAACAATTTTTTTTCTCCAAAAATTACAGAGTTATTTTAATGAAATTTGGTGGATATCTTGTACTAGGAAAAACCTTACTATCTACCAAAATTTAACTTTCTAAGATTATAGAAAACTGAGTTAATCAAATTTTTATAGCTCACTGCAGTGTTAAAATCAATGGTATTTTCCTCACTATTTGAAATACGTGGGTCGAGGACGGATCGAATTCATTCCCAGTTGCTATTCATTCACTCATATTCTCTGAATATGTTAGAACATGGTATCTACTTCATTCCAAGTCAGTATTAACCGACTATTTATGAAATCAAATAAGTAAATTAAATCGATTGTCATAAAATATGTAGTGTATTAAGGCTAAGGGAAAAAGAAATAAAACATATATAACTGTGCACATTTTGATTATATTTTGGGCTGTGCGGCGCACACGTAGCTCACTCGGAGAAATCGCCACTGCTTGAGAGAGGTATTGTCACAGCATAATATCTTATGAAAGTTCATTTGTAAATAGGTTTAATTTTTATATGTTATATATATATATATATATATATATATATATATATATATATATATATATATATATATATATATATATATATATATATATATATATATATATATATATATATATATATATATATATATATATGTATGTATCCGTCTCATAACTCAAAAAATAATTAACCGATTTCGATGAAATTTGGCAAGTGCCTTTCCTTTAATAATGGCTTGGATGAGTTCGTTATCCAGAAAATTCGGACGGGGTTTCCCGGAAAAATTTTGAGTTTTCTTTCTCCGAAAGTAACAAGGCTGTTTTAATGAAATTTACTATATATATTGCCTCAGGACAGGTCTTACTACGTACCAAAATTCAACTTTCTAAGTTTAGAGAAAATTAAGTTATTCAAATTTTAAATTTTCTTTCAAAAAAAATTTTTTCCTCCGAAAATTACAAAGTTATTTTAATGAAATTTTGTGGATATCTTGCCTTAAGAAAGACCTTACTACGTATTAAAATTAAACTCTCTAAGCTTATAGAAAATTGAGTTATTTAAATTTGAAGCATTAAATAAAAATTCACTACCATAACGCACTTGCTGCGTCCCGAGTTTTATTATACCCAAACGTTTACGTATTAAAATACGACACCCCGATTCTTTCGTGTTACAAGTTGAATGCAATTTCTTCCATGCGGGTTTCGGTGTCCTTTCCTCATACATAGATGCAAGTACCTGATCAGCTAACAGTGAAATTAAAAGCGCATAAGCCCTCTCTCCCTTGCCCATGTCATTTGTATACTGGTTCCCTTTCTAAATATTCTTCGTACTGTTTCGCAAATAACACTACCTCAATACGTCGTGCTCACATAATAAAATTCGTTCCATCAAACAGAATCATACCACCATACTGGTCACTGTAAAGTTCAGTCATTGCTCCAATCAAAACTAATTAAAAACTACCTCAGCAACTAACACAATTACGCACTGTAACGACACCGACTATTTACTTTACTTTTCGAAACTTCGAACCACGTTCTGCTGTCGTTATAAATAAAATGATATAAGAGGACGTGGATCGATAATATAATGTATTGCATACAGAAGTATGTGAGTGGTACATGATTCTTATAGTAATTACATTAATATTAGTATAACTAATACTATACTATTGCTATTACTATTACTTAATGCAACACTTCATCTACGGCTACCTGTTTAACGCTGCCTAAACTACCTGGGTCGTTAACAGAGTCAATATTCGGACCGGTAAGATTTATTGTATCAGGTTGTCTGACTATTGATTTACTGGTTGCCATGCATGTTTGTTATGAGTATATAAAATGTTTTAAGTCTAAGTACATCATGACTTGTTTAAATAATCTGGAAATAATTTAATCCCGATCCCTTCGCTGATAATTTTGATTCTAAGGCTGCAGACGGTTTTCAATTATATTTTATGTCAGATTTTATAACTCCCGGAGTGTATTCATATATTATGTTGTTAGTGCATCTATTTGTGTGTTCTGTTCGGGTACATTTGAAACAAGAAATTTTGTAAACTTCATGGGATGCGATTCTAGTCATATCATCCTGCCACGTAATTCGTCCACCTCGACCACCCAGCGATTTGGAAACATTTTCATTCAAAATTTCCTTCCTTCTTGTAGAAAGTGTGTAAGTCACCCATCAATCAGGAACCACAAGTTATCTTTAACATTTAAAGAAACCTGTTCTAAACCAATAGTTTTGACAGAAGCAGTTTAGGAGGAGGTTAACAAAAATTGTATCAATACCTCCACAAGCATAGCTTATTTGTAAGATGCAATGTAGAATTTTAATTCCATATAAATAAATAAATAAGTAAATAAAATATATCTTATAAACAGGAACTTTATTCTTAAAAAAATATGCAAACTCCGTTCTCATATCAATCTTGTTACATGTACGGACCGAACCGTATTCAATTCACAATATCTGACCACATATTAATCATTTATCGTTGAAAATATGTTTTTAAATAAGGTGGGGATTTTCGAAAGACCACACATGGTTACTGTGGAACTTATTAACTCTCTTTGGGGTGACAGTTTTTTGTTGTCGTGATGTGCGGATCTTTAATTTTTTGCTGTAATGGACATCTACATAATTAGATCCTGAAAGTATAGTTTTCAGGCAGTAATACATGAACATGTTGGATGTCAAGAGGATAAAACTGTTTTCAAAAGCATTTTGCACACTCTGTATTGCCTCGCTTCCACTAGACGCGCAATTTACCAATAATTTGTTGGATATTCCACTATAAGATCCTAAATTTCTAGTACGATGTTTCTAAACTAGTTGTTTCTTCCACACGTTAAGCAAGATTTACCATCGAGCAGGCTAAGATGTAAACCATTGAAGGAAATCGATTACGCGTAATTCGTCAGTCAAATTTTGAATACACGTTGCATAAATTAGCAGCATGTTAAACAGTGCATTCTTTCCATAACTGAATCTATTTTGGCTTTTTAAGTTATAATAAAAATATAATGAATTAAAATTTACAAACCATGTAGTGGAGGAAATAATTGTCGAACGTGGCAGGTACACAGATACTTGGAGCCTCAAGTGGATGAACAAATTTTCTTATCAGTCAGCTAAGTTTATATCCTTTATTCTTTATTGAATTTTTAAATGTGTAGTAAGTATGCTAGTATGGACTATTTTTTAGAGAGCTCAATTAGGTCTTTCTAAACATGTAAACGGGGGTATATTTTTTGAATTCAGTGATGGTAAACATAGTATTTAAAAAAGTAGCTTGTTTCAGTGAGTTATATATACAGGTTAGGTTCATGCATCAGCTCAAAGTATCATCATGCCTTATCTAGTCTCGACCTACTGGAGCAAGGGTATGACATATTGACGATTTCTAACAAGGACGAAACCGGTCTCTGTATCCTATCATGATCACCTTATATACTCTATTATCCAATATATATTGCAATGATCCTTAAAAGCTCGTATACACTTATGCACACATACATCTAGCATGCATAACCATTCAGAAAGAAATGTAAATATCAAGAATATATAGAAATATTATTTCTGAACGTCAACACGTCTGCGTTTGACATGGTTTAAGGAATAATTAAAAGGCTTTTCTACCACACAATTAGTTTAATTTACAACCCTACGCGTGTTGGCCCTTAGCGAGCCATCTTCAGGGGTTAAGACCTAGAATGTAAAAAGTTGGTTGACAGAAACTATGTTTCTGGTAGGTCTAACATGCGAGCTTACATCTACAGAAAGTGCAAAGTCTAACAAAAGCGAAACATCGAAACGAGCCCTAACCGCCATGCAAAATTAAACTGACAAGAGGACCAGGAGTTATAAAATATTTCTACAAATATACATTTAGAACAGGACTGAAGTTCCACAAAAGAACAATACTCTGATGGAGTCAAAATAACATGTTAAAAAGTCAAATTAAACAACTACCTAAAAGCAAAAGACAAGCACAACTGAGCAGAACCCCATAAGACCATCTGAACAAGTGAAATTGAAAAAGAAAAGGAGAAGAAAGCAGATGCCACTTTGGAAATTGATAATTACTAATTCTAAATACACGGCACACACATATTTGAAAACTGTTTAGGTTTCCAATTTATTGACTTCAGATTTACAGACGAAAATAGCATGGAACAAGAAAACAGAAACATCACCAGACTTAAAGTAGCTGGAGGATGAACATAAACGACGCTGATTTTTTATTTTATCGAACAGTAAATTGGATCCTGTGCACTTCTAAAAACAAAACCTGAATGAAGACTGAGAATGAAAAGGACAAGCGACAGAAGTGAAATAAGCTACAGAAATGACAGATCAGCACCGGCAAGGGAAGAACTATAATGGCAAAGACAGAAAACCAAAGAACAACAAAAACAAGCTTGCTTAGATTCATAGTTGGAATCGATCATAAACCAGCAGGAGCACAATTATGAAAATTATATTCTATTAGGTTTCTGTATGTAAAAGAAAAGTTCATAGCACTGGTGCTGGTAACGTTAAGAACATTGATGTTGGAGCCATTTATGTATTTATAGATCTCCATTTCCTCCAGGACAAATTGCTGGGTACCAATACTTGATGGGTGAAAGATTGTGGCGTCGCTCTCTCTGTCAAAGTTGTGGCCGCTATCTTTTATGTGGCAGCCTAAAACTGAAGTGGTGTTGTCAGCATTATTTCCGCTTTTCAGATGTTCAGAAACTCTTCCCGTTCTTCCTAAATAGACGGTTTTACATTGGGGACCATCGCAGATTAGACAGTATACTCCCGACTTCTTAAGGTGGGGAATATAATCTTTGCTGTGAACGAAAATTTTCCTGATGGTGTCATTTGATTTGTATGCGAATTTAATGTTATCTCTCTTCAAGACACGAGACACTGCAGCAGTGATGGGGCCACAGTATGTGAAGGGAAAGTATGAAGCACCCTCAGGTTCAGTGGACGAGAGGCTGCAACTGGTTTCTCTCGAAAGCTGACGGCTCTTTTTTCTATCAGTCTGTCTACTAAGCTGACAGGATACCCGTTATATACGGCTAGTTGTTAAGTAACATTAAGATAGTTATTAAAGTTCGTACTGGACAGTGAAACTCTAAACAGCATATCTATCAAATATCTAATGGACTTGTGGGGCATGTAGTGACAAGATCTATAAGGAATTGAGTGGCCAGTTTGTGTCGGTTTTCTGTAGATGTCGAATTCAATTGTGTTGTCTTTCCTGGTTAACGTAAGATCCAGAAAACTGATGAACCCCTTCTCTTCTAGTTCCATGGTGAAATTAATATTGACATGCAGATCGTACAACCAACCTAGGAACAGGTAAATCTGCTCTAAGGTACCTGACCAACCCATCAACACGTCGTCCACATACCGTGCCCAGGACGAGATGAAGTGCTTAAATGGATTAAAGTACTTAAAAACCAATTCCCTCTCATAGAAGGCCATAAACACTTCCGCACACACGGGGGACAATGGATTGCACACTGGAAGGTCGTCTTTTTGGACATAAACTCTATCATCGAAAGAAAAGAAATTCTGCGCTAGGCAAACCTTTACCAAGGCATGGAGCGGCTCCTGAACCTCACGACTAAGGTAAGATGAAGTAAGAATATTTCTGAAAAGTAGAAGTGCATGATTGACCGGGACACTAGCAAACAGATTTTCTTACAAATTTTCTTCAAAAATCAAACTAATAAAGCCCTGTTATGGTCTTAACCTATAATCAAATCACTAAAAGGGTGACCACCCCTAACTCAGCACTTTTTGAGTTTACATCTACTTAAAATTTTTGTGAAATAACGATGTTGATTAAAGAAAACCATCTACCAAATTTAGTTGTTCTATGTTAGGGCACTGCTGCAATACAGCTGTTTCTTTTAATTATTGAATAATTTTCCGAGGTCAATATCTCACCGACCATGGGCGTCAGAGAAAAATTTTATATATAAAATCGTCATCTTTTGAGGTCCTCTACAGGCACACATTCTGTGTCCATTGCGTTGTGAATCATGGTATATATATATATATATATATATATATATATATATATATATATATATATATATATATATATATATATATTTGTGTTTGTGTGTGTGTGTGTGTGTGTGTGTGCGTGTGTGTATGTTTGTGTGTATATATTGAATTTTAATTTAGACAACTTCGTTTCAAACGTATTTTGTTAACACGAGTCACCCCAAAGTGAACTTAACTTTCATTTATCAGTGAGCAAACCTATTTCCATGTACTAAGATGAGACAAAATACATAGATAAAAAAACAATTAAATTGTTTCGTATAAGTCATAGTGACGAGAGTATAAATGACATGCTATATAATGCATGGTTTCAAAGGTGTATTCAAAACAAATGACAATATTGGTGTTATTTACATTCAAGCAGACCTTAGAAAATATTGATTTTTCACTATCTATCGCTGACGACAATTTTATGAGTCTTCCATAATCGATTATTCATTTGAAATAATTTGTAATTATCTGTACTTTAGTCTCATTTATTCAAATATTGGAACTGATGATTGGCTCTAGGATTGGTGGATCATGCGACGCATATTATTAGAAAGGCAAGTTTAAAATATGCATTCTGATATAAAATCTTTATCTCTTACATCAACTTTGAGTGGGTAATAAAATCAGTTAGTTTCAACTTTTGCTCGCTTACATTGCCCGAAAAGCAGACCGTCCAATTGAATTACAGCTTGCCATTAGATCGTTCAAGGAACTGGCACTTTCATCCTGCCGGGCTCTGAAGGAGCGTCACGTAGTTTTACGACCTGTTTCATCAGATATGACAAAAGATATGACAATAAGATCTTGTATATTGCCTCGAAAATTAGTAGCTTGGGTTGAGCAGTAATTTAATTGCAAACTAAACCTACGTAATCGACATGCAAATCAATGTGTTCTAATTAGCCCCCTTATAATTATTATTAATCTATATACTATTTCCCGGTACCCTATCCAATTTAACTCTGCTAGCCACCTAGACTGAACTGAATAAAAGTCTTCGACAAGTTCTATATTCTTTGAATTAAACAGGTATTTTATTTCAGCCAATTGCAGAAAATTTGGTAAATAGCACATAGTATAGCAATATCTTTATATAGCGGCATGTGATTTAAATATGAAATAATTTTTTGTTGCTAAGATATCTCTATATATATATATATATATATATATATATATATATATATATATATATATATATATATATATATATATATATATATATATATAAGTGTTTGAGTTTTAATGAGAAGGCTTTTTTAGCAAGAATTTTTCAGAAATGTTTGAAATTTGGGAAATAATATACTCCAGATCCAAGGTGAGTAAGGTTGTTACCGTTATTTATGGGGATCAGTCTACTTATTTCCTAGATCAGCGATTCTGAATCTGTGAGACGCTCCCTCCTAACGGGGCGTAATAACACTAAATGGCTGGTGAGAGCGTATTGACGTATTGAGAAAAAATGTTAAAAATATATTATTAACACATTTACTTTATTTACTAAAAGAAAAGCAATAAAATACACCTAAATAGGATTGTATCAGTACTGCACAATGTATTTAATAACTAACTTATTAATATTAAATTAAAAACAAATTTAATAGCTATTGTGACTCCCTTGCGCCTGTCTTGCAGATGAAAGTTTTTCGAAAGAAGGTTCAATATTAAAAATTGACACTCTAAGCTCTTTTTCTATATTAAGCTGAGATCTATATTTTGTCTTGAAAGCAGTTACCGCAGAAAATCCAGTTTCAAAAATGTAGGACGTTGAAAATCGCAACAGTATACGAAATGACCTTGTTTTCAGTGCAAAAAATATATTATCCAGTCCTGTCCAAAATTTAAAGAGTAATTTATCACTAAATTGTTTTTTGATTTCGCCACTTTCGTGAAGTCTATAAAGACTTTTTCTTCGGCAGTTGAGAGACTTTCGGGAGTATTTGGAAATGGGTCCCTGATTTACTCATAATTTGCTATCAGGTTAAAGTCAGCGAGGAAATACTTTTTAAAATTCTTTGCCAGCACCGCTAAATGATTTTTGTGGCTACAAAAACAACTTGCACATGTTCTTCAGCCTTGTAAGTTTTAGCACATTCATCTACATTGCCAACATTTCTACGTGTTTTTGCTTTACTTTTCTGCTCCATAATTTTAGTTTTCTACTAAATGCAACTTTATCACTCGCATACAATATATGTGTATTTGCTCCTTGGTGTAGAAGGTTCAAGGTATTTAATTTCTCGAATACGTCGACCCAGTAGCTCAATTTCATCATAAATCAATTCAATTGAAATTCATTTCATAAATCATCAAGACACTTCTCGGCTTCCAGTCGGTTCTCCTCTTCTAGAAAAATGGCGATTTCATCTATTAAATCATAAACACGTTGAAAATATGTCCCACGTATTAGCCATTGCCTCGCAATAAAATAGTAACGCTGGATGTTCTGCACCCACGTCTTTACAAAGTGAAGAAAGATTCTTTACATGGGTCTTATTCTTATATTATTTACTACGGTTACCACTGTCGTTAGCACAATATTCAGATTAGAACTGTTTTTTGGAATCCAGAGTTTCTCTTTGGATTATGCAATGTGTCCAGATATACCATGAAGATTTTTATTTCACACCTGCTTGTATACTATAATATCTTTCAGACACCATCTATGCATATTCCGACGCGTTTTCTCCACTTTGTGTTTGCCTCGTTCAGAAAATAGTTTAAGATAACAAATAATGCAAGTGCTGTTGCTTTGGATTCTATCGGTTTGCAAAATAGTAGTTCTTCTGCTGCTGACATACCAGCAGAAAATCGACCATAGGCAATTAAATAAGCATATTTATTGCTATGTGTTGCCTCATCAAGCTGAATTAAAAAATTGTCACGCAACTCCTCGAAAAGATAATGCTGTACATCTTCAGCTGTATCACAAATTCGACGGTCAACAGTATCAATAGATAGAGGTGTGGACTGCAATTGTTTGGCAAAAGTATCTCCAAACACAGCTTCTACGATCCGAATTACAGCTGCCAGAATAAGCTCTATACCAATGGTGTGAGGCTTTTACATCTGGATTGTTGATATGAAACTTTGTAAGAGGCGAGTAAAGCTTTTTCATCCACAGACAAGTTTGGAATATATATATATATATATATATATATATATATATATATATATATATATATATATATATATATATATATATATATATATTTCCTTTTCATATGATTTTAATTGTTATTCGAAAAAAGCTCGGGGTTTGCTAACGAATTCACTATGAAGCGTTTCCAAATGTCATTTAAGTTTATTAGACTTAATGCTGTGCCAAATTTTTTTAGCAAAGACACACATGGTCCTTTCTTGTTCATTCACTTCAGTGCTGATAAACCGAAACTTTAAATATTCCTGAGAATATTTTCTTCATTTTTGTTTCAGAACCACTCGCGCCTGTACACTTGTTGATGCTTCACTATTGTCAAATGATCGCTTACGCACATTTAAAAATTCCATAATTCTATAGACACTGTAAAAATCTAATGCTACTCGGATATCGTGAATTGCAATTAACACGTAAATTACAACATACACATTCACGGTAGAAGGATCGACTGGACTAGGACTGGCTGGAACTGAACGAGATGCAGCATTTATATACGTCGCGCAGACGTTCTAGAATGATCTAAAGAAATATGGAACATCTCGCAAAGCCGCGATTAGAATTGTGATCGCAAATTTGAGAAATTAGGTATAAGAGCGAGTAGCTTGGGATATAAATATTTTGTTTTCATATGAAGGAATTACTACAAAATTAGCTTTATTTATTTACTAAACTTTTCAGTTTAATAAGATAATTACAAAATTACGTTTTTAGTCTAACTACTTAAAGGAACCTATACTTTTGAAAAAAGCAACATGATTCTGGTTATAAACAAGATGTGCACAGATAAGGAGTAATGATTGACGGTGTTTGCCCATAAGCTCTATTTACGCTTATTGTACAACATCGTATAACTGCACACTACAACGTTTAAAAAGTGACAAGTTTTTGCATGTCATTGGTATTCTACGTATTTACATAGTTTGTCCTTAATGACATCCGGATTCGGTAGTTTCAGTAGCTGTTTTAAGCCTGATGTTTGTCAACTTTTTTGCACAGTGTTGAGGTTTTATGAGTGTATGCGCGACGTTCATGTGTACATTTGTCAGCTTTCAAAGAAGCGACAAACACCTTTGGCTTATATACAGGTGTCCGAAAAATTCAGCGAGTTTACTCAAAAAATTAGTGCCACAAGTTCCTATAGCATTTTTTGAACACTTCAAAATAACGGAATTACAGAGTCTCAAAAATTATCATTATTATTTATCTAATTTATAATTAACCTGGGCGATTTCAAAAGTAAAATCACAACAAACTATTATCTGTCAAAACTGACGCCAATGACATTGTTAACCGAGAACGTTTTAAAAGCACACTCTATTAATTGCTAAAAAATATATTAGTTGATTTCGTATTCAATCAATACCAGCAAACTTTTAGGAACCTTTTTCTCGAAAACGGTTAATTTTATCGGGATGCAACAAGAGGACATTTTCTGAAGATTTTAGAATTCTCTTTAATCGGATTTAAGATCAAAATTCAAGCGAAAGAGTTATGAGCCATTTGAGTTTCGTCCTTTAGATTCCAAGATATCCACATCAAATGTGCAAAATGAATACAAAAGTGAGAGTACACCAAATTTGAAGGGAATCGCTTCACGACAAAAAATAGGTATCAACAAAAGTTATATATGGTTTTCTTTGAGATCTGTAAATTTGCGAGTAGTATATTTTGCACGTAATTTTTAGACAACCTATATATATATATATATATATATATATATATATATATATATATATATATATATATATATATATATATATATATATATATATACTTTCATATGCGTTTAATTGTTACCATAAATGTGTACCCTTGTGTTTAACTTAAGATGATAGTTATCTACTTGGTGATTATTATCCTAAATATGCTAAGCAATGCATGACTTATCTACAGTATCATAACTCGGTTGAACAAAATGTCATTTAAAGTAGTTCTAATACATCTTTTAGTTTGCCCGACATTTAATTTTACAATCCTTACAACCAATTTCGAAAATCACTTAGTATATTTTTTAATGTATGTTTTGTCGAAAATACAAGCAGAAAACTGGTTTTCTTAACAACGCCATTCAGATCTATTGAATTTCCACAAATTTATCCCTTATTTCACGAGAGCACTGTATAATTTTTATATTAAGCGATAAAAAAACCCGCCTTTGGAGCTGAATAGTCAGTTTGTATCCAACATTAAAGAAATTTGATGTATGAAATAAAACAAAAAGGAATAAGAATACCGTATTTTAGACCAAATAGACTATTGTTTATTGTACTTTAACTTCGGCTTATTTCCGCGACTATGGACAATCATCAACGGATCAGTTTCACCTTACTATCCTAAAAATTTTGCCAAACTCCTGCATCTCTGTAAGAAGGGTAGGGATCTTCAACGTGTTCAACATCGCATGGACACGAGTCCGACGGCTTTACGCCCCCTCCAAAGGACGGAACATCCAGACATTCAACTGGCTTAAATATAATGCGACAACCTCGGCTGAGGTTAATTTTACAGTATGTACCTAAAAACTGGAAGGGGAACCCGGGGAATCGAACACTGTACCCTTTGGTTGAGAGACACTCGTTCGTAGCCATGGACCACCGAGGCCCTTTTAAATGAATTAAAGTGAATATTGTAAACAGTTAAAGATGTGACATTTACTTTTTTGGTACAGCACAAAAAGTGCCATTTAAAAGTTTGTTAATAACGCGGGACTTTATAATTCATTCACTTAGGTACAACTTTTTACGCAGTATAAAAAATTTGTTATTCTTCGGACGGTAGTAATCAAGTTTCTCTTTCATCATTTTTATTATGTTTTAACAATATCTCAAGTTGATGCTTCGAAGACAGTTTCACTTACTGCCTGAAAGTGTTCTCTTGAGTCTTAAGGAATGCATTAAAATGAAAACCTTAATCCCAAAGTTTCCAGTTGAATGACGGAAGTCATTTCCTCTCACTCTTCGTCAACGGAATTTCCCTATTAAAGCTTTAACGATACTGCATTGTTCAGAGTTGAGCACGAATGGGAATAAATATCTCTCTTCTTGAGAGAATATATAAAGTTTTCACGCACCGATACCGCCTAGGCGCAATAGATCCACATTTCAGCTGATGTTCCTCATAAAAAGAGATTAATTGAAAATACATTGCTTAGTGTTGTCGATCCGGTAATTCAGTGTTCCCTAGAACCCGGAACCCGGCCTCACGGACTTTCGAAACCAGAACCAGGGGAGATTAGCTACCCAGGACCGCGTAAGTTGCCCTGCCTTTGCCTGAATTATACATGTACGCATACAAAGCTAGAATACAAAACTAAACTGAACAATAATTTACGAATCTGGTAGAACAGGGAAGAAATATGTGAAAGATACGATTCGAATATAACAGTATCACTGTATTTTTAATGCGTCTGTATTTGCATTGCAATTTATGCGATGAATATTACATTATCCCATTCTGTGTTTTTGGCAATTTCTTTACGTAAATTGAAAAATACTTGAGGCAAAAACATATGTAGTAATACAGAAAAAAGTCTGGCCGCAGCAAGTGCGTTGTGGTAGTGAAGTTTTATACAAATGATCCCGCAACAAATATTTATTAACTTTTTTTGCTTGTAAGATAGAAATATAAGTTTCGGTATATAGTTTTATTCTAATAAGTTAAACTTACGTACCCAATTTGGTTACCATAGCTTTTATACTTTTTGAGATACAATTCTTTTGTAAAAGAAACCCAAAAACTTCCCGGAAAGCCTAGTTCGATTTTCCTGGCTAAGAAACTTATCCAAACTACTTACAAAAGAAAAGTACATGACAAATATTATCAAAATCGGAGCATTATTTTTTGAGTTATCGGTGTGCCCCACACACACACACACACATATATATATATATATATATATATATATATATATATATATATATATATATATATATATATATATATATATATATAAAATTGTAACCGTTCAAAAAAGATTTGATTGTAAAAAAAACCGGAGATGACCTAAAGTATTTATTCGATGTTTGACTTCAGGTGGATCCAAATCCGGACAATAGTCACCTTCACCCACCAAACCCAACCTAACTGCACTCTATCTCTCAGATTTATAATTTTATAAGATACAGAACATTTTGTATAGTTCGAAGATGAAAGGTAATCAAATACTTACTCGGCTTTAGTCCTGTTCTGCCCAAAGTCCTAGATTTATGAGATATTCAAGTCAGAACACTGGTACTACAATACTTAGTTAATTTGTAGCTGCACTGCTACCAGAGATGGGAAGGTTTAATGGGGAATTGTTATTCAATTAAACAGGTGTTAAAAAATGTATATACTTAAATTTATTGACATAGGTAATAGTGGGAAGTATTTAAGTTAATAGTTCTGGTAAATTTAATAAACATTGCATATACCAAGAACGAGAATGGATAATACGTTACAAGAAAGAAAGTAAATATTGCATATAACAAGCAAGAAACTAAACATTAACTGTTAATCAGGTTTCTATCAGATCTACTAATGCTCTCATATTGTGATTGGTTAGGTGAAATTTCTAGATGCTTTCCTGGCCAGGTAATATTTTATTTTCTTAAAATTAAAAAAAAAATAGTGAGAGGCGCTCAGTTATTGCAAAATATTGACTAATCTAAATTACACAATAATATTCCTGATTTACAGAAATAAGAAAATATTAAGAGAAAAATACAAAATACAGTTATTATAAATGCTCACTGATTAAAGTTTTGATTTAATTTTACTGGATCAAAGTTTATACTGCAAGTTGGTAGAAAATTTAGGTGATGTATGGATGTTAGTTTCAAAAATCACATGCACAAAACTCAAAATGCCTCACCGGGGGCTGGATTACACCTGGGATATCAAGGGTCCCAATTCACCTGCTGATCAGTTGAGAATGCTACACATGTGGACGTCAGCACTTAGCGCCCACCATAGGCTTTTAGTTTCTCCCAAGAGAAAAGTAAGGAAGTGGTGAAAGGAATTTTCGTGGGTGCTGACCAGATCAATTGTACGTACCATGTACTATGGACAGGTCAAGCGAACCTGGGGCTGAAACTTGTTAAGCTGGCGACAAAACAATAAGAGATACTTCACTTGAGATTACTGCGACAAAATGTATATCTGAATATATTCGGAAACATCGGAAAATAAACCTGATTTTTCTTCGTAAACTGGGATTGAAAGTTTGCTTTTTTTAAAAAGTAAAAAGTTGTTCGCCTGAAACCAGGTTAAATAATTCCTACTGCATGAAACACAAAGGGTTCACTTTTCGACTTGCTTTTCTCTCAAAACGGGTTGTTTATTTTTGCCCAAACCGAAATGAAATTAATTGAAGCACTCATAGACAACTATATTAGATATATTAATTGTGAAATATAACGTTTTACCCCTTTTTGGCCAATGAGGAGCTCTGTAACTTAGCGAAGATGTTGCCTCTCTTGTCGTCGACCGAAGACTTTCATGTGCCAGAGTCACACGCCTTGAACATCGGTTGGTTTTTGCGTCTTCTCTAACGTGCGTTTTGAACATGATCTCTTGTCCCTTATTAGTCACTCATTTTCCCATATGTGTGAGGAAGGCAGAGAGCGTCGAACTCCCCTCGATACAGCATGGACGCGGCCCGATTTCTGTTTATTAGATCATCATGACATCTGCCTGTGACTTACCCAGAACTTTGTTAAATAACAGCGTCATTCTTTTCAAGGAAATATTCCGTCTCTTCATATTTTAGTTTCAGCGTACATAAAAGGAATGCAGTACGGGCACAATTATGGTAAAAGTTATTAGCGAATTTTCAACAAAAAATTTCGAAACCAAAGTTTGAATTGCTTTCCAGAGATAAAGTCATCTGCTATTATTTAAGCTTCCTTAGGGGTTTTCTTTAAGTCAGTAACGGAGTAACGGTGGTGAATAAAAACACAGTCGTTACAATATATATATATATATATATATATATATATATATATATATATATATATATATATATATATATATATATATATATATATATATACATATATATATATATATATATATATATATATATATATATATATATATATATATATATATATATATATATATATATATATATATATATATATAAATTAAAACTGACCCTGGATATGGCCTAGTTCGCGCTCAATTTTACGTAGTGACATACGTGGCTTCTTAGCGATAGCGTGGTCATGTTTTATTTGTTTTTATCGGTTTGTCCAGAGTTTAACAAAACTATAATTCATTGAATTGTTGCGTAATCGCCGACAAACACATTTCATTGGTTAATTGTGGCTGCCTTTACTTGGTGAAACGAGATTGACATATGAAGAGTTAACCACAGTAACTCACCAGATAGAAGCATGCTGAAATTCAAGTCCACTTTATCTGATGATATTAACGAATTTCAAGTATTGACTCCTGGTCATTTTCTCATAGGGAGAGAACTACTAGCACCACCAACAATCATGTCAGAGAACATTGATGGCAATCTACAGGGAAGATGGAGAACAATACAAAAAATGAAAACAGATTTTTGGGACATTTGGCATAAAGGATATCTTCACCACTTACAGCAAAGATGCAAATGGAAATTTAAGAAGAATATAGTACACGCAGGTGACATGGTGTTAATAAAAGATGACAACAACAGCGCAGAAAAATGGCCACTGGGTAGAATAGTAAAAACATACCCAGAGAAACAGGGAATACCAAGGGTAGCAGAAATTAGAAAAGCAGAGGGTATAACAATGGAAAGGCCGATACACAAGCTAATCCTATTACCCAATGAGGAAGGAAAAGCAATAACAAAGCATCATGAAGAGCAGTCAGGACCGCGAAAAATTGAAACGAAGTCTTCTAAGCAAAAATTGGAGATATTTATAATAGCAATATTGTTCATGATAGCTATGGGAACAACGGCAGCTACGAAGACATTGAGTACCCACAGCCAGGGTTCTATATTGAGCATATTGCACAATCAAAAATAAAAAGAGGGACGTTTAGGATTGAAACAAGGTTCGAAAAGGAAAAACTTGCAAACGACACAGAGTCTGCGAGGTCGATTGTTGTGGAGTTGGAAGAGTTTTGCAATTTTTTCCTCAGATGCGATTGATTGTTCATTATTAATGACACAAATCAAAGTAAAGCAAGTCGAACTATCATGGATAAAAACAGGGTTATATAGACTTTGGATTTGTACATGGTGGTGACTTTTGTATACCGTACTGATTTTAATATTGACAAGGCGTCAGCTGGTATAATAACATTATTTAGATCCTTAGTTAGCCAGATTGTAATTTTGACAGTGGATTATGTAAGTATTATTTCTAAACGTCAACAGGTCTGGGTTTGGCATGGTTAAATGAATTTGGAATTAAAACAGATTTTCTACCAGACAATATATTTAATTGATAACCCTACGCGTTTCGGCATCTATCGAGCCATCTTCGGGGTTTAAGACCTAGAATGTAAAAAGGTGGTTGTCAGAAACTATGTTTCGGGTAAATCTTAGATTCGAGCATTACACCGCAACTACAGAAAGCATAAGGTATAACAAAAGCTAATGCTAAAGAACAAAAACAAGCCCTAATGGTGATCTAAAGCTAAACTGACAATGCCAGGAGTTTAAAAAAACTGTTGTTTTTTAAGTAAAAATTCAATAAAATCTTAATAATCCATAATTCGAATTACAGCCGGGTATACTTAGACGCAATAAGAAAATGCCTCCTTGAACTGGGAAAATATTCAGTCAACGAAAATATTTTGTTTTGTTACAGGAACAACAAAGTTTGAAAAACAGCAAGAAAGTGGACATTTTTATCCCATATTTTCAATCAGATTATTTCATGAGATGTGAGATGGAAGCAGGCCAAGGGCATTTCTTTGTTTTAGACCCAGAGACAGAAAATCGAGACTATGTTGTCTAACATGCAATGACTTGCTTTGTGTACAAGATTTCGAAAAATAAATATGTTGCATTAAATATACCGAATCAAACTAAATGTTATTTTTATTATTATTATTACAATCTTCATTTAACGTCACCTGTTTGTATCTTTGTTTTTTACGTTTGTTGTTAGTATATTTGATAAATTTTACAAGTCAATTTTGACCACCTTCCCCTATCAAGCTGGACTAATATTTGACGAGCGAGTATAGTTTGGGTGACAATGCAAGATAGGCTATGTACCATTCCCACAAATTCAATATTAAAAACTCCCCAAGATGGCGGAGTTTTTATTTTCTCATAACTGTCCTGACATAAGTTTTATATTGAGCTTTCCGAGTAAAAAGACAGTAGGCTAAATAGCGTTTTCATGAATTCAAAAAGTTGGTTGGGGCAAGATGGCGACATACTTCTTTAACAATAACCTTATTCGTATGGGTATCAAGTAAAAGGGCTTGGCCAAACTAGTGTAGGCTAGGTAACCTTTTCATAAATTTTAAATGATGGTCGACGTAAGATGGCGAAATATACCTTTTAAACAACACACTTAATATGGGTATCAAATGAGGGGGCTTCGCGGGTAAAATTCAGTAGGCTAGGAAACGCTTTCTTACATTAGATTTGGCGGTCAACGCTAGATGGCGCGATATATTTTTTATCACAACTTTCTTGACATGGGTAGCAAATGATATGGCTTTAAATCCACCTAATATAGGCATCAAATCAAAGAACTCCACGAGTAGAATACAATATGCTAGGCGATGCTTTCATAAATTGCATAAATAGCGCTAGAGGGCGCGATATATTTTTTGTCACAACTTCCTTGACATGGGTATCAAATAAAAGGGCTTTACGCCCACCTAATATGTGTATCAAATAAAATAAAAACTCCACGAGTAAAATACAGTATGCTAGGCGACGCTTTCATAAACTGGAAATGGCGGCCGACGCTAGATGGCGGAATATATTTTTTTATCACACATTCCTTTACCTGGGTATTAACCCTACAGTTTTCGCGTGAGGTATTTACGACATTATTGTCGCGTCGGACTCAAAGAACGATTTTTTTATATAAGCACTATTTTAATATTTAACGTAGATTTTTTTTTTCAATATAAGCTCTTTAGACAAAAATTTATATTGCTTAAAGATAGCAGCCACAGATTAAAAAACTATTTTAAGAAAACATATTTTATTCTAATATATATATATATATATATATATATATATATATATATATATATATATATATATATATATATATATATATATATATATATATATACATATATATATATATATATATATATATATATATATATATATATATATATATATATATATATATATATATATATAGCTAAACTTTAATCTATATAAATAGTTTTCAAGTAGCTAGTGAAACAAACTTAAAAAATGTTCAAAAATTGCAAAAGATGAAGGATAATGAAAATCGAATATTGAAATAGTGAAAATAACAAAATATTAGTATTTTGACACCTTACATTCATTGCATAGGCCCAATAAATGTTCCAAACATAACAAAGTACCGCAATGTTCACATCTATATTTTGTCTTTCGGTCCCTTTTAGAATCACAAATGCGACATCTTCCAATTTGTCCCCTTTCAACAGGAGGTTCATTTATTCCCTGATTTGTTATTTCTTTTAGCCTTTATCGCATAGGTCATGGAATGTACGAATCATTTGATCTTTTCCGTATATGAGGTGAAAAAAGTTCGTACGACAAAGTGTGGAGAAAGTATCTTCTTGCCAAAGATCCGCCTTGTATATTACCAGTGTGAGCAACATGCACATAATGGCGGTAATATTCATCATCTCATAAAAAAATTACAAGTGGCCACCTTCGCGTACCACGAGCACAATTATAATTCCCCACTAGTTTGTCAACCATATCAACTCCACTTTTTGTGTTGTTGTAATCCTTAATCATTAAGGGTTTGAACTGATCGCCTGTACTTGGATCTAACTCATCACTGTGGTGCATTATGGATATCAACAATATTTTTTTTGCTTTGGGAAAACTAGTGTGCATTCATTCTGAAAGGCATACTAGACTTTGGTGGTGACTTTGGTGGTCTGGTTTTGGGAGAAGAAAACTCTGTCGGTAGTTCTCGTTTATTTTCACGAATAGTGCCTAGGGCTGTCAACTTATGAGTGTAAAGAAGTCTGAAAAGTGGAACGCTAGTGAACCAATTATCTATGGTTATATTTGTCTTACTGCCCTGCATGTATCGGGAAGTCTCATAATAACATCTTGTATGGGACTTCTGGCTGAAGACCCACATACACTTCCATATTACTTGTGTAATACATCCGAGCAACACACATGGTTAAAACTTTTATCCTATATTTATTGGGTTTGGACGGGATATATTGCAGGAAGGAGCAATGGCCTCTAAATCCTAGAAGCATCTCTTTAATAGTTACGTATTCTGAATGGTGATACCGTTGTAGACACTTTTCAATACACAAATCAAAAAATTCACGAATCGGAGCTAATTTATC
Organism: Tillus elongatus; assembly: GCA_964006375.1. Lineage (NCBI taxonomy): Eukaryota > Metazoa > Arthropoda > Insecta > Coleoptera > Cleridae > Tillus > Tillus elongatus. The sequence goes on from OZ023269.1 coordinate 42,902,882, forward strand.
TTCTTTTACACGGTCTTGTCGGGTTGTCTTGTCATCAAAACGAATAACTCTCATCAGAAATCTGAATATTCTAAGGGACATAACTAAATGAAAAATTTCAATTCCAGAGCCGTCAGCTTTCCACAAATCATCCAAATTAAGATGACTTGCACGATATTTTCCCGCCAAATATAATAAACCTAATAGGGCATATATTTCTTCTGAATCCGTAAAATTTCCATCCCTGTCTCGTATACAACAATAATATTAATCATTTCATCACTAAAGAAAAATTTCCAAATTTCTAATAGACTTTTCAAGTTCTTGGTAAGTCTACTGGGCCCAGGTAAAACGTTAACAATATTTTCGGACCTCGTTTTGGTGGTTTTAGTCGTTGGAGATAATTTTTTCCATCTGGTTTGCCCATCTTTACCCACAAAACTTAAACTATTGCTGGCTGCTGTTGCGATATCTTCTTCGCTTGATTCACTGGACGGGGAGTCATCTTGTTCATGGTTGAGTTGGCCGTCTTCATTTTGCTCAAGATTTGGTTCTTCATCTAAGTCTGAATCAGCGTCCAGGTATTCCTCGTCGGTATTGACAGCCTCCATCAAATGCTGCAGGAGTCTTTGTCCCTTTTCGTAAGAATATTGATTCATCTGAAATTTTATTTATTTCTAACTCTAATAATCTAACAACAGCTCATTTTTATAAATGGAATAGGTAAAATGTGAAATCGTTTTTGTGGAGACTATGAGATGACCTGACCTGACTATGCACAGAATAACTTTAGGAGCTTATCTAATAGTAAAGAAGTATAGTTATTATTGTAAATATCATAGCATTTGAAAAAACACGTTTTCTAATAATTTACATATTCTATTAATAAAAAAAAACGCTAATGCTAAATAAACAAATACAAACATATACGTATTATACAATAAATTCAATTTTTTAACGGCAATAACTTACCTTGTTTTATTTTTGATGGTATATCAAAAGTGTGTTAAACGGTCGCGTCGGTGTGTGAGACCGAAATCGGCCACAAGTTGAGTAAACTACACAGCATTAATGTCGCACATATACTGAAGAAGGATCTCACTAGTCACAGGCATTCATATGTTGGCGCCACCGCACTGTCAAGTTTAAATGTTTTAGCGGCAAAACTATTTTCTATCGTTCTGTGAGACCGTACGCGACTACTGTAGAGTTAAATGAAGAGACTTTAAAAGTTAAATACAGTGGGCTAGATAGAACTTTTATGAATTTAAAAATACGCGGTCGATATAACATAACTGAGTATTTACTGACAACCTTCTTGATATGGGTATCAAATTAAGGGTTTTTACGAGTGAAATGCATTGAGCTTAAGTGATGCTTTCATAAATAAAATATGGGTATCTTTACGTTTTAGTACACCTACGTATATAATATAAGCTGGTTTTTAACAGAATTGTTTAATCCTGACTTTTTTCTTTTTTAAATCTCGTTTTTTATTATATGTAATAGTGAGATTTATAGATTTCTCAATTTTTCGCATTCAGCATTGAAAATAACGCAAGAAAAGTTTGGCCGTTTGGCCTAGCTCGTTACAAAAACAGCTTGATGTTCCAAAAGTTAATGTCTTATACATGTACAGATAACATATCAACCTACTAGATGGTTAAAAGTTTCTGTGTGATTGAATTACTTTGTTCCAAATCGCTATTCACGTATTGTTTACACAAGCAAAAATGTTTATAATATACACTATGGCTAAAAGCACCTCGATAACGGTGTCAACAAAAATTTAATTAATGCAACATTAAATGAGCATTAGGTAAACAAGACTTTAAAAGAACTTTTTGTAAACGAATCTCTGGAGATGGCAACATAATATTAAAAACGGCTTTATTACAAAAGACAATGTGCTCGATATTTTAATTACCTCCTTTTCCACTAACTCATATCTCGGCAATGCTTTGTGTACAAAATTTAATTTTCAGTTATACCGGCAGAATTTTATATTATAAAGTCATAAAAGGTAATTAACTTTTAATACGGGTTACCATATTAGTGAAAAATTCACCAATAAAGAGGTATCGATGGTGGGTCTTTCGTAAAATTTATTTCTTCTAATTAGCCCGAATTAGGCCCCCTGGAACCCATATTCAGGGTCAGTTAAAAGGTTTATATATATATATATATATATATATATATATATATATATATATATATATATATATATATATATATATATATATATATATATATATATATATATATATATGTATCACACCGATAACTCAAAAAATAATGAATGGGCCGATTTTGATAAAATTTGGCATGTACCTTTCTTTTGTTAATAGCTTGGATAAGTTCGTTAGTCAGGAAAATCGGACGAGGTTTTCCGGGAAAATTTTGAGTTTTCATTCGAAAAAAATTCATATCTCAAAAAGTAATAAGCCGATTTTAATAAAATTTGGCACATACCTTCCTTTTGTAAATGGTTTAGACATGTTTGTTAGTCAGGAAAATCGGATGAGGTTTTCCGGAAAAATTTTGAGTTTTCATTCGAAAAAAATTCATATCTCAAAAAGTAATAAGCCGATTTTAATAAAATTTGGCACATACCTTACTTTTGTAAATGGCTTTGACATGTTTGTTAGTCAAGAAAATCGGACGAGGTTATCCGGGAAAATTTTGAGTTTTCATTTGAAAAAAATTCATATCTCAAAAAGTAATAAGCCGATTTTAATAAAATTTGGCATGTACCTTCCTTGGCTTTGACAAGTTCGTTATTTAGAAAAATTGGACGAGGTTTTCCAGGAAAATTTTGAGTTTTCATTTGAAAAATTTTTTTATCTTAAAAAATATAAAATCTATGATAACCAAATTTGGTAGGTAGGTTTACGATATAAAAAGTAAACTATACACCAAAATTTAGATTTCTATGTTACAAGAAAAAAAGTTATAATAAAATATTTTTCGCCAGATCATTTCTATGAAAATTCACTACCATAACGCACTTGCTGCGTCCCGAACTTTTTTCTTTATTTAAAATATGTTACTTGTAATTGAGCATAAGTCTTTATTTTAGCCTTTATAAAATATTATATTGTACTATGGTAATCAACTAGAGTGTCAACCTTTTTTGCTAAAAGTAGATGAAATCTTAAGGAAAAAATTGTTTTATGAAGGTATGCTCGAAACTTGGTATTTGCTAACGTTTATTTCTATACTCCTCATAGCAAGTTAGTTCTTAAACAGCAAACCCAAATTATTTTAGATGGTAGCAGCTATAATATCATTCATTGATTTAGCAGAGTTTTCAGGAAAAAAATTGAAACCGTGTCTTAAAAAAAATCGATATTTTTTTACCCTGGTTATACGATTGTCACCTAAAGTGGACCAAAAACCTTGTACATGGTTCCGCACCGAGATGGCGACGCTGTCGTACAACTCGCAATATTTTTGCGGGCTGGCTACCTTAGCCGATTTACTTTAGGTGTATTCTTGCTGTCATTAGTATAGCGCACAGACGAGCTCTAATAAGAACGAAACCGGTTGTCGTTTCTAATTATGGTGAGAATGCATATAGCCTTATAATAAGAATAATTTATAAAAGAACATTGCCTACCTAAGTTTTTGCAATAGTATTATTTGATATTGCGTTGTTACCGAATGTTTGAATTTTTCTTAAAAACCATTTTTTTAGTATTTTTACGTTATAATTTTTTTTGCGGAAGTATTTGCTATGTTAGAGAAAAAATTAGGTACTTATTGACGAATGAAAATTCAAATGTGACGGTCAAAAGAAACAAAACGTGATGATGGATCTAGGAAATCAAAATGTTGTAGTTAAAGTCTGTTTGAATAGGAGATTTCTACATAAAAAGTGACTATAAATATTTGTTTTGAGACTTGAAAAATATATCAAAATAGAACAGTGACAAACTACCATAATAACTTTGCCCCACTTAACGAATTTTCTACCTCCAGCAGCTTCAAAGATATCAATACTGTCATCACATATTTTGCACACACAAGAATTTTTGGAGTTAATAAATAAAAATATATTGTTAAGTTTGAGCTAACTCAGATATATATATATATATATATATATATATATATATATATATATATATATATATATATATATATATATATATATATATATATATATATATATATATATATATAAATTAAATTTTACGTAACTTAGTTGACTGTGAGATTTTTTCACTTAAATCTCAAAAATTGATAGAGCAGTCATTTAAAAATAAAATCGTGGCAGCTTTCAGTGATATTTATTATTTGTGGATGGATTGTTCTTGAAGAATACCCAGCTATAACTCTTGTTTATGGTAATGGTAATGGTTTGTTGTGCAGCTAGACAGTGCCGGCGCAGATTTTCTAAACGACGTGATACACTATATCGTAGAACGTTCAGCTGACACTTTCAAAATATTTTGCCGAACTGGCACTGCTGTTTTAATAAACTTCTGTATACTTCTAGAAAATATTTAACTTTAGAAAAACATTATTACTGCAGTGATGGAGAATTCCGAAGTAGCACTAGCCGAGTCGCAAGAAATTTAGGGCTTTCGCAAAGTTTTGTATGGCGAGTAATACATCCCAAAATGCTGCATCCTTACAATCAGCAGAATGTTTAGATCTTACAGCCTGACTATGATCCACAGTCACTTCAATGTCAAAATATTTAACCGAACTGACACTGCTGCCCTACTAATTTTCCGTCCACTTGCAGGAAATATTTAACTTAAAAAAAAACGTTATCGATGCTGTAATAGAGAATTCCGAAGTAGCACTAGGCGAGTCGCAAGAAATTTTGGAGCTTTCGCAAAGGTTTGTGTGGCAAGTAATACATCACGAAATGCTGAATCGTTACAATCAGCAGAACGTTCATATCTTACTGCCTGACTATGTTCCACAGTGACTCCAATTTTGCAAATGGATCTTACAATGCCTACCCAGGACAATAATTTTAGATCATGTAGATAAATCATATAGAGAAAGCATTTTCGAGAGACAGCACGAATAAGATTCACAATGACATGTTTCTTTAGTCCTTAGAAACATAAGAGGCAATACGTCGTGGTGAGAATTGCAGAGTATGCAGCTTGAGGGCCCCGAAATCAAACTGTGACTAGTCGGACCTGACATTGACATCCCTTGTTTTATACTCCGACATTATTTTACTTCCTTAATTATCTGTTTATTTTTTTTTCTTATTAATAACTCCAAGTCATCTTGAGTACATAATTATTACACCTTAGTAAGCAAAGTCCTAACCCTAAAGACTTAAACTTATGAAAGGGAAGCTTACATACACACATAGATAACAAGCGTCAACCAAAACTCTTCAGTCATGAGAAGCCAGCTATCCGACATTCTAGTGAAACAAACTAACTGTTTAAATATAGATAGAAAACTTCTATCAGTGAGAGCATTTTTAGGCACAAAGAAGGCACACAGAACGACATCCAACGCTACACTGGCGTTATGTGCTTACCTTTGTGGTTGGAAGCACATGCACGGCACCAAGAATGGACACCCGAAGGCGCCAAATTTTGAGGGTACAAAGAAAGGCCGCACCCAGCATAGGAGTATGAGACGCGGCAACGGGATGGTGGATACACACGGATGCGTCCAGAGATAAGAACGCCGTCGAAGTAGAGAGCTGAATGCTACAAATTCTGTTAGAGTTTAAAAAATGTCTCCCTTGCCATCGATATAGATGGTTTTTAAGGGTTTTCTAAATTCTCAGCAGTTCTCGGGAGAACCTTGTATGAAAAGCACACAGAACGACATCCAACGCTACACTGGCGTTATGTGCTTACTTTTGTGGTTGGAAGCACATGCACGGCACCAAGAACGGAAACACACAAAGGCGCCAAATTTTGAGGGTACAATGAAAGGCCGCACCCAGCATAGGAGTAGGAGACGCGGAAACGGGATGGTAAGAACGCCGTCGGAGTAAGTGGTGGGCGGCAGCGAAATACTGAAACTTCAGGAAGGGTAGCTGGTGTGTATGGCGTAATCGTTCGCGCAGGGTACGGCAGTTGAATCTGTTGCCACTCCTTAGTGTTGAATTGTAAACATTGTCTTCGAGAGCAGATAGAAAGATCCAACAGGTAGAGCTCGCAGGACTAGTAATAAAACTCTGGTGGGGTACCGCCAGGATAAAACGTGAAAACGAAAGCTGCTAGTAGTTTCGAGGGTTTCTACCCTCTTGGGGTGACTAGGTCTACCAAGAACGAAGAAATTAGAAATTTTAACAAATGTGCCTCCAAAATCAAGCGACTAGAGAAAATGTGGGTCGAAGTCGGGGCAAATTTCGGGGGACAGAAGGGAAATATGTTAATATATGCCTCTGAAGAGGTAAGAGTGAAGCCAATATTAGTATAGAGTAGAAAGAAGTAAACCGCAGTATAAAGTGCTTGACAAGAAGCGCAAGGATTTCAGCCCCAAAAACGTAAACTGTGTTCTGACTACAACAGGCGGCATCAAGTCTTGCGACAGGAAGGCATAACCAGGAAACTGTATGAATATAGAATTCGAACCCGCAACATCTCTTGCCTAACTCTACATGCTGCTAACATGGAAAACTTATCTACGCAGCTTTTATATATCAATATAAACAGAGTGTTTATTGTAAAAGGCTCCATCAGACTTTTTTGGAGAACTGTTGAGAATTTTGAAAAACCCTAAAACACGTCAATTTTGATTGCGAATGAGACAGTGTTTTCTTTAACCCTAACACAATTTGTAGCATTTACCCCTACCCTTCTTAATTTGAATAACGAAAGTATTTCGAATAAGACCTCTTGGAAAGCTATTTTTAATCTATTTATCTATACAAAGCTGGAATTTTTGAATGTACCGATTAGTGTTTTACGTATTTATACGTATTTACCTTCAAAACTTGGCTGCAATAAAAAAATCGACAGGTTAGTTTTTTTAGATATTTACTTTCAAAACTCTAAAACAAAATGTCTAATGTATCAATTTTGTGTTTGAGGTTGCAATTACAATTAGCATGATCGGTAGAAAATTGCAGCTGTAACTAGACAATCAAAAGAGCTTTTAAATAAATATCATTTGAACTACCCTGCCTATTCAAATTAAGGAGGTAAAAGTCACCCTTGCTGAAAGTTGAATGCTACAAATTTTGTTATGGTGTAAAAAATCTCCCCCTTGCCAGCGATATAGTTGTTTTTTAAGGTTTTGCTAAATTCTTAACAGTTCTCGGAAAAACCTTGTATGAAACATTAGGAAATTCGCTAAAATAAAAACCAAATGAAATTAGACTATGAATAGGTCGATTGTCATAGATGTTTTCATCATTGACAAATTTTTGAAAATTAGGTTAAATAGTATCAATTTAATGGTAAATAAATACGTGAAAAACTATGAACTATAAGGTCAAAATGCATATAAGGGTATGTTTTTTTATAGTAACAACTTAACCCCCATGTATAACAAAAATTTCTTCTTATCCTTTTTTGCGTTGTATTGACTGTATTACCTAATTGTATCAATTAATTTATTTACCAAATATTTAATGGATATTCTCTACTGTAACCCGTTTGTTTGTTGGACTTTCTTTATTTCAGACTAGTGTACAGAGATTCTAAAAACAATTGTTGCAACAAATAGCAGTTCTAATGTTTGTTATAAACCCGCTGAGCTTTCAAAAATAAATAGTTGGTTTGAATAGAGATATATTGATTAGAAGAGTCATCTAAGGTCGACTATTTGACTACAATGTATACTAGAAGCCGCCCTTCCTATTAGCTTTTTTAAGAATCGTTGGCTTCTGACCCACCTACTTGTTTACTTCCAGTTAAGCATTTCAGCTGAGATTTGAAAGAAGCATTTAGGGTGAAAAGGCTGGGTAAACTTTTCATTAATAAACCAGCTCCCTTGCATCGAATAACTAACATAATTTTTCCTTAAACTAATTAATCATTCGCGTTTAAGACCCCGTTCAAGGCTTAACAGGCATAATGCTGCATATCTGTATTACGGAGCAAAATTTAGTCAGCATATTTGTTCAAGTAATGCGAAACATTCAGATAAGTCAAACATTTTCAGTGAATGTCGTTGATATGACGCATTCGGATTCCCTTGGGCATTTCCCCTAGGCAATAAGGCATTAATAATAACTTCAGATCTGTAAAGGGCGAGCACATAAATATAAATGGTCGCCGATCACGACAGATTAACAATCCATATATCCTATACGTTATTAAAAGAGAACGAAAACAAAAGAATTTTTATACGTCAAAATGATTAAAAGCATTTTTGAATTACTGCCTTTGTTGGTTGTACTTTGAAAACTAATACGCTCTGTTCAGGAGGAAAGTTCTTACGACAGACGTGTCTAGTCAATTTTAACATTTTCCAGTACCATATTCAAGTTTGAGTTAACCTAGAAGTTATGAATAGGAAATCAAACTTCGACCTAACTACAAGTCGTTTCGTTTATTTAGTTAGTATTCCAAACACAGTGTCACCTGTTTTAATTTACACTGCAGAAAGTTTGTTTAAAACTCTGCCGACTTTTCTCAGTTGAATTTAACGTTTCTTGCTTGAAAGTTACCAGTTTAATCTCTTTACGTAAAATACCGTATACAAAAATGTGTATGAAACTAATAGCATTTAAAAAAATATTTTGTTTACTTGGCGTTTGGTGGAGTATCCTGTTTATGTAAAAAAAAATTTGGACGCAGCAAGTGCGTTATGGTAGTGAATTTTTATAAAAATGTTTTTAATAGCAAATATGTCTTTTATTTTAACGAAAGCAGGCATGAAATTTGGTTGCCAGTATAACCTATATAGTATAAACAATGTACCATATTTCATAAAAACAACTTTATTGTTTGAAAATGTAAAAGATTTTTCGAAAATAAACTCAAACTGTTCCCGAAAAAGCTGGTTCCTAGCCAACGTTAACCTAATAGCAAATTGAGCTATCAAAATTTGAAACATATAACGCACCATAACGCACTTGCTGCGTCCTGAGTTTCTTTTCTTACAAACATGCATTACATTTAGATAGAAAATGCAAAAATGTAATAATATAAGGTGTGTTCGATTAAAAAAAGGTTTTTAATAGCAAATCTGTCTTTATTTAATAAAAGCAGCAACTAGATTTGGTTACCAATATAGTAGAAACAATGTACCATATTTCATCCAAATAACTTTATTATTTGAAAAAGTGCAAAATTTTAAAGTGCAAAATTTTTCCGAAAATGAACTTAAAACGTTTTCGAAAAAACTGGTCTGATTTTTCTGGCCAACGAAGCTCTTCAAGTTATTTACCCACGTAGCAAAATATAATAATTCACAAAAACAGATCTCTCTGAGGCCTAGTGTTGAACACACTGAGACCTTACAGACGATCTCCGGCGAGATTTGGGGAGTAGGCAGATTGAGGCCCCGTAATCGAGCTACAACAACCCAACCTACCTTTATCCACCGCTCTAAGGAGTAGGCAGATTGAGGCCTTAGAGTGTCCTTACATATTTCCTTTACCCACCTTTGTCCACCACTCTAAGGAGTAGGCAGATTGAGGCCTTAGAGTGTCCTTACATATTTTCTTTACCCACCTTTGTCCACCACTCTAAGGAGTAGGCAGATTGAGGCTTTAGAGTGTCCTTACATATTTCCTTTACCCACCTTTGTCCATCACTCTAAGGAGTAGGCAGAGTGAGGCCTTAGAGTGTCCTTACATATTTCCTTTACCTCTTGAAAATGGCTCCAGAACAGGAGCCGAAACGTCGAGTTTCCATAAATTCTGGACGCGGTTTAACCCGAGAACCAAGCATGTTTCATATATATATATATATATATATATATATATATATATATATATATATATATATATATATATATATATATATATATATATATATATATAAATTTAAACTGACCCCGGATATGTGTTCAAATTCACCAAAAATGAAAAAGTGAACTGTAACGTATAAATGTAAATTGATTGTTGTACACAGTCGCAGTATAGCATGTAATAGCCTATGTTAAATAAAGTTATTTTTATTCTCATCCTTAACTTTCTGTTTTTACCAGCTCTTTCAATTTCATTTAAACTTCTACACTCTATCAAGGTTCCAGAAGTTTTCCCCTGCGTATACATTTTTTTCAAGTATGTGTCCTTCAAATAATGTTGTTAGAAATCATTTTGTCATAAAATATTTTCAACATATATAAACCTCGTCTTTTTAAATTCGGCAAGCGTTTTTCTTGTTTTTAGTGAATTTTCTTTAAAAAGTTCACTGCTGAGGAGATCGCGACTTTTGAATTTTGAAAAAATTACTTTAAATGAGCGCGAACTAGGACCCATATGCGATGTCAGTTTCAGTTTATATCTGCTTACACATATACAGGGTGACGCACTTCTGCGGTAAAGCGCAATATTGCCTTTATTATACAAGACACTAGAAAAAACTGTAGACGTTATTTATAGGGTGTCCCGAGCTACATATTATAAAATTATTTCGACAATTACAGGCTTGCCCGTAAGCCGTTGGTGATACAAATTTGCTTTTTTTAAATAGTGCCTCTTACATTATCGAATTATAATGCATGTAAAAAAATGATAGCGTTTATTGTTTGCGAGTTATTTCAATTGTTTGACATTTTTGGCACATTTCAAAAGTTATGATACGGCGTTTTCACCAATATATAGCAGAGTCCCATTAAAATGACGCATTTAAAGAGGTTTTCGTTTATATTTTTTGTAACAAAGATCGAGGTGCCGTATACAATTGTTTTGTGTTTCCATAGAAATCATTGTTGGTAATATTTTGGTAAAACTGGTAATTAATAACAAATGTTTAATACGTTGTTATTGTAAAAAAAATGTTTTCGGGTTTTTATGAAAAAATTATTTGCAAATAAATTTCGTCGATTTGATTTTTGTGTGAAAATTTATGTCTTGGTAGGTGGGTAAATAGTTTGAAGAGGTTCGTGGGCCAGGCAAATCAGACCAGTTTTTCGGGAACATTTAAAGTTCATTTTCGAAAAATTTTTGGGTTTTTTCAAATAAAGTTATTTTGACGAAATATGGTGGTTTCTACTATATAGGTGATACTGGTAACCAAATTTGATGCCTGCTTTAGTTAAAAAAAGACATATTTGCTACTAAAAGCATTTTTATAAAAATTCAATACCATAACGCAGTTGCTGCGTCCATACCTTTACTTTAATTTTATTCGTCTTGCCATCGATGTACCTTGTCTTTTTAACAGAGTCCAGTTTTCCGTTTAAAACATTATAACACACCGTAAGTATCACTTGATGAACATTTTCGGTACCGCCATGAGTTTCAGGCCAAGCGTTTGCAATTATTGTTAAGGCAAGCAAAACCAAATAATACATCACAGCGACTTTCATCGAGTAATAATCAAGATATTGTTCAACAGGAGTGTGGCTCAGTCAATTATCACATTCCATCGACTCCCACAATAATCGTCTTTTCAGAAGGCGTTAGTAAGTTCTTGGATGGTAATTGTGTATGTTCTCTTGATTACCAAATGGATACTGTTAAGCCATTTCAAAGTGGCACGTTAGTTCAGTGACACAAGTGTGTCTAAGATCTGTTGTTAGCTGGTAACTTTATCGGTCTACATCCCATCGCTAACGCGCGTTCTATGAATATACGTAAGCTATATCCCCTCAGCTAATTAGCTCGCTAATCTTATTTTTTCTGTAGTACCATAAAGAGAACGCCGAGTATAGGCCAGAAACAATGAGGGGCTGACAAGCGACTCATACGTATGGTATACAGATAGGCCTAAATAAATGGAGGTGGCAGAACTGGGAATAATAGTACCTAACTGCAGACTCGCCAAGTCCATAGAAAAAACTTTTACCATCTTCCCAGCATAAATTCTTGCTATAAATATCTGTTTACAAGAGTGCATACAAAGAAGACCCAAAAATACAGACATTTAATGCTTTAAGATAGTCATGTAGTACCAATGACTGACATGATTTAAAACTGAGTCTAAACTGATCCGGAACTGAACAAATTTCTATAGGAACTGGTTGCAAACAACAAAGTAACTTAGTGAGGGTGCCAGAGCATTAAAACATTTAAGGAAATTAAAAAGCAGATAGCCTTTAAAAAACTCAGCAACACAGTTATATGGCCCGGAGCCCTATTGTGGCTTCAAAATATGTAAAAAAATGAACTTGATACTTGGAAAAAGAACCAAATGCTGTCTTACTACAGGAAAACCCCAAGCTTGAGGCAGGAAAACGATTCTTCACCAAATCTACAGAGAAGTCTGAACTGAACAAGACAGATTGGAGACTAATAATACTTTTGACGGGACACTTCCTGATGAGGAACCACCTTATGAATATGGGTGAGATGAACAGTGAAAACTACAACCTAGTTGCCTGATGCATGGGTGTCAGTAACATTGTCTGCTATGTTACTTTTTATCCGAAAAAATTATCTATTTGCGACTTAACTAAAAGTCAATTATTTTGGCAAGAAAAGAGAAATATGAAACAATTTCTACACTGACGTACAAATATGCTTCACCTTTCTTATTTGTATTTCTAAAGTAAGGTGAACTTAAGGTAACTATTAATAAAATTGAGAAGCGTCATTGTACCTGTCTATAAACAACAACAAAAATTATGGAACACTTTTCAATATCAACTAAATTTTATATAATTCTGAGTAAATACGTAGGCACAACTTATATCTATTGTATAATTCTAAAATTATTTTCATTGTTGATATTAAGTAATTTGTGATCTTTGAGATAACCACGACGGCATTATGAGAAAAAAGTACCTCCTGAATTTTTACAGTTAGAATTTAGTTATAGAATTATTTGTTCCCATTGTTTAGGATGATAGTGTTTATAATTATTTCCGTATCTTGATTCTCACTTAAACCGAAGTCAGCCTAGAGTCCAGATTAAAGAACGCAAGTATAGAGTTACACGATTCTAACTAGCCTCTATTCTATGTTGCAGACTTTTATTACACGAGGGTTAATCTATATGATAATTAAATGTGTAAAAAAAAACAACAAAACAAAATCTTGAAGTAAACCCAGCCAACAGGCTTTTACCCACTACATTTTAATATGAAAATGATAGTAGATAGCAACACTTAAGTTTTTAGATACGACATTTTAAAATGTTTGAGTTTAGCAAATTTTTTTAAGTCTACTCATAAGTAATTTTACCGTCAGATTTGATTGAGTAATAACGTCAAATTTTCTTTTAGATAAAAAGTGTCCGCCTTTTTAAACTCAGTGGGCTTGGTAAAAAATTAGAAGAAGAAAAAAAAAGTATCCAGCGCTATTCCAATGTTGCTGCTATTCTCGTCACCTTATTTCGTACTTCCAAGGAAGGTATCGTGTTTCCAAGTCAAATCTAGTTAATTATTCGTAAAAAATCACTTTTTAAATGAAAATATAACCATTCTGTTTCTCAGTTTTACTTACTAACTTGACTATGAAAATATCGGTTATGAACTACATGCAATAATATTTATTTATAAATGCACCATCGCCGAACATGATTTTCAATTGAACTAGGTTAGGTTAGGTTAGATTGTGAGTGGTCCATATCGGTCCTCCCACCGCGACCATAAGGTCTATTGTGGCTCACGCCTAATGTCTATATTTCGCCCAACAAATCCAGCCTCCTACAGAGGTCGATAACCTTTGCGGGCGAAAGTTGATCCAGATCCTCTGGAGCAAGCTTTACCTTGCCAAAGAGCAGGTGTCTAGTCCTATCCGCTGCCGGACAGGAACACAGCACGTGCTCTGCTGTTTCGTCATTCTCCATACACAGCCGGCACTCGGTCTCCTGACCGATCCCAATACGGTGCATGTGATGCCGCAAGCGACAGTGTCCTGTATACAGGCCGACTAGAGTACTCAGTTGTTGTCTGTTCAACTCTAGAAGTTTCTTAGCCCTTGACTCAGACAGGCCATTTATGAAGGCCTTAGAGTGAGCTAATCCTGGAAGATTTTGCCAATATTGAATTGTCCTTCTATCTGTCCAGGTCTTTAAGGTGCGTTTTGCTGTGCAAGATGTTATTCCCAGCACCGGTTCTGGTCCGACAAAGTCACACTGGGCACCACTCCTGGCAAGCGCGTCTGCCGCAACGTTGCCATCATGGTCCGAGTGACCCGGTATCCAGACCAGCGACACCTCATTACAGCTGCCCAATTCGTTAAGGGCAGATTTACAACTCCATACCGTCTTTGAATTGCACCGGTAGGAACCAAGAGCATTTATTGCAGCTTGGCTATCTGCATATATCTTTATCGATTTGTTTGTGCATAGGTCTTTTAAGCTTTCCTTTGCACACATCTCGATGGCATAAACTTCTGCCTGGTGTATGGTTGCGTACTTGCCGAGGCTAGCTGATAGTCTAGCATCGGTGCTGCCCCCATATGCGCCGGCTCCTACTCCTATATTGGTTTTGGAGCCGTCAGAGTACCAGCAGAGGTCCGCTCTCAACAGGGTCGATTGGTTCCGGTCCCAGTCCTCCCTTTCCGGGAGGACGGTCTTGAAAGACAGATCTCTGCTGATTTTTGTAGGCATCAAGTCCGAGACCATTCCCAGAATCCTGTGACAATCACTGTCATCAAGGAGTCCGGACCCCCTCAGACTGACTTCCCTCGGCATGTTATCTGCCGTTTGTATTAGTCTGTACGTTGTCCACCTCGCCACCCTCTCCAACCATATGTGAAGTGGGGGAATATTGAGGAGGACCTCCAGAGCGACTGATGGTGCGGTGCTTATCGCTCCCGTTATCATCAGACATGCTTGTCTCTGTAGATGAGCCAGTTTGGCCCTCGCGGTACCACGAAGTACCTTAGGCCACCAAACTATGGCTCCATATGTTATCATAGCAATTGAACTAAGGTTCAGCAGGAGGCAAGAATTTTGTTGATAACATTTTTTTATGATTAGTTTCATAGACAAGCGATATAATTTCCATTTTTAGCGTTTCTACGTTTACTTACCTTGAATTAATACAAACTAAAAAGAAACAGGCATTTTGAATATTCCAGTTTAATTATAATTGCATAATCTTGTTTGACGATAAAGCAATACTTTAGTTGGTGGTTATACGTATTACCATAATATTCTATACAAGTCTTAAGAGTCTAGAAGCAGGGACAAAACAAAGGCAGAGTTAAGCTGGAATTGATTAGTTTGTTTGAAAACTCATTTATAGCGCTAATGAACCCGCAACAAATCAACAAATGCTCAGTGTCTCTGTTTCTCCCCAGTCACAGTTTAGATTATCCTTTACGTTTACTAATTTTACAAAATTATTTAGAGCTACTGTATGCTCACTAATACAGGCTCCCCTATCTTTGTTACTTTGTCAATTTTAATTAACAGTTTTAAAGTTATATAAATATAAAATAAAAGCACCTTTAAATCTTTTAGCTTAAATTAAAAATGGACTCCCCTAAGTTTTAATTTTGCTTTTTTATACACACACACACACACACACACACTAACACTTTTTATTAAGTGTTAAGTTTTTAATTTAGTTAGCTATAATTATAGAATAATATTAAGCTATCATTGCGTTTATAATTCTATAAATATAAAGATTAAAAACAAAGTTTCTAAATAAGTTAGGAATATTTTATATGAGAGTAACAAGCATATAACTTAAAGTTACAAGTTATTTCTAGATTAAACTTTTTGTTTGGTTTTGTTTAATGTTAATTATATAAAGAGAAAAATTAAAAATACCCGTACTGATTGGATATCTTGAATAATAAGTTTTTACTGCGTTGACAACATGTACTTTAATCGAAGTTAAAATACATACTCACATTGTTTACATTTAGTTTTCAACGTAGCTGCAGTTTTACAATCTAACACAGCAAAAATGGCAGACACATCGTTTGAAACTAAAGAATTAGTCTAATTAGTGTCCAAAAATCTTTACCAGTAGAAGAAGAGAAAACGATATGGTCAGCGTAGAATGTAAAAAACATTAGATCGGCGAAAATCAGGGAAACAGGTATATGTAACAAAACATATATTCTTTATTTAAGGAAAACTGTATCAATATATGAACTAGAAAATTATATACTCATACAGTTTCCTTTAAGTAAAGAAAAAAGCAACAGAAAACTAGAATACATTAAGAACGTAGCTAAGTATAATGGTTACTCTGTTTACTTAGAGGAAAAACTAGTCAATAAAAAAAAAAAAAGAAAATGTTAGCCGAATCTACGACTTTTCAACGTAGCTGCAGTTTTCCAATCTAACACAGCAAAAAGAAAAGACACATCGTTGAAAACTTAAGAATTTTGTCTGATTAGTTTCCAAAAAATTTTACCAGTAGACGAAGATAAAACGATATGGTCAACGTATAATGGAAAAAATATTAGATCGGCGAAAACCAGGGAAAACAGGTATATGTAACATAATATATATTCTTTATTTAAGGAAAACTGTATCGATCTATGAACCAGAAAATTATATATTGATACAGTTTCCCTTAGGTAAAAAAAATACAACAGAGGACTAGAATACATTAAGAACGTAGCTAAGTATAATGGTTACTCTGCCCTACTTAGAGGAAAAACTAGTAAATCAACAAAAACAAAGAACATGTTAGCCGAATCTACGACTTTAGGAGAAGATAAAACAGACAAGAGCGTTGCTGGTTTGCTATTTGAACCGCGGATTAGCTCTTTTAAGAAAACCGATTTACCTAACATTTTCTACAAAGAATAGATCGAAAAATTTGCTAGGTAACAAGGGATAAAAACAAAACTACAGAAATTTCGGGATGAATTCTAAATTATGAAAAGAGTTGGTCAAAGATGCTTGAAAAACTTTTAGCCACGGAAGGATTTAAAACTATGAATAAAATCAAAATATTTCCCGAAACGTAAAATTACTACCTGAGTGGCGGTTCTACGGAAAGAGCTATATTTTTATTGAAAAGCACTCAACTGAATTGAAAAAAACAGAACTTTGGGCCCTTTTCTTGATTTGTCAAAAAATGCGAATTATAGCAGAGTAGTGGAAAAAAATTCGGGACGCAGCAAGTGCGTTATTGTAGCTAATTTTCATTAAATGCTTCGAATTTAAATAACTAATTTTATATAAACCTACAAAGTGAATTTTGGTATGTAGTGAGGTCTTTTCCAGGGTAACATATCTGCTAAATTTCATCAAAATAGCTTTGCAATTTATTGAGATACAAATTTTTTTTTCGGAAAAGTTATTTTTTTCGCACAAACTGGTCTAATCGAGCAGACTAACGAACTCGTCCAACCTATTAATAAAAGAAAGGTACATGCTGAATTTCTTAAAAATCGGTTAATTACTTTTTGACTCTCACCATCGATATCTCTCTATTATTCGCTAATAGAAATAACGTGAATTTGGGGGCTTTCTTGGTAGCTCAATAACTCATACTCGGATTTAAAAAACAGAAAAATACGAGTAAAGCAACCGAGCGGTAGTATATTTTCTGACTGGAATTTGGTTGCGGTGGATCCTCCGCAAGGATCTATCTTGGGACCCTTACTGTATATTTTATATGATTGTCACTTGCCTGATGTCGTGGATGGTGTGTTTTCCTTGTAGTTACATTGTTGCATACTAGTTTATTGTGATGGCTATATTCATCTCGCCATTTAACACGTCAGAATTGGCAACATTTAGGCAAATAACCTAAAACTAATACGGTTTATGAAACGAAAATGTCGGAAGAAAAATGTTTTACGAACCCTGAAGTCTTAGCATCAACCTTTATTGTGCTTCATTCTACTAATATGTTTCTAGAAAATTCATTTTAAATGGGGTCTATTTGAAATGAATTTCGTGGATGAATTATCTGATGATTTGGTAGTAGTTTTAGCTATAGAGTTTATCGTTTAATGATATACAATTTTTGGCGAATTTTGATAAAAAATCAAAAGGCCCAATATATCCGTTACTATACAAGATACAAAAAAAATTTGTATATATCAATTATAGGATGTCTTGGGCCGTATTTTAAAGATATATTTCTACAATGACAGGTGGCCCATAAGTCGTTGGTAATACAAATTATGCTTTTTTTAATCGAACACGCCTTATGTTATTGCATTTTTGCATATTTCATCGAAATATAATGTATGTTTGTAAGAAAATATACTCGGGACGCAGCAGGTGCGTTACGGTAACGAATTTGCACAAAATGCTTCACATTTGAATAGCTCAATTTGCTACTAACCTAATAAGGTTTCTTGGCCAAGAAACTAGTTTTCCAGGACATTTTAAGTTCACCTTCTAAAATTTTTGTACATTTTCAAAGAATGGTGTTATTTTGATTACACATGGCAGATTGTTTTTACTATATAGGTTATACTGGTAACCAAATTTGGTGCCTGCTTTCTTTAAAAAACCATATATTTTCTTTTAAAAACATTTTTATGAAAATTCACTATCATAACGCACATGCTGCGTCCAGACTTTCTATTGTTACACAATCTCACCGCCGTTATTATATGACCAAGTCTGAAGTACTTGAAGAGTACTTGAAAATATGAAGTTTGTAGTCTTCATTCATTTTTTAGTTAAACTCAAGCATTTTAAAATAGCAGACAATGTGTTTGTACCTAGTAAGAGTTTGTAAATATCATAATTTTAGAAAGCCTTCGGCGGACGCTATTAGTTTTGTATACAAAATTACTGTAGCTGTCTAATGTATTAGCTAAAAATTTGTCGGATCAGACCAGCACAACATTTAAACGAAACAATGGTATCTTCGTAAGATAAGATATGGTTTCCAATGAACTTGAAAAAAACCTGGACGCAGCAAGTGCGTTATGGTAGTGAATTTTCACAGAAATGATTTGGCACAACATATTTTATTATAACTTTTTTTCTTGTAATATAGAAATCCAAATTTTAGTGTATAGTTTACTTTTTGTATTATAAATCTATCCACCAAATTTGGTTAGCATTGCTTTTTTTTTTAAATTAAATTTTTTTTCGAATAAAAACTTAAAATTTTTACAGAAAACCTCGTTTGATTTTCCTGATTAACGAACTTATCCAAGCCATTTACAAAAGGAAAGTACACGCCAAATTTTATCAAAGTCGGTTCATTATTTTTTGAGATAAAAATTTTGTTCGAATTAAAAGTCAAAATTTTTCCGGAAAACCTCGGCCGATTTTCCTGACTAACGAACCTATCCAAGCCATTTACAAAAGGAAGGTACATGCCAAATTTTGTCAAAATCGGCTGATTATTTTTTTAATTATTGGTGTGATACACACACACACACATATATATATATATATATATATATATATATATATATATATATATATATATATATATATATATATATATATATATATATATATATATATATATATATATATATATATACATATATATATATATATATATATATATATATATATATATATATATATATATATATATATATATATATATATATATATATATATATATATATATATATATAAACATATAAAAATTGAAACTGACCCTGGATATGGGGTTCTAGGGGTCCTAGTTCGCGCTCATTTGCAAAAATTTTTTCAAAATTCAAAAGTCGGTATCTCCCCATTAGTGAATTTTTTCTACGAAAATTTACTAATACAAGTATCATCATCGTTGTGATTTTCTGCTTAATCTAATCATTACGAAATGATGCCATTTTATTTTAAAACGTTTTTCCTACGCGTTATTGATTGACTAAATCTCGAATTAGTAAGTTCTTTAGCAGTGTGGCGTTTTTATTATCCACTTCGGTCAAGTATTTATTAATTGAGGCTAATTTGTTTATCTCTAACAATTTAAAAAAAAAATGATAATCTTTAATAGGTTAGTGTTCATGATTTTTTTCAATGCGAAATTAATTTCCTAGCAACCTAAATACATTAAGCCCCTTTAAAATAGTTTTTTTCTGTGCATTTTTAAATTTTTTCAAGTACTGTTCAACTCCCATATTGTTTCAATTAAACCGCATAAAAATATTTTTACAGTAAAAAAAATTAAATATAATTACATATTGCGAAACTAACGCAACCTACTTTATTCAAAATGGCACTCATTCATTAAAAAAATCGCTAAAATATAGCTATAATGTTAGACCACAATCACCAAACTTGAGCTCAGAAAATCAAGAAGATATTCAGCATTCGGAAACGTCAAATGCCACCCACACCTTTGATTTTCACTTAAAAAATTCTAAAGTTTTTACTTTTCTTAGACCAGTAGTTGATATCTGGCCCAACTGGCTAGCTTCATATGTGATCACCATTTATTTTAGGTTTTATGTTTCTATATCAGAGTTACAACGTAAATGTGAGAATTATTACTGATAAAACATTAAATGCAACATAAAACTGTTTATATGAGCAATAAATTTGGCGTTATTGATGGTGTAACGATTGCATGTTACACAGATATTAAACGAGTTACTTTAAAATTTGAATGTTTATAAAATAAATTTGCGTCTATTGTAGTTTGGATAATGAGCATATATGACATTTATATATTAATGGATGTTTATATATAGGGTGGCGCATTGAAAACGAAACAGACCGATTTGCGTCCAGAGAATTTTTTTTTTGTAAGAAACGCTGAAATACGTCAATTTTAATATTGAGGGGGACATGTTTTGACATAAAACTCAACTTTATCACATCAACCCCTTAAGGGTGGTGATAACAACCCTTATATTTTAAATAGGGAATATGGGACGAGTGTTACATCATTTGAAAGCTTTTTTTTCTGAATTCAGCACATAACTTTTTTTGGAAGTTTTATCAACTCGTTTAAAAATTATTCACAGTTGAAGATGCAAAAACGCATTTCACTCATTCCGATAAGAAATGTGCTGATAGTCAATGTTTTGTTGATTTGTAAACAAAAAATTGACTATCAGAACATTTCTTATCAGAACGAGAGAAATCCGGTTTATTATTTCAGTTTATCGGTCGGTTTGGTACTTGATAGTACTACCGAAAATTAATTTCACAATTGTGTATTCTGCAGAAGAAAGAGTTGAAATAATTACTCTATTTTTCAAAAACGATGACTGTGCCAACCGTACCGCAAATTTGTTTAATGAACGACATCCGAACAGACATGTTAACAGAAAATATATTTCGGGGTTAGTTGCAAAGTTTCGACAAAGTGGTTCAGTAGACAACAAAAAACGGGATACTGAACGTGAAATTCCGGTTAGAAACGAGACTGCTGATATTGAAGTTTTAAGACAAATTGCTGCAGACCCAACTTTGACCTCGAGAAAATTGGCCACTGTTTCAAAAATCAAAAGAAGAACTGTTCAGCGAATATTGAAGCATCATAAATTTCACCCGTAAAAAAATCATCTTGTACAACAACTGGATGAAGATGATTTAGATTGGCGGCTGGAGTTTTGTGAAGTTATGACTGCACGAATAGCTGATAACGGAAACTTTCTGTTCAATATCTGTTTTTCAGGCGAGTCTACGTTTTTATTAAACTCTACAGTCAACCGTCATGTTTGTCGTTATTGGGCAGATAATAATCCCAGAAATTTTCACGAAGTCCACAATCAAAATCTACAGAAATTGAATGTCTATACTAGCATTTTTGGAGACCGTTTAATCAGACCATTTTCTTGATGGCAATTTGAGTGGCGAAACGTATTTGGAGTTACTAGAAGATATCGTTTACCCTCTACTAATTGACACTGTTAAAAATGATGATCGCTATTAAGAAAATCAATTAGTGTTTAAACAAGATGGAGCTCCTCCGCATTTTTCACAATGTGTTAGAGAGTTTTTAAACAGAAAGTTTCCACTGCAATGGATTGGGCGTAGATGTGCTATTGAGTGCCCCCCAATACGCAACAGAACCGGAGTCTCTGGAAGAATTACGACGACGCATTGTTGAAGAATGCCGTCTAATACCTGCACAAATGCTCCAGAATGTCAGAGCTCGTTTTGAACAAAATTAGTACTTTTGTATGAAAGCTGGTGGTCAACAATTTGAATACTTACTGAACTGAACAAACATTTTTGAACGTTTGGTTTTGTTTTTAGATTTTTTTAACGAAAATTGACTAATTAGTGAATAAAACAATGAATGAAATACGTCCTTGCAACTCCAACTGTGAATAATGTTTAAACAAGTTGATAAATTTCCGAAAAAATTTGTGTGCTGAATTCAGAAAAGAAAGAGCTTTCAAATGATGTAACACTTGACCCATGTTACCCATTTAAAATATAAGGGTTATTATCA
This sequence comes from Tillus elongatus, assembly GCA_964006375.1. Lineage (NCBI taxonomy): Eukaryota > Metazoa > Arthropoda > Insecta > Coleoptera > Cleridae > Tillus > Tillus elongatus. The sequence goes on from OZ023269.1 coordinate 42,925,169, forward strand.
CCACCCTCAAGAGGTTGATGTGACAAAGTTGAGTTTTATGTCAAAACATGTCCCCCTCAATATTAAAATTGACGTTTCAGCTTTTCTTAAAAAAAATTCTCTGGACGCAAATCGGTCTGTTTCGTTTTCAATGCGCCACACTGTATTAATGTAATATTGCCGACTACACTTAATGTTATATACATTTTGTAGGTGAAGGGTAATACAAGGCTATTTACGAAATGACTAGGAATGTTACGAAAGCCCAGTACGACGTGGAAGACATAGTTTTCTTGCTTTATGGGTTGTTAACTGCAGAAATTTGACAATATACTGGCTAGCTATGTTTTACGGAAATATAAGGTTCACACATATTTTCAGTAACCCTCACAATCTCTCCAATACGAGTTTTCAAAATACGATTTTTAAAAAAATTAAATGATGCTATAACATAGTTCAAGACATCACAATCTAAATGCAGAATTAGACATTTTATTCTTCATGAATATTAAAGTGAGTTAGTGTTTAACCACATGCATATTACGGTAAGAGAGTAGTATAATCGGTATCCCTTAGGCCAGTGGTTCTTAAACTTTCATATTTCGCCCTAATCAGTATCGCTTAGACCAGCGGTTCTTAAACTTTTGTTTAACGACATTAGTCCTTTTGACACGATTACATGAATCAAGTGCCAATTCCTATAACTTTCGCCATTTCACAAAACATTTATTACTAAATTTAATGAACATTTCATCAATAATCAATTAAATTTATTTAAAGAAAACACACTACAAAAGTACAAAATTTGCTTGCTTCGCCTCTGCTTAGGCAACAGTGTACGCAGGGACATATCCAACTCCTTTTGGCAATATTGTCTACGCCATTGATATGGTGTACCCGATTTACCGTTATCTCAATGTTTGCGGCAAATACCGACCGGTATCGTAAATTCTAGGTTTTAGGTATGCAAGGAAAAGCAGCGGCAGCGCTTCCGTGGTTAATTGTGTCGTTGTGACTATGTTACGTAAGAGAGTTTATCAGTTGCAGAGTAAACGTTAAAAAGATTGTCATATATTTACGTACGCACATTGTACTCACATAATAACATACTTTTTAATTGTAGGCAAACCTATGGACGAAAGTACCGGTTTTAATCCGCTTATAAAATCAGTGAAATATGGTTAAGCGTACTATAACTTCAGTTTTACAAACACTGAAATACGTTCTGAAAAAAAAACCTCATTGTCTTACTTGCCTGAAAATTTAGTCCTTAAATGGTAAAAAAAAACAAACATTAACGAGTCACTTGAAAACTCTACACAAAGAATATTATGCCCGCAATACCTATGAGGCTCTTAAAAACACTTTAGGTCTTTCTCGAAACAGAATTTAAATTTTTACAAGGCAATCGCACCAATTCGAAAGTTTGATTAGCATTATACAAAGTAGCCTGTAAAAGAGCCGAATGCAGGCATTTACATATTATTGCAAAACTACTTATTTCACTAGCTGCCATAGACATAAAAGAAAGATTGTTTAGTAAAACGAAATGGACGATATATCTCATAATAACTAGCAACAGCTTGAATTTGAGTTAGTTGGAGAGCTATCTTTCACACAACCGGTTTTGCTATATTAAAACCTCTCAAAGAGCTGCAATAGTAAAATACTTATTTTGCAAGCATAAACAAGGAAGGATAACTGCTGTAGAATCACAAATCATTATATTGTTGGCGCAACTTTGCAGTGAAGCTCAATTTATGTCTGGTAGAAATAATAGTTTGCAAGCACTTGCGAAAAAGAACTCTTCAGATGCAGTCTGGACACACTGCATGATTCACGATAAAACTTAAGAATTAAAATCGCCAAATCCTTGACTATTGTTTTGATAGTAGTTAATTGTATCGAAAAAACACCTCTAAAATCAAGAATTTTTGCTGCTATTTCGGAAGAAATGGGAGCTAATTACACCGCAGTGTTGTTTAATTCTTCATCTAGATGGTTTCCACGTGGTAAGATATTGAAGCGCGTCTACGAACTAAGCAATTCTATTGAATTTTGTTGAACGAGTCAGGTCATACGTAAGCAAAAAAAATTCAACGACAAACTATTTATAATGCTCTCCAACGCAGTAGACATATTCGAAAAATTGAATTCAATTGTTTTTTTCAGGAAAATAATACGAATATATTTTATTTCAGTTGAAGAATCAATCTTCTTTTCAGAAAATACAGTTAAAGAGTAACAAATTAAAATACATTATCTCTAAGATGTGCCACAATATGTAAATTTATTCAGTTTCCCGCCAGAATGGAATCATATAGCGGTGTTGCTAAAGACAGTAAAAGATCATCTAGAAAACTTCGATACTATTTTTAGCAAATACTTTTCGCAGAAAAAAGGCATTGAATTGGCTAAGGAGAAATTTAGTAAATAAATCCAATTGAAATTACAATAACTGGCCTGTAGCTGCAAGACGAAGAATAACTGATCGCTTCTTCTTTAAGTAGCTCTGAATAATCAAATTCTGTTACTGAAGCATGGACAAATTAAATTTCTGTAGTAAATCCTCTTATCTTACTAGAAGAGAAGCGTTTCAGATCCTGCTACCTTTTCTTGCTTCTTACCTTTGCAAAACTGGTTTTTTTTTCTGCCATAAGTGTTATAAAGTAAAAAAAAGATATAAGGTAATCTAAAATATAAAAGAAGCTCAGAATTCCTATCTCGAATATCAATCCACAACTGAACAGGCTGTCCACTTAAAGCAGGCACATGTTAATCATTAAATCTATTTCCAATGTAAAAAAGTACAGAACAAAGCTATACTGCAGACTGAATTTATGTAAACCCATTACTGGTGCCATCACAAAAGTTTTGAAGAGAGACAATGTAAAATTCGCTTACAAATCTAAGAACACCCTGAACAAGATGTTTGTTCACAATAAAGACGACACCCCCCTCTTGAAGAAGTCAGGACTTTATTGCCTTAACTGTGGAGATCCTGATTGCAATACTGTGTATATTGGTAACACTGGGAGAGCCCTAAACACGAGAATTTCCGAACATCTCAGGAGCAGAAACAATGCTGATAACGTCACTTGAGCTTTTGCTCTTTGATAAAGAAAACAATGTTAAAATCCTTCACCCATCCACTTTTGGAACTGAGCATTTCGTCCTTGAAGAGATGGAAATCTACAGATACATTTACAACTCCAACAACACTGTTCTAAATGCTTGTAATACCAGTGAGATTAACTTTCCACCAATTTATAGAAATATACTAAACCAGTGCCATCTACAGTGAAAAACATAAGTATTCTGTGTAGTCAAGGAGCCCGGAAATGTTACGAGTTCTGTGCTGCTCGGCACGGCCGGGTAGATGTCAATGTCACTTGTCTGTCACTTGTCACTTTTATCTAAAAGTCGTAGCTCATTTGTTCGGCCCCTTCCCGTTCACTTAAGATATTCGGCTTTTAACTGTCCTCCATTTCAAATGAGAATTTTTTATTTGTATTGCCGCTTGTCCATTGCTGTGATTTGAGGTTTTAATGCTTCTTATTCTGCCTTCACCCATATAGTGCAAGGAAACAAAAGCGACAGTCGATGAAAACAGCCACTATGATAGATTTCTTGTAAAGTTCAGTTCCTGTTTTAAAAAACAGAACGTAAGTATGTTTGGCCATTTTGGTTTTATTCTTTATAGGTATCATAGGTTTAACTCAGTGTTTTTCTCTGAAAGTTCTGCTCTGGTTGTGTAGCCTGCCTTGGCGGCTTCTCTATCTATTTGTTTAAAGGCCTTAGATTGTGGTGTGTCTGTGCACTTTTAATTTACACGGGTTTCTACCTGTTTTTTTTGCAATTTTTACTGCTTTTGCATTTTTGCTTTTGCTGCCTCGACCAAGTTTTGGACATTTTGATGTTTTTAATTTCTCAACTTTTAGCTTTTGGCTTTGATTTTATTAATGTAACTGTTGTAGAGCATGTTAGGGTAGACTTTATTTTCTGTTTAGACTTTGCTTGTAAGACTGTTTAGAAGTTTGTAACGGCTTGTGTCGTGTGATACTTGCCGCCCTACCAGAAAGTTTGTTTCTGACACAACCACCTTTTGTAATGTTTCAGGTATCCCTTGAAGATGGCCAGATAGATGGGCCAAAACGCGTAGGGCTTTTACCAAATAAATTAAGCCTGGCGTATAGCCTTGTTCTGTTCTTTTTTACCTTGGAAATATGTCTAACCCAGACGTTGTGACGTTCAGAAATTACATTAAATCTATGCCTTAGAAATTATTTTATTTTAAATTTGGTATTAATATCTGCATTGTGTTATAATGTTAATAAATTTAAGTTCTAAATAAATAAGGTTTTTAACCTACTCGTTTTCCCCTTACATTTTAGATTGCCTAGTGCACGGAGTAGTCTAAAATTTGTAAAACAGAATGTATATTTTTGACTACTAATAAATGATTATGACTATTATTATTATTATTACTATTATTATTATTATAAATATTATTATTAATGGTATAAACTGGTACCTGGAAGTATTTGATATATCTGATGAGTAAAATAAATACACCTTAGTGCTGGATTGGATTAAATTAGATAAAAGGGGGATTGGCCGGTTGGCCTTTGTCACCGTGAACTGCAGCATGTGTTTCAAGGCTATAGGCTAATTTCTTAGAAGACCCTGTCCCACCTTATCTCATTTATTGAGTTCCACAGCTTTGACAGAGGTTGTTTCGTGCAGCTTTCTGGTATTTCTTCTCTAATTTATTGGAAACTCAAGCTCGTCAGGTCTCCTCCGCATTGGCAATACGGCTTTGCCTCTTTTTTCGCCGAATCTGTCAGACCTGTTTAGCTGATGTGTTTGTTGAGTCGATTCTGTCCTGTTAATAAACCTGCAGTTACTAATGTGGTATTCTGCACCTGCTTTGTAGTTATTTTGTGAGCTGTTTTGCTTGTCTATCTTGGGGAGTTTTTCCTCCAGTTTAATATTTTGTTCGGGTGTATTTACTAACGGGTCTTCTTATGCTCAACCCAGATAGACCCCAAAATGGTTTGGAACCTATTGAGGTCTTTTTTTAAATTTTAATCTAGGCCAATTTCCGCGACTATGGCCAATCACCGACACCAAGGAGCAGTTTCACCTCACTATCCAGGAAATTTTGCCGAACCACTGCCTCTCTGTAAGGAGGGTAGTGATCCTTAACGTCCCCAACATAGCGTGGACACGAGACCGACGGCTTAACGCCTCCTCAGAAGTGCGGAACGCGTGTACATTCAACTTGCTGAAACACAATGCCAGAAACTCGGTTGATGTTAATTTTTGACAGTGTGTATTGAAAAAGTGAAAGGGAGACCGTGGAAACCCGACTTTATTGTTGATTTCATCAGCCCTAGAGCTGTCGGTATTAGCCAGCTATCACACGCGCGTTCTCTATAGAGATATTAGGGCTTCTTGGGTAACGGGGCAACATTATCTCTATGTCTTATAAATGTTTCTTCATATGAATGGCTTGGCTGATTCTTCTGGTGGCGAGTTGACAGCTAGAACTATGCTCTTGGCTTTCCAAAAATAACTTTCCTTTGTGGATATAATGTTTAGCAAATGTAGATAAACGATCAAATTTTCTAGCTACAAGGTTATGTTTATACATTTGATTGTGAATACGCTATGGATGCGCCTGTTCGTTTGTTCTATAAAAGTCCGCGAATTGTCAAACACGAAATTAAGTAAAATTTATGGGATTAACTTAAAATCTAATCCTTTGGAATTTTTATGAGCATACACAGTTTTAGTTCTGTTTTAAAGTATGTTTCTTTTTCTAAAGGTGTTTAAACTCTACTGATCTGGTTGGTGACAGGCGCTGATGCACGGTAGAAAGGATTTTCGTTGTTAGAAGAGGTAAGTTCCTATTCTTGTTTTGGTACAGTCGCTGATTCTTGGGCATCTTCAATGTTGCTTTTTGGAATGTGCGTTTTATCATGACTATTTGATAATAATGTCTGTTTGAAAAAGTAATGTTATGTATATAATTTTTGTTGCCAGTCTAGGCGATCGTGTTATTAATTTAGGACCGTCAAATTTGATCGCAATGGTTAATCATGGGATTTGATGTTAAGTTAGCGATTATTGTGGTTTTGTTTTTGCTATACGCACCAAGAAATATCCTAGGTTTGGGTTCTTTGTAATGTCTTCATTAGGGGAGTTAAAAGAAGTTAGTCTTATCTTGAACGGTAAAAATGAGCCGACACATCTTGAATAAAATTATTTGGAAGCGATTTAACCCAAAAACTAAATATTTATTGCATTTCCAATCATGGAAAGCTCTTTTTCTTATTCTTTATAAATTTAAAGATTTGTAGTGATAAAGGGAGAGAGAGAGAGAGCGCTTTCCACTATATATATATATATATATATATATATATATATATATATATATATATATATATATATATATATATATATATAGAGCCGACTCTAATTCTTAATTAATACTCTAGTACATAGGCAGGTATGTAATTTCTTAAAATAAAACTTGTTTTCTTTAAGTGCCTTCTACACTTAACTACTTACATTCTCGATATACATTCAAAAATCATTTGATCGCAAAACTATTTTATATTAAGTACTTCCAGTTATCACTGCTAATTAGTGTAAAACAGTTATATGCTATTTGCAAGCAACTCAGTATTATATCTAACTAGATTTCATAAGTATATAGGCATACGAGATTATTTATTATCTCAAAAGTATACATATATCTACCTCAACTTGTCGTTTTTCCAGCATGTAGCAGTTAACACTTAGTAACTGTCAGTTATGCACCTATATGGTCTATTAATGCCCAGTGCGGATAGCATCAAATAATTGAGTTCAAAAGGGACATGTGAAATTAAGTTCTGCTAATAGGGGTAACATAATTTACCTGCAACGTAGTGATAGATCGATTTGATGATGGAAAATGAATTGTGGCGGCAGAGCTGTAAAAACAAAGTGTTACCTACGCTATGGGCTTGGTACATCAGTAAAAATTATTCTGCGTGGTGATAGTATTCCAGTATTACGAGATTAATATGTCAGGCTTTGACGCTTACACCTGGTAGGTTTAAAAAGTTACAAACAAAATTCAAAAGAAATAATACTGCTTCTGCATCAACGCTAAAATTAACAAGTCTGGACGCAGCAAGTGCGTTAAGTGAATTTCCATAAAAAATGTTTTTAATAGCAAATATATCTTTAATGCAAGCGGTCATCAATTTGGTTACCGGTATAACCTATATAGTAGAAACAATGTACCATATTTTATCAAAATAACTCATTGCTTGAAAATGTACAAAAATTTCCTGAAAACAAACTTACCATATTTCGGAGAAAACTGGTTTCTTGGCCAACGCACCTTAGGTTAATAGCAAAGTAAGTTATTGAAACTTGAAGCATTTGATGAAAATTTGGTACCAAAACGCACTTACTGCGCCTAGATTTTTTTCTTACAGACATACATCATATTTCGATTAAAAATGCAAAAATGCAATAACATAATAGATGTTCGAAAAAAAAGTAGGTATCACCAACGACTTATGGGCCAGCCTCTGATTGTCAAAATAATTTAGAAGATGCAGCAAGACACCCTATAATTAACTTAAACAATTTTTTCTCGTATCTTCTATAATAACAATTATATTGAGCTTTACCTTAGAATTGCGTCACCCTGTAAGTATGTAAACAGCTAAAAACGGAAACTCAACCCGGATATGGATTCTAACGGGCCTAGTTTACACTCATTTGAAGGAATCTTTTTAAAATTCACAAGTCTCGCTTTCCTCAATAACGATTTTTTCCTCCGAAAATGAGCTAAAAATTATAGACCGTTAAACCATAAACTTAACTAAAGCTACTGCCAAAGCATCAGAGAAAGGGTCTATTTGAAATGAATTTTCTGAAAATATTTTAGTATAATGAAGGACAATGGCGGTTGAAGCTGAAACTTAAGGGTTTGTAGAACACTTTTGATGCGAAATTGTTTTTGCCTAAACCGTAATTGTTTCAGGTTGTTTGCCTAAGTGTTGCCATTTTTAAAACTTTGACATTTTGAGGAAAACCCCATTTTTTTTAATGCCCATAACTTTTTGATCGTCTAACTTACAGACCTAAATTTTGGTGCATGGTTCACCTTTTATAATAGAAACAGGCGTACCGAATTTGGTTGCCATTATTTTGTTATTTCTATAGAGATATATAAAAAATTTCCGAAGAAAAACACAAAATTTTCCGGAAAAACCTAGGCTGATTTTTTTGGCTGACTAACTTACTTGTGCCACTTGTATAAGGAAAGTACATATAAAATTTTATCAAAATTGACACTTTTTTGAATTATCGGTGTGATGCATATATATATATATATATATATATATATATATATATATATATATATATATATATATATATATATATATACATATATATATACATATATATATATATATATATATATATATATATATATATATATATATATATATATATATATATATATATATATATATATATATATATACGACATTTTTTTAAAAGTCGCGATCTCCTCATTAGTAATTTTTTTTAAGAAAATTCATTAAAAGTAGGTTTGCAACTTTATGCAATAATCCTACAGCTATTAGGCTTTTAAAACATTAAACAAAACAAAGAAGTTTTCTGAACAAGTTGATAAACAAAAATATCTTAATTGAATAGAAGTATGAATATAGAAACTACATTATGTTTAAGCTTCATCTCGTAAATAAGTTTTGTAGTACTACTGATTCAAGTTACTATCCACACATTTTTTAACATAAACAAACTTATCCTTTTATTTAGAGCATCTTATATAATAATCAGTTTCTCTCTTTGTAGTCCACATACGCCCGTTGCGTTCTTTACAGACTTCGACTTAAATTTGTCCTATTATGCGTTGTAATAGGGGCTCACTTAAGTGGGTTCTTATTACTACTATCATACTGTTGTGATTACTTTGTTGTAGCGACTTCATCATTTTAGATCTCAAGAATTTCCTTCTGAAAGCCTCGGTGGTTCAGTGGTAAGAACATGTGCCCGTGAACCAAAGTGTACGGGGTTCGATCTCAGGGTTCTCCTTTCACTTTTTGAGTACATACTGTAACATTAACATCAACCGAGGTTGTGACATTGTACTTGAGCAACTTGAATGTCTGCACGTTCCGCCCTTCGGAGGGGACGTTAAGCCGTCAGTCCCGGGCCCATGAGATGTTGGGCACGATAAATATCTCTACCCTCCTTACAGTAAGGCAGGAGTTCGGGAAAATTTTAAGGATAGTGAGGTGAAACTGCTCCCTGGCGTCGGTGATTGTCCAAAGTCGCGGAAATAAACCCACGTTAAAGAAACAAAAACGCACACAGAACTTCCTTCTGGCCGTAGGTTTGGTAGTTTTCACTGAAGCTCTTATATCACTGAATTCATGGTAAGTAATTTTTCTGTTTATTTTTATGGCATGAGTGGCTTATTAGTGACTAAATTTACCTACTCAAACGCATAGACTACGTCTCATAATGATTGGTACGTAATCTCTGCCACACCAATTGTTTTTTGTACATCTTTCTCTAGTGCTAAATTTCCTCATGCATCCCCTATGGTGAGCACCTTTACTATTCTTTCTGAGGCTTATAGAATCATATACTTTAAGATAACTTCGCACCCACACCTTGCCTTTAAAAAGGCCCAGAGAATAAAACTGCTTCCGCGCCATAAGTCCTAGCAACACACGTAGTGATTAACAAGGAGGCATGTCTCCGATTAAATTAGCAGGCGATGTACCGGCACTTGTCACGTATATCCTGCCAAAGAAGTCGTAGTAGACTAGCATCATGTTGAAACTGCATCGAGATACCTTCACAGCTTACGTCAATAAAAACACTGATTACCATTACAGAAAACATATACTATACTATATTGCTTGATTCAAAGTTTTATATTTATGTATCCTATCACTAGCATAGGTGCATTTTGTGGATTTACTACCCGTGAGCGCAGGCCTTGCCTAACTTGGCATATGGTATAGCCCACGTGTTATTCTAGAAACTTATCTGTAAAGATGTAAATTATTGGCTATTATGTTGTATATTCGTTGACTACTGTTATTTTCAGCTAACACCCACGACAACTCACCTGACGTGAAACTATTTCATTACTACTTCTATAACATAATGTGGCAAAAGCCTTTTCAACTTAAGCTGAAGTTGTGTTGTCAGTAAGGACATTATTTGCTGTGTGGTTATTTTTCTTTAATAAAATCGTGTTTCCTTAAGTACTTGCAAGTTTCTTTTCGTACAGCATTTCTGTCAGTAAATACAGAGTTTGCCTAGTATCGCAAGCTTGTTTTGGAATATGATTATTTTAAGAGAGTCCAGTACTTGTCTACTGCACGTTCCCATCAGTAAAGCCAGTACGTTGCTAATGTGTCAAGATACTTTTAGGGCAGTATTGCCATTACTGACTACAATACTTGTATATGGTGGCAAGTTTATTTGAGAAAGGCATTCCTGTCAAATACCTGCCTACTGTGCAAAGATTCTTTTAGGAGAGCGTTCTTACCAGTGACCCACTCCTGTGTTAATCTGACAAAATTAATTGAAGATAATGTTTCTCTCTGTAAGTACACTACTTGTCTAATACGCAAGATTATTTGAAACTGGCGTTTCTATCAATGAGTACGATGCTTATGGCAAGTGGCACGATTATTACATTAAAATGGCATAATTTTCACTAAGTGCAGTAATAATGCGGAAAGATTATTTCAGGATGTCGTAACTGTCAATAAGTACATTACTAATATGGCACAATTATTGGATGACAGCGTTACTTTCAATAAGTACAGTAGTTGCTTGATATGAAGTCTTTCAGGATGGCGTAACTGTCAGTGAACACAGTACTAATACGGCACAATGATTGGATGATTGCGTTACTGTCAGTGTGTACAGTACTTGCCTAATACGAAAATATTCTTTCAGGATAGTGTAACTGTCAGTGAGTACGGTACTTGCATCATGCGGCAAGATTCTTTTAGGATGGCCTAACTGTCAATGAGTACAGTAATTGCCTAATGTGGCAAAATTATTGGAAAAGGGCATCCCTGTTGGTGAGCGGAGTCCTTGCCTAATACGGCAAGATTCTTTCAGAATAACGTTACTGTCAGTAAGTGCAGTACTTGCCTGATGTGGCAAGATCATTAAGGGGTGATGTAAACGGATGTTACGGATATTCTGCTGTTGGTAGAAGGTGAAGCCGGTGAAGGTTTTGACGCTGAATGTATCTTTGGTACAGGATGTGTTGATTCCTAATTCCTAGACTCTATTACGTCGAACATTGACAACTAGATGTTTATTCGGTTCATACAGTCTGAGTGGGCGGCCCTCTAATGGTTGAAGGCTTTTCGTTATTTTTTTATCCCAGCTCGTAGGTTTAATAAGCAGTTTATGTTATATATATATATATATATATATATATATATATATATATATATATATATATATATATATATATATATATATATATATATATACGGCAAACAACAAAAAATGAGGCTGTAGCATCAACGACATCTCCAGTTTTCCCAACTAGGAAAAGTCGTTAGCTGGACATACTATTTCGGAAAATCACAAAGTTATATATCGAGAGAGGGAGGTTCTTGTCAGATTAAAAGAAAGGAATATCACCCGAAAAGGACACAGTAGCAACCTTCACCAAGATGTCGGTTATAAGTTAAGTCAAATTTGGCTCCAGCAATTAGCAACAGAAGGTATCCCACAGACTCTGAGAATTTGACACCGTACATACCATTGCAAAAATGAATAATGGTGATCTGGTCATCTGCTACGATATCACTGCCTGACACTCGTAGGTTAACCACGAATAATAAGTTAGTACAGGCAGCTGCATCATCCACATGAATTAGAGTAGTTACCAGAGCGAAGTCTGTTTAGTTTTAGTCTATCTACTGAAAAAGCCAGCGGCTACGGTTGAAGAAACGGCAAACCAGACTGTAGATCATCTAGAATTTCAAGCAACTGGCCGTAAAACCCTAATATCACCGTCACACACTTGTCTGATATTTTTACAAAGTTAATCTATAGTGCAAATAGTTTTCATATTGCCTCTGGAAAGCCGGGCTCAATTAATATACTAAGGCTGCAATGAAATAAAAAAGCTGCTGGAGACAAAGAGTCATGATTGGTTAAATCGGCTTAAGACTATCACGATGATGGTAATAATGATGTATAAGCTTCATTGTATTGCTAGTATTAAGGTTTTACTAAATTATGTGCTCGTTGGTGTTGCACAACAGTTTACAGCTGAGTAATTCTAACTGATACGTGGGTTTTAATTAGATCAATGAGACTAGCTTCTGATGGACAATGCATAATACACAAATCCCATTAGTCTCTTACTTGCTGTAGCCACACTATTAATTTGAAACTTAATGTTAAAGCAGATATCGATTATAGCTATTAATGATTAATGTGGCGATATAGCCAGCTAATATTTCCCCATCACCGCGCACTTCAAAGTTAGCTCCGAAAACGCTTACGTATTGCAATAGTGTAACAACACTTGACATGTCTTGAATGCTAGAGAATTTTCACTGCAATTTAATCCTTACTTCCAACAGAATATCAGTAAAGATTCTATCATCTTATCTAAATAAAACATTTTAAGAGACGGTCTTAATACGGTAGAAATCTGTTATAGCTACTATCAATTACTGTGTAAGAGTTCTGTCAAATGCCAATTGTTAAAATATGTTCGGTCGAGGGTCATCTGGACTTTAGAGGTTGCTCAATCCTACTGATGGTCCCAATGATAATCGTTGATTGACAACGGCTGGGACCTGCTTGGATATATGGACGCATTTGATTTTTACCATTTTATCAAAATATAAATGATATCCTTTCCAAGCTTGTTTAGTACAATTATATTAAACGTTTATCGCCTGTCAAAATATTTAACCATGCAAATGCTTCAGAGCAAATTTAATTGCATACGCATTGTCCGAAATATTTATATTAGTTAATTTTCTTAAAAAAAATCACTAATGAGGAGATCTCAATCTTTGAATTGTGTGAAAATATAACTAGGCACCCTATAACCCACATAATATACAGGGTCTATTTAAATTTTTGTAGGTTTATATATATATATATATATATATATATATATATATATATATATATATATATATATATATATATATATATATAATCACGGTATCACACCGATAACTCAAAAAAATAATGTGCCAATTTAGATGAAATTTGGTGGGTGCCTTCCTTTTCTAAATGGCTTGCATAAGTTCGTTAGCCAAGAAAATCCCGGAAAATTTTGTGTTTTCTTTCGGAAAATGTTTATATTTCCGGAAATAACAAAGTTAGGGCTACCAATTTAGTACGCGGGTTTATGTCACAAAAAGTAAACTATGTATCAAAACTTAGATCCATAGGTTGAAAGTTAAAAAGTTATAGGCATTTAAAGAAAAAAAAAATGGGTGTTACTGATGACCTGATAAACGGACAAAAGCAAAATATTTTGTGTAGATAAAAAATCTATTGTATGACTAAGTTTTTTTTTGGTCAAGAAATGCCAGAAAAATTCCATTGAAAATTTGATAACTTCTCCTCTGCGGGCGCGCGCGCGCGCGCGTGTGTGTGTGTGTGTGATGGTGTGTGTGTGTATATGTAGCAATTCTCGGCTTCAGACACAATGCCTATTTGCCATCAAATATACATAATCTAAACGTTTACTGGGTTTTAATACTATCCATAATTTTGATAGTGACATCTGGTAGTGTTCGTAAATTTAGACAAGAAGATAATGGATATTAACACTTATTACAGGTGCACACCTAAACTTTTCCTCTTAAAACATCAAAGTGTCGAAACGTCAAAATTGACAAGTATAGTTATAGAGTTTATGGTATAATAATTGTCTATAATATTAAGCAAATTTTCGTAGAAGAAATTAGCTAAGTAAAAGACCGCGACTTTTGAATTTTAAAAAGATTTTTTCAAATGAGCGCGAACTAGGTTCCTTAAGACCCACATTTTGGGTTAGTTTCGGTTTTTATCTGTTAACATATATACACGGTAAAGCTCAATATTACTATTAATATCCAAGAGAGAAACAATTGTATATATTAATTATAGGGTATCTTGAGCTGCATCTTGTAAAAATTATTTCGACAACCACAGAATGGCCCATAAGTCGTTAGCAATACAAATTTTAATTTTTTAATTTAAACACCACTTATATTATTGCAATTTTGCATTTTACATCGAATTGCAATGCTTGTTCTCGAGTTATTTCAATTGTTTTTCAACTTTTCACATTTGTGGCACATATCAAAAATTGTGATATGGCGTTTTTACCAATATAAGTCGGAGTCACATGCAAATGACGCATTCAGAGAGATTGTCGTTTAATATTTTTTACGAAAAATTCGAGATTCTGTATACAGGGCGCTCTCAAATAGTGATTGAATTGAAAAAAAATATCAAACTAACGTAACTTAATTGTTTTAAATATGACAGCCTGTATTTTGCGTTTCACAAGTGAATGGCATAATAATGAATATTTAATGAGTTATTTAAAAATTTAAATTAAAAATTTATGAGTAGATGAATCACGCAATGACATTCTCAACAAGTGACTTGAATTAAAGGCCTCCGAAAACCATACATTTTTAATAATTCTCCTAAGCCTACATCTCCTAAATTTAACACCCAGTGTGTATAATTGATTGATTGTGGTTGCACTAGCTTAGTGAAATTGTTTTATACTAAATATCGATAAAAAGTAAAAAATTTCGGGACTCATCAAGTCCGTTGTAGTAGCGAATTTTCCTAAGAATTGTACACTATTATTATACGGCATATTAGTAAAGTTAATACTTTAAACTTACACAGAACCTGATGAACGATTTTAGAGGACCTAGTACGCGCACGTTTGAAGAAGTGTTACCATCGATATCTCTCTATTATCAAAAAAATCTTGCGTTCTAGCTCCTTTTGAGAAATGTTCCCAAAACTCAATTTTCTATGAAGCTAAAGAACAAAATGTTACTATATCTGTAGATAGTGTAAGTCTCTTTTAAGGAAACTTGTATTACAAATTTCATTAATGTTATACAAAATATTTCCAGAAGGAAACTTAAATCATATTTAGAAAAGTAAAGTAATTTAGAAAAGTAAAGTATCTGCCAAATTGTAAACGTAGCAGTGATTTTTTTTATTAATCACAAGTATGATTTCGTTTTAATCAACCTAATCAAACCGGTTTTTCCAATATCAACAATAACAAAATGATAATTTGAGACCCAAAGGTGACACACTTATTCAGGCGTTTTAAACAAAAATGAGATCTTGTTCAAAACGTATGAAATCTTTGCACTATTGTTTTTCCAAATGTCAAAATAAAACATAAAAAAATACAATAATCGAGCTGGATTCGATCGCGTAACCGTATGCTTAGAAGACAACGAAGCTATCTCTGCGCTATGTAAGCACATCTTAGCTAATGTCTTGTTTGCATGGTACTCCAGATCGGCTTCATGCTTGGGATATTATATTTTAAGTATACGTAACAATTAATTACAGAACTGGTAGAATTACCATTGAAATACATCCCACGACTGTTTCCGTCTTATCTGACGTCTAATGTTTAAGTTTAAAGATAAATGAACCTATTCTAGAATCATTTTTATAAACACCTGACTTGAATTTTGTTTACATATCTACTATATTATGCTGCGCTAAAACTGTGTTTGGGGCTGTTCATAAAGCTGCAAATTGGTATACTGTATTTTAATAATTGATTGAACCCCCCAGTTAAATAACCATCACTTGGCAAATTTTCCATAATTGCGGCAGAGTTTTCACGATTGTTGGTTCGGGTATTATGTTTAATGCGTGGTATATATTTAGTTACCGTTGATGTATGGTTTATACCTGTTGTATGAATCAATCTACGCGTGGTAGTTAACTACTCTGTCTCTCAGGCATTGGACTTTCACTCCTAAGTCGTTTCAACGAATGTCTAATAGGCTTCTCCTCCGAACCTCCAAACCTTCAAGTCCAGAATTAACAAGTTGCCTCCTTCCTCCTTGTAGACACCCACGGTAGGATAGTATTTAGTCTGTAAGCCCTCATGGTGTGTTGTTGAAATATTATAAAAATGATATGGCAATTCTTATGAAAATTCACTATTATAACACCCTTGCTGCCTCCCGAAATTTTTATTCATAATTTCAATATGTGTGCTTATTTTTAAATTGTCGAAGTTATCAAAAAGATAAAGTTAGCCGTATTAGAATATTGTTTTGTCCCACATAGATGACAGGATAATGATACTAATTTCATTATTTAGGTTCATCAACTAAAACACCTTCCATGTTTACAAATTTATTTAACTGCTGACTGCTATACACTTTGAACTTCGAGGACAATTTTTATTTTAAGTCAATTTTTGTCTCTTTTCAGCATTGATTTAGGCAATTTGACTTGAAAGACCATTTATGCCGTAGTCGCAACCTTTTTGTCAATCAAAAAGCAAATTTAGGGTACTCCAATGCCCAAAATGTTTCTTGTGGTGGATTGCGGTTCAATTGGGTAAACATATGTATATATGTAATCCGAAGTCATAAGAAGACTTCGAATTTACTGGACTACATACAAAGATGTAATCCAGGTTATTATTAAGAGCCTCGGTGGTTCAGGGGTAAGAACGTATGCCTCTGAATCGAAGGGTACTACGTGCGATCCCAAGGTTCTCCTTTGACTTTTTCAGTACAAACTGTAACATTAACATCAACCGAGGTTCTGGCATTGTATTTGAGCAAGTTGAATGTCTGAACATTCCGCCCTTCGGAAGGGGCGTAAAGCCGTCGGTATCGTGTCCATGCGATGTTGGGCACGTTAAAGATCCCTACCCTCCTTACATAAAGGCAGGGGTTCGGCAAAATTTCCAGGATGGTCAGGTGAAACTGCTCCCTGGCGTCGGTAATTGGTCATAGTCGCGGGAATAGGCCGACGTTAAAGAAACAAAACACACACACAGGTTATTATTAGGTAATAAGCTACCTTAAAATATATATTTCAGGTCTCTGGATTTGGTAGTCGGTTTTCAATTAAATTTAGGCCACGCTCCGATCTATAAATTAGGCATTGATGTGTTACTTGGGTTAGAGTATGTACAGAAAAATTTTAGGAACTTTGATGCGAAATTAAATGAATATGTTAAAAGTATACATTTTATTTTAAACAATTAATTTATTAACGTTGATTTAGATGAGAAAATGTGCTTATGCGTATACAAAAACACAACTTTAGTACTATAAATGAAAAACATATACCTTGGTTAATACACCACCGAAAAATCTAAAACGCAATTTTTCTGGTTATTTAGAAAATGAGTTTTCAAAATCGCAGTCCAACTGACAATTTTGACAACTTAATGCAAATATCTAAAAAATTGCCAAAGATTTCTTCAGTAAATCTTGACAAAGTCCACATGAAATTACGCGGGAATCTGAACGGTTAAAATGTACTAGTTTCATTAAAAATACAAATTTTAAAGCCACTACCGATAAAGCAGAAAGTGGTACCGGGTTGCCACTATTTGACATCGACAAAATGTCTTAACTTTAAGGTTTTTGGATCAATATGTCGGACCCGTTATTAATATTTCACTTACCTTGTGTAGATTATGTAGTAGAGAATTGGGTTGTGGTAAGAATATTTTGATGGAGCCCAGGATAAATAGGCAGATCTAGACGTGTATCTGTCGACCATAGGTTTACCGGGTGGGCTTGGAACATCTGAAACAAATAGCCTCATTTAAGAAGAGTTACAGATAAGAGAAACAAATTTTGTTTTGTCGTTTAATCTTTGTTAAGAAATCTGTGTTTTTGTGATATTTCTTTAAAAGATTCACTAATGAGGAGATCTCGACTTTTGAATTTTGAGAAAATTTCTTCAAATGAGCCCCAACTAGGCCCCCAGAACATATATATGTATATATATATATATATATATATATATATATATATATATATATATATATATATATATATATATATAACTCAAAAAATTGTGGGAAAGCCGTCAGTTGCAAAAATAAAACTCTTTATTAATAAGCCGAGCTTTGGAAAAATTTATTCCATTCTCAAGGCTACAACATGGAAAGAAAAAAGTTTACAATTTACATAGGAAAAATATAAAAATGCTTACATAAAACGTGAGTTTTACTAAACTAATTATTCAATATCAAACATGAAAAAAACCTTTTTATAAATTTGAGTGAAGTCGAAAAGTGCCAAACTGACATATAAAGCTAACTATTGTCTAATTGAATTTGTTTTTTGTTTTTGTCAAGGAAATATATATATATATATATATATATATATATATATATATATATATATATATATATATATATATATATATATATATATATATATATGTATATATATATTCATGAATCACACCATTGACTCAAAAAATAATGTGCCGATTTTGATAAATTTTGGTCAGTAACTTCTTTTGCAAGTCGCCTGGATAAGGTCGTTAGCCAGGAAAATCGGACCAGTGTTCCGGGAAAATTTTTGCTACATTTGACGTTTAAAATCGAGACGTTGACGTTTTAAAAAAAAAACTATAAAACTTTTAAAGTAATTTTTTTGGTGTTTGTTAAGCAACACAATAGCTTTTGTTATCCACGCAAATTTTTTTATTTTGTGCGTTTTTCTGGTTCTTACTGGCACCCAAATTTTTCCCTTTAAATGCCGTCAACTTTTTGTTTCAACTTAGAGATCTTAATTTTGGTGTATAGTAGACTTATTCATAATGTAATCCTGCGTATCAAATTTGGTTGCTATAGCATTATTATTTTCAGAGATACAATTTTGCGAAGAAAATCTCAAATTATGCAGGAAGAACTAGTAGGATTTTCTCGGCTAAAGAACTCATCCAAGCCACTTGCAACACCAACGCATATATTATTTTTTGAGTTATCGGTGCGACAGTCACACACACGCACACAAATATATATATATATATATATATATATATATATATATATATATATATATATATATATATATATATATATATATATATATATATATACAATGAGAAGGTTTAAGGGCAAAGCCGCAAGGAGACAACCGCATACATGTGTTTTAAGCTTATTAGCCATCATCAGTGCAGAAATGCCGTGTTATAAATCCTATTATAGTTAATATAACTTCCTTTTTGGTTGTTTCCCTCGGATTGTGGGTCTTCCAACTGTTGCTGCAATTGTGCACTGGTTGCCTGTTGTGACTCCGTGTATTTTTGCATCTTCATCCAGAGTGTTCCCATCTCTTCACCTGGCTATACCGCACTGATGATGGCTAATAAGCTTGAAACACGTGTATGCGGCTTTGCCCTTAACCCTTCTCCTTGTATAGTACAGAAATGCCGTGTTATAAATCCTATTATAGTTATATATATATATATATATATATATATATATATATATATATATATATATATATATATCGGGGTCGGTTTCAATTTGTATATGCTTACCTATATATATATATATATATATATATATATATATATATATATATATATATATATATATATATATATATATATATAGGTAAGCATATTCAAATTAAAACCGACCCCGGTTATATGTTCTAGGGGGCCTAGTTCACGCATGTTTGAAGATATTTTGAAAATTCAAAAATGGAGATCCGACTAGTGAACTTTTTCTACAAAAATGTATTAAAAACAGCAGTAATCATATACAAAATAAGGTTACTTAAGCTAATTGGGTGATGTTTTGTAATATATTGTTATTTAATATATCGCTTATAACCTTATCCTCTAATTAAAATTACTTGATCTGTTTTATCTCTATAAATTGTGTTGATGAATTTTTGTAGACAAAACTCACTAATGAGGAGATCTCGACTTTTGAATTTTGGCACGTTTTTTTTTTCAATCTGCGCGAAATAGACCCCTAGAACACATATCCAAATTAGGTTTAAATTTTTATATTTTTTCTTTATATACATATAAATATAAGGAATGGTTGTAGCGGCAAGCGGTATCGCCTTTAACATCTGATAACTATGACGAGTGTTTTAATTGTGTAAAAAACGTGCGTACAATTTATAATTAATAATAATTTGTGTCTAAAGGATTATCCATATCTACTTGTATATTTCTGTGGAATAATTTGATTAAAGCCTGTTTGATATTAAGGATAAGTAGATAAACTGTTTGGTAAAGTACTACTACATTTGTAAATTAATTACGAAAATGTTTGATTTTTGTACGATTAGCAGACAAAACCTCACATATATTTTAGAGGTCTTGCGTGATCTAGTTCTTCAGGAAATAAACGTTAACAAGTTAATAACTACTACTGCCAGAAGCATAACTTTCGACCTTAGAGCTAAAGTGACAAGCGTGCGTTGTACGTATGTCTATGAGTGACTGTCAGAACAGCTGTGTTGTCCGCCTATTACAAAACATTCACCACTTGCGCTAATGGCACAGTATTTCAGAAAACGTGCGCAAAAGTACCTGTGTAATCGTAGTTGTTCCAAAGTTTTCAAATCAATTAATAGTGATTAATACATTTATTATTTGTGTTCAAAAACAGTAAAAATAAAATATTATATGATAAAGATATTAACTATAAATGTAAAGTTCTGGCATAGCAAGTGTTATTGGTAGCAAATTTTCATGAACATTTGTTCATGATATAATTGTTAACTTTTCCTTTAACATAAAAACTTAAAGTCTAGTATTTGTTATATACTTTATGGCAAATCCTTATGAACCAAAGACTTCAAAAAAAGGAGGAGGTTCTATGTTCGTCTGTATATGTGTTTTTTTTAAATCTTTTTTTTTATAAAAGGGTATACTCCTGAGCTGGTCTCTTTTTCATTAAGTCAGGATTTGATTATAGAATCTCGGGTAAATCGAGGGATATCTTCTAAAATTATTTTTTATTATGTGTGCGTTCACTGATATTTTTGTCAATTGTGGACTAACTAAAAAAAAACATCTTTTTGGTTTGAGAAATATCCCTGATGTGGTCCCATTTTCATCAAGTCATGATCTGATGATAGGATCTCAGGGCAACCGAGGAAAAAGTCTTATAATCAATCTATGTAACCTAGAGTTCTCCTGCAACATGGCACTTTGACGATATTATAACAGTTTTCTAATACCGTACTCATTACGTACGGATATTTACACTAAAAATGGAAAAAATAAATAAACTAAAAAATCAAACCGACTTCAAAATAGGCTTTAGAAAGCGAAGACCAGATCATTATCAGCATATGCTTGCCCAAAAAAGCCATTGTCGGAGAGCTTTTCCAAGAGGTGGTTATTGATCAACCAGAATAAAATAACCAACAGGAAGCTACACTGGGAACAGCCATTGCTCATTCCGACGTCTCACCAACGACCACAAGGTATCGAACAGTCTTCTGTCTTATAGCATGGGTACCACCCAAATTATGAGGAGCACAGGTTATCCCCTGTACCTGAAACGCGACACTGGTGATATGCAATTATGTTTTTAAAGCTATTGATTAAGAGGCTAAAATTAAATACGACCTGAACGACAACGTGTCACTCCCTAGTTTCCTGGAATTCTCCACACAATGTGGGTAGTTTTGAGGATTAGCGCTTTCTGCATAGCCTGTGAGAGTGCTCTCCAAGCGTAGTCTTTTAATGTTGTATAGAATATTTCTAGGAACCACATAAGTTAACGATCCTACTATCGTGAGTACTCAGACACTGTCTCGTCACTTGCACCACAAGGGCTCTGTACTTTACAATGATTATTATTATTATTATTGTTATTATTACTATTATTATTATTATTATTATTATTATTATTATTATTATTATTATTATTATTATTATTATTATTATTATTATTATTATTATTATTATTATTATTATTATTATTATTATTATTATTATTATTATTATTATTATTATTATTATTATTATTATTATTAGTATTATCATTTTCTTTCTATATTCGCAGGTTTGTTCTTCTTCCTGGTTTTTCAGAACCAACAACTGATTGGTCAACTAATGTGACAAGATGGTGTGCTGATGTGTTAATCTTATAAACACTTCTAGTATTTCCGTATTTCCCAAGAACCCTTCGGAGTATACTGCATGTACCTAGTAGTACACACTTCTGAATCTTCCTACAAACCAAGGTGGTCCAAATTATTTTTTAATTTGATAGGTATGTTCCCGGCTGTCTCGATGGCAATAAGTACCACGGTGACACTTTCTATGTCCCACATATTCCGTATTTCGTCGGCAAGAGGCAATTACTGTTTTATTTTTTCTGCATAAACATTCTTTATATCGTTAGAAAGCGGTACTGCGAAGTCTAGTATAAATCTTCTCCTCTCCTCTTTGCAGGTAACCACAATATCAGGGATATTGTTGGTAATAGTTCCGTCCGTGATAATGTTTCTATTTTAGCATAACCTGTATACAAAATATTCACATACAGGTGGTGGTTGATACTTGTAATACGGAAAAGTGTAAGTGAGCCCCAAGTAATCCTTCCGGCGGGTTTCATGTACTATGTAACCCATTCTTTTGTTCCTCACTAGGTATGTTTTTGGTGCCAACACCGAAAATCCCGATATAAGGTGGTCCAAGGACTTCTCTTCCTCTCCACACATCCAACACTTAATCTTATCAAGCTATTCACCAAGTATTCGCCTTCGGTATGATCTGGTTGGGATTAGCTGATCTTGGCGAGCTAATATCAATCTTTTCTTTTCGACAAAGTCATTACCGTATCTTATATATGCCATAGATGCTTCAAAGTCGATGAACTTGTTTTTAATTTTCTTTCGGTACTTTCTATGCAGATGTTTACTTTTCCATTGTGTCACCTGTTGTTAAAGAATAAGGAGGTCTTAGAGGGGACTAAGACTTTTGTTCTGTAGTTTTAAAGGTGTTCTATTTTTGTCCTCTCGTACCACAGCCCTATTTAGTATACTCGTGTCGGATTTCTCGTAGAAATACCCACTCAAGTTCTGCACTTGTTGTTAGCGCCCCATAACTATATCAGGAGTTCCCCTCACCCCTGAATTCAGGGTAAGTGAAACCTTTCTATATATGACAAGGAATGGTGAGCACGCTGTTTTCAGAATTCCTTTCCCATGCTGATATTGAGGTTGCTCTGTTCCGTTCTAGTCCATGTTATCATTCCAAAACTATAAGTGAGGACCGATGTAACATACGTGTTTACAGCCTCGGAAAAGTTTTTAGCTGACAGTCTGTTTTTTAAAATTGCGCGATGTTTCTGTAAGTATGTGTTTTTTATAGTCACTTCTTAAGCAGCCTTAAAATAGATACCTTAAGCTTGTAGACAGACAAAGTACTTGTACTGCCCAGCTTCCTCCATTGCGTCTATCGTTCCTTGTTTAATCTTTCTTTGTTTCAAACACCGCATGCTCGGTCTATTTTCCCCTTCCCATGCAGCTTATTTTACACTTATCCAGCCAAAACTTAACGTTTGCCTCTGAACCGAAGGGTACTGGGTTTGATCCTAGAGTTCTCCTTTCACTTTTTCAGTACACACTGTACAATTAACACTAACCGAAGTGGTGGCATTGTATTTGAGCAAGTTAAATGTCAGCACGTTCCGCCTTTCGGAGCGGGAGTAAATCCGGCGGTCCCGTATCCATGCGATGTTGGGCACTTTAACAATCCCTACCCTACTTATATAAACGCAGGGGTTCGGCAAAATTTCCAGGACAGCGAGATGAAACTGCTTTTTGGCGTCGGTGATTGGCCCTAGTGGCGGAAATAGACCGACGTTAAAGAAATAAAACACACACAGAGCCGAAACTTCTTATCAATATCAGTGCTGAAGTGTGCCACACATGTCAACAGATCACGCAGATTTATTGTTATTATTATTATTGGTATCATTATTATAAATGACCGGATTTGGAATGAGGGAACTTAGTGAAAAATTACAGAGTAGAAAAGTGTTTACAAGCCATTAAAAAACGGAGTGTGTTTAATGGTTTGCTAAATTAGTGACAAATATACCTTTATCCTAAAATTCCAAAAAAAGAACAAACAAAAAACACTATCTTGGATATAAATAATCATTTTACACCTTTTGACAAACCCAAAACAGATTAAAAAAATATAAATAAACAATCATTATATATAATCTTCGGTTTTTACTGGTATATAAACAATTGCCATCTATTTTTTGCAGGAATCACAACGAATTCATGTGTTTTGGTGAGTTTTCAAACGAGGATTTTATACAAGACGACAGGACGAATATTTTACAGGTATGTAGTATCGTTATTGCAAATATATACAAAACGATATCAAACAACCCTTCCATTCGAAACCTTAGATGAAATATGGTATCTAGTTGTGTATTGTAAACAAGCTATTGTTCCTTAAGCTGCTACTCGAGATGATTCATATTCAGAGATTAAAGAGGAGTAAATAGTTGTAATATATTTAAAATCGATAGTTTACCTTCACACAAAATGTTTACTGTCGCTTCAGGGAAGATTGTAAATTGGGAACACTTTATAACTGCCATGTCATTTTAGAATCTGTTATACAGCAACTTTGCAGCCACGTCTTGGTGGTTAAATAATGTTCACGTGGCTTTTCAACTAAAATGATGTACATTTCAATGCAGTGTAATAGTTTCATGGCAGTTAATTTGATTTCCTGCTAGATACACTGCGTTAGCTACTGTGAACTATCATCGTTTATATTCGGCTGTCACCATTAAAGTGGTTTATGTACCACACTTTTTGCAAGATTAAGTACTTTAAACTTTTCGTACTTTTGAGGTGTAAACGTTTACGACTAGATGTACAGTTGATAAATATTTCTGACGTGTAAAGAATTTTCTTTTTAACATAAATTATAATTTATCTCTGTAGCCTTTATGAGCTGAAGTAATTATAACTAATTGTTGCATGTTATACTGATACACCTGCGATTTTATTTAGAACACCATTTATTCTATCCTACCGACTGTACCAGTTAAGAAAAGGTCTGGACCCTTGATAAGCTTCACAGATATTCCCACGACCATTATATATATATATATATATATATATATATATATATATATATATATATATATATATATATATATATATATATATATATAATATCTGATAACTTATTGACGGATTTTGTTCAAATTTGGCATGTGTCTTTCTTCGCAAATAACTTGGATCAGTTCATTAGCATGGTTATTCGGATCAGTATGACAGCAAAAAAAGTCTGGACACAGCAAGTGCGTTATGGTAGTGAATTTTCATTAAAATAAATTTAATAGCAAATATGTGTGTCTTTTTAAAGAAAGCAGGCATTTTGGTTACCAGTATAACCTATATAGTTAAAACAATGTACCATGTTTAATCAAAATAACTTTATTGTTTCAAAATGTACAAAAATTTCCGAAAGTAAACTTAAACTGTTCCCGAAACAAACCGTTTCTTGGTCAACCTTATAGGTTTATAACAAATTCAGCTTTTTAAATATGAAGCATTTAATCAAAATTCGCTACCATAACTCACTTGCTGCGTCCATAATTTCTTTTTTACAAACATGCATTATATGTCAATAGAAAATGCAAAAATGGAATAACATAAGGCGTGTTTGACTAAAAAAAAAGAAAATTTGTATCACCAACGACTTATGGGCCAGCCTGTGATTGTAGAAAGAATTTTTTAAGATCTAGCTCAAGACACCCTATAATTAATGTATACAATTTTTTTTCACATCTTGTATAATAACGGATATATTGGGCTTTATTTATTTTGTACGAAAATTCGACAAAAATGATATACCATTAAACGATAAACTCTATAGCTAAGACTACTGCCAAGCATCAGAGAAAGGGCCTATTTGAAATGAATTTTCTGGAAACATTTTAGAAAAATGAAGGACAATGACGGTTGAAACTAAGACTTCAGGGTTTGTAAAACATTCTTCTTGAGACATTTTCTTTCCATAGCCCGTATTAGATTCAAGTTATTTGCCTAAATGTTGCCAATATTGACTTTTTAAATCGCGACTTTGACGTTTCGAGGAAAACCTCATTTTTTCTTTAAATGCCTATAACTTTTTTGTCTTTCGATCTACAACGCTAAATTCTGGTAGGTAAATTATCTATCGTAATATAAACTCGTGTCCCAAATTTGGTTGCCCTTACTTTGTTATTTCCGAAGATATACACTTTTTTTAAAGAAAACACAAAATTTTCCGGGAAAACCTAAGCCGATTTTCTTGGCTAACGAACTTATTGAAGCCACTTCCAAAGGTAAGGTATCTGCCAAATTTAATCAAAATAGGCCTATTATTTTTTGAGTTATTGGTTTGAAACCTATACATATATATATATATATATATATATATATATATATATATATATATATATATATATATATATATATATATGTATGTATATATATATATGTATATATATATATATATATATATATATATATATATATATATATATATATATATATATATATATATATATAAATGGAAACTGACCCCAGATATGTGTTCTAGGGGGCCAAATTATTACAAATTCAAAAATTATTCATGAAAATCATCTACCATTACACACTTGCAGCATCAAAACCTTTTGTTATTGAAATGGCCTTTTTCTAGAGAAGTTATGATATATTTTCCAAAAGTCGGTTCTTTTGACCAAGCGAACGTTTGCCTATATAAAAAAAACACAATTACTGGAATTAATTCCACATGAAACGTTGCCAAATGCTGAATGTCTATTTGACCTTGTTGAGCTGATGTGTGATTATTGCGGTCTAATCCCTGAATTTTTGCGGTTTTAGTAATAAGTGGCTGCCATCTTGAACTAAGTAGATTAAATAATAAATCACAGCATGAGACCATGTTCCAGTTTTCTAGAGTAAAAAATGATCTATATGGTGGCTGAATAAACCAATGATACAGATACATTCTTAAAAATAGTTAGATGGATGACCACAAAAGCGTATCGTGAAATTGTTTTATAGGTTTGATTAACTTGATAATTTATTTTACACAAAAAAATATTGTATTACCCTTTTGAAAATTATTTTGTTTATGAAATTGTTATAGATACACAAACTAGGCGCTTTTTTCAAATAGCTGGCTTAAGCAAATCATAAACGCTAATGTAGCCTAGCACCAAGGATTTCCGAAGTACAAGTAGCAATTTTGTTAATCAATAACTATTAGGTTGCATTGTATTAGCGGATGAGCTAACCATACAGTGTAAATTTCTTCAGCGTCACAACTTTGAGAGGATCTCTTTTGTGCAGCTTTAACCTTATGTTTTTCTTCAACAAGCGACTGAAAGCTCAAACTCGTTAGGTCTTCACATAAGTAATATACGGAATGAGGGATCGTCGTTTTTTGGTCAGAATCACCATAACATCAAACCGCATTTCTGCTCAATCTTTTTAAGTCTTTTGTGAATTTAGGCACATGTTATTTGGTAATTTTTTGACTTATCTGTCATGGAAAACTTTTTGACAATTCCAGTGTTTTACCGCTGATCCATTCATTGATAAATTTTGCTATGCTTGGCTTGGCTAAACGCACCTTCCTTTGCCTAATTATCGGTCTTATAGTTCACTTTCTAACCGTCAGTCTAAGGAATCCATGTTAGCGAAACACTTTTCTGACTTCGTAACTCTATTAGGGTTGTCAGGCAGCCTCATATTATTGTTGGATTGACCTCCATGGAACTAGTGTACCGCAGATGAGTCGCTTGTCACTTCTTGCTGCATACTCTGTTTTGCGCAACATGGTATTGTGGTCTTTTGTAGTTTTGCCTGTTGGCCTTATTCTATAAAGCTCTGCTACAGAATCCATTTCCGTCTTGAATATGCCGGTTTGTGCTGTCAGCGGAGAGCCATTCATCCATATTTTCCTCTGTGAAACTTCTGTATAGACATTTTTCTCGAATCTATACTAAAGACTATAGGGCCAACAAACGGCCTCAAAAATGGTCCTGCTTTCAATTCATCATATAGGTACTGGTAGTCTCCTCCGTGCTGCTGCCTAATCGTCGACTTCCCATTAGGCAGTGTACCATTCAGGGAGTTTCTTCTTGTATAAATATGTGGAGTTTACGATTTGGGGCTTTTGCCTTTCTGACTGAAGACTTCAAACCATGTGGTCCTTCTCCACTACCCGGTTGAATCCATTTGCAAAAAATATCTACAACCTCCACAGTCTCCAAAATGAACGGTGGACACTCTATACTCCACTCTCAGCTTTCCCGCGACCTACTATATCCCCTTATTCTTGCAAATCCCTGTTCTTTCCTAGAACACCTAGCTTTGGAATGCCTGCCCGGCAGACATATTTCTGAAGACATCTCCAACTATTCAAGGAGCACGTAAATATTGTGTGGCA
The DNA here is from genome assembly GCA_964006375.1 of Tillus elongatus. Lineage (NCBI taxonomy): Eukaryota > Metazoa > Arthropoda > Insecta > Coleoptera > Cleridae > Tillus > Tillus elongatus. Next base: position 42,953,699 of record OZ023269.1, read on the forward strand.
CAACAAACAAGTTTTCAGACATAGGCTTCTTTAAGACAAAAACCTGAATGCATCAAATGTGTTATTGTAGCGAATTTTTATACAAATTATTTACGATTATTTACGGACATTTTATAAGTATGCGCTAAGAAAAAGAATATTATTTTTGTAATGTTTAATAGATTTTGTTTAACACACAAATATTTTTATCTCGTTCCCTTCTGTGACCTCCAGTGGCACCAAAATTTGTTTCATTAAATGCCTATTACTTTCTTTTTCCGTTGACTCAGATATTTAATTTTTGACCACAAATATGGGTTTAAGGGTCTTGCTCATTTGAAAAAAAAACATTATAATTCAAAAGTTATGATCTCGTCATTAGTGAATTTTCCTAACAAAATTCACAAATAGTGTATTTGGTTGGCGTTAATAGGATTTGTAAATGTATTATAGGGAATATACATACTTAGGTTTTAAACAGAACGTTATTGACTAAACTAGTCAACTGAGAAAATGTTACTTTACCTCAACACTCAAATCTGATCAATCGTGTAATGAACACTCGCTGCTTGAGAGATTTGCCTTAGTTGTATAAACACAAAAAGCATGTTCATACGAGTGCGCTTCGCCTATTTTTTTACACGTTTGCTTTTGTTACAAAATCAAACGTAAAACACAACGTATTATAACGTATAGACTATGTACTAGATTTATTTATTTTGTTTGGAGAAAAGTTTATACAATGCATTAAAAGTATAAACTCCAACAGTCCTGGAAATTTCGTTGTCTAGTAATGTGAGGATTTTCGTTAGACCAATAGTCACTGTTGTGTTGATTGAACATGCCCCCCTTTGAAAATTTTGACCCATCGCACCATATAATTTTTCTTGAGAAATTTTTATCTTCTTGAGTTTTCAAACGATACCATTCGCAGAATTCTACACGCCGGGAAAAATCTCTTCTAAATGGTGTAAGTGAACGAAAATGGTATCCATTTGTTAATTTTTAGAATTCTGTGAATAGTTCCTCTTGAAAGATGCAACTTTCTACTGCATTTTCTGATTGACGCATGCGGATAAGCAGTAAAAAATGCCAAAACATTTATTTGTGTCTCTTCATTGTCCAATAGTGGTTTATTTTCTTACCTTCTGAACGAATCGTTTCATTCTCAGAACAAGTTTTTAATAGTCTTCTGATCATGTCAGGAGTTGGTCTATGTCTATCTGGAAATCTCTCCTCAAACGCACGACCTGTTCTGCTAACAATTCGATTACACTCCCCGTTAATAATAATTGAATTCAAAAAGTCATCGTTTGAGTAATTGAGCTATGTCATTATTGTGGAAATACTCTATTTTATGAAAATACAATTGACAAACGTAGTTTACAGTACAACCATTAGGTTTACTGTCGGAAGATGACGTTTAAAATCTTCATCTCTTAGGCAACCTGATAAACTGACTGATAATTATTTCTTATAGCAAATATGCCTCGAAGTGAACGTTGCAAAGTTCGAACATTTATTGTGAAGTGAGAACACACAAATCTCTTTGTTCCCTAATAATATTTTACTCGTATAAAATTTTGGACGAAACACTCAATTCTTAGTAGTATTCTGATCATGTAACAAGTTGATCTGTGTTTATGAGGAAATCTCTTTGCAACCACACGACATCTTCTGTTAATAATTCGATTATGCTGCTCGTAAATCAAAGTTATATTTAAAAGTCGTCGCATATTTTACTTATGACGGAAGATAACGTTTAAATTTTTCATTTCCTAGGCAACCTGACAAACTGACTAATAATTATTTCTTATCGCAAATAATGTTTAAATATCTTCAAATCGGTGGAACTTAGGTATAGGAACTGCTGATACCAATCAAAAGAACAATGAAAAGTACATGAAATAACGTTATAAAATATAGGGCGTTCTATTTAAAATAAGAGAGTTATTAGGTTTTAAAGTTGTTACGATTGACCGGTGTATTTCGGACATCCTGTCTAACTTGTACCAGCCTCAGTAAATTCCAAATATTTTGTAGCATTTTAGAATTTGCACTTTAAAATTTCACCTTTTTAGGTTGAAAAATAAGAGAGATACAGGTGTGTAAATCTGACAATGTCTTTTAGGAAATTTTTGAAAAAAGTTAAATACCTCGAAAATGGTTAAGAAAAATGACATAACATATGTGTAAAGCCTACAATAAAATTTGACTAGCACGCTATATCCGTAATAAAAAACACCATTTTCATTTGAAATAAGAAAGTTGACGTCTACTTCCGGTATAATCGGAAGTCGCATACTAACGTCAATACTTTCAGTGAACTGAAAATTTTGAGAGACCCACGTGCATGAATTTATAGAATTCAATTGTGAGCCGTACTTCATAAGCGGCCAATGGAAGGGGAAGGTCTACGTGGGACAACTTGTATATATATATATATATATATATATATATATATATATATATATATATATATATATATATATATATATATATATATATATATATATATATATATATATATATATATATATATATATATATATATATATATATATATATATATATATATATATATATATATATATATATATACAGGGTTTTTCACGATAGCCGTGCATTAGAAGTTTATGAAGTTCCCTGATATCCTAAATTTTGAAATTTTGGCAGCGGTCACAATTCGTAATTGTCTTTTATTCTAAAATATGTTCAAGGTCACCCCACTTCCGGTTAGACCGGAAGTAGTCATCTACTTTGCTAATTTAAATAGAATACCCTATTTTTTATTGCATATTAGAATTCTCCATTATATTTTGTGAAGATTTATATTAAACTTTCCTATCCCTATCTTCAACTGTTCCAAAGATATTGTGATTTTTCTGTATTTCTGTGATTTTTCAACCTTATTTTTAATAGTTTGTATTTCACATGTTTTTAAAGATAAAAGGCTCCAATTTAGAATTTCGTAACTTGTGGGAGGGAGCTTTCATATTATATGACTTAAGTTTACCTGTGTCATACAGAGTGTTCTAGATAGAACACCCTATATATTATAAAAAATTCGAGTTCTAAATTTAATTCTACACCGGTTTGATATAAGTTTTTCTATACTTATCTTCCATATGTTGCTTGTTATTAGCATTTTTAGGTAACAACCTCCTCTTCTAAGGAGTACACGTTAGACTACACAACAAATACAGCTGTAATTGTCAGTCAGATAACAAAATTGATATGATTTCATAAAAATATTTAATGTCAATATTTAAATTATAATAAAAAAATATATTAACAATAAACAAAAAACTGAACAAAGACAAAAAAAAGTTAATTCAAATTTAAATGCTATGGTCAAGGCATTGCAAAATTCTACGGTTCATCTCATTCGTAGTAGCTCTTTTGATTTCATTTGGATCTAAATCTCTAAAAGCTCTAATTACACGACTTAAAAGATCCTCTCTACTTTGCACTGTTGTGTCATACACTTGACTTTTTATATGCCCCCAGAGATAAAAATTGGCCGGCGTTAAATCAGGAGAGCGGGGAGGCTATCTCCAAGGACCGTTGGGCACAATCCATCTGTCTTCAAATAATTGCGTTAAATGCCAGTAAACTTCACCAGTGAAGTGGGCAGGCGCGCCGTCTAGGTGATACCAGCAGCTTTGCCCTATATCTAGTGGTAGCCTTGCCAGAAAATTACGGACAGATCCCCTTAATAGTTCCAAATACTTTTTACCGTTTATATTTTCTTCGTAAATTTAATGAGAGACCTTATTGTCCATAATAATGCAAAGCACATTAAAACTAAAATTTGTTTGAAAACATGCTTCTCTAAATATATTAGTGTTTTCACTTGCCCAAAAATGACTACTTTTCCTATTCACGATTCCTTTCCTTCTAAATTTCGATTCGTCGGTCCACATAATTTTAGAAAGTTCTTATCCTGTTGAATATTGAGGAACATGTGTTCGCAGAATTCCACTCTTTTTAAATGGTCGCCAGATCGAAGTCCTTGTAGTACTACTTTTGAATATGGGTGCATTTTATGAGATTTCAATATTCTATGCACAGATGAACTTGATATTTCCAAAGCTCGAGTAGCTGCAGGAATGGAGCTAGGCGGGTAAACTTGAAAATAAGCCAAAACATTTATCTCATTATCTTCATTTTCAGTTACTGGCTTTGGATCATGTCGTGTAGTTTTGACACTTCCAGTCAACTTAAATCATTCCTCTATCCTTGCGAATTTTCCTCTAGTCATTGGTGATGGAGTCGGATACCTCTCGTTAAACATCCTGCATGTTCTGCTTACAATCCGATTGCATTCCTCATGAATATAAAATAAATTTAAAATATCCATATTAGAGTACTCCTCACTATTCTGCATTTTTATTGGCTTCTTGTTTCTATAACGTGACTAATACAAACACACTCAGATTAACTTTAAAATATAAATGACGCTTTAGAATTCATATGTTGTCAAAATTCTGTTTTCTGACAGCCACAGCTGCCTTTATTTTGGAGCGTAATGTATATTCACTAGAAAAGGAGTTTGTTACCTAAAAACTCTAGTAGCAAGTTACTCGTAAGAGATAGGTATAGAAAAACCTATATAAAACCGGTGTAGAATTAAATTTAGAACTCGAATTTTTAATAATATACAGGGTGTATCATTTGAAAAAAATGACTTTTGCAACATTGAATATGTGTAAGTTGGTCTTTAAATTTAAAACACTCTGTATGATACAGGTAAACTTTAGGTAGTTAATATGAAGGCTTCATCCTAGAAGTTATAGTATTCTAAATTTCAGGCTCTTATCTTTAAAAACATGTGAAATACAAAGTGTTATAAATGAGGATAGAAGTTTCAAAAAATTTAAAAAAATCACAATATCTCTGAAACAGTAGAAGATAGGGATAAGAAAGCAAAATATAAATCTTCACAAAATTTTATGGAGAATTCGAATATGCAATAAAAAATAGGGCATTCTATTTAAATTAGCAAAGTTGATGACTACTTCCGGTCTAACCGGAAGTGATGTGACCTTATAAATATTTTAGAATAAAAGACAATTACGAATTATGACCGCTGCCAAAATTTCAAAATTTATAATATCAGGGAACTTTATAAACTTCTAATGCACGGCTATCGTGAAAAACCCTGTATATATATATATATATATATATATATATATATATATATATATATATATATATATATATATATATATATATATATTACCAAACATATAAGAAAAAACAAAGATACGATAAATTTAAGTAGATGCTTAAAAATCAACAAAAATTGTAAAGCTAATCTATACACTTAGGAACCTGGCACATAAGAAGAGCCATAATGCGGTAATTACTGATCAAAGCCATAGCCGGTAATACGAAACACACACACACACACACAGTGAGAATTATGGTTGTAGGAAAAAGAGAAAGTCCGATTGATTTTTGACAATTAAACCTATATTAATTTATAATGCAGGATGGTTACTTTGGATGTTTCCATAAAAAAGAGATTATATTGAATAGGACAGATAAAAAAGTCTTGAGAAGCTTCTGAAGATGCGCAACATTAGAAGTGTCGACATATTCCTTAAAGTCTCCCAGTACAGCTATACCATCTCGCCATGTGCGTTCATTTAATCCAAATATATTGTTTTACCTCGCAACCTGAAAACTTGTTGTCAAGCTCTTTCCTTTCTGTAAGGCGATATCAATCTCTAGCTTGCCCAACATCTCATGGTACACGGAAACGACGATTTTACGCCCTCCACAAAGAGAGGAACGTGCAGGAATTAACCTGCTCAAACACAATGCCACAATCTTGGTAGATGTTAATTTACATTGCCTACTGACAAAAATAATCTAACCAACGACATTTGGTTTCAGAGGTAAACGTTCTCTTAACTCTCGACTGCTATGCTACATCATTGTGTTAGATAGAATACAGATTCAACTAAATATGTTTATATTGAATAAATGAACCGCTATCATGTATTTTTAATGGTATTATGCGGATTAAATAGTCGTTTGCGTTACATGTTTTATTTATTATTTAACTGAGAAAGCTGTCGCTGGTATTTTCACACAAATTAAATATAATGTGGGCAACGAGTGCGTTATCTGCGCGATATTTCATTCTGGCAATATATATTTTAATAAATAATTTTAGACTGGGTTGAAATCAACATAATTTAGCCACAGCATTCTACATAAAGTTCTGAAAACTTTGCAAAGCAGACTAGGAATAAGTCTGCGAAAACATTAACCATACGACAATTTCATAGCGGCGATATTAATGAGTTTAGAGTTTGTATTATAAACAGACAGCTGTTTATTGTTTATGTTGAAAGTTCTTATTATTATTCCAATACAGAATGCTATCAACCGATCTAATAGAATTTGAATTAGAGCAATGGGACGCAGAGACGTTGTTTACAGTAGAACGGAGGGTTGAGTGATTGTGGCATATACGACCAGAATGAATATTACAGTGGTTGGTTGTACGCGCACAGCGTTTTATGCGTTGGTAATTCTGATTTAGCAATTTTACATATCGAGTTTGCACGTGGTAACTAGTAAAGGTTACACCGCAAGGCAAATCTCGGATAAAAACAACACGTAGAAAAATATACTGTGCAATGTATAACTCAATTGTTTCAATCGCGTTATTGGAAGCTCTGTTTATGGAAACGATTTCATAGTCATTCTAATATTTTCCTATTTGTTATTTTCCTATATATTTTTGATTGCAAAACCTAAATAATATTTCGCTGGCGCTTTAATATATTAAAAAAATTTTCGGGACGCAACAAGTGCGTTATGGTAGCGAATTTTCATTAAATGCTTCAGATTTGAATACTTAAATTTTCTATAAACGTAGAAAATTGAGTTTTGGTATGTCATAAAGTATTTCCCAAGGCAACATATCTACTAAATTTCATTAAAATATCTTTGTCACTTTTGGAGAAAATTTTTTTTTCGGAAAACCTTGTCCGATTTCCTTGCTAACAAACTCATTCAAGCCAATAATAAAATAAAGGTACCTGCCGAGTTTCATCAGAATCGGTTAATCATTTTTTTAATTATCGGTTGGATATATATATATATATATATATATATATATATATATATATATATATATATATATATATATATATATATATATACAGATATATATCTGCGTGTGTGTGTGTATAAACATATAAAAATTGAAACTGACCTCGGATATGGGTTCTAGGGGTTTTAGTTCACGCTAAGCTCATTTGAGAAAATTTTTGCAAAGTCTCACCATCGATACCTCTCCATTAGTGAATTTAAAAAAATAAAAATTCACTAAAATGGCGTCAAAAAAATGAGTTTATCAGAGCATCTCTCAAACCCCCCTCGCATTCAAAAATGGTGTACTTTTTATACTTTTTAAAGTTATACAGGTATTACATTTGTCAGTAAGTTGTTCTTAATAGATACGAAATACGCAAAAAAGTTTTAGTTTGACTTTTTGTTGAAAAACTTGTAACAAACAATAGAATTTATTGTAAAGTAATTTAAAAAGTAAACTAAAAAAGGACAAATATAAAATTTTTCGTTATTTCTATTCTACCTTATCATTTTTAAATGATGGCTTTGTTAAAACCGTTTATTCTATCGCTATTAATTAACCAAATATTGTATTAGAAAGGGTTTGTAAACACACTTGAGCAGCGGTTTATTTAAACGCCATATGCAGCCTCTTGCTTAAAAAAACTAAAGTATCACTTACCTTGTATAATTTTCTAACATCGCTTATTTTTAAAACTCTGTGCTTTTAGAATACAATAACAATGTAAATGTAAAATGAAACTTGATTTGGTTCTAATAACATTGCTTCAGAAATAAGACAGATGTTCAGCATTTGGCAATGTCGAATGCCACCCGCTCCTTTTATTCTTTTATTTATCATTATTTCAAAATATATAAATAACTCTAATTTCGTTTGGTGTTCATTATCCGTTTTGTTGGTTTTAATGGGTTTATTTAAAAATTGGTATCTCAACTGCATCAATAAAACCAGATTCCAGAACAGCACACCGCTAGGTATTAGGCCTTTGTGCTTACTTTTAATCCAACAATGCGATTACCAACTTCAGCTATGGAGCATATAGATATTTCCCAATACCCGGAAGCCATTTTGTTAAACGCACTCATTTCCTCCAATCTGTCCCCAATGTCCTTTGATTCTGTCTGAGCGAATGCGTGTAACTTAAATGAAGTGTTAAGCCCCAACAGTCTGGCCACAAGCCATTAGTGGCTGATCGCCTTGTATGTATTAATCACAGAGTAGTTTTAAACCAGTGTTTCTCAATAATGATAAAATTCAACACTATACATTACGTCATGTAGCGGCTACTCGGTCAAGATTTATGAATTTTATTTATTTATGACAGTTACAACCATGTTTTTTATTAATTTTTTTAGAGCTAATTAAATAATAGTAAGGGTTATATAGAATCTACCATAGAAACTATTAAAAAAATTAAACACTGTAATATGTCTTAGGACTTTTGCAACTGACTTGAAGTTGTGTGGCTGTCAATTTTTTCCTACTCTGGTGCCAAAGGCTAGTGTTTTTGTATTTTTTAAACTTAAGGCACATTTCACGCATTAACGCTGACCACGTTAAAAATGTTGTCTCTGATGCTTATATTAACAGTAATACATACATTTATTATCTGCCTTTTTCTACAAGTATTTACATATAAAAATTGGTAACAACATACATAATATGTTCAACTTTAACAATAATATCATTAATATTGGTTAGTACTAGCTAATTCTTCAGCAGACAATTGGACCAAAGTTCAGACTTCCCAAGCATAAATCATACTTTGGGTTCTATACTAACACTTTGTCCTAGTGATTTAGAATAGTTAGGTTCTTTGAATTACCCGGCGTAAAAAATAATTAAAAGCGAGCATACGTAGAAGGAAAAATAGTCGTGTGAAGTTTGGAACATCTAGGAAAGAATAGAGAATCGAAGATACAGTTCTACAAAAATTGTTGCTTTACGACTAGCTGTTTATAGTGTTCCTCAAATGTTGATAATGAGCTATGATAATCACTAGCCATGTAACTATTAATTAAGTTGGCAACAGTATATAAAAAACGTTTAAAATTCTGTTTCCGTGTAACGATATATCAATCATATATTTTCGCCGTAAATTAAGGCTCTAAAGGTTTGTCGTAGATTTGGTTTATTGATGGAGATACGAAGGTCATTTTAATTTAACAACTATGTAGAACAATTAATTCGTTTAGAACTTTATGATACTGTTTGTCGTCTGTGCTTCCAAGGAGATCAATCTCAGCTGCTTTTTTACACTTTTTGTTTCTCAGTAGGTATTCTCCATGTATACGTGGTCTATAAATCATGTCACAGTAGTTAAAATTTATAATAATCAGGGATTGACACAATACGCCTTTTAAGCATCAATTTAGGCATTTTCTTGTGCTAATTATCGTCTTTAAAGCAAAATATGACTTTCTTAATAGTAATATTTGTTTTTTATCTCAATTCGCCGTCAAACAATAGACCAAGATTCGTTACCTCATCCTTAAATGGGATAGTCTCTGCACCTATACAAAATTTGATATTTTGCATAACCCAATTTGTGTGATGATTTGGTCCGACAGTGATTATTGAAAGCGTTGAACAATTAATCTTCATGGAATATGCCACTGTCATACAACATCAAGGACTGAAGGTCCTCACTTACTCTACTACAACCCAGAATGGCATAAACAGGGTGAAAGAATGATACAGCTGGGTTTTGTCGGCCTATAGGTGATACTGACAATTCCTTAGATATATATATATATATATATATATATATATATATATATATATATATATATATATATATATAATGAGTGCGTTTATGAAACATATAAAAATGTTCCGACAATACTGCTCTGTGGCTCACCACATTAACGCTCAAAAATGAGTAGTTTTCACGTTAGCTATGACCCCTTGTTTCCCGAAAGAGAGAAAAGATCTGAGTATAGTCGCAGCATTCAAAGTGAATCCAGGGTAATCGAAGATTGCTAGTAGTAGTTTAAGACTGATGACATAAAATACCTTGGAGACCTTGGAGTAGTCGAGCAAAACAAGAACTATTATTTGGTTATGATCTATTGCCTAAAGCAGTTACATGAGCAACCATGGTAGTACAGCTTAATGCCGGGCTACACTTTGGCTGCTTAAACGAACTAATGCCATGTTCTTTTCCAAAGTTTCTGAACTGTTTTATCAGCCACCTTCTCAAGAACCTTAAACAGGGTTTGGAGGACACCAGCTTATCTAAGGTGGTTATTCCCTGAAGATAAATTAATTTTTGATAGAATTAAATCATTGGTTAAATGACAGGATTTTGAAAAAGTAAATGTTTTTCGGCAGCTGTTGACTATGTGCGTTATAAATCAAACTCTGAGGACAACAAACTTTAAGGACAACGTTCATGTTATGCTCTACATTTTGTTTGCCCAACAACACCAAGAATTTTATCTTCATAAACTTGAAAGTGTACAGATCTATAATATCCCCTCGTATAAAAAGCTGATAGCAACCTCTATATGTTGAAATGTTTCATTCTAGCTACAGTCTGGCGACATCCGTATAGCGGAAGGGAATAAATATAACAATGAACACAGCGATATATCGGGTTTAAGTTAAGGGCGAATTACTTACAGGCAAATGCATTATGCTTTAAAGTGACCCTTGTTTGTTGCATATGACCCCCTGTTTTATTGTACAGACTTATACTAGATATATTTGACTTCATAAAACATTTAAAATCGGTAAACCGCATGTTTTTTAAATAAATTGTTCTTTTATCTAAATCTGCTATCCTTTTTAAAGAAAAAATTTGAACCAATGTTAGTTCAAAATTGGATACAACGTTAACACTATATTGTTATTAAGTGACATTATATCATTTCATTATACCTTCTGATTTTCCTCAATTGGGTCGGAGTTTCCAGATGTGTTTCTTTCCTTTTTAAGTATTTTTTCTGCAAATAGTGTTTCCGAAAATTATTATGTTATCATTAGTATACAAATTATTAGTTCAGTTAATGTGTCCAACTAATTTGCATCCAACCTCAGTAAGCATTTTTCATTATTTAACTCTTCTAGCACGTTTTGGTGAATTTTTGTAGAAAATATTCGCTAAGGAGAAATTTTGAAAAAATCGGACCAGTCTTTCTGGAAAAAGTTTAGTCTTTAATTTGATACGCACACCTCTAAACTCAGAAAAGGGGTGTCACTAGTGGACAGAAAAACGAAAAAGACGACAATATTTTGGGTGTATAACAAAATTTACTGCATATTACAGACAAACATAAAGTTTTTTTGGGGCAAAAGGGTCAAGAAATACCTGCAAAATTATTTTGAATATTTTATAGCTTTTCTTCTCACATGGTTAAAATCGCGAGTTGAGTCGCCAAAATTGGCATCTTTTAGGCAAAGAACCTAAAATGAATACGGATGATGTAGAGAAAATGTCACAAGAAGTGTGTTTTACAAAGCCTTAAGTTTAAGCTCAACCGTCATTGTCCCTCATTTTCCTAGAACATTTGCAGAAAATTAATTTTAACTCGACCGTTTCTTTGAGACGTTTCAGCTGTGTAGTTTGTGGTTAAATAATCTATAATTACAAACTTTTCTAGGAAAAATTCGCTTTTTAGGAGTCCATGATTTTTGAGTTTTGAAAAGATCTCTTCAACTGAGCGCTAACTACGCACCCTAGAACCCACATCCGGGGTCACTTTCAGTTTTGATATGTATATACAGGGTGGCAAATGTTTACGGTACAGCATAATATATCTGTTATCATACAAGACATGAAAAAATGTATACCTGAATTATACAGTGTCTTGAGCTGCATCGTATAAAATTATTCTGACAATCACATCCTGGCGCATAAGTCGTTGGCGATACAAGTTTTCCTTTTAGTGAATTTTCTTTAACAAATTCACTAATCGAGAGGTCCCCATTTTTGAATTTTGAAAAAAAAAAATCTTTGAATAAGCGCAAACTAGGCCCCTAGAACACATATTTGGGGTCAGTTTTAATTTATATATATATATATATATATATATATATATATATATATATATATATATATATATATATATATATATATATATATATATATATATATATATATATATACATGTACATATTAATATCCATATACATATGCATTGTTATCATGCATTGAAGGTATACCAGAAATTATTTTACTTTTTTTGGGTAAACGAGTCTTAAATAATATATTTTGTGAATCCAAATAAAGATGATTCAATGTTACGACTCTTGGTATAAATGCTGTAGAACTTTCCTCTTTCTTTTTTTTTTTTGCATTGTGCCCAAATAAGTGAAACCTCTCTGTTCCAACTGATTTATAAATTTCAACGAGGAGATCTTTGTCTGGCGTTAGGTTCCTTTGGTCTTCTCGATAGGTTTCGCTTAACTAATAACTGCGACGAGATAATTACATTTTTTTCTTTGCTAAAAGTGTAACCTTTTGCTGTCCCTTATACAAGTCCTTAGATACGCTTTTCAGTGTTTAGAAATATATTCCTTTTCTAGCAATGCATTTTTGTTTTGTCCTTTATTACTTAGTATTTTCGTAATTTGTATTTTAGTCTTCTTGCCCGCTTTTGAGCTTAATCGAATCGCTGTGCGTTTCATGCAATTTTTGATTGGTCCACAATTTATTTGCATCCATACTGCTTTTGATTTCCTACATTTTTGTCTGATCGTATTTTTAAAGTGTTTATCTGTACTATATCCCTATCACCTTTCTTTACCTGTTACGTTTTTCCACTAACTGAAATATCTGTAACATAATCCAAGGTGTCCTTGGTTTCAGTTTTTTTCTTGGCGTTTACGTTTTCTGCAGATAATTTAAATACGCTTTTTGTGTATGGCCACGTAGATATGTCGCTTCTAGATTTACCTTCTTGGCTTGTTTTTCTCATTTATCTGCGTCTCCTAGATTTTGTACATTCCAGTTTCTTCTTGTATTCATGTCCCCAATTTTTGTTAACAAATTGCTGCATTTTAGTAGTATCAGCTCTAGTAATTATCTTTATATGCCCCAAGCTACGTGTAACTGAATCTAACTAATATCTGTGAAAATTCTTGGTAATATTATAAAAGTAATTTATTGTATTGTCAATAAAATTTAAAAACAAGTATCTCTGTAATGTTCTTTCAAAGTCAATATTTTTTTTACATCGGTCTATTTAACAAAAAGCAGAATCACCCCAAAAACCACAAAAATCATAACAGACAGTCATGCACCAGATGCGTATTTCGACAACGGAGTTATACCCCGAAGTTTGAACCACGATTGGATGATAGACTTTATGCAGCTACAAGCACTGGCTTGGGTGGAAGAAAACTCATTTGGGGGCAATCCGATTACCAATGTTAACATCAAAATATTCACCATACAAGAACTAAACCATAGTCTTAAGAATAACAGCAACACAGCAGCAGGGGCAGATAACATACATTACTCTATGTTGTACCAACTACCCGAAATAGTGAAAAATGTATTACTAAACGTAATAAATAAAATATGGCCATCAGAAGAATATCCAGAAAGCTGCAAAACATTTCTTGTCCTGGAATTTTTGAAGCCATTTAGAGATCCCAACTTAGCCAAGTCATATAGGGGAATATAGTTAGCGTCCTGTGTACTTAAAACGTTGGAGAGAATGATTAAACGAAGACTAGAGACTAGGCTGGAAAAAAACCGGAAGCTCCAAATCGGTTTGGCTTTAGAAAGGGATATTCCACAGCAGAAAGTCTAACAAAGTTTACCACAGATATCACCATTTCGTTTACCAACACAAAATCAACAGTGGCAGGATTTCTCGACCTAGAAGACGCTGATGATAATATAAACTTATGCCTATTGTATGACAAGCTGATATACTTAGGAATAGAAACAAACTTCGCCCGCAAAATTATATTTTAACAGAAAAATACATCTTATAACAGCAAATGAAAATGTCACTCCCAGAAGAACGTCAAGAGGATTACCACAGGGCAGTATAATCAGCCCCCTCTTATATTTGATCTATACACATGACATAAGCAACAACATCAACATACAAATATTACAATTTGCCGGCGATATATGCGTATATGACACCAAATGCGAAATAGATAGTGGAGTCCAAGCAGTTTCAAAAGATATAGAGCAACTACAACAATGGACGGACAACAACAATATGGACATATCAACCAAAATACTCAGCTATGTATATTTACGCGCAAGAGACAGCTACTGCCCACTACAGTCACTGTTAACAACACTGATTATGCCATTAAGGATAAGGTGTGCTTTTGAGGGGTGATTTTAGATAAAAAAACTACTCTGGAGCGATCATATTCAACATCTAACGACAAAAACTGAGAAAGCAATAAATATACTTCGTATGGTGTGTCACACAAGATGGGGCGCTGACACTAATGTAGCCTTAATGATATACAGATCATTTGTTAGAGCCATGTTCAATTACTGCTCGTTTCTGTATGACCAAGCGGTGAAAACCCACCTCAATAAAATCAGTACCATCCAAAATAAGTTCTTAAGGTTGGCGTTAGGTGCACTTAAAAATACTCCAGTTAATAATTTGTTAGCCGAATGTGTTGAGATGCGTCTTCAATTCAGAAGAAAGATGATACCAATAAGATTTATATTGAAGATATAAGCAAAAAACAGTCCAATCCTACTCAAATTGGGCCAATTACACAACCTCACAGCAAGATATCGTTACTGGAGTCAAAAAGCTATCCCACTTACAGCAGAAGCATATTTGTCTGCACTCAAAGTAAAGCCCGATATGTACACCTACGATACGCAGTCGTTTTACGATATAAAATATGAAGTATTACAAAACGTACAAATTGACTACCTGCCAGATTACTCATACATAGCCCACCCGTTAAGAAACAATATCTTCCAGGAAGACATTAGGAAATTAGTACCACCAAATAGCTGTCAGATATATACAGATGGATCAAAAACTGACGAAAAAACAGCATGTGGCTTTTTTGTAGTCCAAGATGAAAATTCAAAAATCTTTAAATTGCACAAAAATATGTCTAACTACACAGCAGAGCTGATCGCTATCATAGAAGCCTTGAAGTATGCTACCGACAGGGACGAAAATTATATAGTAATAAGTACAGACTGCAAAAGTGTACTACAAAAAAATAGAAAACTTCAGTAGTCACATTTGTAACAACTATTTGTTTGGTGAACTTGCTAAGTGGTTACATATCCTAATACTGAGCAACAAAATGGTGAGATTTATGTGGATTAAGTGTCACTGTGGCATTGTACCAAATAAAATAGTAGACAGATTAGCAAAAAAAGCTTTGGAAGAGGATCAGTCGACTCAGTATCTCTGATTTTTTGTCGATAGGTTTCAAATATAGTAAAAGATTATGGGCGGAACAATACAACAGAGAGACAATAGGAAAGTTTTACAAAGATATTCAGCTCACGATACCTAGCGTACCATGGTTTAGCAATTGCTATTAGGAATTTTTTTTTGTAACAACAATATGTAGGTTAAGGTTCAACCATGCTTTATTTTCAAGCGATAAATATAAAATAGGCCTTTCAAATGAGCCAAACTGTGCATGTGAGGAAGAAGGAGATGCGCAGCATGTTTTGTTGGAATGTACTAATAAATATAACATTATTGAAATCCTTATAGAATATATTAACAACTAAGATATAGTACAAAAATCATTTTGCATAACACAAATACTAGAGATGAAAAATATAGCATTATATAAAATATTAATAGACCACATCCACAGAATGGTTTTAAAATTATGATAAATATATTTAGATGTAGGATAGAATTAAGGTAGTTTTAGGTAGGGATCCCCAGTGTTCAATCCCTTTATGTTCACCTAATCTTGTAGAGGTCTTCCTGTTTGTCTATAAAGTTGCCATGATAGACCCCTTGGCACGAAGGTTTGTGTCCCCTGTGCAATTCTGAATAAATAAAATATTGGAATATTGGAATATATATATATATATATATATATATATATATATATATATATATATATATATATATATATATATATATATATGTACATATGTCATATGTGTATATGTTTGTGTATATTTATATCTATGTATGTGTATATAATATACTAGGTATCAAACACGTCTTGAGATGTATGTTGTATGCTAGGGTGTATGTATGGGAAAGATGTATGTATCTTTACATAAGGTGATCCGACACTATTGTTTATTATCAATCGATATCAGTTATCTGCTGGTCTGGAAATATTTGACTATACCTCCTAAATTGGAAAAATGAGCTAATGGCTAAGAGCCGCAGCCATAATTCGAGCAACAACAACAACAACCTTATTATGTTATAAAATTGAGGATTTTATTAAACACAGGTTTGAATATCAGAAAAACAATTCCTAAAATATTTGTTTAGCAAGCCTTTGAAAAATTAGCAAACAAACGGAAAATTAAAAACAGTATTTAGATGACTGAAACTTATTCCATTCCGAAAACGTAATTTTTTTCTAAAACACATAAATTAGATAAAATTACTAGTTTATTTACTTAAAATCAGTCTCCAGTCACGATGCAAAAACCAGCAGTGGCATCTTTGCGTGGCACTACCGATAATTACACTGTTTAACTAAATGGAAAAACGCAAATTGTTTCCCGCAGACTAAATCGAGAGTCCAAAAGCAACGGATGGCAAGTAGAGTCGAAAGAACGCACCCCCTTGCACCCTCAGCCGCGGCACCACATTGCGGTCGAATAAAAGGCAATGCTTGTATTCGCCATAGAAGGGTGTATTCGCTATAAGGCTGGTATAACCTTACAATTACGATCTTCTAATAAGTCGCTGATTGTTTCTAGATTTCTCTCTTTGTGACATTCGTTAGAGCTTCTTATTCATGAACCGCGTTGTACCGCCTTCTATTAAGGCACATTGTTTATTTTATACTGCCTACGCTGGTTCCTGAAAGAAAATCTACTGAAAATAGCTCAGTCTTTCGTTTATTATCTGAATAAAACGATTTATTTATCCCAGTTGGGTGAGCTCAGAAATTAAACATAATTTTAGTGATGTATTCTGTTCAACTTTACTGGATACAAATAATCAACGCTTTTAAGGTTCTGCACCTCCAAATAACCGATGTTGTATGCGAATTGACGGATATTATATATTGAAATGTTTTTTATGTTTAATAACTAATTTTCTTGTGTACTAGGTGCCTATATTTTGGTACATATTTAAAACCCTTTATAAAAGCAACTTGCATAGCATTCTTTATAAAGACAACTTTCTTATTTTCAGCCACGAAAATGATTCTAAAGAAAATATCTTTCTACAAATTTAGCTATTGATATTATCTTTTCGAGGGCACTCCTCTCGTGAATTATATTGGATTATGCTAATCAGCCTTGAGAAGTATTTTAAATTTTGTTTAATATGAAAGTTATCCAATGCTTTTATCAAAAATTGTTCCGAAATTATATATTTTTTAAGAAAACACAATAATTGTGGGAAGTAAGATGCATTTTCTAATGAGATATAACGAAGAATAATACACCTCTATACTAGACATATTATTAAGTGATAAGTTAAAAATTTACTTCGCTATATATATATCAGGACATAAAATTAATCAAAATAATAAGGTTTTTCACTTTCTATTTCTAATGTGACATCAACTATAAATAAGGCATTCTTTTAATGAATTTACACAACAATTTATAAAAGAATGCTAGAACGTTTCCATGTTTAGCTATCTAGCCATTTAAAATAATCGGCAGACAAAACAGTACATTCATTAAAAGTGCTAAGCGTAAGATGTCGCAAATGATATCATTAAACGTAATTGACTTTTAGTGTAATTCTGTTTGATCTCCATTTATGTTACATTTACCAGATATCTGGTTGTTTCAGCATGTCTGCGCTTTATTTCTGGGACACAAGGATTCAAATCAGGAATATGCATACACGTTAATGGTCGATTTGCATTGGAAACCTACTGTGTTTGCTGTTTTACCTATAGTGCATTAAGTAGTTCATTGTCTTAAAATACATTTTCTCTAAATACAGAGCATACTGACATGCTTTTACTGTTAAAGAATAGTTTTTATCATCTATTGTGCTCATCAGACAATAGCTGAAAAATATCCTAAATACTTGAAGCGCTGTCTATTATGATCATGAATGCAAAAGAAACCTTTGTTTACGTTTCTGTACGAAAATCGAGGAAGACTTGTTCCTGATTAAATACTTCTAAATAAATGATGTCCCAAATATTGTACAGTGTGAGATACGAATGTTGTTAAATAAGGCATAAGTCATCCAGTTTTGTGGAAACTTCATAACAATAAAAATAATTTATTTCACATTTCTAAAAAATTCCATAGATCAGTGTATATATATATATATATATATATATATATATATATATATATATATATATATATATATATATATATATATATATATAAATCATAACATTTGTAAGTTTTGCTGTTGTTCCATATATTTTTTATTGACAGGATACATGACTAAAACTTGCTACAGAGCGTACTACGTGGGTCTAATGTTAGTTGCGAAAAATAGTCCTATGAGGTAACTATCAATTATACCTAATGAGACGTTTCGCTTGATGTCTATTTTAGTTAGTTAGTTATGGTTTGTATTTCTCCAAATACATTACTCGTGTGACTAAATATTCCACAATTGGTAAATCTACTGTGTATTTTGTCATGTTTTCTAGTTAGCCACTAAGAAAATGCTATGCTTCTTGCTTCTTCGCTATATCGAATACCTTGACAGGGTCTTTCGTGATCAGGATGACATTTGAAGCGTTTTAAAATCACTGCTGCTGTTAACTTGGTAATATTTGTTGCATTTGCAATTCCACGTAGTTACGTACATGGCCTCTCAACGACGGTTTGAGGGTCGTATTATATTTATTTTTGTCGTTCCGTCTTAGGCTTAACAAAACACCTGTCTTTACTAAACTGTTTCGCAACAAACACATTTATTTGCCTAGTAATTTTTTAGAGATTCACTCAAATGGATTTTAGAGCTCCCGCATAATATCCTCCGGAAATTCATTCCAACATTTAACGTGTCTCCTTGTTTGAAAACCATTTAATTTAAGTTTGCCTTCTACAAACTATTTTCCTTAACTACCGAACTTAAAACCAACAAAATAATTTTGACGGTTGTTATATTTGGAATATTTGCCGTTTTTGTTTGTAGATATCAAGGCGCACCCTACCTAAACATTAATTTTATTGTTTTCCGTGATTTAGTAAATTAGACATGTTATATATTTTTGGAAGGCTCTCCTTGTAAGCATTTCTAAAGTGTAAAAGCCCAATAGAAACCATAAGAAATAAAAAATTTGGCTACCGTCTTGAAAAATCAAGTATCTTTTGAAAAAAAAGGCATTGTCAAATTTTCTACTTTTTCAAACCAATCATCCATAATAAAATTTCCAAGATAGGTGAACATTCCAAAGTTGTTGGTCGTTTAGTTTTACACAAATTTCATTTCTACCCTTACCTTTAGTCAATTTTCATAGAAAAAATTCACTAATGTGGAGGTCCTTACTTTTGAATTTTGAAAAAATTTCTTCAAATGAGCGCTGACAGGACCGCGAGAACCCAAACAATCATAAAATTTTCGTAGAAAAAATTCGTTATTCAAGAGACCGCGACTTTTAATTTTCAAAATATTTCGTGCGCAAACTACGCCCGCCAGAACCCTTGTCCGTAGTCAGGTTAGGTCAGGTCAAATGCAAATTTCGTAAAAATGATAAATTTTGTTTTTAACTTTTTTGTCCTCTAACATAGAAATCCAGATATCGGCATGTATTTTTTTTAATGTCATAAACTTGTGTACCAAATTTAATTACCTCTCCTTTTTTATTTTTGGATATAAAAATTTTTTCCAAAGAAAGCCCAAAATTTTCCCAGAAAACCTGGCTGGATTTTACTCGCTAACGAACTTATCCAAGCCACTTACAAGAAAAGGCACATGCCAAATCGGCCCATTCATTTTTGAGTTATCGGTGTGATATATATATATATATATATATATATATATATATATATATATATATATATATATATATATATATATATATATATATATATATATATATACATATATGAAAATTGAAACCGACCCCGGATATGGGTTCTAGTTCGCGCTCATTTGAAACAAATGTTCCATTATTCAAAAATCGGGATCTCCCTATTAGTGATTTTGTTCTAAGAAAACTCACAAAAAATTATATACGTTAACCAGTGTCTCGAGCTGCATCTTGTAAACTTATTTTGACAAGGTGGCCCATAAGCCGTTGGTGATACAGGTTTACTTTTTTTTCAATAGAACACCCCTTATATTATTGCATTTTGTCATTTTACATCAAATTAGAATACATGCTTGACACACAAAAATTTGGTATCGTTCATAGTTTTTGAGTTATTTCAATAACTGTCTGGCAGCTTTTAATTCTTTTGACAAATCAAAAATGTGATACGGCGTTTCAACATTAGATAGAAGTCCCATAAAAAAGACGGATTCAGAAAGGTTTTGGTTTATATAATTCGTCGGAAAAATTGAGATGCTATGTACGAGGATATGTTTCAGAAGTAAAGGGTAACTTCTTTAACTTTTTTATAAGACTCTAGAAGTGTCTTTTAAGTTGCTATGATTGATCCCATGGCACGAATATCTGTGTCCCTTGTGTTAATTCCTTAGAAATAGGTTTACAAGATAAGTAATTAAATAAATAAATAAATACCCTACCATACAACAAAAAAATTATCCACAATAATATGGATAAAGATTAAATTAATTTTAAATGCGTGTAACAGCAATTTTTATAAAGGTCTAACGTACACTCAAACATAACGAAGTGATCGGAGATATGTTCGTTATAGAAGCAGATTCGATATTAGAGCTGGAACTACCATTAAAAAAAGGAAAGTAAATAAAGGCGAAAATGAACTAATGGCTTAGAGCCACCGCCATTGATTGTGAAAAACAACAAGACTTGACAAGTTGTCAGACAACTTAAATACAAGGGGTACCTAAAAAAGCAATAGTTTCCTGTAGCTCGGAAACTAAGAGGGCTACCCAAGCAACATTTAAAGTCAAATTGACGTAAAATCGTCCTAACAATAATTCGGGGACCAAACCACCACATGCCATTTTCAAGTAAAATTTAAGTGTATTTTACCAATGTGGGGAATAAACTCAAAGTAATAGGAAAGTCGATAATGGATCCAGCAAAGTAGTTCGATCAACGCGTTTTAGTTATATTTAGCGCACTTTCATTAAACATTGGGTCACTGGGCGTAATTTATTGGTAAATACGTGCAACGCTTTACTGGAATTCGACATCTAGGCGCCGAGTGCCGTGACGATTTTAACAAAGAAGTGCGCATGTGACATTATTCTGTAGGATCTGTGGCAATGTACTTATAAACAAACAGTAGATATTATCAAGTAGGTATGCCCATCTTTGTTAAAAAATAACATGTTAAATGATTAAAGAATATATTTTAAATAGTTGCATGAATGAAAAGATGGTTCGCACTGTATAAAGAAGGAATCCAAGGAACCGCTGCACTTGGGTATAGGGAATCCTAGTATCATATAAAAGGGAATTATTTTCTCTATGAAATGCAGCAACAAATATATTGTGTTCCGTTTTAAATAAATGAAATCAGCTATGAATGTGCCGATAATAAAATTTGAATTTTTGAACGCCCTGTAGAGTATTGCGAAAGACTGACTATAGTCGTTGATGAAGTACCGAATCTACTATCAAAAGCTAGTGAGTTTTTTTATGATATCATCTGACAATGGAGATATGATTTTTTCTTTCGAAAACCTCACATTCATCGACAAGTCAAGATATTTTAAAAACCGTAACAACTAGGTATAGGGATCCTTGAAGTAAGTAAACCTTATTTTTCCCATAGAATTCAAAAACGTTGTCAAATGCCGGGTGTTCTATAAGACAAAACATAACTTTGAGGTGTCATACTTTTTTTGATCATCTCGTATATTTGAAAATGATTTTAGGTTGTAGTCCTATTCAACCTACACAACCTTCGTTTGAAATAAATTTTAAATAACGAAAAATATGGACGTGAAAGCCCGTGGCGTATGTGGTGGGCCACCCTGTCTATATATATATATATATATATATATATATATATATATATATATATATATATATATATATATATATATATATATATATATATATATATATATATATATATGTTACATCATATGTACGCTCAGATTTGTAGTGCTTACCCAAGCAACAAATTAAGGCACATTAACCAGCACTCAAGTCCAAATAACCTAACCAAGTTGTAATTTAGTAATAATTAACCAAAATGTTGGCTTGATTGTGATATTGATTATAAATTTAAGAATGCAGCTCCCAAATAGCCTATTTTTGACTATTAAAATGAGTCCAAAGTCAGTAACTTACAGGTAACTAAACTGGTAAAAATTTGGTTCAATTTTCCCTTTAAATATCCTTAAATATAATTTTGAGTTTCAATTCCACACTTGGTAATTTATAGGTCGAGTGTCGAGAATTGGACTGAAAACTGACTACAGATACCTAAAATACCTATTTTAAGGTAATCTATTACCTAATATTAACTTGCAAGACTTCTCTGTGGTATAGTAAATTGGAGGTCTTCTTATGAAATCCAGATTACATATATATTGCCAACCTAACTGTAGTACAATACAGGAACTATTTTGTGCACTAAGATAACCTCAAATGGCTTGCTGATTGGTCGTATGGTCATAATTACTGGAGAAGTGGTCTTCCAAGTAAAATTGCCTACATCAAAGTCGAAAATACCCATAAAATCTGACCTTAAGTAAATATCCTCAAAGTTCAAAGTGTACAGCAGTGAAATCAGTTTGTGAATGCTGAGGGTGTTTCAGTTAATGAACTTAATTATTTTTCAGTCACAGTCTCTGTGTAAATCCTAAAAACGTATAAGAACATTATCGGCTACTACTATATGGAAGAAAAGCTGCTGATTTGGAATGAGCAAGTGTACCCCTTCTATATAATACATCCCTTTTTATGCCAATGCCACAGTTAGCTATCACATATTTATGTTTATTTAATTATTTGCGCTCTATTGATGTCTATAACATATTATGGAATCAAAGATCAAAAATGCTATATAATCATCCCTATATGTCTCTCCGGTGTGCACGCATATAGGTAATATATATATATATATATATATATATATATATATATATATATATATATATATATATATATATATATATATATATATATATATATATATGTATATATATATATATATATATATATATATATATATATATATATATAGATACATGAAAATTTATGATTGCTAATAAATTTAAACTAAATTCGTTTACCATGTAGTTAAAACCCCCATAATAGAACAAAATGCCTTCAAAGTTTGGTTAGCTTGCCTTGTCATTGGGAATTGTGACCTATAGGTAAAAAAATAGTGCAAAGTTAACTTTCAAGTCGATAATGTTACAACGGTAGCCATATTAAACTATGATTGCTGTATCCATCTTGATTCTATTAAAAAAGTAAAAACCATTTTTTGTTCAATCTAGTGTAATTCAATTCTAACTCGAAAAAAAAAACATAAAATAAAGCTTGTATACAATAAGGGTATGGTGGTTTTGTCTTGTTTACATCGCCAATCCTCAAAATCAGAATTTTAAGAATTTTGAATAGTTTTTAATTTCAACTAATTTTACTTTTTACAGAAGCACCAGAATTATATCAAAGTATCATAATCATGTTAACAAAAAAAAAACATAACCGCAGTGGTTTGCCTTTATACAGTGCGAATTACCTTTATCATTGATTCAACTATTTAAAATATTGTCTTTGATCATTCAACATGCTGTCATTTTTAAACAAAGATGGACATACCTAGTTATAACTAAAACGCGTTGGTCGAAATGCCTTTCTGGACCTATTATCGACTTCCCTACTACTTTTGGATTATTCCCCACATTGCTAAAATATACTTAAATATTACTTGAAACTGACCTGTTGTGATTTGGTCGCGGACCTATTGTTAGGGCGATTTTACGTCAATTTGACTTTAAATGTTGCTTGGGTATAACAATCAGGCCAACATTTTAGTTAATTATGACTAAAACCAACTTTCTTAGGTTATTTTGCATCGAGTGCTCATTAACATGCCTTAATTTGCTGCTTGGGTATGACAATTTTGTTTGCGGAATCTTTCGTTTCAGAAAAAAGTAGCCCAGCTCCGCGAAAACCGCAAGGTTCTATCTTTAGCAATAACCGAGATACCCAGCAATTGCAACCAAAATTTACCTGTACAACACTGCCACAGAAGGTTAACAACAATAAGGATGAAATGTTGGATCAACAGTGTCTTTTCAAATATAAATATCTGTGTTTGATTTGCCCAAACTTTACCATTCTCTATGACATGAATATTATAACATAAGATTTAATTAAAAATTTAAACCATCATCTTTGAACGGATTGAATTAGAAATAAACGTAAATAAGCTCGTCTATTTTGGGTTACTTAAGCATTGGTGCTATTTAATACTCCTTATCACCACGAAATTATCTGACATTAACTCTCGGTGTGGAAAAGCTGTTGCGTGAAAGTCTGGAAGTGAGTATCTTTGTCAAGGTGTAGGGGTAAATACAAAAGTGGTCGCATACATTTTTAACATTTCAATTAGGTGTGTGTAATGACTACACATGGCGCAGTGCGCGGGGATGTCGCTCAAGTACGTAACAGAGAAGATATATTTTTAACATTTAAAGCCGTGTAGCTCTAAATACCCTACAAATTAGTATCATTTGTATGGAGCTGAGAAAATCCCTAGAGTATAGTTACTCGAAAAGCAAATAAAGTACTCTACTTTTTGCCCTTGATACGGAATAATTCTGGACACATATCTAATTAGAGATGTTATACGATTCTTCCTACATAAATGTGAAGAAAAAAGGCAAAAAGTAAGATAAATGTCAACTTTTTAATATATATTAATGACCTCAACTTATCATCAATAATGAAGTGTACTTTCTAACACTCTTCGTCTTTTCTAAAAACTTAAACTTGGACATTTACCTATTCAGATTTTATTTATAACACTTATTTAACTTTTTACTTCAACGACTCCTTGTTTCTGTGATATAACAACAAATGAGTCCGCAAAATGCACATTTAAATGGTGTGCATAGACATAATATCTGCCGTATGTAATTTTGTAAACAACTTTATAAAATATATCAATACAACTATTAAAAATAGGTTAACGGGGGTTCAATAATATGTTTAAAATACACTACATTTGTAGCTTGATTATCTGTCCCAATTCAAGCTCTAGACTGAAAATATAGTATGTAGTAAAATGATAAACGTTTAAGGAAGGCCATAAAGCAATATTTAAGGAAATATCGCTTTTCTAAATAAAACATAAATTTTTTGTCAAACCATGACTTTACAATGTTTTGTCACAGAATTTGCTCAAATCACTCGTTGCCTGGAATAAGCATTCATGAATAGGGTTCTTAAATTTCAGGTATTTTGGATTCCAAATAAAGAGGCAAATAAAACAGAAACGTTATTATTTGACGTTCATTAATTATTTAGTTAATATGTCGGGTGAAATCAGCACTTTTCGCCACCATACGTAGATTAGCTATTCTACAAAAGATGGCGCACTAAAAAGGTAATTCTGTGAATGCAATGACAAAACGTATTTCATTTTCATTCATAAATGTCATATCATGACAAAAATGACATAAATATTGTAAACAAAATCGGCTCACATTTCTTTGGAAATGATTCCAAAGCTGTTATTTTTTAACGTAAAAATGAGACAAATGCATCAATTGAATATTATGTACATTATCACAACTAAGCCATTAAAATTGTCATTTTGTTTTACAGTATATAGTCCAATATGTTTCAACGACCGAAATAAGTCAATCAATTACAGTGTTGCCAGGTGGAGAAAAAATATGGTACCCAGGCTTGACAAATACGGAATCTGACTTAAAAAAAAGGTATTTCAATAAAATTTAAAATAGCGATGTTTTATACATATAAACAAGTAAAAGAATAAAACGAATATAAAAGTTGTATTTTAAACGATACTAAACATAAAAACAACGCATTAAACGTACATTATATAAAATATTTTGCACAAACGGAAAATAATGATTCAAATCTCTTTAAAACGAATTATAAATATTATTTATTTGCAACATGCACCTATATAAAAAGGTAGATTAACAAAAAAATGAAAGGTACCTAATTATTATTCTTAAATGTTATCGTCAGAACATTCGACCGATCGTAGTATCCAAAACTTTTATATAATACGTTACGTCATATACGAGATATCATTTGTTTTGTGGATTCAAAATTTATACATGATTTATTAGTCGCATCACTGGAAAGCAATAGGGCATCAACGGTATTACATTCTATAGCTTATCACGTAGAAAAATGGCATCTGATTTTTGGGAAAAAATTGCTTGCAAATTTTCTTGCAAATTTTTATTTGGAAGTTTCGTCAAAAAGGTTTTTGCAAATAATTATATCTTGGCAGGTGGGAAAATAGCTTAAAGAGTTTTGTTTCCCAGAAAAATCGGACCAGTTTTTTCGGGAATATTTTGAGTTTATTTTTGTAACATTTTTTACTACTTCTTCAAACAGTAAGATTATTTTGATGAAATATGGTACATTTTACCTACCATATAGGTTATACTGGTAACCAAATTTAATGCCTGTTTTCTTAAAAAAGACACATTAGCTATTAAAAATATTTTTATGAAAATTCACTATCATAACGCACTTGCTGCTACGACCAGACTTAATTTTGTTATTTAGTAACTTCTTAACTTCATCGAAATAAATTTATGTTTTACTTATCTACGGCAGGATTTAAAGAGAAGTCTACAGCACTAAGAATTCTATCATTATGTAATTATGCCACAAAAAAAAATTAAAACCATTCCATTTACAAAAATATAAGACTTAGCAATATGAAAATGTCCTGACGCAGTAAGTGTGTGGTGGTATGAAATTTTTATGGAAATTTGACTCAAACTGAATTTATTATATATATATATATATATATATATATATATATATATATATATATATATATATATATATATATACAGGTGTGTATTGTAATAGGTTGCACCAGGGTTTCTCCGAGAACTGCTTAGAATTTCGGAGAACCAAAAAACACGTCGACTTTGCTGGCGACGGCGACACTTTTTTCAACCCAGCAGAATTGTTAGCATTCACTTTTATCCCCTTAATTTAAATTGCGAAAGTGGGTAGAATATTTCAGTTATCAAACTATCCATTTCATTCACCAGAAAATTAAGATACATCTCTCTAGTCACGTTACCCGGAATAATTCCATTTTCTATCATCCCTCCCAAAACGTTTAATTTTTCTGGATTTTGGGTTTGTAATTATCTGTACAAGAGAGGATTTGTGTAAGTCCTATAGCGGCAGTTACGTCTGTTGGTAGCTTCATTTAATGATAATGCATTTGGAAAAAAATTATAGAGAAGCTTCGAAATATGTTTCCACTCATGTTTTCACAAAATTGGAGCCTCATCTCATTATCATCTGGTTTTGACTCATGTAGCAACTTAATTTGTAGGAATGGTATTTGTAGGTTTTCCAAATTTTGTGGATCCTAGATCAAACTATACCTGTTGTTGCAGATAATTTACAAATGCTCTTATTTTTATTTTGCTTGATTTGTACCTACTATTACATCCACTTCCGTTTGCGCGTCTCTTAAACTCCGCGTTCGCCCGTATCTCTTATTGCAAACACAACCAGCTTCTTGAAGTTGCCGAATTATTATAGTAACATGAACATCACTCATATTTTTGTCTGAGGTTTTTATTTAAAAAAATACGAGCAGCTGCACTACACCGATTGTTTCCATAATGAAGTTGCACCATTTGAACGTGCTCTGGTATAGTGTAAGTCATTTTAGTATAAAATTACTTTCAAATGAACAACACTTTAAAGAAAAGTTCTTAAAACATTTTATTGAAATAATCCACATTGCAATCCCAAGCAACATTTAAAGTCCAATTGACGTAAAATCGCCCTACCAATAGGCCGGCGACCAAATCACCACAGGTCATTTTCAAGTAAAATTTAAGTGTATATTACCGAGGTGGCGAGTAAAGTCAAAGTAATATGGAAGTCGATAATAGATCCAGCAAGGCGTTTCGACCAAGGCGTTTTAGTTATATTTAGGGCATTTTCATTCAACATTGGGCCAATGGACGTAATATATTGGTAAATATGTGCTACGCTTTACTTGAATCTGACATCTAGGCGCCGAGTGCTGTGACGTTCTTAACAACGAACTACGCATGTGACATTATCCGGTTCTGCAGGATCTGTGGTTATGTATGTATAAACAAACAGTAGAGTAGTAGAGATATTGTCCATCTTTGTCAAAAAATGACATCTTGAATGATCAAAGAACTTACTTCAAATATTTGTAACAATGATAAAGGTGATTCGCACTGTATAAAGACAAAACCCACTGCGGTTATGTTTTTTCCTGTTAACATGATGATGATACTTCGATAAAATTCGAGCGCCCGTATAAAAGATAAGATTAGTGAAAATAAAAAATTACTCAAAATTCTTGAAAGTCTGATTTTGGAGGATTGGTGATGTAAACAACACAAAACTATCTCGTTGTCATGGTATACAATCATTATTTAATGTTGTTATCGAACTAAAATTTGATTACACTATATTTAACAAAAAATTATTTTTCATTTTCCAATACAATCAAGATGGATACCGCAAAATTAATTTAATATGGCTGCCCTACTAACATTATTGACCTGAAAGTTAATTTTACCCTGTTTTTTTACCTATAAGTCACAATTCCTAATGACAGGGCAAACTAGCCAAACTTTGAAGGCATTTTGTCCTATTATGGGAATTTCAACTATATGGTAAACGAATTTTGTTTGAATTTATTAGAAATTAAACATTTTTGTGTATAGAAATATATATTACTTATATCCGTGCACAGCCGAGAGACATATAGGAATGATTATACAACGCTTTTGGTCTTTGATTCCATAATATATAGACATTAATAGAAAATAGAAACAAAATAAAATAAGTAAATAAACATAAACATGACAGCTGACCGTGTTGCCACTGATTCACTCCATTTGGCATGAAAATGGATGTATTATATTGAAGAGGGAAACGTGCTGATTTGATGTAAGCCACTTTGAATGATCAGCATCTATCACTATTTTTCTGTGAGCATTATTTACTACTCTATAATAGTTTGTAGTATGTCTGTAAACTTTTATTGGTTTCAAAGGGGCATTTTAACACTGTATTTGTTACTGGTGCATGCACATTAACAACAAGAATAAACTTTTATTGATGAAGTTTATCAACTGACACACCTTTAAGATTCACAAATGTATTTCACTGCTGTACACTTTGAACTTTGAGGACAATTTTTATTTCAAGTCAGATTTTATGGGTATTTTCAACTTGAAGGTAGGCAATTTGACTTGGAAGACCATTTCTGCAGTAATTATGACTTTATAGCCGATCAGAAAGCTATTTTAGGTTAGCTCAGTGCCTAAAATATTTCCTGTGCTGTATTGCAATGAAATTGGTAATATATATGTAAGCTGGACTTCATAAGAAGACCTCCAATTTACTATACCGCAGAGACATATTGCAGGTTAATATTAGGTAATAAATTACCTTAAAGTAGGTATTTCAGGTATCTGGGCTTAGTAGTCGATTTTCAGTCCAATTTAGGGCACACTTCGACCTAAAAATTACCAACTCTGGAATTGAAACACAAAAGTATATCCAAGTATATTTTATGAGTAAAATTAAACCAATTTTTTCCCAATTTAGTTACTTGTAAGTTACTGACTTTGGAGTAATTTTAATAGTCAAAAATAAGCTAGTTCGGGGCCGCATTTCCAAATTTGTAGTCATTATGACAGTTAAGGCAACATTGTGGTAAATTATTACTAAATTACAACTTGCTTAGGTTATTTGGACTCGAGTGCTGGTTAACATGCCTTAATTTGTTGCTTGGGATTTAGAGTAAACAAAAAACATAAACAAAAATTATAAAAAACCTACTTACGGATTTTCATGAATTTTACTTCTTTCTACCAACTCGTTGAGTATTTTTCCAATATCTAGTGACCATCAAAGATTTTATAATTTTCCAAAAAACTAATCAACTGCTTAAACAGGTAATAAATACTATTATTTTAGATTTTGTATTTTGAAGTTTTGAAACCAAATATAAAAAAAAGATGAGTCGATTTTAAAATTGCAGCAAAAGAGCTTTCCAAAAAGGTGTCACTTGACCTACCTCCCTATTCAAATTAATCTGCTTTTGTTCTGTCGTAAAGGTAGTTTTGATCTTAACAAAAACTCTCAAGTGATTCCAAACAAATTCCATGGAGTTAAAATTCTTTGTGCTAAATGCTTCCGAACTTAATAGGACAAACAAACAGGGACGTTCTAAAAATAAAAGAAACGAACATATCCTACACAAACTAACTCCTCATCAGCACTGGACATGCATAATATTCATGCAGTACACCAAACAGACTTCAACAATGCCAAAACAATAGATTTAGATTACAACTACCAAACCAGAATCATGTACGAAGCGATAGAGATCGGTAAACGTCCCGATTTTTTAGACAAGAGAGATGATCGTCTCCGTCTGCTGGTTAACTGGATACCTATCACATATTCAGTAAAAACAGACAAGGTTACCAATAAATAAATAGACAGTTTTGATGCTTTTTACCTGGCTTAGTTAATAGTTTTAATCTGTTTAATTCGCTCATACCGTTAATAAAGTACCTCACAAAATAAACCTTCAAACCCGGCTAGTGACGCCGATAGCGATCAAGGTAGAAGCCCTACTATAAATGATAAAAGACTATGCAGCGGCAACCAGGGATTTTTTAGATCTAAGATTAAACACACTGAAACCGTAGAGACCATCTCCAGTGAAATTTGAGGATTGGGCAGATTGCGGATTTTAATCGAACTACAACCTACCATTATTTACCGCTCTAAAAAGTAGGCAGATTTAAGGGCTTGCTGTTCTTTTCCTTTCTAATTTCCTTAGTCTCTTGAAATGGCTCCAAAACGTAAGCCGAAACGTCGGGTTTTAATAACAAATTCTGGAAGCGGCCCAACCTGAAAACAAAGTAATAGGAAAAAGTTTCCCAATGTCCCCAGCTTTCTTGTACCGCGAAATAATATACAGGGTCGCTGATAAGTCTGGAAACGGTCGATTATCCGGGAAAATATACAAGGTGTCGAAAAAAGTTTTATACAAAAGTTTTTGGGTTCTTCAATGTCTACTAGGCGGTGATAATTTTATTTATACAGGGTTGGTCATACAGGCGTGGCACACCAATATTAATTTTTTTTTAATGGAACACCCTATATATTATTCGATATTTCAATCCTTCTCTTAATTTTGAGCAACATTTATGAGAAGCATAATGTACCTAAACTCAATCGTTTCCGGGTAAAAAATAAATAAAAATAAACGCTACTGTTTTTAAAATCTATTGGATGAAGAACAAAAATAAATGAAAAGTAGAATATCTCTTGAAAACAATCTGTGAGTGTGAAAAGAACCGGTTGCGATGTTTTTAACATTGTTTGAAATCCCAAGATAAGTTAAGATGCCCATAAGAAACGCAGTATTATTCTTTTGTTTTAAAATGTTTCCAGGACAACAAATGTCAAACATTCATTCAGTGTCAACAGTTTTGAAACATTAGTAATTTAGTGTCAACAGTTTTTGTGCAAAATGGCAAGTTTAAGTGAAACCGAACGTATCGAAATTTTAATGATGATAGGGTACGGTGATAGAACACGAAGTTTTGCTCAAGTGGTGATTA
Organism: Tillus elongatus; assembly: GCA_964006375.1. Classification (NCBI taxonomy): domain Eukaryota; kingdom Metazoa; phylum Arthropoda; class Insecta; order Coleoptera; family Cleridae; genus Tillus; species Tillus elongatus. The sequence goes on from OZ023269.1 coordinate 42,985,838, forward strand.
TGTTCAATGAGTTGCATCCTGAGCGGGAATCGATCTCCAAATCCACAGTTTCGAAAACTTTGCATCGTTTTCACGAAACTGGCGGTATCAAGGATAAACCTAGAACTGGAAGGCCAGTAACCGTTACAAATGAATAAAATGCTTTGAATGTAATATTGGATGTGGTGGAAAATCCGAAAACTTCGGCACAGCAATTGGCTTTAAATCACAATATGAGTCGATATTCAATTCAAAAGATTACGAAGCGGGAAAAGTTCCGTCCATATAAAATTCATTTATTGCAAGAACTGAGTGAAGACGATTTTGATCGCAGAATCGAGTTCTGTGAACTTATTATGGAGAAGTTACGCCAAAATTTTAACTTTGCCAACCACATTTTGTTTTCCGGCGAATCTACATTTTGTTTGAATGGACAAGTCAACCGACACAACTGTAGGTACTGGTCAGACGAAAACCCACATTGGATGGAACAAATTCACACCCAAAGACCGCAAAAAGTAAATGTTTGGTGTGCTATTATTGGTGGACATATCATAGGACCTTATTTTATACACGGTAATTTGAACTCTGCTCGATATTTGACACTTTTACAAGAATCAATTGTTCCAGACGTTAGTCGATTATTTCCGAACAATAACGACCCAAATCTACCAGCGGAAGAAATATGGTTTCAGCAGGATGGGGCACCCCCTCATTTTGGAATTGAGGTACGGGAATATCTGAATCAAACCTTTCCTGGCAGATGGATAGGGCGCAGGGGAACTATTGAATGGCCAGCTAGGTCTCCCGACATGACGCCGCTTGACTTTTTTTTGTGGGGTCATGTAAAAAATTTGATTTACCAAAATAGACCGCAGAGTATTGAAGAGTTGCAAGCAAGGATTGTGCATGAAATTAATAACATTCCTCAAAACGCTCTTGTAAATGCAGTGCAATGTTTTGTTAAGCGAATTCATTATTGTCAGGAGGTCAATGGAGAACACTTTGAACATCTTATAAAATAGGATTTCAAACAATGTTAAAAACATCGCAACCGGTTCTTTTCACACTCACAGATTGTTTTCAAGAGATATTCTACTTTTCATTTATTTTTGTTCTTCATCCAATAGATTTTAAAAACAATAGCGTTTATTTTTATTTATTTTTTTACCCGGAAACGATTGAGTTTATGCACATCATGCTTCTGATAAATGTTGCTCAAAATTAAGAGAAGGATTGAAATATCGAATAATATATAGGGTGTTCCATTAAAAAAAAAAATATTGGTGTGCCACGCCTGTATGACCAACCCTGTATAAATGAAATTATCACCGCCTAGTAGACATTGAAGAACCCAAAAACTTTTGTATAAAACTTTTTTCGACACCTTGTATATTTTCCCGGATAATCGACCGTTTCCAGACTTATCAGCGACCCTGTATAATAGTGGCGAAATTATAGTGGCAGTTTCCATAATTGCTGATTAAAATATAATTATATATATATATATATATATATATATATATATATATATATATATATATATATATATATATATATATATATAAGCAATTTATAATTTGCGGGTTATAAAAATTTTATTAGGAATAATTCGTATTTTTCAAGTTTGCAAGAACTTATTTGAATTTTTAAAAACAATGGAAATTTGCTACAATAACATACTAACTGCATTATGATTTTTTGTATTGTTAAATTCCAAAACAAGGTTTTTCCAGGCAGATAAACCAATTTTTAACAGTCGAGATGTTTTTACCTCTTTACTTCAACAACTTAGTCAATTCGTATAATAGTTTTCTGGTTGTTGTCGCAGTGGATTTGAGAATAGAAGCAATTATTGTATGTATATTCCCAAAATGACTATATCAAATAAATTAAAGTTCATATAATGACATTGTAATTTAACACAAATCACATTCACCCGAATGTGAAATAATATCATAATAATTAAAGCTGTTGCCGTTAAATTGGACTGAATCATGTTTTATGAAACACAACATTAAACACGTACGATATGTGAAATAAAGAGACCTGAGTCTCTGAAAACATTAATTGAGGATTGTCACACTCTGCGTAATAAAAACTTTTTGAGTGGCAGCAAATATAAAAAAATATTTATAGTTTATTACTTCGTTTTAAGCGAAATTCTTCCACCAGAAAAGTGTTGATTGGGAATTTGCAACATTGCAGAACGCCAGAAAGTTCACAACAACAATTAATTCGTAATTTTTTACCAAAATTGTTGTTGCCAAATTAGCAGATAATAATAAGTACTTTTCACTGTGTAAGCTTAGGTGTTGTTTAACACTATGAATTGGTCAAATGTAATTAACATTGGTCTTCAAATAAGCTTTCCTAAGGTTGCAAATTTTCCCTATGGTTTAGGTACTGCAAGTTTTTTCAACGTTAAACTACTTCTGCGACTATATCTAATCACCGACGCCAGGGAGCCAGGGAGGAGTTTCACCACACTATCCCGAAAAATTTGCCAAACTTCTTCCTTTCTGTAAGAAGGGTAGGGGTCTGTTACGTGCCCACCAGTGTATTATGGTACACGATACCTACAGCTTTACGTCCTCTTTGAACGGCGGAACGTGCAGATATTCAACACAGTGCCAGAAACTTGATTGATGTTAATTTGCAAGATGTACTGAAAAATAATCAAACGCTTTTGCTGGAAATCGAACCCAGGATCCTTGGGCACAGAAACAAACGTTCTAACCACTGGACCACGGTGGACGCTGATACTGCAATTGAAAAGGTATTTGGTAATCAATTATCAGATGAATAAAAACATGTAACTGATAACAGAAAAGTTGTTTTGGTGATACTTCATATTAGGGGATCACCAGTTTTAGATAAATCGACTGGGGATAGATTAATCTTACTACCTTATATGCACTTTGATACCATATTTATATTTGGGAAATTCGTTTTTATATTGTGGGAATTTGTTGTTCTCGAGTTATTGACATTATTAGTACGTCACATATGGTAAGTTATTAAGTTAGTTATTTAGGTGTTTCCACAACATTTTTCTTCTTGCTTATGCATACTGGAGTGGTTTTAACGCATGTTTCTGAAAATCTTTTGGCCGCTCATATGCAGTATTACCTCACATCAAAGATTTTCCAAATGTTTTCCCTATTTCAACGTATGTTCAATATCTTTGTGTATTTTTTTCCTACTCTTTACTGGCACTCTATAAATAATCTGGTTAAATTATTCCATCTGATACTGTAGTATTGCCGTGTTATAGACAAGTGTTATTTATTTTAAAGATGTAAGAGGGCCCCATGAAAAGCGACGTTGCTGGCGACGAAACCGGACTGCTTACTCCAGTCCATTTTTATCGCAAGTTACGTTCCATCTTGCTGGAACCACACACTAACCCCTTGTTTTAACGGTACACTACCTGATTAAAGAGACCGAAGACCAAATAACGACAAAATACAATGAGAAAATGTCTTGGTATAAAATTGTCGAACCTCCAATGCGCAGCCGTTAACACGGTCGCACATAAAGTGTATGTATGCAATTTCTCATTTATAATTAATTTAAATTTTATTAAAATAATGAACCTAAGCAAATTATTATCAGAGGTTCATATATATATATATATATATATATATATATATATATATATATATATATATATATATATATATATATATATATAATATATAGTATAGTAGTTAAAATGCTCTTTACTTATTTACTTAGAATAACCTAATTAAAAGGATTAAGCGGCTTACCACAGTTTTCGAGATGAGGTCACACACGCGATAGTAATAGAGAATTCCACTACTTCAATTTATCGACATAAACAAATTGAGAATTTTGGAGCACTTTTTTTTAAATGAAGAAGTGGTGTTGCTTTTAGGTATGGCAGACGAAATTCCGTCCTTTGCTTCGATGTCACCTGTATTTATAGACTTTTCTACGTCGCAATTTTACTGAAGGACGGGAACGCGCCTTCCTATCTGGTCCACAAAAAACTTGTCATATTTCAAACTCAACGGCTGTTTAACGGAAAACTACTGCCTGTTAATGCATCTTATACAGACAGAGATGGAGCACAACAAGGTCACCTTTAAAAGCGAAATTATTGATTTTTCTACTGTGTTCTTATGTAAAATTGTGAAGTCATTGTGGAAGCAAGTGCGTTTGATATTATTTATTTAGGTCGAGGGTCTCTTAGCCAAGCCGTTTCGCATTATTTCCGAAAATACGAAAAGCCATACATCAAACAATTCTTTATTGTATTCGATATTTCAGCGGTTGAATCTTTGGATGCTCACCAGCCAACGTTTTCTTTAGAAGAATATTCCAGAAAGGTCAGAAGTGTATTACGATGGTAAAATATTGTGAGTTTTCATATATAATTCTCTTATTTTGATAGTTCATTCGCCGTCTAATATTTAAAGACTGTAATAAGCATTAAAATTTTCTCAGATATTTTCTAGAGTAAGCAAAATTATACTGTAGCTGAAAAGGCGACCGTAACAAGGAGTTACTGAGAATTTTATACCGATTTTTTTGTATTGAGAGTTTTTTAACTTTTATCGACAATGAATGCGAGTTTAAAGATTATGAAAAAATGCATTAATTTATCAAGTGCTTTAATATGGATTACAGCCAAATGAAAACAAATGTTTCTCCATCTACAATTAGGAAATATTTTTCAAAAGACAGATTTATCGAGGTTTTTCAATGCGATGAAATATTTTGTAAAGAAGATGAGATAACTATCTCCAAACGTTTCAAAAGAGTTGCCACATTGCATCTTTATTTAAATTTCCTTCAATCGATAGGGATGCGCCTACAAAAAAATCTGATCTCAGTATGTCAGGAATTATTAAAGAATTAAACTACTACAATAAAAAAACATTACTCTAATTTAAACAATAGTGATCTGGATCAACATAAATGTCCAAAATACTTTATTAAATATGACAAGAATGTGTGCTGGATTAAGGTACATATCAAATTATTTTTGTATAACAATAATGGTAATATTATTAATTTTTTTTTAACGAAAATGTGAAAATGAAATGTACAAATCAGAGCTTAGATCTTTAAAATAAACAAAAATTGACACCTTTATGAAAAAACTCTAAGATATATGTATGGATTATTTGCAAAAAGGTCTGGACGCAGCAAGTGCGTTATAGTAGTGAATTTTCATAGAAATGATCTGGCAGCAAATATTTTTTTATAACTTTTTTTCCTGAACATAGAGATCTAAATTGTGGCATATAGTTTCTTTTTAACCTCATAAACTTGTATACCAAATTTTATTACCCTAACTTTTTCATTTTTGGAGATAAAACTTTTTCCGAAAGCAAGCCCAAAATTTTCCCGGAAAACCTGGTTCGATTTTCTGGCTAACAAACCTATCCAAACCACTTACAAAGGGAAGGTCCGTGCCAAATTTTATCGAAATCTGCCTATTATTTTTTGAGTTATCGGTATGATACTAATATATATATATATATATATATATATATATATATATATATATATATATATATATATATATATATATATATATATATATATATATAAATTGCAAATTGTCGTAGTTACGGCTCATTCACTAAAAACATCATACTATGTATAATATTTATATGCCTTTTCCTGCGTAAGATATACAGTGTGACCCATTTGTTTACGAGTCACCTTGTAAAATCTTTATTTATAAAGTGATTTTAACCAAATTTTCTTTAGAGTATAGATCTTGATGAACTGTATTTTTGGAGCAACAAGCGCCAGATTTCTACAAAATCCAAGTTCTACTTCGTCAGTTTCCCCTACTTAAATTTTAAGAATCCTTATTTTTTGTATCTGTTTATCAAATCATCAAATAATGTTGAGTAGGAACGTCTTTGTAGTCAAATTAAAAATGCATAGTACATCATTTACATTAATTTATTCTGCCAAGTTATCCATAAAAAAACATTAAAAAAAAAGGAAAGTCACTAAATTCTTTGGAATAACATTTTTTTTTACTTTTACTTGTCCACTATTTATATCAATACACTTGTCAATTCTTTTACAGACGTTTACAATTACCTTTTGTATTTGTTCTGGAGTAATGACCGCGCAGGCTTGCATTATCCTAGCCCGTAGTTCTTGTGCAGTTTTAGCCTTGATTTGTAAACTTTTGCTTCCAATAAACCGGCAAGCAAAAAAGTGAGTGTCGGCAGGTCTGGGTATCTCGGCGGCCACTCAATTAAAGGACTGTTTCGCCCTATCCAGCGATTTTTCAGATGTTCGTTTAGCCATCCTCGCACTATAAGAGCGTTATGAACAGGACTATCATCTAACTAAAACTTCCAATTAGGGGCATTCTGTAATGGTTGATCATCTAATTCATTCGAGAGATAGTTTCCAAGAAAATTTAAAAACCCATTTTCATTCAAATTACCCCCAAAGAAAAAGGGAAAATTATTCTACCATTCAGTATTTCGCACCAAACGTATTTTTTCGCGAATAATGCATCTTTGCATTTATGATGAATTCCGGATTCTTAACTGACCAGCGAGTTGAAAACATTTCATTTGTAGTGGATTTAGCTTCATTGCTAAATAAAATTGCATTAAAAAAATTACGATTATTTAGATTATCCCGTTGTAACCGACAGCAAAACTCTAATCGTCTTTGCTCATCTTCTTATTCCAATGTGCAAAATCTTTGCCTTCAAAGCTTTCATTTTTTTTCCATGCATCCCCTAACAAATGCTCTGGAAATATTAAGGTTTAGCCTAGCTGATCTACTATTAACAACTATTGTTGTTAAAATATTCTAAAACTTCTTCATTGTTTTCACAAGTTCCACGACGTCCCTTATGTCAGGATCTAAGCAATTTTTTTGAAATAGACCCTTTTTCATCGAAAACTTTATCAAAGCGTCGTACAGCACTCCGACTTACTTGTCTATCTGGATGGCTATTATTGAACTCTTTCACAGCTTCTCTTGTCAAGTGCACATTAATGCCAACAAGACCTACAATTTCTACTTTGTCTTTAAAAAGGTAGGCTCTCTATGATTAAGACAAACTGATAAACTGTTATAGTTTTCTCTCACCTTAATGTCACTTTTGACAAAACACTATTTCAATACTTCTTCATAGATATCTTGGCAGAATAAATTTATGAAAATTATGTATTATGCATTTTTAATTTGACATTAATTTGTGTGGCTAATGGAATTAAATTCCGAAGCTAGCTTGCTCAACTGAACTGACTGAACTGAATTTGACTACAAAATCGATCCTACCCGAAATTTTTGATACAATTTAGTACAGGACCGTTCTGGGGGATGGTGAATACAGTGGGCTAAACAGGTTCTTATAAAAAAATCCTTAGTAAACATTCTTAAAATTTTACTCCTGAAAACTGACGAAGTAGGTCTTGCATTTTATAGAAATTTGACGCTTATTATTTCAAAAATACAAATCATCAAGATCTACACTTTAAAGAAAATTCAGTTAAAGTCACACTGTAAATAAAGATTTCACAGGGTAACTCGCAAACAAATGGCTCATACTGTATGTAAATTTAATTATCTAATTTTCTATAAAAAAAAAAGGTTTATATTTTCCCAAATTTTCATGCAACCATTTTAATTACATTCATTTAAGTCATAAAAAAATTATTGAAAAAGAAGTTTTATTTTTAACCCGAAAATGATAATTGATATATGTACGTATTATGTATGCTATAATATGTATCTAGATCCCAGTGGCATGTTAATTACGGCCCCCTTTCTATAACGGCCAATAATAATGATTTTGTAGATGGCCGTTGTTTACTGTAACATGATTAAATTTTTTCCAAGTACTAAAAGTAATAATACATATTAATCCTACTCTTCTTTAAATTATAAAGTCTCGTTAATTTATTTGAAAACTTGAAAATTCCATGAATCATTAAACGCGTTGTTAACATGTTGAAAGTTCAGATGCATGTGATACTGGCTTATAATAATTTAGAACCTAAAGGCCATAAATATACATTCAAGGAAGGTTATTTAAAATTAAAATTTACTCAGAAGCGATTCAAAACAGCAGATAACGGAATAAAAAATGAGCTACCCTTTCTCTCCTTCAACAAAAAGAACGATGAAACAAAGGAAGGTTATGCATATTGTGTCAGGATTTTTAAACCCTTATATTCATTTAAACATTGTGTTGGTGTTCTCCAATTAATAATTTCTTAAATTAAAACACTTTAGAATAAATTGTAGGCGTTTAAAATGTATTCTTTACTACAATTTTACCCATAAACCAGCAAATGCTGTTATTTAATAATTCTGCGTACTGTTAATTGTACCTTTGCATTTTAATGTTTGCTCAGATTATAAACATTAATAAATAATTAGGTGTCTTTCAGAGAGACAATTATGCTTCCTCCACAAGGCAAATAAAAAAGCTTCATGCATCATCTCGAGCTTTTATTTATTCATTAATATCTCGCGCAGTATTTGCACGAAACAATGAAAATCTCTAAACGCTTATTTTACTGCCAGTTGGATTAACTCTGCTGGCGCTAATATTAAAAGAAAACAACGAGTAAAATATTTTAACAAAACACCTTTTTGAATGTTGTTCCGCCGCGATATGTGTGAAAATTAATTAACGTAAACGCTTCGCCGATTGATATACCACAACTTTTTGTTTTTACGTTACCTTCATATTTTAGCAACTGAATATCAGATTAAAGGCGGGTTAAATTACTAAACCATTTATGAAGCTAATGCAAACATAAAATTTTCAGTAAATTTTCGTAGAAAAAGTTGTGTTTTGATTTATATGTAGGTATGTATCATACCGATGACCTAGAAACTATTGCGCTGATTCTAATAGGTACCTTCCTGGGATAAGTTTGTTAGCCAAGAAAATTGAACCAGTTTTTCCGAGAAAATTTAGATTTTTGTTTTTAATAAATTAAAGACAGCAATAACAAAGGCAAAGAAACAAGCCTGGGGGTCTCTTTGTAAAGAAATATGTGATGATATTTGGGGACTAGGGTAGAATACTGTCACCGATAAAATTGACAGGAGAACACCAATGAGAATAAGTGATGAACAAATTAAGCTAGCGCAGAAATTGTTGCCTAAACACGAAGTCAAATTAGGGCCGAGAGTGGAAGTGAAGTCGGAGGATATTCCGTCTGGTACAGATAAAGAAATATGCGAAGCAGGCCGAAGGATGAAATCTGGTAAAGCTGCAGGCCCGGGTGGTATACTGATCGAGGTTGTTAAGGCAGTAGCAGGACAGAAACCGAGGATATTACAAGTTCTGATAAATAAACTAATAGGTGATAGAAGTTTCCCTTCAGAATGGAAGACTGCTAGATTGTTGTTATTGGAGAAGCAACAGAAAATAGGAGAACATAAGTCATATAGAACTATATGCCTAGAAGACGGAATAGCAAAATTATATAAACATGTAATAAATAACAGAGTCGAAAGAAATCGAGAGATGTGGAGGGATAGTAGACCACAGATTTGGCTTCAGCAAAGGGTGCTTAACGATGGATGCTGTAAATAAGGTACAGGGCGTAGCAAGTAAAGAAGGCAATATAAACAGGTTTGTGGCCATAGTAACATTGGACGTGAAAAATGCATTTAATACAGCACCATAGAGAAGCATATACGAAGGGCTAAGAAAGGGGCAAGTTGAGCCATATCTGCTGGAAACAGTAGGTAGTTGCCTGGAAGATAGATATCCACTGAGTGGACATAAATATCGGATGCAGGTCACGTCGCGTACCTCAGGGCTCAATCCTAGGACCAATACTTCGGAACTTGTATTATGATAATGTTTTTAGTCTGTAGTCCGCAAACAACACGGTTATTTTAGGGTATGCAGATGATTTTGCGCTAGTTGTAAGCGAGGGAAACAAGCCTGACATAGAAGATAATATCAACTGATCAGTGGCAAGGGTGGAAAACTGGATGGCAAAAAGTGGTCTACAACTCGCATCTCACAAAACTGAAAGTATAGCGCTAGTGGGACGAGGAACACTAAGGCAGTGACCGTCATGATGGGAATGCAGAAATTAATCTCAGAGAAACCTGAACTACCTCCGCTTACAAGTAGAACATGAACATGGGTGTGTACATAGAAAAAGTAGTGGCAAGATAAGACCTGATGGTTGCAAATCTAGGGCGTCTGATGCCAAATATCGGTGGACCAAAACCCGGGAGAAGAAGAGTGCTGAGTAGCGTGGTAAACTCAATCACACTGTATGGCGCACCAGCATGGAAGGCCGTATTGTTGAAGACAAGGTGTAGGAAAAACGTTGAGGGGGCACAGAGAAAGATAGCCATTAGAATATTAAGTGCATATAGAACAGTGTGTGTGTGAAATACTGTGGAGAGAGGGATCATAGTAATAATGAAGTCAAAGGAGGAGGAATACATGATGTAGAAGTTTTGACAATGACTATAGTTAGGGACGTGATAAAGTAATGCCAGCAAGTGGTTTCCGCCACGTCTCTAGGTGTCAAGGTGGTGTTTACTGGGTAGTCCCAACCTGACGGGAAGGGGAGCCAGCCACCGGCGTACGTAAAAAGCATTCACCTCTATTTTGAGAAAAAAAACGCCTAAAAAATTGACTGGATTTGATGGGTGAACTTCAAGCAATTATATGTTGGCCACAACAGACCTAAGATAGCAGTGGGGGAACTAGAATAGCCCACTAGCATTGAGTTTAATCTAATCTTATATGCGCTATATATTGTCTTTATTGGTAACTGCTGCTAAACTAACTGTATGATCACAATTATCCTAATTATATATCTAAACTACGAATCATGTAACAACTGATAAGGCAATGCCGGATGACACAATTCCGAATGATGCAACACCGGATGATGTAATACCGGATGACGTAATACCGGAAGATGAAATACTGAATGATAAAATACTAGATGACGCAAAACCGAGAAGGAAATACAGAATAATGCAATCCCAGATGATAGTTAATAGTAATTTAAATTATTAAAGCTGACCATTGTCCATGGAGTTTTGCAAGTTTGATGCTTTGGGAATTTTAGAGTCTCGCAAAGTAAATCCACAAAACTTAATGAATGCAGATTTGGTTCCAGTTCCTTTAACATTTTTGATAATGTGCCAACTAATACATGGTTCATCGACGTAACAACCAGTTAGGCATTACCACTTGGTATTACGTCATTCGATATTGCATCATTATGTATGGCATCGTCTGGTATTGCATCATCCTCATCCAGTATTACATTATTCGTAGTTTGGGTAGTTTAGGTATAGGAAGCACAATTTTGCTCATGCAGTTAGTCTGGCGACAGCTACCGATGAAGTCGGCTTCGTTGTCAAAAGATGTATCTAGTGCCTAACTCTTTGCCATTAATTTTGTGGTTTTTGGGGTAATTGTGCTTTTTGTTTTAACAGCTCCTTCTTCAGTCGTGAGCTAGGGCTTGCTGTGGCCATATTTGCGTTCCTTAGAGTTTTATTCGACCCTTAGTAATAAATTTTGATATGTTAGTGTTGCAATGATATTTTACAAAGATTCCATAATCTTGTATTATTTAATATTTATGTCCTTTAAAATCGTGTTGGTCCAAATTATATATAGCCGGCAAAAAAGTATATTTACATTTTATCTTGGCCTTAAATTCTTACTAATTTTCAAGTGACCTTTGAGCCAAAATAAAATAGAGAATCTGTGAAATAAATAAACGGCTAAAAAAGTCATATTTAGACTTTTAAAACCACACTCGTGGTTTAAAATTCGAAAATCGAAATATCAAAGAAGGTTCAGGAAAAGATACTGATTTAAAGCAAAATGATTTGGAATATTTCTAATTTAAATCTTGTTGTTAGTGACGCAGCTGGATAAGTCCCTAAGAAAGTTTCAAAGACTTTATTTAAAACAAAGCTTATGAAGATTACGGTACATCTTACACACTTGTTAGAGAAGCTACTAGACAGGTTTGTTGTAATGTCAGGTAACGCAAATTAAAAAAAAGACGATAGAAGTGTGGTTTATTTTTGTTTGGAACAAAAGCAAAAGCATATTTCACAAATAAAGAACCTTTAAACCAAAAACAAAAAGTTCTATAACTGAACTTTATTAGGAAGCCTACACATAAACAAATATCCTCAGAACATTTAAAAATATGGCAACTGCATGTGTTAAAAAGTTTACCCACTTTATTGGTATTCTTCAAGACAGCACTATTTGCCAAGATGATATCCTTGTTAGCTTCGAAATGGTTTTCTTATTCACTAATATGACAGAGCGTCAAAATTGTATAGCAAACTAACAGCTGATAAGATGAATGAATTTTTTGTATCGGTGGCAGCTGACATTGTAAAAACTCTACCAGTAAACTTGGAGCTACAAAGACAGCTAATTTCTGGCATTCCGATGGCCTGTAGCTCTTTTGTTATGCTGCCGGTTGTAGAAAGTGAAGTCTTGGACGCCATTAATTATCTTAAAAGGTCAAATGCTTTTGATATATATAACATTAATAGCATTATTGTCAAGGAAGTAAAGGAATATTTGGTGTCGCCGTTGACACATATATTTAACCTTTGTGTATCTCAGGGGACATTTCCGGATTGTTTTAAAATTTCGAGGGTAATATCTTTGCTAAAAAAAGGGGATGTAAACTGCTTAAATAATTACCGCCCTGTTTCTATTGTACCGCTGTTTGGAAAAATATTTGAGGTAATAATTCACAAACGACTCAGCCAGTATTTTGAAAGTGGGGAATTGTTGAGTGACTGTCAGTTCGGTTTCAGAAGGCAGCGCTCGACTGTGTAGGCAGTCAGCAAGGTTGTTGGGGATATAGTTGCGGGTCTTGAGGTGGGTAATCATGTTGGCCTTACGCTTTGTGACCAAAGCAAGGCCTTTGACTGTGTCTCCCATGACCTGCTGATTGAGAAATTGTTCAGATATGGTGTTAGGGGTCCGCCGTTAAAGTTAATAAGTTCATATTTACATATGAGAAAGCAGCGCGTGTTTTTTAACGAGAAAATATCGAATCTTGAGGCTGTGGGAAGTGGGGTGCCGCAGAGTTCTGTCCTGAGGCCGCTACTTTTCATAGTCTACATAAACGATTTATTCGGTTTTATGTCACGGAGTCGCTGCGTCTGTTACGCTGATGACACGTCGCTTATTTTCCAAAGCTGCGACCCGGAAAAGCTGAACGCTGAAATGATGCCTACCGGGAAGTTGGCAGAACTGTGGTTTACACAGAACAACTTAAAATTAAACACAGAAAAAACTGTAACGGTAACATTTTCTACAACTCCGGAGGTGTCGGCGAAAAATAATGCCAATCTTCTTGGCATTACTATAGATGGAGCCTTTAAGTGGGATGCTCATATTTCTCTGTTGAAGAGTAAGTTGTCAGTCCCAATTTTTGTGATCAGGAGATTGAGGAATTCGGTTGACAGAAGTTCACTTCTGTCAGCCTATTTCTCCCTGTTTCACGGCCACCTATCGTATGGCACACATTTGTGGGGAAATTCATCAAATTCTATAGAAATCTTCAGGCTACAAAAAAAAAGTGGTTAGGTTGATTGCTGGAGTTGGCTGCCGTGAAAACTGTAAGTCGTACTTTATTAGTCTGGGAATTATGACTCTTCCCACGATATACATATTTAGTCAGTTATTAAATATACACAGGGATAAATTTGATGATCAGCTAAATTCTGCATACCATAACTATAGTACAAGATCGGCTGGTTTGATACGACCACAGAGATTTAGACTACAAAAATCTGTAAATAATTCTTTGCATATCGCCTTATATAATAATCTACCAGTTCACATAAAGTGCTTAGATTATGGGAAATTTAAAAATGCTATAAAGCATTGCTTTAGGCAAAACGCTTATTATTCAGTCCGTGAGTACATGGATGCCTCCATAGTGCTATAGTCTTTGTGTCTCGCACATGTAGGAATTTGTATTTTACAAGGTTCACTTATTGTACAGTTAATTTTAACTAATTTATATGTGTGTGTATTTTGCTTTGTACTTTTAAAACTGGGATTTTTTGCTAGTGTATTTCGACTTGCCACAATTATTGAATTTTTAAGTGTAAAAAGTGGTCAAATAAATGTGTCTATGTCTATGTGTCTATGTCTATGTCTATACTTCTGCCTGAAACCGGCGATATTCTCAAAGATAAACACAATATTTCACCAGCTACCCAACGCATTCTAGAACATTGCATATATCACACTTCCTTTTCTAAAACAAATTTTCCAATAAAATTCAAGCTGCTCGAAGAGGTACGCCACTCTCTTCTGTAATGGCTAACACTTTTATTAAATTTTTAGACAGAATGTCTTAAAGTATCCAAACGTAGACCGACCTCTTGGTTAAGGTACGTTGGCAATATTTTCGTCATCCGCCCAGGCGGTAAAGCATATTTGAACCAATTCCTTCCTTACCCAAATATCATTAACCCCCAAACTTTTTATGATGAAAATAGACAATAACTTTTCTTTACGTTTCTTAAATGTCCACATTATTAAAACCCACTACGAAGAATTTGTTACACTGTTTACCGTAAACCAACCCAGTATAACCAATTGCAACCAAACTTGGTAGCTTGAATCCTAGTACAACGTCTCTTGGACTAACTGACGATAGCAAGAGAAGGAAAGAAAGTAAATACAAAAATTATTTGAAAACGGATACGAAAAAAAGTCACGTACTCAGAAATATTATAAACGCCCAAAAACCACCCACATATATATATATATATATATATATATATATATATATATATATATATATATATATATATATATATATATATATACCAAAAGAACAGGTAGAATCCTCTCAACAGCACCAAGTTTCTTAATGATTTACTAAAGGCGTCACTGCAAAATCAGCCAAAATTTTAGAACACATAACATGAAAACTAATTTCGCAACAAAACAGAAACTATCAGGCCTGATAAAAACCCCTAAGAATGCGATTTCAAACAAATACTACAAAATATAGATGTACAGACTTCTTCACAAATTCTTGTTTTCTTCTCTGTAACCGGTTTCGCCGTAAAAGGGCGAAACCGGTACAGAGAAAGGTAGAAGCTATTTAAGGGCCATAAAAAGAACCTCTGTAATTAGTTTTGAACAGTTTCACCAAGTGAGGGCAACATATCCACAATAATCTAAAGGCTGCAGTGCTATCGGGGCGGCAAAGACGCGGACGAGCCCTGAGGAAGAAAAAAAAAGGGCAACAGCATCTAGTGAATCCCCTGGATTTAGCTAAATTACTTGTTCTGACTGTTCTTTAAATGTATACGACAAACGAATAGACGTATCTTTAAAGAATATCGCAGTTAGGTAATCCAACCCTTCATCAGCACTGACCATGCATCATATTCATATAGGACATAAAATATATTTACACAATGGCAGAAGGACAGCTCCAGTCTACAGCTTAAAAATTAGAATTATTCGCTAAGCGATCGAACTCGAAAAACGACCCCATTTTTTAAACAAGAGACATGATGGTTTTTGATTTTCGGTTACGAGGAAACCTATTATATCTTTACTGCAAATACGCCACACGAATAATTAATTAATAGATAGCCGGTTTACCTTATCTAACAAATGCCTTTAACCTATAAGTACACTTGGAGAACCCAAATCATCGCAACACATCTTTTTAAATGCCTGACGATCGTTTTACTAACAAAGTTAGAGTCATCAGGGGATGAATTATTTTTTCCTTTGGGTTATCTAATTGTACTTATCAGTGCTCATCACAGGGTCCACTCTTCACTTAGTACCTTTAACATGTTTAATATCGTTATTACCGTACCTGACATCGTTGAATATACCAATCCGACTAATGACTGCTATAACAATCCAGGTAAAAACCCAACTATAAATAACACAAGACCATCAAGCCGCAGTCAGACCTCTCTAGAGTTGAACACACTTAGACCATAAAGACGATTTCCTATGAAATTTTGGAGTAGGAACATTGACGCCACGTAATCTAGCTAAACCTACCCAACCTACCCTTATTCGCAGCTCTAAGAAGTAGGCAGATTGAGCCTTAGAGTTTCTTTTCGTTCATGTTAGTTTAAACTCTTTAAAATAGCTGCAAAACAGAAGCCGAAAAGTCGAGTTTTAACAAATTCTGGTCGCAGTTCAGCCTGAGAGCACCGTGTTTATAAAATTTGGGAGGTATTGTTTTTGTAAACCTTTTCAGGGAATTCGTTAATCGGTCCAATATATATATATATATATATATATATATATATATATATATATATATATATATATATATATATATATATATACAGGGTGCCTCAGATAAAAGTAACTACATGGGGATTAGGCATACGGTAAGTGGTAAAATTTTCGTTAAATGAGGGAAAAATTAGCGCTATTCCGAGCCTAATCAGATGCTGTATCAAAATAAAAAATATCTACTGGGGCTTTTAAAATATCGAGCAAAAACTAAGAATTGTGTTTTCGACAAATTGAAATAGCTTCGCCATCTTATGAACCGGTTTAAGAAAATTTTGTAGTTTTGTATTAGCAACTACGGCAAAATCGAATCACCTAAACGGATGTTTTCCAAACCTTCTATGCAACCATAGCCCACTTTATTTCTTATGGTCGCCATATTGTATTTATACATCATTAAATAGATCATAAATTTATTAAAAAGACAGTTTTATATATGTATATGTATATATATATATATATATATATATATATATATATATATATATATATATATATATATATATATATATGTATATGTATATGTATATGTATATATATATATATATATATATATATATATATATATATATATATATATATATATATATATATATATATATATATATATGTATATATCGACCTCAGACATCTATGGGCTTTAAAAAAACGTAAGTTCTTTGCTAAAGCATGCTCTAGATTTCGCATCTTATTTGGCACTTTATCAGAAGGCGACAAAGAGTTACAGCTATGATATACAATCCGAAGTTAATTTAGAATTACCTGCCGAAAGCTGAACAAAGTATGAGAAGCAACCAGTAAGGGAACACACAAAGAGAGTGAGACATCTCACCGGTTTTTGATACTTCACACACAACAAACACAAAGTTGTACTGTTGCCCTGCGTGCTGGATTAGTTCGTTAGCCCGGAAAATTGGACTAGGTGTTCCGGAAATATTTTGGGCTTTCTTTTGAAAAAAAAAATATCTCCGAAAATAAATAAAAGCTTTGGTGACCAAATTTTGCACATTTGTTCACCATATAAATAGTAAACTATGTACAAAAATTTAGATCCCTATGTTACAAAAAAAGTTACCAGCGATTAAAAAAAGTATATTTGGTGCATTTTTATGAAAATTCACTACCATAACGCACTTTCTGCGTCTAAACTTTTTTTAGGAGTTATGCCAACTTTTAAAACAGAGGTTTCTCGGTTATTATAAAATTAAGTTTTACTCCATGTTTTTTTAATTGGCTACCACAATGCACTCGCTGCCGCAAAACTTTTCAAATATCTACAACCCATAGGTATAAAAGTATATCAACAAGAATGTAATCTAGAAGGCTACTGAGAATCAGAAGGGGGTACTTTATAGTGGGAAGTAGGTGTATCTATGAGTGTGTGCAATTTATTTGTATATTTATAAACAAATAGCTTTGTATTGTGCCAAATTGATTCCATTCTGTTTAATACATTACTGAATTTAATACATGAACGTCGTTTGCATTTTGATTAAAAATGCTAAACTGAGAGTGGATACAGAGAATAGGTCTTTAGAAACATAAGTATCATGACGAATTAATTACGACTTTAATTTCAAAGGCATTTCTCTTCATGTCTTCCCTTTCTACAGAACGTTGGGCCTTGTTAATTTAAAGTCTGGACATTGAATGACCTACCATAAATAACCTGAACTGTGAGCCCGGGCAACATGGACGGCCATATGAAATCGCTGTGTCGTGAGATTTTGCGTCCAGGAAGCATATTCTTGAATTACGCTCCACTTTTCATTAAAACAAAACGCAGAAATTTCACAGAGTTTGTATTAAATCAGTCTTTTGACAGTGGTAATTATTTTAATTTAAAAAAAGTTAATAACGTTACAAGCAATATTATTAACTTATGATTTTTGGGTCTGTACATGCGACAAAGTATCCAGAGCGAAATTAAATTGTTGTTTTATATTTCGGTAAAAACTTAAAAGCTTCCGAAAACATTAATAAAGTAAAAATACTGAGTAAGAACGCAAGGAAACAGGATCACATAATTATAATGGAAAACTTTAATGCAGTAGTAGGTGAACAAATGAAAAGTGCTATATCTGGAAAATTTTATTTGGATAAATAATTAAATGGGAAAGGGGCTGATGGATTTCTGTAGGGAAAACTTTTTAATTATAATGAATTTAATGTTCGAAGTAGCCATCAAAAAACGCTATACTAGAAAGCACTAGAGACTATAGGAAGGTACCGAATATATATTATTGTTACCAAGAACTGCCACTTAGATCTCTTTGAATTCATTTACACATATATTACGGACTGCTATGGTTAGTCAGTAGAGATATGTTGATTGGGAATATATTTTTTACATATAAAACATAACCACACAACAGACAGCCAAAAGTACTTTTAATAATTTAATTAACAAAATATATTTATCACATTGTTATCGAGTTTTTGTAATAGTGATATAGAGGCTAGTTTGCTAAACGAGTAGAATTTGGTTTACGATTTTGCAAGGTATAGTTTAATGTTCGGCAAACAACTCCTTTTTCAACAAAACGTACAAGAGCCGGTCTGCAATGTGAGTGTGTATGTGTACAAAGTCATTTTACATGAGCCTAACACTTTAGAGTCCGAAGTCTATTTATTGTTGTGAGATTATTATTATTGTTACTTAACCGTCTTTAAATATGGCGTATATATTTTGCTTCGTGAATAAAATAAATTATAATTATAGTACAACTGTATCACCCTGTATGAGGTCCTTTAAAAGTTTTGTTGTATATGATCTGTTCCCTGTCGTGAGCCGGTAGGCGAAATATTCAATATCAATAGATAATAATGTTACGAACCTGCTTTCAAGCCAGCGTTGAATAATATTCAGAGGCGCATACAAAGGTGTCTCCAATATTCAATATCTGCACTCTTTTGCTGCGACATCCTTTATGGAAATATTGTTTCATCTTTAAGAGTCTCCTCATTGATCCAACACTCTGTTCTTATGAATTTCTTTATAGCCAATTCTATTTAAGTGGAGTTATTAAGAACATTTGGGGCAATCTGACACTTTTTCCTTTGTAGATTGGTACATTTTACCAGATTCAGTTAAAACAGTTTCTTTTTAACCTATGTGAAGGCAAAGAGCAAAGAGCGAACCACTTGTTCATTTTATTGTATGGCTTGGTTAGACCCTAATATAGAGTGAGCTCAGAAAGGTTCAAATTAATTCATTTATCTTTGATAACTTAAAAAAAAAGAAACCGTCTGTCGAACCCGTCGATTTTTATTTATAAATAGCCATTTTTCAAACAAATTTTTATTTACACAGGTGACTAGAAAAGTTATGACGTCATATTTTGTTTCTTTTTAATGCCAACCCCTTAAAAAATCAATTGAAATAGTTTGCGTTCATTTCAACTGTACATAATAAGAGTTAAATACAATCAATTTAACATAAACCTTTAACAATAATGAAACCTTTACCAATTACCTACGTATATTTTTATTTACACAGGTGACCAAAAAAGTTATGACGTCATATTTTGTTTCTTTTTAATGGCAACCCCCAATTTTTATTTTAAGATTTTAGGAAAGTTATTTTATAATACTTTATGTATTTATCATAATCTATGTCTAAATTAAGTTGTTTTCTAAACAAAATCAATTGAATTAGTTTACGTTTATTTCAAGTGTACATAATAATTTTCTAAATTGTAAAATTATAAGACTAAATGGAGAAGAACGCATAGAAATACTGACGATGATTGATTATGAAGATGTGATGCGTACTCAGAAAGACTTTTGCGAATTATTTAATAGTAAATATCCAAACAAAGCGTCTATATTTCAGACCACTATTAGTAAAATCAAGAAAATATACAAAAATTTGGGGCATGTAAAAGGTAATTATGCAAAAAGCCAGCTCACACTCTCAGAAGATGTGCAGGTTGTGCTATTACCCGTCTAAGAGAACAACCATAAAGGCAGTCCCACCATTTCTGGCGAGAAATACATCCAGGGATCCGTATTTGACTATATACATGAAAAAATGACATTCTTATAAAATCCAGTTGATTCAAAAATTAAATAATGACAACCCCGGTAGAATAAAACAAGTTTGTCAAGTAATGATGAAAGATGCATCAGCAATTTTTACGCAGAATTGCGTTTTCGGATGAACGTTTTGCCTTAACGGAAGTATGAATAGGCAAAATTTTGGATATTAGGCTATAGTAAACCTGTACTCACGGAATAGTGGGGGCCACACAAAATAGCCCAAAAAAGTAAAACTGTATTGTATCCAAATCTACAAGTTCCGGATATTCTCATTTATACCTTATTGTACCAAAAGGACAGAGTACCAGCCGATTACACTCACCCGTTGCTGTAATTATTAGATACTGTTTTCCCTGAGCGGTAGATTGGTCGACGTGGTCCAGTAAAACGGCCGATCATATCCCCTGATTTGACCCCGTTAGATTATTATCTGTGGAGCTACCTAAAATCTTAAGTGTATACCAACAACCGAACAACTACAAAACACTGCTGGTCCTTTGATAAAATACAGGCATCTCCTTGTGTGAAAAATAATGGCATCTTCGTTGGGTCAAGTATAACATTTATTGATACAGCCAATAGATGATGTGTACACCAAAATTTCTTTGACCAAATTTTTAGACGCAACTAGGCGCAGGTTGCTGCCAGTTATGAAGCCCATTGATAATCGCGGAGATTGCATCTGTGGTAAAAGCTCATGGCAAGCTTGATATTTTTCTTTAACCCAATATGGCGCCAATATTGTACGAAGCTGGTGTGGCTAGTTGTCTTTTCCAGAACTTTTCAATTTGTTCCCTGCTTGTAAAATTATCGGTAGTTGTATAAATATGTAACTTTATCTGATGGCATAAAGTCTTTTCGGGACGCCCAAACATAGTGTTTTGGCATCTCCTATTATTGCTTGCTTTATGTCTTATCAAACGTTCTGCGTATACAAACAGCATTTCTTTTTAGGCATTGTTATGTGTATAACTTTGACAATTTCACTACTAGGTATAGGTATAAGGAGTTTAGTACTGCATTCCAGTAAAGCCACAATTTATATGAACAGAAATATATTTCCAATGCCTATCTACACAGATATGATAACGTAAAAGAATAAATATACTGGTTCCCATACATAACTATATACACTGAATTATATTAAATATATTACAAGTATCCCATTGTGCAGTGTCATTAACAGGATCGTGTACCAAGTGTTGTCGGAATCACCCTATTCATTCCTCTACACGTTTCTGCAATTTTATTTTTTGCACTCCCTTAATATATTGAGTCAGTTGTGACACTTATTTTCTACGTGTTGACACTCTGTAAACCTCTCACGATAAAACTCTTTGACACGAGGCTCTGCAATTGGCTCTTTGGCTAGAAATCCTTAGAGCTTTGATTGCTGCAGTTGCTGCACAGTAAATCAGCGTATGTAGGTGCTTCAGTGTGTTGATCTCTTAAATGTAGGAAAGGCAGAATTATTTTATTCACAAGTTCCAATATAAATGCCAACTTTCTAGAAGATCTTAGTCTAGGTGATGGTCTACTAAGAGGATTCGCTCCTTCATACTCAGCGACTGCTCATCTCATTCCTGTGGCAATTTGTTGAAGGATTCCTCATTTAATCGCATATCCTTGATGGGTTCTTCTTGCTCAGTATGTACAGGTTGTAGATTCCTAACACGAAACGGCATATCTTTATCTACCGTGGCCGCTGTTAGGAATTTCACGTTCAACTTCCTGTTTAATGGTATTCAGTCTTGTTTGTAGAATAAGGTTGTTCCTTAGTATAACACGATCTTGATCCGCTACTCTTTGTTGAGTTAACTGCATATGTTGATGCATTCTGAGAACCTAAGTCTAACGTTGTTGCTTTCATTCGATGGTTTGTCTTCAGAGTTGGTGTTACTATGTAGCAAATGCGTCTAAATGCTTCGTTCATATTTATTGTTCATTTTATGCACCCTCTTAGTAATTTGATCTGGGTGACTCCTGGTTGATTTTATTACGCAGCTTCCCAAATAGTTAGAGCTCTTGGTCTCACTTGGCTCTCCTACTGGTGATGTTGGGCTGTAGTTTTTCTTTATTTCTATGGGTATGTCACTAATTAACCCTTATGACTCAGGTAGATGGGAATGGAGGGGTTTAGAAAGAAGTAAGGTAATTTGGATAATGGAGTAAGGAATATTGAAAACACACGAAGTATATAAATAGAACAGCAGACAGCTGGCGTCTCTGGCTATACCATCTCAGCCTTCGTCCCTAGGAGTGGTGGTGTGTTCCTTGCTGACAACAGTTAACCCACCAGACCTCATTATTATTATTATTATTAATAATAATATTATTATTATTATTATTATTATTATTATTATTATTATTATTATTATTATTATTATTATTATTATTATTGTTTATATGTAAATAGTTTCCGTGGTTTTTAATTACCCAACACAAAGAGTACTTGTACACACTGCGAAAAGAGCACGTGTTATGAGGAAGCCCGAACACTCCGATAACCGGAATAGTAGGACACTATCATTGATATGCCATGACCGCCGTCCACGACCAAACGTTTATTGAGGACATCGGGTTCCGTTGCAACCTTTGGTGGATCATTTTTAGTCGAGGCCATAAAAATTCGCGGACAATGTTAGCAGTGCCCAGCAAAACAGCCTTCTGCATTGTACGCATATGTTTTTTGTGAACCTCTTTGCAACCTATTCGCGGCATCTTGACATTCTTTTGAAACCAGTTCATTTTCGGACACCACCACTGGAACTATTTTAACTTCTCGTATCCTGTACCTGTCTTTCAACTCAATAGCCAACGGGTGGTATTTCCTTTTCTTTTCAGCAACTGTTGGTACAATGTTGTCATGCGTGGGGACCGCAGCATCAATCCGTATCGCTTTCTTCGCTAGCTTATCAAATACGACAATATCAGGTCCGTTGGCCGCCACCGACCTATCAGTAATGATCTCACTGTTCCATAGAATCCGTGCTTGTTCATTGCTACTTACCTGCTTAGGCTTGCATTTATAATAGGTTTTTCGGCCTTGTGAGTCCGTATCTCTTTGAGATTGCTTGGTGAATCACCTTGGCAACATTATTATGTCTTTGGAGATATTCAGTCCCAGAAGTGACGGACATTCAGTGCAGATATGCTGGGTTGACTCATTGATAGTCCTACATAAACGGCACCTACTATCGTTCTGTTGGCCCAGTATGTATTTGCGATAAGCTCTTGTCTTGATTGCTTGATCTTGGATTAAAAGATAAAGCCTTCTGTCCCACCGTAGAGGACCCCGCTTCGAAGCCGTGGAACCGTTTTCATCAATATCGTCTGAAGTAATTGCTGCGATGAGTCTTCCATGAAGTTCCTTGCTTCTCCACGCTTCCATGCGGTCTTCAGCTTTAACATAGGTAAACTCTTTATTCTCCTGCGCTAGACCCAATGGGCTAGCATCTTTGTCCTGAGAACAAACGGCTCTATGAAGTTCTGAGTCATTGGACAGAAAGTATTATCGTAGTCTTGCTTTCTGCTGACGACATAGCGTTTCCAGGCTGAGAAGTCCTCTGACTTCATTATTTAGAGGTAAGTACAACCTGTGCATGGAACTGTGAGGATAGTGGATCCGGTGTCTTGTAAGGGTCGTTCTTATTTTTCTGTCGAATGCTTGGAGAGATGTGTCTGTCCATTTTATTACACCAAAAGTATAAGTTGCCACCGGGATGGCCCAAGTATTAATTGCAGATAGTTTATTTCTTGAATTGAGGTTGGACCCGCATATCTTATCCACTCTGGAAAGTACCTTATTCCGAATTCTATTTCTGGTGTTTGTATCAGATATTCCTAGTAACTGCAGCAACCCCAGGTATTTGTATGCATCCTCAGTGCCAAGGTTTTTGATTATCGTGTCTTCAGAGAGCCGTAGATTGTGTTCTTTATCCTGTATCCGGCCACGCCTGACATACAGAGTAGTGCACTTCTCCAACTCAAGCTCCATGCAGACATCATTACTGAACCTCTGGACAACGGTAGTCTCGCTTTGTAATTCGTCCCTGCTTGATGCATACAGTGCATATAGTTTGGGGTCATTCATGTAGAATTGGTGCGATATGCGGACGTCTGGACTTTCCTTCACAAGGTACCCGTACTCTGATTCTGTAATCATTCTACTTAGCGGGGAAAGTGCCACGCAGAACCAGAGAGGGCTACGGCTGTCACCCAGCCTCCGAATTCGTATCTTCCTAGTCTTATAGAATTGAGGCCCCTGCCTGACATGCATAGATGTCCTCCACTCTGTCATGCCGGATGGCCGGAACTTGACTAGTGTTGGGTCGATTTTATATAACTCAAGGACACGCAGAAGACACGAATAAGGCACAGAATCAAATGCCTTCTTGTAGTCCACCCACTCTATAGAAATGTTATACAGACGTTTGCGCACCCGCTCTGTGATAACGTTATCGATGACTAGTAATTATTTGCATCCCGGGGTCCCTTTACGGCAACCATTTTGCTCAGTGGGTAACATGTTTTGTTTTTCAGATGACCATAGATCTTAGAAGGGATCATCGACATCAGGATCTTGTACACTGTTGACAGACGTGTAATTGGTATATAGTTCTTTCGTTGATGACTCTCCCCTCCTTTGGCCAACATGTAGGTTATGCCCGTCAGCAGATACTTTGGTAGGGTAGCTGGTTCCATCAGAGCGGCATTGAACATCCGAGCCAGACGAGGATGCGTAAAAGTGAAATACTTCCACTTTACATTATGGATACCATCCAAGCCAGGTGATTTCCAGTTTTGTGTTTTCTTTATAGCCGCTTTGACGTCGGCCACTGAAATCTCGACAGGGGGCATTTGAACAGTCCCACGGCATGTTTCATCCTCATCTCGTAGCCAGTATGCTTGTTTATTATGCGTCTTAGGTTTGGCCCATATATTAGACCAGTACTGAGTCATTGGTGCCTTGTCTAGAAGTTGACCTTGCTGTTTTGCATCATTGCCAGTCTCCAAGGTTAGGAATAATTTTTTGGTTGGTGGCAAAAGTTGATCCTTGTTGTCGTCTTCTGGATGCTTCTTCGTATCTGCGGATTCGCGCACCAAGTTCACCTATACGTTGTCTGAGGCGCTCATCCTCCTCTGTCAGTCTTCCGTCCAAGTCTCTACAGCTCATTCTAAGCCTCATACCTCTGGCTATCGTCTCGATTCCCTCTTCACCGTCCCTGACACATTATTATTATTAATATTATCACTATTATTATTATTATTATTGTTTATGTTAGTCTTATTAATATTAGTGAATATTCGTAGAAAGAATTCACTAATAGGGGGATCACGACTTTTGAATATAAAACATTTCTTCAAATAAGCGCGAACTAGGACTCCTAGAACCCATATCCCTAGATCTACATATATACGTACGTATCGATAACTAAAAAAATTATGTGTCAAATTTTGTGAAATTTCGCAGGTACCTCCCTTTTGTCAGTGGCTTGAATAAGTTAGCTAGCCACGAAAATTGGGTCAGGTTTTCCGGGAAAATTTTGAATTTTCTTTCAGAAAACTTGTTATCTCCGAAATTAAAAAAAGATATGGTCACCAAATTCAGTACGTAGGTTCACTTTGGAAAAAATAAACTATATGTCATAATTTTGGATTCTGTATTGCAACTAAAAAATTTATTATCATTTAATTTAAAAAAGTTTGGTACCAAATCATTTCTATGAACATTAACTACCATAAGGCACTTGCTGCGCTCAGACTTTTTACTAGCTTTTACAGTGCGTTATATAAAATATTTCTAGCGAAACTTGAAAACGGATATAAATAAACAAACTCCACAAACATCTAGCCAACATTTTTTAAGTGAACGCTTGCTCGTATACCATCACGCTGTTTTAAATAAATAGGTTGATGTATTTTAATTTTGTATCAGTTTTTTAAATTATCATGCTAAGTGATCTCCTCAAATAATTATCAGATATCTTTCACTTTGAACATAATAACTTTATCGGCGTTTTCCTTTGTTATTTACTCAAAAGAAAAAAAAGGCTTCTGATCTATCTTCAAACATGTATTTCTTTAAATTTAATTATTCGATTGGAAAGTCTGTCTACAGTGTTTTTTATGACTTGATAAAAATCTTATAAGGACTCCACAAAGGGTCCACATTATTACGTACCAGTGCGTTTTGCATTTTATTACAACTGTTTTCATTTTAGTGAATTTTTATTTAAAAAAATTCACTAATAGAGAGGTATCGATGGTGAGACTTTGCAAAATTTTTTTCAAATGAGCGCGAATTTGTGCCCCTAGAACACATATAAGGGGCCAGTTTCGATTTTTTTATGTTATATATATATATATATATATATATATATATATATATATATATATATATATATATATATATATATATATATATATATATATATATATATATATATATATATATATATATATATATAGGGTCGCTGATAAGTCTGGAAACGGTCGATTATCCGGGAAAATATACAAGGTGTCGAAAAAAGTTTTATACAAAAGTTTTTGGGTTCTTCAATGTCTACTAGGCGGTGATAATTTTATTTATACAGGGTTGGTCATACAGGCGTGGCACACCAATATTAATTTTTTTTTAATGGAACACCCTATATATTATTCGATATTTCAGTCCTTCTCTTAATTTTGAGCATTTATGAGAAGTATAATGTACCTAAACTCAATCGTTTCCGGGTAAAAAAATAAATAAAAATAAACGCTACTGTTTTTAAAATCTATTGGATGAAGAACAAAAATAAATGAAAAGTAGAATATCTCTTGAAAACAATCTGTGAGTGTGAAAAGAACCGGTTGCGATGTTTTTAACATTGTTTGGAATCCCAAGATAAGATAAGATGCCCATAAGAAACGCAGTATTATTCTTTTGTTTTAAAATGTTTCCAGGACAACGAATGTCAAACATTCATTCAGTGTCAACAGTTTTGAAACATTAGTAATTTAGTGTCAACAGTTTTTGTGCAAAATGGCAAGTTTAAGTGAAACCGAACGTATCGAAATTTTAATGATGATAGGGTACGGTGATAGAACACGAAGTTTTGCTCAAGTGGTGATTATGTTCAATGAGTTGCATCCTGAGCGGGAATCGATCTCCAAATCCACAGTTTCGAAAACTTTGCATCGTTTTCACGAAACTGGCGGTATCAAGGATAAACCTAGAACTGGAAGGCCAGTAACCGTTACAAATGAAGAAAATTCTTTGAATGTAATATTGGATGTGGTGGAAAATCCGAAAACTTCGGCACAGCAATTGGCTTTAAATCACAATATGAGTCGATATTCAATTCAAAAGATTACGAAGCGGGAAAAGTTCCGTCCATATAAAATTCATTTATTGCAAGAACTGAGTGAAGACGATTTTGATCGCAGAATCGAGTTCTGTGAACTTATTATGGAGAAGTTACGCCAAAATTTTAACTTCGCCAACCACATTTTGTTTTCCGACGAATCTACATTTTGTTTGAATGGACAAGTCAACCGACACAACTGTAGGTACTGGTCAGACGAAAACCCACATTGGATGGAACAAATTCACACCCAAAGACCGCAAAAAGTAAATGTTTGGTGTGCTATTATTGGTGGACATATCATAGGACCTTATTTTATACACGGTAATTTGAACTCTGCTCGATATTTGACACTTTTGCAAGAATCAATTATTCCAGACGTTAGTCGATTATTTCCGAACAATAACGACCCAAATCTACCAGCGGAAGAAATATGGTTTCAGCAGGATGGGGCACCCCCTCATTTTGGAATTGAGGTACGGGAATATCTGAATCAAACCTTTCCTGGCAGATGGATAGGGCGCAGGGGAACTATTGAATGGCCAGCTAGGTCTCCCGACATGACGCCGCTTGACTTTTTTTTGTGGGGTCATGTAAAAAATTTAATTTACCAAAATAGACCGCAGAATATTGAAGAGTTGCAAGCAAGGATTGTGCATGAAATTAATAACATTCCTCAAAACGCTCTTGTAAATGCAGTGCAGTGTTTTGTTAAGCGAATTCATTATTGTCAGGAGGTCAATGGAGAACACTTTGAACATCTTATAAAATAGGATTTCAAACAATGTTAAAAACATCGCAACCGGTTCTTTTCACACTTACAGATTGTTTTCAAGAGATATTCTACTTTTCATTTATTTTTGGTCTTCATCCAATAGATTTTAAAAACAATAGCGTTTATTTTTATTTATTTTTTTACCCGGAAACGATTGAGTTTATGTACATCATGCTTCTAATAAATCTTGCTCAAAATTAAGAGAAGGATTGAAATATCGAATAATATATAGGGTGTTCCATTAAAAAAAAATTAATATTGGTGTGCCACGCCTGTTTGACCAACCCTGTATAAATGAAATTATCACCGCCTAGTAGACATTGAAGAACCCAAAAACTTTTGTATAAAACTTTTTTCGACACCTTGTATATTTTCCCGGATAATCGACCGTTTCCAGACTTATCAGCGACCCTGTATATATCCAACCGATAACTCAAAAAGTAATTAACCGATTTCGATGAAACTCGGCAAGTGCCTTTCTTTTATTAATAGCTTGGATGAGTTAGTTAGCCAGGAAAATCAGACATGGTTTTGCGGAAAAATGTTGAGTTTTCTTTCGAACAAAAATTTTTCTCAGAAAATTAGAAAGATATTTCGACGAAATTTGGTGAACATGTTGCTGAGTTGTTACCTAGCAACGGAACATCTGATATTATGGTGCAGGTCAGTGACACGCTGTAACTGACATTTATCGTATATTATTAGATCCTTTATCTGTTTTCAATTTCAGTTGACAAATTATTTGTGTTATTTGAGAATTTTAATATACAAGAGCAAATTATTCATTTACGATTTTAATAATGCGAGTGGGTGGACTAAGCAGTGTTTGTGATGTTTTGTCAACAGATATGAAGGATCGAAGTTTTTCAAAAAGGGCTGAAATGCAACAGGTTAGTTATTTTCTCTCTGATGCTTTGGCGGTAGTTTTAGTTAAGTTTATGGTTTAACGGTCCATAATTATTAGCTAATTATCGTAAAAAAAATTCGTGAATGAGGAGACCGCGACTTTAGAATTCTAAAAAGATTTCTTCAAATGAGCGCAAAGTAGGCCCACTGGAATCGATATCCGGGTTTACGTTCAGTTTTTATATGTTTACATATATACAGGGTGACGCATTTCTACGGTAAAGATCAATGTAATTGGTATCATATATATAATAGACGAGAAAAAATTCTATAAGTTAATTATAGGATGTCTTGAGCTGCATCTTATAAATATATTTTGACAATCACAGGCTGACCCATAAGTCGTTGGTGATCCCAACAATTTTTTTCGAACACGCTTATTTCATTGCATTTTTTATTGAAATTTGTTTGTCAGAAAAAAAATCGAGACGCAGTAAGTGCGTTTTTGTAGCATATTTTCATTAAATGCTTCAAATGTCAATAACTCAATTTGCTATTAACCTAAGGTTTGTTGGTTAGGAAACCAACATTTAAAGTTCATTGTCGGAAAATTTTTGTACATTTTCAAGCAATAAGTTATTTTGATAAAATATGGCACATTGTCTCTACTCTATAGGTTAACCAAATTGATGACGGCTTGCATTAAAAGACATATTTGCTATTCAAAGCATTTTTATAAAAATTCGCTTCTATAACGCTCTTGCTGCGTCCAGAATTTTTTACTTTTTAGTGAATTTTTATTTAAAAAAATTCGCTAATAGAGAGGTATCGATGGTGAGACTTTGCAAAAATGCTTTCAAATGAGTGGGAACTAGGACAACAAAGTTATTTTAATGAAATTTTGTGGATATCTTGCCTTAGGAAATACCTTACTACGTATTAAAATTAAACTCTCTAAGTTTATAGAAAGTTGAGTTATTTAAATTTGAAGCATTTAATAAAAATTCACTACCATAACGCACTTGCTGCGTCCCGAGTTGTATAAATATGACGCCGGGTACTTTTTCTTGAAATGCTGTTAGTTTGTTATTTGAGATCAAAATTTAATAAAAATTGTTACAGATATTTAGTCCTGGCTTTTGGCAAGTGATTATATTACTTGCTTATGATTGCTACTTTTACGGATTGACTAAAATTTATTTGTTTCAGTTTTATATGTTTAGAATTACATTTCGTGTTTTCTTTAAATTTGGATTACTTTTTTATTTATTTAGAGAAATATAAGGTTCAATACATGTGATTTTTTCTTATGGTTTACAGTTTTTTTTCCATATACAATACAACTTTTTTTAAACCGTGTATGTACTTGTTTTTCTCGCTAAGTTAATTTTTCAAATCATCTCGCGCAGATTATGCTGGCCATAGTTTGGTATCTTTTAAAGTGAAAGTTATATATGACGGTTACAGCTTTATATAGCTATAGTTTATCCAGTGAAATTGTACATCATACAGGCTGGTCTAAAATAATACAACACAAAGCAGCAGTAGTTTCTTGGCACATAAATATTCCTGCAATATTGTAAAGGTCGAATTAAAATTGTACAGGGTGTTAAAGTGAGACATCAAATTTTGATAAACATAAACATCCCGAAACGTGTCTTGATAATTGGTACACATGTATTTTTCGCAGCCATAACATAAATAATTTCCAATTTGATCCTAGCCGATACATTGACCCTGCTTGCAATAGCATTCAATTCTAAAATATACTCACACTTTTTGTTGACGTCGCTAGGAAGATTTTAATTAGAAAATAGTATTTTATCAACAAAATATTATATACTTGATAAATGACGCTTAAAACAACTTTTCTCAAGATATATGCGATTCTAATAGCTCCAACACTTTCTTTGTACTACAGCTTAAAAATGTTATTGTATTTACTGCATAAAACGCGACTATCATTAAGAAATTCATGACCCTGTTCTTGTCAAATTGCGTATTTTTGTCACTAATTGTAATTTTAATAAGCTTTTTGCACGAGATTACGTTAGCATTGCGCGACATAATTGTCTGTTTAATGAAGAAATGCGAGATATTCGCATTCGCTTTTATGGGCAAACAAATTTTAATGGACTCAAGACCTGCAGAGTGGATGCTAAAAATAATTCAAGCAGAAGACAGTGGATTATAACTTATTTAACAATATTTGTGGCAGATTAGTTGAAACCGGTTCGTTTGATCCAAAACAAGGTATTTAAGGCCGTTGCAAAAATATCGCTTAGAAAAAAGAAGAAGAGATTTCAGTTCGTGTGGTAGATAATCCAGATATTAGTTTAAAAACAATAGATGCAGCTGCTAATATAAGTAGATCATCGTTTTTGAGGATATTTCATGCCAATCTCCATACCACTTTACACGCGTACACAATTTATTGCCAGCAGATCTTCCACCTAGACTACAACTTTGCCATTTCCTCATAAACAAACAGATTCAAAGTTTGTGAATAAAATACAATTAACAAATGAATCTACCTTTAATCGCTGGAGTGCATTCAACCTCAGACATAAACATATGTAGGAATATTAAAATCCTCGCATAGCAGTAGAACATTATTTCAAACATAAATTCAAGATTAATGCTTGGTCTGGAATAATTGTATATCATATCTTACGTCAATATCAATTACCATAGAATCTGAATGAAAATTCTTACCTCAGTTTGTTTGCAAAGTAGGTTTAGTGATCTCATTAATAATTAACCCTTAAATTTAAGGCAAAATATGTATTTTCTGCAAGACGATGCACCGGTACATTTCTTTGTTCAGGTGAGAAATTACCTTAATAAGAGATATCATCGAAGAGGGATAGGCCGTGACACAGTGAATAGTCGCGAAGAATTATACATTTTTTTTTATTATTCGTTACATTTTTGCATCTCATTTATTTAATGTATCTATTTTTCTTTACATTTCAAAAATAAAAGGTTTAAATTAATATTGCAAAGGTAGTTGACACAGAGTCGACGTGTTATTACCCACCAAGTTTGAAAATGGGGTTTGTATCCGTATTTAATCTATATCGATACTCAGCCAGGGCCTAGACTTAATCGTAGCTCGTATTACATTACTGCAGCTACTCTTGAAATTGCAAATATTACAAAACATGTTGGTTTTAGCGTCATTTAACAGGTATACCTCTTTCGTAAAAAAACTTAAGAATACTAAACACAGATGTAAAGACTACTTGTTTGGCTTCACAAGTATTTGTTTTTTCTCTCTAAGCGGTTTTATCGTTTTACGGCATCGTCGAAAACAAAGATATTATGTAGAAGTATTAAAAATCTAGCATAGCCGTAAAACGGTCAACCCGGTTACAGGGAAGAAAACAAACATTTGTGGTGCAAGAAAAGTGATATCTGCATATGTATTAATATGGAGCGGTTTTATAAAGTAAGGCAAACTACAAATAGTGGAAAAGAATACTATTTTCTGATCAAAGTTTTTGGCGACTCATCGAAATGAGTATTTTTAAAATTTGAAATATATCGCAAGCAACACTCTATCAGCTAGGGTCAGAGTGTAAAAATAACTAAAAAAATAAGTGATCTGTACCACTTTACAAGACAATGCCTCAAGTACTTTTCTAGATTTCACTAATATCCTGCATCTCTTCAAATTTTAACTTTTGGATTGGGGAAAGTTTAAAGATTGAGGTTGGACAGTGTGGCGGGAAACTGAAACAAAAAGGAGAATCATTTTTGGGTGATTCTGCTTTTTTGGGGAAAGTTTGGCTAAATCGTAATAATTTGATGACCAAAATCTACTACTTCTCTATGCACCATTACTTTTGTACCACCCTGTATTAATATTATACATACTGTGTAGTCATTTGTAGATATATTTTAGTTTTTCACCGTTGTCTGTTAACCTACATATGAAACGACTCGGAGAGACGCTGCAATTCAGTTTGCTTGCTTTGTTTTTGGGTATTATTTGTTTGTTTTATTTTGTCGTCCTTTGGGGGAGCTAATTCGTATTTTTTTATTTAATTCTGTGCGGCTTCTTATTTAGACTATTTAGCATACTATCTTGAATTCATTGATTGTTGTTGCCCTTACTTGGTGAAACTGGTCCGTACTACATACAGACTTGGAGACTACTTATCTGGCTTCACTGTTCAGAATGCTGTCAAGCAGCTAAACTAGTGATAGAAACGTTGAAGAACATCCGAGAACATCATGAATCGGTTATAATTAAAAGGCACTAACTCCACTTTTGGGCATTTTTCACTTTATGGTGGATTCCTATGTAAGAACCTGTATAGAATCGTTTGGCAATGAAAAAGAGTAAGTCCCGTATGCACTAAAGGCAATAAATTGATAAATAGTTTACTGACTGGTGATGAAAGGAACAGACTCCTGTAATTAAGTCCTTTCAACACCGAACACGCCTACAGCGCCCCTTGTTGTAGCTTGCTGAAACTTCATTAATACATCAGCTGATTATGTTTAGTTTCACACCAGTCTTGAAGTGAATACCATTATTAGTGTATTCGTACCTATTTTGATAGTATTTTACTAGACTTTTTTCAATATGGAAGTAAATGAAGTGGAAAATATAATAGGAAAGGGCAAAAAACGTGTGTCAATTCCGGAATCTTGGAGACAAAACACCTGAAAGTGTAAGACGTTAAAGAAAGATGAATACAAAAACAGCAAAGGCGTTGTCATTCCCAAAAACATCATCGTTCCTCTCTGTATTTGTAAGAAGGCCTGCTTTATAACATTTGATGAAGAAAGTCAGTTATTACTTTGTACTACTTTCCATGACCTGCCTTCCAAGAATGAGCAAGATCTTACTTCCAACGGCTTATAGAGTGTCACACAATCAAGCGTCGACGCGGGTATCTAGAAAAAAGAAACGCGTCCTTCAAATTTCAATTCTACGTGGAAATGAGCGTGTTCAGGTATGCAAAAAGGCATCTTTAAATTTACGTAACATTACTCAGAAAAGAGTCTATCGAATATCAAAACTGTTTCATGAAGGAGAAGCTCCTAGAGATAAATGAAGGTGCAATGTAAAGTCCCATACAATTCCCGAAGAAGCATGTCAGAAAATTTACGCCCACATAAAGTCATTTGCTATAAAAACCACACTTTATGGCTCAAAAGAGGTTGAATATTTGGATGCCAGGCTTAACGTCAAACCCATTTACAAGTTGTTTATGAAAAAATATCCAACACTGAGGGTCAAATATAGTTTTATTTGTCTTATTTCAATGAAAATTTAAAACTTAGGTTTGGCAGACCGTGAATCGACGTATGCTCAAAATGTGAGGAACTTGAGACTAAATCAAAAAGCCCCCATTTAAGACAATCTGCCAAACTTGCTGTTGATGGTAAACTTCAAATTCACAAAAGAAAAAGTAAGGAGTTTTACGGAGAACTCAAGAAATCTAGGGAGCTTTGTCAGACTGACAACTCAGTGTGCAGTTTAGTCTTTGACTTCATGCAGAATTTGCCTCTGCCTCACATACCAGTACAAGAAATCTTTTATATGAGGCAGCTTAGAGTGTACGCATTTTGCATAACCAATCTTAAAGATAACTCGTCTAGAGTTTATCTGTATTCAGAGGGCATAGCATATAAGGAGGCCAACGAGGTGTACAGCTTTATTTACGATTATGTTAAGGATTGTATTCCAGATTCCGTAAGAACCCTTCATCTGTATTTGGGTGGCTGCCCAGGCCTAAACAAAAACCATACAATGTTTCGGTTATGTATGGGGTTAGTAGAAGGGAAGCATTTCGACAACATAATTCAACGTTTCCCAATACACGGATACTCTTTTTTGACTGTGATCGCACCTTTGGGGCATTTAAAAAAGATAAAAAAGTAGATCCTATTGACCATCCAATGAAATATGTGGAGTTGATTGCAAATGCAAAGTCTCGCATTGAAGTTAAGGTTTTTCAAGGTGGTGATATTTACCACTTTAATAGATGGTGTTTAAGAAGGCCTGTTTGTCATTGGAGTCCTATGGCAGACTAGTTGCCCGGGACCAAAAGCAATCATTTTCTCCAGCTTATTTTATGGAGCCTGAGTATTCTAACTCAGGAACTGTAACAGCCTTGCCTTATATACGTGGTCTTATGAAACATAAATTCAACTTGAGACAACCTGGGCGTAGACCTGATGACTTTATCCAGATGTTTGAGACCTTGATCTCTGCCAATGACATCGGGAAGGTTCCCATAAATCACCATAAAGTAGATGCAATCCGACAACTGCTGAAGTACGTCCCGAAAAAGAGGAAAAATTCCCTAAATTTCTACAAAGTTTACCTGTCATGGCCGACGGCTAATACTGCAGAACATGAATGAAATGTCCTGTAGAACTTTTATTGCTTATCAACAATAAACTATAAACTACAAATTACTCTGTAACTTTATAAATATAAATAAAATGACAGCATTAATAATGTTTCTCTTCATTATTTGCGAATTAGAATTGAAAAGAACTAACTTCACAAGAGTTTTTTCGAAAAATTTTGAAAAACTTATTTTCCGCACAGAATTTTGTATCTTAATGAGTAAGTATAATAAATTAGCTATCGCATCGCTGAATTTGGATACAATTTGACAGGATTTTAAGAAACAAAACGTTTTTTTCATTTCCTGAACAATTAACTTTTGTGAAGTTAGTGCCTTTTAATTATAACCGATTCAATTCAAAAGGGCCTCCTGCTCCACTTAGCATACGCGCTGGCTACGCCCTTAACCTACGGAAACGAAACCCAACAGTGAAGCCAGAGAAGTAATCTCCAAGTCTGTATGTAATACTATCTTGATTTCAATGTTTGCAATATTACTTTTGGTTGCATAATTTGCAGAAGAGCCTCGGTAGTTCAGTAGTAAGGACTTGTACCTCTGAACCGAGGGATACCGGGTTCTATTCCCAGGGTTCCCCTTTTACGTTTCAGTACATACTGTACAATTAACATCAAGCGGGGTTGTGGCATTGTATTTAAGTATGTTGACTCCCTGCATGTTCCACCCTTCGAAGGGGGCGTAAAGCGGTCGATTCCGTGTCGATGAGATGTTGGTTACGTTAAAGATCCCGACCCTCCTTACAGAAAGCCAGGGGTTCGGCAAAATTTTTGGGATAGTGAGGTGAAACTGCTCTCTGGCGTCAGTGATTGTCCATAGTCGCGTAAATAGACCAAAGTTAAAGCAAAAAATACTAATAATTTGTAGAGAAAAGTTACATAATATATTTTCTTGCCGAAATTATCTTCACTCTTGCTTTCATAACCGAGAAATCATTCCTTTTCGTGTAGGTTTTGTTAATGTTAGATCGTTGACCCATAATTTTGGTATCTTCAGTCAACATTTATCAGAGTACGCATACAATTCGTTTGGCATAAGCGAGATGTAGCTATATTCTGCAATTTCAGATATATTATCTTACAAAGTAGGATGGATCTTTTCAGATATGGGATTGTAGTGTCCGTTTCTATATATCTAACAAAATTAGTTATAAAGAAATAATAAGTCACTCTTTGCAGAGTTATTAACACATCGGAGTTAAAATTTGCCAAAGACGCATTAAATACGTAGTGGGGTTGATCCGTAGATCGCTAAATACTAATGACAACTTGATGGTTTTAAAGCTCCTAGTTTTTGGAAGGCGACAAATTGCAAATGTTTAACCATACTTTATTTTCTTGGCGGAACCACTTAGGTCCAACAACTATTTTTTGTGTTTTCTGAGCTTTATTCTTTAAATAAAAACGATTTGCATAAAAATTTGCTACAACGCAACACGTATGTTAATTTTTTCCTGGTCCATAAATAATTCAAAACCATTCCGTTAAAAAAACACAAGGCGGTTAGCTAGTTGAAGCCGTAAACTTGAGCGAGGGAAAGACAAAAGACACCACCCAAAACTCATCAGGAACCCGCTATTCCCTATTTCAGTGAAACAACCAACTATCTGAATACGGTACTCGAACGCGCGACATCATATTTAGAACATTACAGGTTACTCTCCCGGCCAAACTCGGCTACTCGGCCTGTTATTTAAAACTATTGTTTGCCTTGTATGGCTCCTTGGTAGTATTTTTGACTCTTAGGCAATATTATAAAATTATGACTTTCCTGCTTTGTTTCTGTTGTCACTATATATCTCTATAACCATGTCCAGGTTTAATTTTATGTTGGTAAAATATATAATATTTTGATAAGTCGCCGGGATAATTTATAATTAGTATGCGTTATTAGTGACTTTCAAATGGCCATATTTATATAGTTAAGCTGTGACTCACGTCATAAAAACGAACACGCGGAACATAATAAAGTTTGAGCAACATGACTACTTCCTAAATAATAAATTTATATGAGAGTTAACGTACATAAACTAAGTTTTTATGTGCCCATAATATTTATAAAAAAAAAGGTTTCGTCGACATATAATTGTGCTGTTAATATTTTCTGGATCTACATTATGGACAAATCTTGCACCTGGGCCTTATAAATTGTATAATGTATAATACTGATCTAGATAGACGGTCAAATTGGTTTTGACGCTTTAAAGTTTATGTGAATTTTCTAACAGGAAAATAAACTCATGTCGTGCTTCAAGCCATTATATAAATTACGCCCTTTTAAATGATAAAATCGAAGTAGAACATTTAAATGTCATAAGGGTTCTTACATTATGTTTGTAGAAAACATTTTTGAAACCATCAGCTTGATAGAATTTAAATGGGATATGGTACCTAATAGATACTATATTATTATGATATAGGCAATCATCATTGTGTTAGATATCATGGAAGATTTAGTTGGTATACATAAAAGAATACAAAAAGCTTTTATCTGGCTTAACACTTCCATTGACACTTCGTAGATCTAAAAATAAAATTATCAAATTTCGTTCTCCCAAAAGTGTTTTAGGGAATTTTTCTACAGGATTTCCTATTATAGAGATCACAACTATAAGCTTTTACAAAATTGTGTCAAATGAAGCACATTAAAAGCACAGAACGTATTTCCATATATATATATATATATATATATATATATATATATATATACTTAAAGTGGACTTGGAAAAACTTAAATAATAACAAACATCGAAATTTTGTAAACGTTTGTTATTATTTCAGTTTTTCCTAGTCCAGTTTTAAACCATGCTCTATATTCTTACTAGAGGAATAAATAATATACAAAGCTCGACAGTATCGCTATAATAAATATATTATTATTATTATACATATATACAAATGGTAATATTAGCAATATTATATATATATATATATATATATATATATATATATATATATATATATATATATATATATATATATATATATATATATATATATATATCGGAGCGACAACACGATGCGTAGACAGCTCTGATGAGTTCTTTAGCCAGTCCACATAAAACGATTTTGTTAATTTTCTAGGAAAAATTTTTACGTTTCTCTCACTTTTAGTATTTCCAAAAAGAATTAACTTTGCGACTCGGGTTGCCTATAAAGAAATTTTACCATCTATTTAAAGTGTAATTTCTATGTTACTGAAAAATAATTGAGTCCTTAGCATTTGACACTTTAAAAAGAGTTGAATATTGACCACAAATTTTCTGAATATTAACGTGGCACTAGATTTATTTAAAGTCGACGCAACTGATTACTAAAAATCTGGCTATTCAGGAAACCGACCCGGTGTTTTAAATGCAAAATGTAATCATTTCGCTGGCACTTCCAATTATGCAGTATTTTAAACAGAACATCTTATTCTTCTGCATTGTCAGATTTTACGCGTCATTTTATGAGGGACTATCATAGAACTTTTCCATGCCTAAGTTTAACCGTTTTTGAGATATTTAGATTTTTTGCATTGTCTCATACCAAATTTGTTATCTTCAATAATATTAAAGGTAAAGGAATGATTTCTACAGAGAAACTAACTCAAACCTTAACCTTGCTACAGATACTCACGATGAAATCTAACTTTACATAAGGGGCTAAAAATGTGATTCCTGCTTTCGACAGTTTTAACTCTTTATAAGTGTTGGTTTTCAAATTAAACACCTTGTAAATCTCATATTGGCCAATAGCAAATTCTAACTAAATTGATTTTTGTGGTGTTCACATTAGACTTAATATTAAAAGTTGTGAAATCTCAGTAGCATTTATAAGTTACTTTATTTTTTGTAAATAAACTAAGTCAGTCCAGGAAGCATATTGTCACCAGAGTTATGTAACTGAAGTAAACTTCAAGTCAATCGGTTAAGTAGAAAGGGTTTATAACTGACTTTCAGGATTCGACTCAATAAACATACTGAAATATTAGCTAACGAGCGAAATTAAATAAAAGCTTCTAATAACATGTTAGTATGGAAATGATTATTTAAGTAGAAGGAATGAGAGTAATAAAATTAATCGCCACATACCGATCTCTTATAATTACGCCAGGAAAGGCATTATTCTCTATTAAAATGAATTTCATTTTCCGCGAGCTTGGTCTAGGAGTTTGTGCGTGAGGAAAGTAATTTAAGTAAGTCAACAGGCAACAGAATTACAGAATTAGAACAGCTGGATTACTTATGAATAAAGCAAGGCGTTTTAATGAATGAAGTGAAGAATCTTACACTCCAACTGCTTCAGTGCTTCACTGCTTTACTGGAATTGACAGAAAGTCAGCTTGGTTTACCAAGCGTTTAAATAAAACTTTCGCAATTAGCATTAATATTTTATTTTGCCGATGCGTTTTATTATCTCATTTATAATTTCATAGCGGTCTCTCATTTTATTTTCAATTGCAGAAATAATCGCATGCAACCATTCGACTTTTATCCGTGAATAAACTCCTGGATTTGGCTTGGGAAAAGGCAAAACTTTTATGAATAGGTGAATAAGCGGTAATAAAAATGCACTCAGATTGCAAAAGATTCGCTTTCCTTTTAACCGCAGGCTTGCAGTTTGTTAGTCACATCTAGATAAACTAGCTTTTCACTGAATTGCAGAATTTCTTTTTATAATTATAATGCACCATTACCATTACATTAAAAAGTTGTATTAACTTTACAACGCCTTGAGTGTTGGAGCTAGTTATATGCAAATCTGAATACAGAGATGCTATATAAAATTCTCTGATTGGGTGTGAAAACAACATTTTAAAATTATAACTTCCGTGGTGATGACTAGTTTTACGTAATAAGTTGATTAGATTTGTTAAATTACGCCGTTTTAAAGTCTATGGCTGGTACAGATTCACTATGTTGCGGGTAGACTTATTAAAACTGATACCAAATACCTTACTTATCATCACCATATCCTAAACTCGTGTCGTCTTGTTACTGCACCAATAGTTATCTATTTCCCACCAATTATATTAATTTCCTTATAATTTCTGCACTTCATCAATGGAGCCACGGTTTCCAAAAGCTCTCTTCTGTGTCTGGTCTTTGTCTTTTTGGAGATATATCTGCTTCGAAAATTGTTGACAGAGTGAAATTTTCAGTAAATACCTTTCTTCTCTTACCTTTTCTAGCGCACTTTTTTTGCCTTTCTATCAGCGTACCTCGTCTTTGGCTTTTTTCTTTATGCGCTTTTTTAAATATTCATTTACTTAAATATTCTTCTCCGAAAGAAAACTTTTGCCCGACAAACATTTCAAAACTGCAAACACATGACTTGATGGACTTTTTCTCCAGATCAAAGTTAAAATGTTTATTAGTGAAAAAAACCATTTTGCTTGTCAAATGCTTGCTTTGCAAAAGTATTGATGGCCTCAAAATTACAACTATGAGGTGCCTGAGATACCTTGGGATACTACTGGGGCACAACATGAATATGAAAATTCACAGAAAGGAAGTAGCACAGAGAGCAGATAGGATAGCATCGACTTTGTTGAATAGACTGATGCCAAATGTAGGTGACCGAAAGCAGGGCGTAGAAGACTTTTGTGCAGCACAGTGAATTCCATTGTCTTCTACGGAGCGCCAATGTGGAAAAGCTGGATGGAAATGGACAAATACAGAACGATGAGAGAAAGCGTTCAAAGAAAGGTGACAATCTGTATATCAAGCTCATATTTGACAGTTTCAACCAAGGCGGTGCAAGTAGTGGCGACTACTACTGTGCCTATCCATGATCGCGGTGCGTACATGTGAAAAAGATCAAAACAGGACGGTGTAAAAAACGAGTAAACGCAAACAAACAATGATAAAATGGAAATCAGATCGGGACGAAGGAACAAAAACATCCCAGTGGACCAAGACATTGGTACCGAAGATCAGACCTTGGTTCACGCGACAGCATGGGGAGGTGGAATATTACCTAACCCAGTTCTTATCCGGACATGGGCTCCTCGGAGCTTATACTTGCGGCTTCAAGATTAAGGAAACAAACGAGTTCCAATATTGTGGAGAAAACCCCAGAACACACTGTCCTATACTGCTGCCGGTGGCAGGAGGTGAGACAGAATGCGTAGGTCAAGATTGGAGAGAGGGCTAACAGCGAATAACATTGTCAAAGAAATGCCGGAGTG
Organism: Tillus elongatus; assembly: GCA_964006375.1. NCBI lineage: Eukaryota > Metazoa > Arthropoda > Insecta > Coleoptera > Cleridae > Tillus > Tillus elongatus. Next base: position 43,027,685 of record OZ023269.1, read on the forward strand.
TGAGACAAACTGGAAGCTCATACAGGAAGTAATCAACAAGATCCTGAAAGCTAAAGAAAAATATGCTAAAGCAGGCTAAAAAAGCGATAAAGGAATAATAGAGTGTGGTAGTGTGTGGTGAAGTTATACTGACAGGTAGTTCCGCTGCACATCTATGGCTATGAGAGAAGGAGTTTTAGTCGGTAGGAGTCTGGCACACCCATAGCAATTTATCTCATATGTACCTAGGCGTACATGATGTATTTACCCTCTTAAGAAGAAAAAACCTAGCTCACTAAGCATCCATTATTTTTCTATTTTCCCAGCAGCGCTATATCATTATAGTAAATTATGCCAATAAACCGTTTTACGTCTATTTCTATTACTGTTTCTTCTAGTTTAGTTTGTATATTGGATTTTTTATAAATAAATTGAAAAAACATTTTGGTCGTAAACCTTTCCCTTTATATCTTCAGAAGTCCACGTTTTCAAAGGCTTTTTTCACGTCCATAACCAAAACAAAAGGACCTCCATCCCTTCAAGTGTCTTCCTTATCATATTATTATCAGTACCAAGACTGTCAAACTCATTGAGCCTTGACTTGGTGTAGATGTAAACTAAACTTCATCTAGATTATTCTCAATGTTACATTTAAATATATTTTACACTATTACTAGCAAAATTTTCGCTCTTTCATTATCTTTTAGATAGACATATCCTACTCTTCATAAACTCAGTGGCTTACTCTACCAATTTATAACAATTCGCGATCAGTTAAAAAATTCTTCAGTTTTCTCTGCATCATTTGTCAAAAGCTTTTCTATTTCTCGAGAGTGTGTTAAAATTAATGCAAAAAATGCAGAAGATGATAGCCGAGGTCATTTAAAAAAACTTCATATGAATGTATGTCGTCGACAGTTTAACTTTTGAGCCACAGGGTGTTAAAGTTTTAAAAAATAGTTTTTAAATGAGTTTCATAAAACTCCGGATATCTTTTAGCGATTTTTTCGTAGAACGAAAAATTCACTAATGAGAAAATCTGTGTTTATATATATCACACCGATAACTCAAAAATAATGGGCCGATTTTTATCAAATTTGGTGAGTACCTTCCTTTTGTAAGTGGCTTTCACAAGATCGTTAGCCGAGGAAAACGGCCCTGTTTTTCTGGAAAAATTTTGAGTTTTCTTTCGGGAAATTTTTATATCTCCGAAAATAAAAACGTTAGGGCAACCAAATTTTGTACGCTTCTGAACACCATATATAGTAAACTACGTGCCAAAATTTGGATCTATAAGTTAAAAGAAAAAAAATTTTAGACATTTAAAGAAAAAAAATTGTAGACATTTAAAGAAAAAAAAAATGGGTGACATTGGCACAAAAACCAAATATTTTGTGTGGACAACAAAATATATTGTATATCACAGACAAAGAGTATGTTTTCTTGACGCAAAAAGGTCAAGAAATTTCAATAAACTAAAAATAAAACATTTTTATAGTTCTTGATCTTAAAACGTCAAAGTCGCGATTTTAAACGTCAAAATTTTAAATTTTTTGACAAACAAATACGGCTTTTGTGCCTTAAGCTACAGCTTTAACCATCAGTGTCCTCCAGTTTACTAAAGTATTTGCAGAAAATTCATTTCAAATAGACCCTTTCTCTGATGCTTTGGCAATAGTTTCAGTTATAAAGTTTGCGGTTTGTCTATCATTTTTAGCAAATTTTCGTAGAAAAAAATGAGTATTGGGCAGACCTCAACTTTTGAATTTTGAAAATATTTCTCCAAATGGGCGTGAACTAGGCCCCTAGCAGAAATATCCGGGGTCAATTTCAGTTTTTACATGTTAATATATGTACAGGGTGGCGCATTTCTCCGGTAAAGCTCAGTCTATGTGTTATTAAGTTACAAGATACGGACAAATAATTATAGGGTGGTTTGAGCTGCATCTTATATATTTTTTTGAGAATCACAGGATGGCCTATAGGTCGTTGCTAATGCAAGTTTTCTTTTTTTAGTGGAACGTAACTTTTATTATTGCATTTTCCATCGACGTATATGCATGCCTGTAAAAAAATGATATCGTGCATCCCTTTCGAGTTATCTCAATTGTTTTGCAAATTTTCACATTTTTGACACATATCAGTAACTGTGATACGGCAGTTTTGACCAATAGAAATCGGAGGTTTTAGTTTATAATATTCGTTGAAAAAATCGAGATGCCATATACAGGGGCTCTTAAATAGTGGCTGAATTTGAAAAAAAAAAATTACCGTAACTCAATTTTTTCAAATGTTTAAGTTTTAGAAGTGAACGACATGCCCTCCTCTCCAACTCTTGCAATTGTATTATACGGTTTATGCCTAAAGACTATATTTTTGAAAATATATACATTTATAATCGCATACTATGATTTACGTAGCGATCAGTTTAATTCATTTTTTCAGTTTTTTATTTCATTATATTAACCGATCAGATTATGGGAATATTTAGCAAATTTTTAAGGAAAAACATTAAAATATTTAAATAAACTTTGGCACAAAAAAGGCAGGAAATAATAAATTTGATTACTTATACATATTTACATTTTCATAAATTGTTTTCATAAATGTCAAAGTAAACTTTAAAGTGGCAGACTTAAATACAGTGATTATTTCTGACAGCTTGTGACATGAAAATATAAGTATCTAATAATAATAATAATAATAATAATAATAATAATAATAATAATAATAATAATAATAATAATAATAATAATAATAATAATAATAATAATAATAATAATAATAATAATAATAATCGCCTTATAAAGTGAACTATCAATTAAACATTAAATTGAGATTTTTTCGCTTATATTTTTCTTTACTTACATTCGTTCAAATTCTCTTTTTTTTTTCAATTGTACTTATGCATTAGGTGCATAATATCAATTTTACGTATTTTTTCAGCAAATTCTCGTATGAACAGTTATTGTAAAAAAATCTATGCGAATTCACGTAAAAGAATGTTTCGAATTTTAGTGAAAAAAAGTGTGTATAGCAAATTTTCATGTAAATTTTTTTTAGGAATTTTCATAAAAGATTTTTATGTAATTTTTACTTGGCCAATTTTTGTAAAATGGCGTATTTTCGTGAAACACATTATTTGCAAATTTGTATGTAAACATTTGTTAATTTCTGTCAAAAAGCTTTCTGTGAATAATTATATATTGGCTGGTGTAGGTTTTGTGTAAATTGCTTGGATGGGTTCGTTGTCCAGGAAAGTCAGAACAGTTTTTTCAATAAAATTTTAAATATATGTTCAGCAAATATTATTTAGGTACTATTGCAAACAGAAAGTTAGGTTTCTGTAATACGGTGCATTGTCTCTATTATAACGGTTAAAATATCTACTAAATTTGATGTCTTTCTTAGAAAAAAACATATTTAACATTAAAAACAGTTCTACAAAAATTCGCTACCATAACGCACTTGCTGCGTCCAGGCTTTTTTGAATCTGGTATACACCTTATAGGCATTAAGAGGCATTTTGTGAGTTACAGAGATTTTTAAAATTACATGTGGGCTCTCTCCAGCCTATAAGTAATTGCTATAAAAGCTTACTAAAGCATCCTTTAAAAACTCGTTTTATCAGTAGATAATAGGTTAGCGACCAATCGGTGATTGTGTGCAAGCTTTCCAAAAAACCATAGACAAGAGAGCTGAAAAAGGCGAGAAACAAAATCGCGAGGCACAAGATATACTTACCCTTTTGTGATACATCCAAGTTAGTACTTTAATATTTATTTATTACCTTAAAATTATTTTATTGGAGTCACTCACCATAGCAAAAGATCAAACTCTAGGTAAACTTGACTTCATAGTTTCATTTGCCGTGGCCATAAGTGACCGCCAAGCATGTGACAGAGACAGCGAACGGCTGACAAGCAACTTATCTGTGTGGTATTCAGGCGGTACTAAACAAATGGAGAGAACATGACTGGGGATACGAGGACCTAGCTTTAGACTCCCTAAGTCCCCAGGCAAAACTTTCCTTATGTTCCAAGCAGAGATGCTTGCTATGAATCTGTGTGCATATGAGTCCATACAAAGAAGACTTAGAAATGGAGGGATCTACATCCTCTCAGGCAGTCAGGCAGTACTCTAAGATTTTTAAAATTGAGTCTTAACTGACCTGGGACTGCAAAAAATCCTTGAAGCAACTGGCTAAGGATAACAAAGTAACTTTGATGTGTGTACCAGCGCATCATGTGGTTGAAGAAAATGATAAAGCAGATCGCCTTGTAAAAATGGCAGCAATAACACCATTCTATAGCCCAAAGCCCCATTGTGGACTAACGAAAAGCCATGTAAGAACTGAGCCTTATATTTGGGAGAGGAACAGAATGCGTCCATACTGAAGGAAAACGCCAGGATTAAGGCAGACAAAGTAGTTCATCACCATATCAACAGAAAAGTCCGAAAAGTTTCTTGAATTGAACAGAAGCGATTTGAAATAATCACAGCTTTTTGATAGGACACTCCCCAGCAAGGTATTACCTTATGAAGATAGGTAAGGCAGACAGTGAAAACTGCAGATGCTGCACTTAAGCAGAAGAAACAACAGGGCACTTGCAATGCGACTGCATGGTTCAGGACTGCAAAAGGCCTAGATATCTTGGAGGGGTGACTTCAATACCGCAGGTGAAATGTAAAATAGCCCCCAAAACGATATTAGATTACATGAAAAGTCTGAACACTTTGGGAAACTATTAGAAAAAAATCATGCACAAAGGCCCATTGGGTTCGCAGCGCTAAGAGGCAAAAGTCCTATACTACTCAATAAAAAATCTACAAACAATCTAGTGCTTTATTAAACTTCGTGAAGCACAAGAACACAATCGGCCAATTGAGGGGTTTAGTGATATTACGGAGAAATATTCTAGTTCATTTTAATGAAATTATAGGCAAACATGCCAAAAAAAAAACACGTGAACAAATCAAATAATGTGTCCTCCAAACACGACAACGCACAGATGCATATAAGCCGTGTTGCTCGAGACAAACCGTTTGCCTTGAGGTTTGAACTTCTTCCACATTTCATTGACTTCATTTGGCTTCATAAGAATCTCATAAAAACAAAAAAGTTTGCTTGCTTAGCAAATAGGTGGGTATTATAAAGGTGTTATGGATAGCGAGAATGCCTATTTTAAAGGACTCAAAGAAACCCACTCAAGAGAAAAGATTTCAGAAACTTTAGAAAAACTGCGTTGAACTTTTGAAAAATTATATAGAAAGATGAAGTACGTTATTAAAAAACAAATAAATAATCAAACAATGTTACCAATTAAACCCCCCTAGCAAAATAATTCTTTAAAATTAGTTTCTAACACATCCTGAATATTAAAAACGTAGTTAGCAGAGAGAAAAATACGTCAAAAATGTACAAAAAAGTTCAAGCTTAGTTTAGCTTTCGTAGATCGCATAAAGCCGTCAATTTCTTATAAAATGTCATGCTGGTCATGCTAACGATTCTCACCTTCCTTACGGAATGGGAAAAGTTTAAAAATATTTGCGGGATAGTGCAACGAAACTGATCTTTAGCGTCGATGGTAATGCGCAGTCGCGAAAATTGATCAACTTTAAAGAAACAAAATAAAATACACACAACAACATAGATTTTTATGATGCTATAATCTATGCTACTTAAAGCATCCGGTATATAAAAAGTTGCGTATGATCCAGTCACATTCTAGTTTAAAATATTTCCATACAAAATGATTTACACAGTTCGGAGAATTAAAATGAAATTACTTCCGAATTGATAAGAAAAATTCTTAACGTTAATGACAGACTTGACTTTGCGAAAGAGGTAGAAATAAGATACGTCATTTTATTGTTTTGCAGTCTATATTCTTGAGCTTGAAAATGCTTTATACCAAGGCGATGAAGCCTAATTCTATGATGCTTTGTCATTTCATATCTCGTTGAAACCAAAACATTTTTTCCTCAGAATTGCTCTAATGAACACTTTTTCTGCGTGTGCTTTGAATCAGGCTAGTGGCTAGTGTATCATTAATTACGAGCAGTCTCGAGAGGGGCCTATTCACAATTAAAAATTTCAAGCTTAGAGCATACTGCAGAATATTACGGCGAGAAAAATCGTCGATGTATTTATTTACCAGGGAAATTGAAGCTGCCCCTTTTTGCTACTTAGGGAAAGGTGATTAAACAAATGTTGATTTAGGGAAAATACTGAACATGACTTATTACTTATTGTCAGCTTTTAAGTAAACTGCCTGCTGGAATGATAAAAAAACGGCTTGAATTTTCTGTTAAATAGTTACATTTCGGCGTTATAAAAAATTAAAAATTACCAAAAATAGTTAATTATTTGTAAAGAGAGTATTAAATATACGGGCGCTTAATACGACATTACCTAAACATTATGTTTCTTTATATTTATCAAGACCTTTCATTCGTTTACTAGAAGCATCAGGCGGTGAAACTGGTAATGTTTAAAATAAATTAAAAACCTGTTACGATTAGTAACATATAGCACAAACTTAGTACGCTGAACTCGCAAAGGTTTAGTGCTTCTATTGTTTAGTAAATCCAATTTATTTATAAAACAATTAAACCTTAAGGTGAGGTTTAATAATAAATTCGAGGTGTTAATTTACTTTAACTAATCCAAGTCTGTTTGTTTGAGGCCGGTCGAATATGACGTTTACAATTTCACACCTATAACACCAATACACGTCTAACTTGAGTACTATTTGAAGGACTGGGTTCTATTTAACAAAATATGTGTAGTTAAATATGAATTGATAAGAACGTGTGCATTTTCAACCGCCAATAGAGTTTTATATTATTTTTCCGTAAATACTGTAAAATTAACAGCTAAGGTTTTGGAACTGTGAGCAATTTAAATGTTTGTACTTTTTGTCCTTTGGAAGTAGCGGATAGCCATTAGTTCCTTGTATCAAGCGATTTTGGGCAGATTTCACCACCACCTTCGTCACAGAAAAGAAAGGGTTTCAGCAAAATTCCCCCAGGACCGTGAAGTGAAAATGCTCTCAGTGATTGGCCATAGTCGCAAAAGTAGACGGACGTTAAAGAAACAAACACAATGCCTAATAATAAACATAAAAAAATGTAACAAAAAGCATACAGAAAATTGGTCAGAGCGCAAAAGATGGAAGACAAAAGATTAGTAGCCATACAAAAATAAAGCTACTCCAAACAAATTTGGACCATATGGCAAAGCTAAGCAAAAAATAGATAACAGACAGAAGAAATGATGCAGCCATACGTGCCCGACAATAGAACAGAGATCCAAACAACCGGGGAAGCAGATGGCTATATATGGGTAGTATGTGATAGTGTGGTTATATACTTCTGCTACGTCTCCCCTACTGTAGAGGAGGGAGATTTAGTAAAATACTTGGCCCAACTAGGAGGCAATACTAAACAACTTAAAAACAATATCCTAACCAGAGGCGACTTCAATGCAAGAGCGCATAGCTAGCGCTCACCCACAGAGAATCTAAAGGGAAAAGCGCTTGCGGAGTGGATCAGCGAAGACGACTACGTCTTACTGAATGACAGCGCAAAACCAACGTTTGAAAGAAATAATGGATCGTCATATAACGATGTCACAATCTGCTCACCAAGTCTCGGGCCCTTGTGAGCAAGTGTTACGTGAGCGATAAGGAAAGCCAAAGCTATCACAAGAATATTCACCGTAAGATCCAGGATACTGCACAGAAGACGCAAAGAAGCGACCACAAAAAGGGGTGGATCTTCAGAAATGACAACCAGCAACTGTTCCTAGAAAAATTATAACAAGAAGCCAAGCGACTCAGCTACACACATAAAGTAGAGGAACTTGGTGGTAGCGTTCGAAACAGCATGCAACTCAACTCTAAAGAAGAATCATCGTTTCAGAAATAGAACAGTAACTTACTGGTGGAACCCAGAAATTGCTGAACTTAGAGACCAGTGCTGCAAGACAAGATCCAACAACAGAGCCCATATCAGCGGAGAAAATAGGGTGGAAACCTACCGAAATTAGAGATTATGCTGAAGCAAGCTAAAGAAAGCTATTAAAACGGCAAAATGACTCGCATGGAACTCTCTTTGCAAGGAGGTAGTTGTGGACCTGTGAGGCACAGGGCCCAAAATTGTAACTGGGAAGATAGGGCTGCGATCTCGTATAGAGGCAAGAGATGAGGAACAACTCCGAATAGCTAAGGCACTATTCCCAGAAAATGTAATGGGAAAAATTATATGTAAAAAATTGAGATATTTATGCATGTACTGCAAAAGAAATCAGGGCAGCAGGGCAAAAAGTAAACGGAAAGGAGGCAGCCGTACCAGACAAAATCCCGCATAAAGTTATTAAAATAATAGCAGAGGAAAAACCAGACATATTTCTCGAAACAACAAACTACCATATTAGCAGTGGTATCTTCTCAAAGGAATGGAATATAGGCAGACTGGTTCTTATAGAAAACCCTGGCAAAAAATCATATAGACTCTTGTGCAAACTAGACGCGCCAGCCAAGCTGCTCGAGCAAATAATAAACAACAGACTCACTAAAGAAATTGAACTGAAATATAAGTTACCAGGCAGGCAATATGGCTTTAGAAAAGAGCGCTGCACCATTGATGTGCAGCTATCTATAAGATCGGAGAGTTCTGATTGGGAGAAAAATTTGTTCTTGAAAATGACTTGTGGTGTACTATCGGGACTTGGCTCGATCTTGGGGAATATCTGTGACGACGATGTGCTTAGAATGAATATATGTGAGGAGACAACTATTGTCGGATACGCAGACGATCTGGAATTTGTGGTGTGCGGCGATAGCAGAGAAGAGATAGTGGAACGAGTATGGGCAATGGGAATAATTAACATCTGGCTGAAGAAGAGAAAACTACAGCTAGCTCGTGGTACTTCTAGGTAGAAGAACCATAAAGACTATTACAGCAAGTATTGATGGCCTCGAAATTACAGCTGTGAGCTGCCTGAAATACCTTGGAATACTACTAGGGCACAACATGAATATCGAAATACGCATCAAGAACGCAGCACAGAGAAAAGATAGAATAGCATAAGATTTGAACAGACTGATGCCAAACGTAGGTGGACCGAGAGCAGGACGTCGAAGACCTGTCCCGCGTAGTGAACTCCATTGTCTTCTATGGAGCGCCAGTGTAGAAAAGCTGGGTGGAAATGAACCAGCACAGAATGATGATAGAAATCCTTTAAAAAATGTGGCAATCCGTATATTTACCTCATACAGGACAGTGTCAACCGAAGCGGTACAAGTAATCGCGACTACTATACCTATCGATTTACTGATCGCGGAGCGTACATATGAAAAAGACCAAAACAGGACAGTGCAAAAAACGAGTAGACGTGAACAATGATAAAATGGCAAGTAGAATGGGATGAAGAAACAGAAACAGCCCAGTGGGCCAAGAAACTGATACTGAAGATCAGACCCTGGTTCACGCAACAGCATGTAGAGGCGGGATATTACCTAACCCAGTTCTTATCCGGACATGGACGCTTCAGAGCATATCTTTGACGCTTCGAGATTAAGGAAACAGACGAGTGCCAATACTGTGGGGAAAGCGATACCCCGAAACACACTGTCCTATGCTGTGGACGGTGGCAGGAAGTGAGACAGAAGACGAGGTCAAGACTGGAGAGAAGCTGACAGCGTACAATATTGTGAAACACATGCGTCAAACTGGAAACTCATAGAGAAAGTGATCAAGGCTAAACAAAGGGATGATAGGCTAAACAAAAAACGATAAAGGAGTAATAGACTGTGGTAGTGTATGGTGAAGTGATACTTAGTGGTAGTTCTGACACGCATGTATGGCTGTGAGAGGATGGGCTTTAGTCGCTAAGAGTCCAGCATACCCATGGCATTCGATCACGTATGTGCCTGGGCATACATGATGTATTTCCCCTCTGATGAAGAAAAAAACCTAGCAACACGACATTAGACCTAGCGTCATCATTGTTTACGTGTGCAGGGAGATAACTACCTGTTACACATAACTCATTCAGGGGTACGCATCAACTGAATATAATTGACAACATTTATTACTAGAACAGTGCCTGCTCAATTCTAGTTCAGCTACTGAAGAAGCCATCACTTATGGTTGGCAAAGCGCCTAGTAACGCACTAAGCGCGCTTGACCACGAAAGAACAGCCTGGAAGCCTTGTATTCATCCAATTTATACAAGATATGCGCTACAGAATTACTAAAAATTTTAAATTTAAATAGCGTAGAAGCCTTCCCCAGAATGCTGCAACAACTTTGCCAAAACTAATTTAAATAAATCTAAAATAAAATAGTTAAAAAAACAAGAAACTTTTGGGCAGAAATTGGGACAGTTAATTGCTTTCATTGAAATCTAGTGTTTCGCTAATAATGTGTCATGATTTGATATTCTAATTAAAAACTATTTTGCACTTCATTGACTTTACATGGTTAGCGATTTGACTGTCATTCTTTCGATAAAATAAACAGTCACTCTTTCAAGAACAAATAAGGCAGCATATAAGCCATATCTAACTGTACATCAGGACATCAGAATTGGATAGCTGCATGGAAAAATAAATAAATAACATATTAGGTTAGGTATGGTATAAAGGCGGCCCAGAAACCCGTCTTATAAGACCTCGTCACTTTGTCATATCTGCGGAAGCAATACAAAATCACATATAACCAGCAAGTTTTACATTGGCACAATGATACATATTCCAAAGCGTCATCTTGTAAGGGCACTAAGAAATATGTTTTTACACAAAACAGGAAGGAGGTCAACAATATTTTTAATACTTAAAAAGGTCTTATAAAACTAATTTAATATAATTGTTTTATGAGGGTGATTTAATGAGTAACTTTGATAATATAATACTTGTACTGAAATTTCTTCAAAAAATCATTAGTAAGGAGCTCAATATATCCATTATTATACAAGATACGAGAAAAAACTGTATATGTTAATTATAGGGTGTCTTGAGCTGCATTTAACAAAATTATTTTAATAATTACAGGATAATAAGCCGTTGGTGATACAATTTTTTTTTATCGAACATCCCTTATTTTATTTCATTTTTGCACTTGCCATCGAATTATAATGCACGTTTGTAAGAAACAAAAAATAGTTTTCATCTTTTTTGAGTTATCTCAATTGTTTTGTAACTTTTCGTATTTTTGACGCATATCAAAAAATTTGTTACTGCGTTTTTACCAATCGATAGCGGATCCCATGAAAATGACGCCTTTAGAAATGCTTTCATTTATGTTGTCTGTTAATTTTTGTACTTTTTCAAACAATACAGTTATTTTGATGAAATGTGGTACCTTGTTTCTACTATATAGGTCATACTGGTAAACAAATTTGATGCCTGCTTTCATTAAAAAAGACATATTATGTAGTTACTAAAATTATTATTCTGAAAATGCATTACCATAACGCACTTGCTGCGTCCATACTTTTTTAATAACATAATTCATCTTTAGACATAAATCATGAAAATTAAATCATTAATGTTTCTTGCTAAAAAACGAATTTTTCAGAACCGTCATTAAACCTACTTTGTAAGACTTGTTTCCCTTCAATTGTGTTAAAAATTCTTCATTGACACAGTGTTTGTCTAAAGTAGTTTTAATAAAGAAAATCTACGGATACTTTGATTATCGTGTGTGATTATTGGAAATTTATTTGTTAAGAAAAAATATAAAAGACAATATAAATGTGAATAAAGTGTACCTTTGGAAAAACATATTTAAATGCAAACGTTATTTTTTGTAATTCTTCTACCATGAATTTTATTGCTGGATCCGAAGTCTTATATTTCTTTTATACTTTTTATTTATCTAATATTTATTGATTAGAAGAAATAGATTTAAAAAATTGCTGCCGCTATGCACTTCCTGCTTCAAAAATATAATTAAAGTAAAAAAAAAAGATTATAAGGTGAACACTGTTATATATTTGATAATTGTAGTTTTGTAAATGCCAGCAACAAAAGTCCACAAAATGTACCAGCAAATATTTTAGCTTGAGATCCTGAACATCATATCACTTATGGAATCAATCACTAGAAAAAGTATTGGAAAGTAATATAAACTATATATGAGATTACTCTTTTTGCGGCTCAAGCCTCCGATATATCTTTTTCTTATTTTATGGGTATCAATTGCGTCTTCGCATATTGCTGCTACATAAGAGTAGTCATTTTTCGGACGGACGTGTCGATACAAAACAAATATGAAATACAATTTTGGTGCCTTTAAGCCACTTAATACTTTGCCTTGTACAAACCATTGTAATTGTAGGTATTAAGCGGCCAAATATAAATATTTTATAAATCATTCTTAACTGAATTTGAATCTTTGTCTTAATAAATGGAAATGAATGACATTAAAAAACCATAAGTTTTCTATAAATGTGATTACTACTACTGGTGCTGTGATGACATATAGTTTTCTATTATAATCTACTAATAAACATGATTTCTATTATTCAGTTATCCATATAAGCATTTTTATGTAAATTTTTGAACGGGACCATCAGTTGCTAATATTAAAAGCAAAGTTTATATTATAAACCAAATTTGTTACCTTATAACAGTTTTTTCTCTTACTTTTATAATTAAAACTATGCTTATACACGATAAAGAAAAAAACACATAAATCCAGGGATCTATGAAATGGGTTCTCAGGATTGTGAACAGCAATATGTTGGGCAAACTAAGAAATATATTCACACCCAATTAGTACGTCTAGTACAACTTATATATGTCACAATAAATTAATCATGTGCTACTCAACATATTTTGAATACTAATACCCTTTAGAGAGTGAAAACCTCAAATTAAACAAAAATATCAGGCAATCACGACAACTTGACGCATATTAAAGTAGATATATATATATATATATATATATATATATATATATATATATATATATATATATATATATATATATATATATATATATATATATATATATATATATATATATATGTAAATATATCGCTGTAAATAAGATCAAAAAATTCTCCAAGAATAGAACAGGCAACTTCGAAATGTTCGAATTATAATCGACGTAATCAATGTATATTTTTTACAAAGAATACCCAATAACCACACGCGACCTTTTCAATAGCTGGTAATGAAATATTAATTACAGAGACTTTCGACAAAACAGTACCCGTTTTATTCACACCCTCGTTGGCGCCACTGTTCGTGATAGCTTATCATTTAATATATAAATACTAATTCTTGTCCATATTCATTTAGACTATTCACCCCTCTGAGGAGGCCAATGTTGTTAACAAAAAGATTGTCAGGTTTTAAAAATGTGTTGAGATGAATTGCGTTCTCAAAGATATACTTATAATTGCTTTTGACTATGCTGCTTACTGTTAGCAAAATAAACTCGTACAGTGTGTGCTAAAAAGTATGGAACCACGGATCTACCGGGAAGGCAGTTCCGGGTATAATTTTGAAAATTTGGGATATCAAATAGGTCTTCTTTTTAATTTTTCTTTAAAACTTAAGAATAATTTGAGCTGTCGAACTTTTACGCAACACCGCCATCTTGATTCTGCTAATTAGAACGTAGGTCATATAATAAATCATTGGAAGACCTATTTTTTATCTTTACGATAATACCAAAGTTGAGTGGACTGCAAGCACAAGTAAATGAAGAAATCGGAGCAAGTTGTATCTAAAAAAAACAAGATCGCAGTGCTGGGTAAAGCCTGATTGGCAAAAAGATTCTTATGACCTCCAGAAAATTAAATGACAACCCATATAATATCCCAAATTTCCAAAATTGTATATCGAACTACTTAGACAGAACACGCGTGTTTTTTATACTTTTGTGACAGACTGTTTATAAGGCTCCAGCAGTATGGAAGTCGAAGACATCAGAAAATATCAGATTGTTAGCTGTTGTCTTGGATCAATTTTAATGGAAACTCATCACAGTCGTAGCGTAAAAGGATGTGCCTTGTCATTGTAACAGTTTATGTCTCCCACTTTTTAGCAGCACTTTTCAGTACAAGATAGATTCTGCACTTCAGCATTTGTGTTAGGTTCCCGAAATGTAACTCTTCTTGTAACTCTTCTCTCTGTTAAGTATGTGTCCTTCAAACAATGTTGTTAAAAAGTTATTAATGTTTAAGAATATCTCCAACACATCTTTACCCGCTCTCATTTTCTTTGGCCATTCTAACATAGATTAGATAATTGTTCGTCCTCTGATGACGCTATGTTAGTGAAACGATCGTCAAGTCTTTAAAAATATGTGCTGTGGTGATTTGGGTTCTTCAAGTGTACTTATCAGTGCTCATCACAGGTGCGTATCTTCACTTAGCACTTAGAACATTCTCGCACACTTTTACTCGTATGTTTCTCGATGTACCTTTTCTATTTAATTGTTGTAGGTTCACAGTTCAAAAGCCTATATTTTCTCTATGTCCTGCGTATTCAAGTTCCAGCTTTTTCCCCATTACATATATAACACTTTACACCGTGATGTACCGCTTCTTCCTAGTTAAAATTTAAATTAGTGAGGGGACTATTTTACTATTGACAGTTTCGTTTGCCATGGCGATCCTCCTTCTTAGTTGTTTGCTGCATTTGATCCATAATCATACTCCCAGAGCACGCAGATAGTTTAATCCTTTATCTGCCTATTTGTTGCACCTTATAAAATTAATTCAACAAATATAGCGGTAATGGGTATCGTTGCCATATGCTTTTCCTTATTTTAGCATTCATATCCGATAATACCAATTACGGTAATTTGATTTTTGAATATATTGAGAATAGTGCGCCTATTACTCCAAGCTAGTCTAGTACATGAAAGCTAGTTATAATAAATATATGGATTATCACTTAAAATGGCTACAGAACTTACAAACTACATTAAGATTACCCAATCTTCTCGGAAATGAACGAAAAATTTAACATATATATAGTATTGAATTATTGATACGTAAAACTATTTGGCTCCGAAATCAGCCTAAATAACCACAAACATCTATGCAACACTTCAAGGCGATCACATACTATTTAAAACTCCAATTATTATTCTTATATACTTATACTCTTCTTCAAGAAAAACTATTGGCTTGGGTTCTAATGACAAAACCTTTACTTTATCTAAAATCACAGAAAACGTTTTGTTATTTCTTTGCTTTTTACAAGTATACTTCCGGGGAAGCAGTGCTGAGAACACGCTTCCCTTATTAAATTTATATAGACTTGACTTTAAAGTCATTTATCATAACATAAGTATACAACCAATTCATGTTTAGCAAAACATTGGATTTATTATAAACAGTAACGCAACATGCTATCAGCTGTATCTAATCCACTATTAAATGGCTAAAGTTTTAAAGTCAGTTTGTAATAGGAAATGATGTGTCACTTTTCCAATAGGAATGCCCTGTACACTAAAGCGATAACAACATTTATTCCAGCACTAGGTAGACTGAGATTTATAACAACTCTCAGTGTTAATTCATCTCCCCTACAAAATGTAAATCAGTTAAAGAGAATGTTAAATATTCAATGGCGTAGTACACTAATCGACTTTTATGTCGGTGGGACTAAAAAACTTTTGTTTAAAACATATTGTATAAATTTTAAACGATTGTTATGATTACAAATTTAAGAATTATAGAAGGTAAGAGGCAGTCTAGGAAAAATAAGGTACTATACGCCTTAGGCAGAAGCAAAAATCAATATGCACCTTGTTTCTTGCTTGTTCGTTTTGTTAAACATGTCAATGTTATCGATAGTATTTATTTTGGACAGTTACCTATATAATAAAAAAATTGTCCCTTAGTTCTCACAATTCGAGAATTTTGGAACCTGTGGCGAGTACCAATAAGTACAATTTAGAGAACACAATTCATCACAGTGCGGTTTTTAGACCTGACAATCATTTCGCTAAAAATGTTGCGTCTTCGGAGGGAGAAATAAACTAAGCGAATAAAAACTAAAACTACTTTTTGTATGTTAGTTGCCAAGCAGTTGCGAAGAGCGTCCTCTAGGAAGGTATACAGAAAGAGTCCCACGGTTGAGTCTTAGATCCCTGTAATTAAGATTTGATTGAGACAATTTGGTGTAAGGGTTATTAGTTTTGTTCCCTTAATAATGTTGGTTTATCCTCTTCCTCGCAAATTACTTTGATTATTGCTTCTTCCGGTGCTAGTATGATATATTGACTCTTTCCATATTTTGAGATTGTTGTTTTGTTAATTTTGACTATTTCCTGTTACAATTATCTATAGGCTTCTGAAAGTTGATTAGTTTGATTTCGCATGGATTTTGGTCGCTGAGTGTAGTTGGATTATCATTTTCGCAAAAATACAGTTTGTTCTTTAAATTTTGAGACTCTTTGTTTCGGTAAGCATCTTGTGTGCTACTAAGGATAAGAGGTATATTGTTCTTGGAATTATCATTGTAAATGTGTAAGGATTTTTCTGTATTGGTAACATGCATAATCTGACTCATCTATTAATGGTATTTCTAATTGAAAATATTTTTAAAGTCAATTTGGACCGTTTTTATATAAAAAAAATGTATATAGGTTTTAATCGTTCGTTGACATGAGTCTAGAATTTGCTATATTAGTTTGTATTTTAGCAAGTTCTTTTATTATGAATTTGCGTTTTAATATAGATGTGTGAAATATTTCTAACTTTGAAAAAGTAATGGCATTTTCTGTTGTGAGAATTAGTTCTTGTACTTTATTTAGCAAGTACCCTAATTGTGTTAACAATTCCAAGTGTTTTGTTCTATGGAAGTGGATTAACAGTTCGCTTTCGAGATTATCAGTCGTCTATTCTAATTATTTTATTCTTGTCAATATTGTTTTTTGATTATGGTTTAAATTTTCTATGGTTTGATTAAATTCTGAAATTGCCATTTTCATAGAAATGATCTGGCACTACATTTTTTTTTTTGAAATTAAATGCTGACAATTGTTTTTTAAGTATAGCGACTCAGGTTTTATAGTACGTATATAGTTTACTTGTTATAACGTGAACCTACGTAAAAAAGTTGGTTGACATAGCTGTATTATTTTCGGAGAGACAAATTTCTTCAGAAGGTAAATCCACAACTTCTCCGAAAAACATGGTCTGATTTCTTTGGGTCACGAACCTATCAAGCCACGTACAAAAGGAAGGTACCTAGAAAATTTCATAAAGATTGGCCCATTATTTTTTGAGTTTTCTGTGTGACACACACACACATGCATACATACATACATATATATATATATATATATATATATATATATATATATATATATATATATATATATATATATATATATATATATATATATATATATATATATATTTGTGTGTGTGTGTGTGCGCGCAGATAAGGTCTTAGCAGGTTTATCTCTTCATTTTAGCGAATTTTCGTAGAAAAAATAATGAATAGATACAAAAAAATAAGTATCTTTCATCCAAAACGTCGAAAAGTACCAAAGAAAGTTTTTTAAAATTTTATAGTTGTTCTCCCAAAGACGCGAAACAAACGCTTTCAAACGGGAAAATTAATTATTTTAAACGAAGATCCTAAACCAAATGAGGGTTATAGAGAACAAATGTTGCAAGCGGTGTATTTTGCAAGATCTTAGACCTCGGTTTCAATGGCTACCGTTTTCCATTTAAATAAAAATGTCCAGAAAACTAATTTGAACTAGACCATTTCTGCGATATTTTGGCAGCAGCATAAATATATAGCTTTGGTGATTTAAAAGCTTGTATCTTTTTATTTGACAAAGCATATTTCAGAAAATGACTTGTTGCATGATAATAATAAAAATAGCAATAATAATAATCTTTATTAGCGCAAGAGGTGATACCCATTTACAGAACATTCTTAATAACTAGAAAGAAAACAGGTACTATAATAAACATATATGACAGTGCGAAAAGCTAAACCCTTAAATCAACAAACACTGATATGTGAAGTACACTTGAAGAATCCCAATCACCACAACACATCTTTTTGAAGACCTGACGATCGTTTCACTAACAAAGTTAGCGTCATCAGAGGATGAAAAATTCTAATTAATTTCTACTACAACACCATATATTTACTTCCTTCTTGGGTAAAGAACGAAACCGAGAGGGACAGATCTCCCTCTCGTCCTCCAAGTGTACTCATCAGGGCTCATCACAGGTTCAAATCTTCACTTAGTCACTGACATGTATTAAAAAGCAGCATAAAAAACTGGCATATCTTATAAAAAACAAAATAAACAAAATAAATATGCATACATGTAAATAAATAGACACTGATGTGCAATAAAAAGAAACATATCCTATCAAAAAGACAAAAATATACGCACATGCACATCAATGTTTAGATTAATAAACTTTTAATTATATCTGATACAAAAAGGTTACAGCCAATCTAAAGCGTCTTTCCGACAAACTTGAGACATGCCACCTTTTAAGTAAGAGCCTGATAATGAACCGATAAACGGACGAATCGCACATAACCTGTAGCAAAATTTTGGACGCATGATGTACGTCATGGTTATGCATTTTTATTAACAGTTTTCTTTCAGTTTCAATTAGCTAATCTTCTTTTAGCCTCAAAACCTCCCTTTTGGTATGTAACACAAAGTATTTATCAAGGAAACTTATGTAATGTGTACCAATAAGTTTTTTAAAAATAAAGCAAATTTTATATTTTCGGGTAAACAATATGTTTTTGAACAAAGTGAGTTAAAAAAATATGCATGTAGAAGATTTTTATAAATGTTCGTTGCCATTATGCTGCGTCCAGATTTTATTTAACTTCTATTAAATAGAAAGTTCAATTTTTTTAAGGAACACAACGAAAATTTGTTATTTTAACGCATTGCCTGCGTCGTGACATTTAAGTCTCACTAGTTTTGTCAATGGTTTTCTCTACAAACGATTTTTAAATGTTTATATACTTACACTTTGGTTTTTCCTTGGGTTTTTGAGTAGTATGCATTTTAAGAATATTTCAGTGGACTGGTAGATTCATGTGGGTGTCTAATTTTACATAATTGAAAGTAAAATATTTTTACACTGATAAGGCAAAGTTGTAAAAAATATTTAAACTGTGCCAGCCTGTGTTTGAGTAATTAAATTTTGAACCTGTAATGCGAGATTTGTTTTTCACAACAGCTCATTTTCTGATTAAATCAAGCTACTAATTAGATTTTCTGATTGGTTAGTTTTACTTACATCTGCTATTAGATTTCTAAATACGAGATTGAGGGAGAATGCACGTGGGCGTTTTCAACATTCAGCCAATGACTTCTAAGATTGTCCTATCTTTCAAAATAAACAAATCATTTTGTAAAAACTTCATTTACGCATTTCGTTAACCTAGTTGGCTGCTTTTACAAAAATAAACAAGTTAGCTGAGAATTTACGAAAATGCTTTTATTGAGCGATGCCGCCTTTTAATATAACTTTATATCAATCCGATTCTTTATTTTTTACAATTGAAAAATAATCGAACTAAAAATTAATTTGAGGAAATCCAAAGGTAATAAAGGTTAATCCGAGATCAGTTTCAATTTTTATATGTTTATATATATATATATATATATATATATATATATATATATATATATATATATATATATATATATATATATATATATATATATATATATATATATATATATATATGTATCCATCCGATAACTCAAAAAATAATTAACCGATTTCAATGAAACTCGGCAAGTGCCTTTCGTCTTTTATTAATAGCTTGGATGAATTCGTTAGCCACAAAAATTTAACTGGGTTTTCCGGGAAAATTTTGAGTTTTGTTTCTAAAAATTTTTTGTTCTCTGAAAATTACAAAGCTGTTTTAATGAAATTTACTAGATATATTGCCTTGGGAGAGACCTTACTAATAACCAAAATTTAACTTTCTAGGTTTATATAACATTGAGTTATTTAAATTTTGAATTTTCTTTCGAAAACAATTTTTTTCTCAGAATATTACAAAGCTATTTTAATAAAATTTGGTGAATGATTTTCCTTGGGAAAGGCCTTACTACTTACCAAAACTAAGCCTTCTAGATTAATAGAAAATTAAGTTTTTCAAGTTTGAAGCATTTAATAAAAAAATTTACTACCATAACGCACTTGCTGCGTCCCGAACTTTTTTAATATTTCCCGTGTTGGGCACGTTAAAGATCCCTACCTTCCTTACAGAAGGGCAGCGGTTCGGCAACATTTCCGGGATAGTAACGTCAAACTGCTTCCTAGCGTCGGTGATCAGCCATAGTCGCGAAAATAAACAGACGTTAAATAAAAATAAATAAAGAAAGAAACAATATTACACTGCATGTGTCATAATTACAGTAGCCCAGTGTTAAGGACGGGCGCTATATCACAATATAATATTCTAACATAATTATATAACTCTGATTAATTTTGTAGGGAATCTTTGTGGAAAAATTCACCAAAGAGGAAATAAGAACCTTCAAGACATTTAATTTAATTTTAATAGCAGCTCAGGATGTTTGTTGTACCCCTCATTTTATGAAACCGTTCCATACTTAATACAGCCGCAGTACTTTTTCTGTGGTTTCACAAGTGCTTGTTTTTACAAAATTTTCATACACAGAATATTCCGGGAAAAACGATTTTTCTTTAAAAAAGTGTTCTCGAAAGAAAAAATTGTTTCCAATTTTCCTGAAAGAAAAATATGTTTGGAATTTTTGTGTAAAACATCATTTAGTAGTGATTTGATGGAACACTTTTTTTTTAACGAAATTTGTTAAATGGATTTTCGTGCAAATTTGCGTTTGAGGGAATTTTCGCGAAAAACATTTATCACATTTTTACGTAACATTTTTTGAGACAATTTTTGTAAAAGTGATATCTTTTAGCAAATTTAGTCGCTCAATGTTGTAACCAACTTTTTGTTCCAGTTTGGGGATTTTTTTTTAAATTTTTATCCAAAACACTATTTTAGCGGATTTGCATAGAAAAAATGCGCTCATGATGAAATCTCGACGTGAAGACTTTTGACAAATTTCTTTCGAATAGCGTGTGCTAAGACCCCTCTCTAAAACTTATAAGCAAAGTCAGGAGAATCATACATTAGCTCTCCCTACCAGCCATATTCTCCTGCACGCGAATGTTTGTGTTCGGGTTTACTCGGTGTTACCCCTTCTCTGGACTTACCTGAGAAACTAAGTAAAAATACTGATGCAGCAAGTGCGCTATGGTAATAAGTAAGGTATCAATATATATTATGCAAAAAAAATATTGACGCAACCAATGTGTTATGGTACCGTATACTAGGAAAGCAATACTAATACGGAGCAAGTGCGTTATTGTAACGATTGTGGTTTCAGAATACACATACACACACACACACACACACACACACACACACACACACATATATATATATATATATATATATATATATATATATATATATATATATATATATATATATATATATATATATATATGGATATGTGTGTCTCTGTGTGTGTGTGGATATGTGTGTATTCTAAGACCATAATCGTTACAATAACGTACTTGCTGCCTTAATATTTCTTTCGTAGTACGTACTAATATCTTATATATATATATATATATATATATATATATATATATATATATATATATATATATATATATATATATATATATATATATATACTTTTATTCAGTCCCTGCCAATCGCAGATAAAGCTACATATTTTTAACATAATATTTACAAAAAGCTAAATTTACTCCAAGTGCTCCCTTATTTTTTATATAAAATATATAACTCTTTGCTAGAAAAAGATCAGCCTATAAGTGTATTTAAATAAATTAGAGTACGTACAGTGATTATTAAAAAAACTTAATCAAAGGGTACTGGGTTTGATTCCCAGGGTTCCCGTTCACTTTTTCTGTACATACTGTAAAATTAACATCAACAAAGTTTGTGGCATTGTATTGGGGCAGGTTGAATGTCTGCATGTTCCGCCCTTCGGACGGGTCGGCAAAAAATGTTGGGCTCGTTAAATATCCCGACCCTCCATACAAAAAGGCACGCGTTCGGCAAAATTTCCAGGATAGTGAGGTGAAACTGCTCCCTGGCTTCGGTGATTGGCCATAGTCGCGGAAATAAGTAAATAAAAAAAATGTAATTGGTCGTTTAGTTAAAGCCTATTAAGTGTAACTAGGTATATTTGTCTATAATAATCATAATCTGTGCCATACCAATAAGTTTAAACTTGTACGTGTACGTTGCACAATGCTAATAACAATTATAAACTTTAAAATAGAAAATAATACATTGTATGTAGGCTTGCTGCCAAAGTTTTCATGACAAAAAATTAAAGCAAAAGAGGAAGAGTATCCTCGTACGAAATATTTTTATTAACCATATGGAAGACCCCTAGAAATTTTTCGAAAATATTAAAATCATAAACCCCTTAAAAGCGAAGTTTTTCTACGAAAATTAGCTAAAACGTAATGCAATAATAAACTTTATAAAATGATTATATTAAAGCAAGTGTCGTTACGCTTTTAATTGGACCTAAAGTCAATTGTTGGGCTAATTACGAAGAAAGCAACAATTCATATCTACGGTGACAGAAGTGACTTTCGTATGACAACATAAAATGTTTCATTGTATAGTGGTTTCAGCGCTGGGTATACTTCTGTCCAGGGAAAGAGAACATCTGTTAATTACTTCTGCGAACTTGTGTACTGTAGAATCGTTTATTGTCGGGTATTTTTAGGAGTTATTTTAAGAAAAACTAAACTTTCTGAAAGCTTCTGGAAGTCTGAAAGGTGGACACTGGGTGCAATACCCTCTTTCACTAGAGTTCTACTACACAAATACGTGCGACTGAATGAGAAATGTTAATTTGTCTGAACGACTAGCATGAAAGCATTTGTAAAAGACATGGGTGAAAATGTCAAGTATTCTCATGAATAGAAGAGGAATAAAGAACTAGGGGAGCGACGCGGACGGTTGCAGAAGGAAAATAATTTCAATGCATTTTTGTTGCACGAGGCTTCAAGTCTTCAAATTTAGTAGACAATGCAAAATCCTGAAAAGCATAGTCTTAAGCACGAAGAGAAACTTCACAACTTTACCAAGCTTTTTCTAGCACTAGAATTATTATCTTTCAGTGGCAGCACTTTAATTGATTCCCCCATTAAAGTGGATATATTTCTTATGGTTGGTGTAAAATAATCTAATCAAAATGCTAAGTGTGTCTGATTTCGTTCTTCTAATCATAATTTGACCAAAAAATAGGGCTTATTTCATTTACTAATATTATAATATTTTAATTCAGATTACAAAAAATAATAAAACAATTTTAAGGAAATCTAGTACACATGTGGCCTTAATAAAAACTTATGTAGGTACCTACCAAGATTCGATAGGAATAATATTTACAAGGTCAAACCAGTTATTAATTTAACTCTTAAATGATTGATTGGTGAGTCAGTTGGTCTTCACCAATCAATCACTAGGCAAGTAGGAAATGTTTATTTTTTCACAATTAAATGTAAAAATTTACGATTAAAAAAATCTGAAGCAGATGCAGCTAGCGAATAACAAATGTTGCATTATATGTGTTACACGAGGTCTTAAATTTGAGTTTCAATAATTACATTTTCTTCATTTAACTGGATTACATTTTCTTTATTTAATATTTTGGCAGAAAATGTATGAGAAATTGACCATTTTGCAATTTTTCACATGTAACGACGATAGTTTACATTTGGCAAAGTCTCTCAGATAGATAACCGGTTGTAAAAAATAAATGTCACATTTAATGATTTCTAAAAAAGATACTGAAGCAAATACGGCTTCTAGAGAACAAAATGTTGCGTGACATGTTTGTAGTTAATATGTATATTTACGTTTAAATTGTTACGTCATTTCATTTCCCTGAAAGGTTTGCAAAAAATGAAATTTAGGTAGACCTTTTTATCACTCTAGCATAAGCCACATAATTTAATCAGTTTAAAAAAGATCTGGAAGCTGCAGGTGCTTTATGGTAGCGAATTTCCATAAAGATATTCTAATAACTTTATTTTCCATTAAGCTACAATCTACAGTTTTGAGAGCCTCTATAAAAGCAGCGTTGGTAAACAATTTTACGTTTAAAAAACAAGTCTGGACGCAGCAAGTGCGTTATGGTAGTGAATTTTCATAAAAATATTTTTAGGGGCAGATATGTCTTTTTTTAATGAAGGCAAGAATCAAATTTCGGTGAGTATTTTTTACACAAAATTCTGGTAAAAGAATACATACAATGTTTTTGTGTATGTGTGTTTTTGTTTCTTTAACGTCGGCCTATTTCCGCGACTATGTCCAATCACCGACGCCAGGGAGCAGCTTCACCTCACTATCCTGGAATTTTTGCCTGACCCCCCCCCCTCTTTCTGTTAGGAGGGTAGGAATCTTTAACGTGCCCAACATCGCATGAACTCGGTACCGACGGCTTTACGCCCCCTCCGAAGGGCGGAACGTGCAGACATTCAACTTGCTCAAATACACTGCCACAACCTTGGTTGATGTTAATGTTACAGTTTGTACTGAAAAAGTGAAAGTAGGATCCTGGTATTGAACCCAGTACCCTTCAGTTCAGAGTCACACGTTCTTACTACTGAACCAGCCTGTATTTAAAATAATGGTTTTAATGGCAAATAGGTCTTTTTGTAATGAAAGCAGGCATAACATTTGGTTAAATGTTTTTTACACAAAATTTTGCTAAGAGAATACATATAATTCAAATTATATACCGAATCTGTAATTAAAATGAAAAATAAAATAATTGTTTGCACGAAAATCCATTAAAAACTTATTTTCTACACATTTCGTTTTAAAAATGTTCCATGAATTCAATAATTTTTCACACAAAAATTCGCAACAAACGTTTCTTCAAAGAAAATTCATCAAATTGATTTATAAGAAATTTCGCTATCAAAAAAACATTTTGTACAAGAAAATTAACTAATATAAATAAAAATAAATAAAATAAATCTAAAAAAATATTTAAAATCTGATCTAAATACAGACCTAGATACTTTTTCTGTGGCTTCACAGAGAAAATTCTCTTGCCTGTGGATACAATAAAAATTGAATGCGGTTATAGAGAAGAAAATAACCTCTTCTCATGTCACATCTCTAAGTCTATGTTAACTGTGGCATGGTTTTACCAACTAAGGACAACAACAGCTACTATTAAACTTGAATTAAAAGTCTTAAAAGTGCTTTTCTTTCATTTTCAACAAAAAGTTACAAAAAAATATATTGGAATTACACAATTTGATCAGATAACCTTATAATGGAATCTAAGATGATAAAATGTCAAAAAAGTTAAAACAGAAATTCAGTCAACAGTGAGATTTAAATCCGTGTCTCTTTACTCATCAGACAGGATTCTAACCGTTACACCACGTAATGCTTCTGGAAAACTGCAACGAAGAAAGGTAGATAACCGATAATGGTCTTAAGTCATTTATTTGTAATATGTAAGGTCTTTAGAGGCAGATTTTGCAGTTGTTTAAATAAATGAGAAGAATAGCATAAATCTAGAACATTCTAATACAGATTTTGTGCAATATTCTCCATTCATAAACAGGAATAGTTATACTTATTTTGATGTTGCAAATCTGCAGTTTGATATTTACAGGAGAAAAATTTTAAAATTTTCAAAGTAATCTTTATGGTACTTTTTGAACTTTTTGCGCCATGAAAAGATAAACGTTGTCTGTAATATTTAGTAGATTTTGTTTAACACATACAATATTTTGGTATTGCGTCTTCTCTGACTTTTAGTGGCACTAAAATTTTGCTTCACTAAGTGACTAACTTTTTTTCTTCCTAAATTTTGGTACAGAGCTTGGTTTTTGCAACATAAACCATCTTGCCAAACGTGATTGCCATTGCTTTGTTATTTCCGGAGATATGAATTTTTGCCAGAAGAAAACCTAAAATTTTCCTGGAAAAACTGGTCTGATTTTCCTGGCTAACGAACCTATTAAAGCCACTTGCAAAAAGAATTTGCTCACCAGATTTTATAAAAATCTGCCTTTTATTTTTTGAGATATCGGTGTGATATATATATATATATATATATATATATATATATATATATATATATATATATATATATATATATATATATATATATATATATATATATATATATATGTCAATGCGCAATTTGCTGGACCAAATCATATGACTATGCGTAAGTTGCTGGACAAACCGCATCATAGCTGGACGTCCAGCTATGAACACTACTACTTTATAAGTACTAGCGTAAATGGCTGGACACAAGCAAAAACATGAGTTTTAGCTACGTTGCCAAATATGTTATGCTTTAGTATTCTTTGTTTCCTTCGCATTCCTACAGTTTTGTAATTATTGTAAATATAAAACAAATAGTTTTAAACTTTAAACATATGTATTGAATATTATAACTATTATAATACCTAATAAAATTATAATCAAACTGTATTTTCAGAATAAAATGAAAAAGAGCTTGTAATAAGTATTTTCTATGCACATAGTTTTTCAAGAACCTGCAGATTATGAATTAAAGTCTTGCGTTAAAAATATTTTTGTTCTTAACTTGAGAAACAGTCGAGAAGCAGAAATCAGCAAACTTCTTAAATATAATAGGAAAAAATTCAATTAGACATAAAAAAAAAGAAATGTCAAGATGGTTGGATACGACGAAGTTATAATTGTGACATAAAAAGTCAGAATTCTGTGATAGAAACTCAGAATTGTGACAAGTCAGAATTCTGAGATAAAAAAGTAAGAATTCTGAAGCAAAAAGTCAGAATTATTCGAGAGTTTTATACGACAGCGTCCAGGTGGTGCCACTTGCAAAACGTTTACCTATTGACTATTGATGTGTAATTAGGTAGGTAGCTCTACCTGTGCCGGTTTTAGAGTCAGTTGATGGTGTTTACAAACTCAAAGGTAAGAAAATTGGTTTATTGACTATTATTCTCCTGGTGTTAATAGAATAGAACCTCGGTTGATGTTAATGTTACAGTTTCTAATGAAAAGGTGAAAGGAGAACCCTGAGATCGAACCCAGTACCCTTCGGTACAGAGGCACACGTGCTTACCTCTGAAACACCGATGCTCTACCTAAGTAGGTGTGTAATAGCAAGTGGTCACGTCTACTATTTTATTGTAGTTAGGTTGCTTTAACTTCAATACCAAAGTTTAAATCCATTTCATTCAAGTTAAGCCGAATATGAAAATTTAAAATGTGCCTACTGTGCATTATTTTTATTCCTTGTCTATATATTAGTCAATAGTCAATCTGCCTTGTTGGAGAAGTTATTTATTTCACATTGTTCATTAATTCAATAAATTTTGTCCAGATCTGTTTTTAGTTGAATTATTCATTGAATAGGGTACGAAAACTATTAAAATATAGCTTGCAATGAAGATGCATGTTCAAATATGCATCTTTCACGAAAGTGAGTATCTACCTAATTTAGAAGAAATCAGCAATAATTTAATTTCTAATTTCTAGTAAAGTAGCATACAGATAACCCGTATGTATTAAATTTAAAGGAATCTACAAAGCTTTGCATTTATGTAAAAATCTACCGGTTTTGTGCGCCATCTACCGAAAAGTAGCTAATGTAAGATCTACCGATTTTATGCGCCATCTACGCAAAAAATTGGTATTTTCCCCCTAAAAAAGGACTGTCGGGTCTAATATCACTTGGAAGTCACATGTCGTGTATAGCATTCTTCAACCACGTCAAGTGTCCAAACTGTTCAATGAGACACGTAACGTTCAGTTGGGACACCCGTTACGTATTCGTTTTCCTGAAGTGTCAGCATACCATAATGAAAGTTGTTCAAACAAAAATTGATTAAATTGATCCTTATCTATTCAGAAAATCAATCACTTAAACAAAAATTTTAAATCTCCTAAATTATTATCTACACATGTTGATCAATTTTGATAATTAATAGTTTGTTTATTCAGTTAAAATACTTTCTACTTTTTTTATATCTTTACTTTCCCATCTTACAATACTAAAAACAATCGATGTCATTAACGCCCTTTGATTTATTGGGTAGAATGAGCCATACTATTGACTATCATTACAATGTTAATTTTAGTTGAAATTCAGAGCAAACAATCTTCTTTGTTTCTTTATTATGGCTTATGTATGTTAATACGCCAAACTGACAATAATTGGTTTATTTTTACAATCAGAAATTCATAAAGATTAAAAACATAAAAAAATTGACAGATCAAATTTGTTTAGAATTTAAGTAGTTTGTTATTTTGTTAGTTAAAAGTAAAAGTTCAGAATAATAATAATTGACATTTGATATAGGCATGATCTTCACACCATCTAACGATAAATAGTAGAACTTCAATCATTTAATTAAACTAGGATAACATTTTGTACGTCAGTTCATGATTCTGAGTACCCAGAGTGAGCAAAGTTTGGAAGGGGGGTTAGGGATTATGTATACTTTTTTTCGTTAACGTCGGCCTATTTCCGTGACTATGGCCATTCACCGACGCCACTACTCAACTATAATTATAGGTTGAGTTCACTGTGTACAAGTTCCCATTGCAACATAAGCTTTGTTAACATGGGCCGAGTTTACTATACGCCAGTAGCTGAGTTTAAGCGCTCATCTGCTGACTACCGATACGTTTCAGCGGTTGGAGACAGATAAACGCAATCTTGACTTCAAGCACTATTTTGTAAAGTTTGTCCTTCATTCCCCGCTTCATCAAATTGGCAACAGTTGAATTCCAGAAGAGACACAGCGGGATTGGTGAACGCATTTCGTTGACACAACTATTCAACTGTTGGCGCCTAGTGAACTCAGCCAATCTGCCGTTTATTGGTGTATAATAATATATATTTAAACAAAAACACATATCGACGCAGACGGTTGTACCCTAATCAAATATTATTAAAATTCGTTTACGTTAATACTCTCTGTTCTAATCGTAAGTCATTTCGTAATCGTACATCTTAACGGGCAACTAATAACTCACCAATCAAAGAACGTCAAAGAACTAACCAATCAAAGAGCGCCATCTGTCAATCGGATAGATGAAAACAAGAAAAACTGGAATTTATTACTATTTTCGGTAAATCTACAGCGAAGTTTTTTAGAAATCTGTTATAATGAATCATGTGTCCAGAATAACACAATAAAATGCTATAAAATGGAGTCAGAATATAGACTATAAAAATGCCCTGCCTGCTTTAACTCTCAGTTGGGCACATTTTTAACCGTACTTCCCACGCTTGCTTTGGAGTCTAGAAAACTGTTAATACAACCGTCTTTATATGATCACTGGTTTGGCGATTTTTCAGCTATTGAAAGCAAATTTCTAATGAAAATCCAGTTATTATTTAGTCTAATAACGTTGTCTTAGGGATATTTCTATAATGGTTGTTATGAATATGAAGAATAAAGCGTGAATGCTATTTCTCTATTGTATTGTAGCTCGCACTAATGCCAATGATACAATAAATTCTTGTGCTTCAAATCATTTTGGCCGATTGCTTACATACTACTGACATACAGTAACGATAAAGAAAGCGTGTACCTAATAGTTTTCATTTTTCCTCGTCATTCAAACAGGTACTTACACATGTTTTTTTTTTAAATTAGTAAGTCAATACATTAAGTTTTCACATTAATTGCTATTTGCTTTGGAATGAAAAGCATAAAATATTAATTCCCAATTTATACTTGTCTCCATAACCTCCATCTACGACGTAAAATTTTATCCAGTAAGTAAATGCAGAAGATTGTGATTTTTCATCTATACAATGATTTATAGGCACATTCTTAAACCTTATAGTAGGCTACTACGAGCTTTCACAGGGTTTCCACTAAAAACAGCACATCAATTTTCCTGACTTTTCCCTGATTTTCCTGACATGCCAAAATCTATTTCGTTGACTAATATTTTACAATCTACCCCCAACAAGTGCAATGCTGCACCACTACAAAATACAGTATGTCCTCGCGTCATGTCGGAAAACACACTTTCCCATTTCAAATACAAAGCCGGCATTGAACGCAAAACTAAAGAAAAACAATTATTGTGGTCTTGTAGAAAAATAAATCATTAAGTAAATGGTTCAGAATTTCACAAAAAGCAAACATATTGTTTCAATTGTTTATCATAAAAAGGCAACAAATAATTTTTCCCTAACAGGGACAAAAATTCCCCGACTCTTAATATTTTTACAATTTTTCCCTGATTTCCCTGAAAAGAATTTTTCTTCTACAAATTCTCTGACTTTTCCCGATTTCCCGGTTTTCCAGACGAGTGGGAACCCTGTTTCAATTACTACTGATTTTGCAAGTAATTTGTTTCACTAAGTAAATATTAGAACCTGTGATGAACACTGATAAGTACACTTGGAGAACCTAAATCACCACAACACGTCTTT
The DNA here is from genome assembly GCA_964006375.1 of Tillus elongatus. Classification (NCBI taxonomy): domain Eukaryota; kingdom Metazoa; phylum Arthropoda; class Insecta; order Coleoptera; family Cleridae; genus Tillus; species Tillus elongatus. The sequence goes on from OZ023269.1 coordinate 43,058,168, forward strand.
TTAAAAAAACTGACGCTCACTTCACTAACAAAGTTAGCGTCATCGGAGGATGAAAAATTCTCACTGCTAGAATTTTTCATCCTCTGATGACTCTAACTTTGTTAGTGAAAGGATCGTCAGGTCTTCAAATAGAGTGTTGTGGTGATCTGGGTTCTCAAAGTGTACTTAATTTGTTTCAAACATCTATTTTTATATTTAGTTATGGCAAGAAAATTATATTACGCAATGGCAAATACGAAATTATTTCTTTAAAAATTAAGCCGTAATGAAAAATAAATGAGTACAATTAAAATATAGCAACACTTCTTATGCCACACATCTTTCTGTTGGAAAATTGCCTAGACTGCAGTTCACCCGGGTTTCCTTCCACTTCAAAGTTATAATTCAATGTAGCCATAAACACAATAGGTTAGGTCAAGTTGGGTCATAGGCTCGTTAATTGCTATTCAAAAAAACCAAAGATGTACATTATTTGTAAAATCGTCAATCGAGCAAATACGATTCGCGTTTCTCGATTGTTATTTTATTTTGCGGTCCATAATAGTCTGTTTTATGACTCAAGGGAAAATTTTACGCCTCCTATTGTAGTTTCCAAGACACTGCCACTAGCCACCTTTGCATAAAAAGATTTTATAACATAGGTACCTATACTCAGTAAGTGGTGGACGTGCCGCCACCTAGTTGCGGAACCAAGTAGTATGCTGTCACGCCATCTCCAAATAACACAAAGTGTTAAAAAATAGAGACTGGATACAGCTAACTAACAATTTAGAAAATTGTCAGCCCTGGCCCATTTCTACCCCAATATAGGGACAAAGTATGTAAGACTCGATGCATATTCGCAACAATTAGAACCGGATAGGTACCTATGCCTACCCTAAATAAGTCCAGCAATTTCATCAATTCCTGATTCTATTAACAAAAATTCGCTAATAAAACCAGAAATAACTCCTAGTAAAAAATATACATTTTTGTGTGATGTGTCCAAAGTCACTTAAAAAGTGGTTGGTCATATACAGGCAGTGAACTCAACTATAATTATAGGTTGATTTCATTGTTTACTACAGGTTCCCATTACAGCATGTTTGTTAACAAGGGCCGAGTTCACTAGGCGCCCGCAGCTGAGTTTAAGCGCTTATCTGCTGACTACCGATACGTTTCAGCGGTTGAAGACAGATAAACGCAATCTTGACTTCATTCCCCGCTTCATCAAATTGGCAACAGTTGAGTTCCAGAAGAGACACAGCGGGATTGGTGAAAGCATTTTGTTGACAGCACTATTCAACTGTTGGCGCCTAGTGAACTCAGCCAATCTGCCGTTTATTGGTGTATAATAATATATATTTAAACAAAAACACATATCGCCGCAGACGGTTGTACCCTAATCAAATATTATTAAAATTCGTTTACGTTAATACTCTCTGTTCTAATCGTAAGTCATGTCGTAATCGGACATCCTAACGGGCAACTAATAACTAACCAATGAAAGACGTCTAACAGCGCCATCTGTCAATGGGATAGATGAAAACGAGAAAAACAGAAAATTTATTACTATTTTCGGTAAATTTATTACGAAGTTTTCTAGAACTCTGTTATAATGAATTAGGTGTCCAGAATAGCACACTAAAGTTTTATAAAATCGAGTGAGAAGATAGACTATAAACGTGGTCTGTTTTGCTTTAATTCTCAGTTGTGACACATTTTTAACCGTACTGCCCGCGCCTGCTTTAGAGGCTAGAAAATTATTAATACAACCATCTTTATATGATCACTCATTTGGCGATTTTTCTACTAATGGAAGCAAAATACTAATGAAAATCCAGTTATTATTTAGTCTAATAACGTTGTCTTAGGGATATTTTTATAAAGCTTGTGATGAATAAAGCGTGAATGTTATTTCTCTATTGTATTGTAACTCTCACTAATCCGAATGATACAATAAATTCTTGGGCTTGAAATCATTTTGACCGATTGCTTATATACAACTGACATACAGTAACGATAAAAAAAGCGTGTACCTAATAGTTTTCATTTTTTCTCGGCATTCAAACAGGTACTTACACATGTTTTTTTACTTAATTTCGCAAGTCAATACATTTTCTGATGTGTTTTCACATTAATTGCTATTTGATGTGGAATGAAAAGCATAAGATATTAATTCCCAATTATACTTGTCTCCATAACGTCCATCTTCGACGTAAAATTTTATCCAGTAAGTAAACTAAGGGACTATTAAACCATTTCAGCTTTACATATTTTTAAATTACACACACCATATTTCAATGTTTTTATACAAAACCTAATCACGCCATTTATTTATATTCAAACTGTAATAATAGAAATCATCGGTTTTATTTGTTTTATTTACACAATTCTTTTTACGGTACCTATCACGCTAGTTGACAGAAAATAAAATGTTGAAAGTTCGATTCTAGAGAAAAAAGAAACGAAAATTATTAATAGTAAGATAAAAAATTTTTTTAGGAGTGTAGTTTTAATTAGCGTAGGAAGTTATTACATAGAAAGTAAATTCTATCTAAGCAGGTAAAATTCGAAATACTGCATGAGGTTACATATTTCTCTCCCTTTGAAATGAAACATGTATTATTGGCAACGTTGAATCAACACTGTCCAGCAGTTTGCGCATAAATATATGGAGTTTGTGTCCAGCTAATGACGCATGGACATATAAAAACCGACGTCCAGCAATTAACGCTTTTACATATATATATATATATATATATATATATATATATATATATATATATATATATATATATATATAAATTGAAACTGACCCCGGATATGTGTTCTAGGGGGCCTAGTTCGCGCTCAAGAAGGTTTTTCAAAATTCAAAAGTCGAGATCTCCTCATTAGTTAATTTTTTAAAGAAAATTCACTAAAAAAAAACGATTTATTTTTATTGGTAAAGGATATACATATCTTCTTTTTAATTCTGAGTTAAAACACCAGAAGTTTTGTACGTAACATATTAGATAATACATACTTGTGTATTATTGTCGAATACCAGATGTAACTTTAAACTGAAATATCTAACAACCTAAGAATTTCTGAGATTTATTAATTGTTGTTGCCTTTACTTTGTGAAACTGTTCCTTAGGAAATACAGATTTAGAGATCTCGATACTTGTTTCATGGTGTTAGATTTGCATGTTCTTTTCTCTGCAAATGGTTTTGACTTTTATTTGACGATGCCGTAAAACCGAAAAAAGTTGCAAAGAAGAAAACAAGCACATTTCAATCCAGAGAAGATCTCTCAGTACGTCTGTATTTATTGTCTGACACATCGTAACATGCATGCTCTTCTTCCTACATATATTTTTATTTACTTTTTTCACACAAACTTTTATTTTTGCTCCAACTTGTATCAATTATTTAACAAAGAATATATATAATATATATATTATAAAACTTCGCTACCATTATGTATTTTAGGCGTCCGCCTTTTTATAATATGTACTGGAGCAAAAATGACGCTTCTGCTGGGAATCGAACACGGTACTTTTGCCTTTAGAGGCACATGTTCTTACCACTGGCTCACTCAAGCTGCGTATTTTTTTATCTGATTTTTAAGGTCAGAAGCATAGCGGTGCAGTGTTAGCGTTTCACCTTGGATGTAGGCTCAATTTGCACTATACTCAGTAAATTATTTGGCATCTGTAACGTCCAGAATAATTTTAACATGCGTTGATAAGGAAAGGTAGGAAGGCTTTTAAGCATGTATAAAACAAATTGCGGAAAATAGCGGAAAGGTTAAACTGAATGCGTTTAAGTGGCAGGCTTCTAATAAGCTGTTAGTATATCCTTTTATGAAATGGGTAAAAATGAAAAGTGCCTCTTCTCTTAAAGCTGCCACAGAAATTAAGTTCAAAGCTTAGATTTTACATCACAAATGTTTCAGTGTATATTACCAGATCAGAATAATGAAGTGAAATAAGGACAGCGTTCATGGCTAGTAGGGTATTCGGTAGAGATAATGAGTCACCTCCTGAATATAACTACGAAATTTCATTAATCTGGTCTACACATACTGACCTACATCAGACCCTTCTTAAACGAGTGAACAATGCCCAGTGTCGATATACGACTCAGATATTCTGCTCTACTCTCCCTCATAATCGTTTTCTGCTGCCCTACGAGAATCTCATCTGAAATTTACACTGCTGAATTCATTCATTAGGACCTTCTCCCCTTTCTATATATTTTTATCTTACCCATCCGGAATATTATTAATTTTGAAACAATATTTAGTTACTTTTGTGGCCAATACAAGTGAACACAATTTGTTCATAATTCAATTATATTCATTTGCACGTCGGTGCTTCAAGTCAATTAAATAAATATAAATTTAAAGTTTAAAGTTACAATTCGGTTTCAATAAATCTTTAGCAATGAATTTGGTTTTGAGAAATAATTATACAGTCATACTTTAATAATTGTTTTAAGGTTTATAATAAATTTTACGTGAAAAAAATCTACCTAATTAGAAGCTAAACGGAAGAAAACGAAGAAAATTGCTTGCTTTTAGGAAATCTGAGGAAAAAATATTACTTTTACTTCTAATGTACATATAGTTAAGGGTTCACTAAGTGAAAATTGGAACCTGTGAACCTGGAAGACCCAAATCACCACATGTTGTGGCAATTTGAATGTATTTCTTAGTTACGAGTTGTTAAAAATGGCTATATACATGTTATTTTAGCTGGTACTGGACTAATTCTAATTGGTGATTGGCGACATCGAGCTGAATCAATATACAGGGTGATTAATGGTTTTAGGAAATTTATGCAGGGTGATATCTGAGGCTTCATTTAACTTACTCGACTCAAGCTATACAAATGTGGTGACGTGATTGGACACAACATTTTCGAGTTTAAATAAAATCCCCTCACCAGGGCCGGACTGGCAATTTTATTTCATTCAATGCCAGAATAAAAGTTACATTCTGCATATGGACCTTGTAAAGTATGAATTAATAACTTAAAAATGCATAGACAATATCACGTACATTACCACAGTTCTTAAAAGTTCGCAATCCTGGGCCAAAATATTCGTTTATACTGAATTACGCAAATTAATAAGACGAGTATGACGAAATTTAGTCCGTATTGATTTTGCTACAAATTATTATTCAGATCACGTCTGTGATCCAGAATCCGTCTGTGATCCGGAATCCGTAATCAATGTCATATTGTGTCTTAGAATAATATACAAAGCTAAACACGGTTCTAAGATTCGTATAATTGCAAATATACAATAGAAGGGAAACTATATAAATAATAAGACATGAAGCACACTTGGAGAACCGAAATCACCACAACACATTTAAAAAAACCTGACGATCGTTTCACTATCCAAGTTAGCGTCATAAGAAGATGAATAATTCTAAATCTCTTATATTCGCAACTCTATTTATATTCTTCTGCAATTCTATCAAAACTGTTGATTTGGGGCGGTCTAAAGACACCTAAATTAGCATATTTCGGTTGGCGAAAATATCTGTCTTCTTTTCTTATCTCTCGGACGTGCTTCTGTCGGTATTTATTTTATAAAGTAATCTATCAGGTGACTGCTCATAGGAGGCGGAGAGAGGTTCATGCATTCTTTATTATTACTATATATATATATATATATATATATATATATATATATATATATATATATATATATATATATATATATATATATATATATATACTTTCGAAGGTGTTTAGCTGTCATGGATTTCTAACTTTTTTTTTAATCATTTTAGATCATACTCATTAACGTGGTGATTATTATCCGAAATATGTCGGGCGACGAAAGAGCTATCTTACCGTATCTTAATTGCGCTAAATGTTCTTTGAATCTGATACCAATAAAGCTTTTTGTTTGTCCGATGTATTTCATGTCACAATCTTTACAACACATTTTATAAAGTCCTGACATTTTGGCCGTACCATACTTGCCTTTTGGGTTACCTTGCGAGTTTTTTAAAGCACTTATTGTCGAAAATGTTAATTGCAAGATGGCTTTTAAAAAAATGGTATCTAGACCCCTTGTGATTCGAGGTTCAAATGGTAAGCAAACAAAGTTTTTTCGGTTTTCTCTAGAATAAACGTCGTTGATTCCGCCAACCTTTTCTATTTTTTTTTTCTGTTTGCTAATAAATTTTTCTACAAGGCAAACAGTGTATCCGTTATATTCGGCCACGCTCTTAATATGTTTTAATTCTTTCTACTTTTACCCAAAGGTAAATTAATTTACATGTTTACTAAAAAATGCAGATTAGCCATTTTTTGTGCATACGGATGTAGTGAGTCATTCAGAATGTAGCTTAGAGTAGTGGTTTTCTTTCTGTGGACATCGAATTCTAGAGTATTTTTATTCTTGATAACTAGTACATCTAGAAAGGGTAATTTATTTTTAGTTTCTAATTCGTGGGTACCCTTTATAGAATCAACGACGTGTAGATGAGAGAAAGCCATAAAAAATTTGTTTGCTTACCATTTGAATCTCGAATCACGAGGGATCTAGAGAGTATTTTTTTAAAGCCAACTTGCAACTAACATTTTCGACGAAAAATACCTTAAAAACTTGCTGGGTGAGCCAGAAGAAAAGGATATTACGGTCAAAATGCCGGGAATTTATGAAATGATTTGTAAAGATTTTGATCTTAACCTTCCGTCGCGCGCATCTGATTTGTCAGGCACAGCGCGGCCAGTTAGTCTCCTCTCCCCGCATCAGGCGCAGTTTCTAACTAAGACTTCTAGTAGCTGTATGTTTTTACGTGCTGTATGCAACCTTCCTACGCAGTTTACTCTTGGCCTTCACCACGAAGAGTTGTGCAAGTTTTGTTCAGATAAGCTCATTGCGCCTGAACTCGTCACATTCATGAAGGTACGTATTTTCGAAATATTTGCATAAAAATATATAGTTTCACTTATCTCAACACTAAATAATCTAAAAGTTACCAAAAATTTTGTGAAAATACTTTGATTTATGAGTCCGGCTTATACAGCACATTGCGCCCTAAAATGGAATTATATAAACGTATTGTGGCAATATTGATGTCAGATACTGAATTTAGTCATTTATAACTCATATAACTTGTTTATAAGACATTGGGCAACAATTGTGACAACATCTACTATTTATTTTCGAAATAATCATTACACATTTCCTTATATTTGTTTCAGACTTTTCGCAAATATGCTGTCACGCAAAACGTACGATTTGAACAACCCTAAGCATTTAAAAGAAATAACGAACTGGCTAGAAGAGGATGATGGTGGCGACCCGACTTTGAATGCAGATTTATGAGAGGAAAGTGACGTCGCTTCAGAAGATGAGGTAGCAGAACGTGATGATGATTCCGAAACAGAGCAGGAACGTGACACAGATGATGATATAGGCAGCGATTTATTCTTTTTGGGAAAATATAAGATTACCAAGTGGAATCAAAATCCTCCACAAAAAAATGTACATAGGGCATCTCACAACGTAACTACTCATTTAGCTGGAGTCAAAGGGAACATAGAAAAATGAAACTGACCCGAATATGGGTTCTAGGGGTCCTAGTTCGCGCTCATTTGTAAAAATCTTATCTAAAATCAAAAGTCGGGATCTCCCCATTAGTGAATTTTCTCTACGAAAATTCACTAAAAATAGACCACAAAGTTAGGCTAAGCAAGGTATAGAGAATCTATGGTATGGGAATTACAGTAGCGATAAGAACAACCACTGCAGAAACGATGGAGTGTATTCTGAATCTTCCACTCCCTGACATCGTAACTCAGTGAAAGGCACGAGAGAAACTCCATAGTATGAAACGGATCGACCAAGATCACAAGTTAGAGCTGAGCAACAAATTTAGTGCGTGTGACAGGAGAGTTAGCGTGTGACGTACTTACAAGCTAGGTCACCAGGCGGCTGTTTCTAATTTTGTCTTTTGAGGTTGAAATAAGGAATGTAAAGGGGACGACAGATAACCAACTACAGATTTATCCTGAAAGCCTCGTTGGGTACCGAGACTGGTTCTAGGAAGGGCATTCATAGCGTGAGGACAAAGTTAAACCAGTTCTATCATCTAGGTGTACACTGCATCATAGGCAAAATTCTATGCACTCTTAGAGTTCATAACAAAAAAACGAAAAAAGAGCTAACTCAAACAAGCAAATCTATATTACGCCACACACTTATACGACACACAAAGTAATGGACTATTATGTTATGAGGTGTCGTTGGCAGTGGTTTGGAAATGCCGCGAAAACTTCTAGCACTGGTCAAATAGAACATTGTGAGGTTAATCTGGATGGCGGGAATTGATAAAAGAGGTGATCAGTTAGCGACGCACAGTGCGCCTGCAGAATATGAGTTCCGGAGCCAGTTTTGCCTGTACCAGATGCGAAATCCGTAAGCTAACCAACTAGTGGATTCGCAGCCAACATATTTTTATTGGAAAACTACAATAGGTTTAAACCATAGCAAGAAGTCAATTAAAAGTCCCTGCAGGAAAACGGGCGCATGACTGCTATACTTTAATGGAGCGCCTCTGAGAATTATTGTTGTATACCTGACAGGAAGCACTTTTGTTAGGACACACCTTAACAAAATCACGAAATACAACGGAGACCTGACTTGCAGGATGTGCCAAAAAGGGCCTCAAAGAGCTATACATTTTATGTACAAATGACAAGCACTGGACAGAGGAAGACAGGCTTACTTGAGAAACCAGTAATGGTACACGATGATTCTCTTTCACATTCTTGGACCGACTTATAAAACTTGTAATGGGATACTCTAAAAAGTATATTACAGCAGGGTAAGTGTAATAAGCTGTTAAATGTGCAGTGGATTTGGAATCAATTTATAGACAGGTATGGGGGGAAAATATGGAATTTTTGTTGCTATTTGAAACGCCATTACTGATAGAAGACGCAATTAATATTTACGATATTTTTCACCAGATTCGCAAAAATTCAGGTATAGCTAACATTGCATACAATAAATCTGATTAGATTTAAACATATACCAGTGACCAGCCTAATTAAGCAAATGATGCACCAAATATATCTCTTTATGTTTGGTATTGGTTCATCAAACCTAAACATTTTTTTACAAAATATTCATAGACAATATTTTGCCAATAGTGACAAATTTCAAACCCTTAAAACATTTTTCAAATTAGCGCGAATTAGAGTCTCTTTATTCCACATTTCAATTTGATCCCAATAACTTAAAAAGAATCGGCCAATCGTAACGAACCTTTGAGGGTACCTTTGCTTTTTTGATAGCTTAAATAATGTCCTTAGCCAGCCTACAAAATAAAGTCACAAAACGTATCTCTAAAAATAGCTGATTTGTTTTGTTAAAATCTGGTACTGTTGCTGTCCTTACAGATGCTTTACTGTGCACTGAAACTGAAAAATCTTGTTTAATGAAAGATGAAGATTAAAGGATTCAGATCTTTTTAAGAAAATTCGTTACCATAAAAAGCTTTACTGCGGACCAAACTTTTTAAAATTTTACTGTTAAATTTTGTATGTAAATAGAACCCTAAATTTTTCTTATAGAAACTCATTACATAAATTTTTACTATAATATACCTATCGAATTCCACGCCCTCCTTAACTGATTTTTACTTTGTTTTTAGTTAGGAATATAATACAAGCTTTAAAACTATTTGCTTTAAAGGTTTCACCAAGATATATAAATTTTCATCTTAATAAGCAACTAACTAGTTTAATTAATTTATTCCTGGAGTTCATCAAGTCAAACTGTCATTTACTTGTCGCAAGAAGAGTAACTGCAAAGTCTCCACCCCTAAAATAATAATCTAATGAGTTGAGGAAACAATGAATAATTTTGAAACAAACTTGAGAATTCTGGATTCAATTAGGGCGTCATCTTTACAGAACCATAAATGGGATGCAAGGCCAACTTGATTGAAATTGTTACTATGGTATGCTAGAATAATTCGTCTCCGCTGTCATGGTCTTACAAAGGTACATGAACTTCCATTTGAAATTGCAGTAATTACATAAACTCCCTGTACTATCTGTTGTATGTCCTAAGATGCGTTCGGAACTCAGAGTAACTTTGATATTATGTCTTGTAGTATTAAAACTAGTTTGTATGCAACGAATTGTTGTTCCGGAAACTATTGCAATATTCCCATATTATTCAATTCAAGTCTAACAGCTGTATGATTTTAAAACTTTGTTCTACAAGATTATCATTGCTGACTAAAATATGCACCATTTTGTAATCTGTTTACACTTTCCGTATAATCAAGCAGACGTAAAACTGTGTCAGCAAATGTTCATTCAATCTGATCTCTCTTAGGTTTAATACACTGAGGCCTTAAAGAAGATCTCCGGTGAGATTTGGGAATTAGGCGGATTGAGGCCCCATTATCAAAATATAACAACCTAACCGACGCGTATCCACCGCTGTAAACAGTAGGCAGATTAAGACCTTAGAGTTAATTCCCTTTCATGTTTTCTTAAATCCTTGAAGATGGATTTAACATAGGAGCCGAAACGTCAAGTTTTAATTAATTCTGGGCGTGGTTAAACCAGAGAAGTATTTCTTATACTAATCTCCCTGGAAACCTTTGCAAGCATATATATATATATATATATATATATATATATATATATATATATATATATATATATATATATATATATTTATATAGATATATGTTTACAAATAGAGTACGTGTTACAAGTAAAAATTAAATTAGTTTTCTCTGATATTTGTATATTTTTAAGAGATAGATGCTAAAAGGGGTAAGCATATATTTCTTAAATGTCACTTTTCTTACGTATTTTTTTTTGCCACAGATTTTTAAATGGAAAGTGGGATTATATCTCCTTTTAAAAAAAATTAGTTATTTATTCTGCACTATAAAACATTTTCAATTTTAATCAATGTTGTTTGAAAAAATTAGTTATTTAAAAAAAAGCTGAAAACAAAATCAAGGACAATTTTTTTTTTGCTAAGTATGTTTTATGAAATATTAAATCAATTATTTCTCTTTTTGCTTTAGATGGTTTAAATTGTTTGAAATGTCTTGTATACTTTAAATTTATTTAAATTACGAGTAAATAAAAATATAATCTTTAGTTGTCTTTTGAGCGAAGTTTGGTGGAAGAATGGACTAGGTCCGACCATGCCATTTGGCTTTCAGTTTGTGTATGTCTGGTTATTTACTAAGTTATAATTATTATGCCAATAAAATCATTTATTATTATTATTATTATTTTAGATATTCTCCTGATGAGAAAAAAGAATCATAGGGACGACCCTGGTGTCCACCATAAAGCTCAGTTAATCTGTTTGGAAACACCTAATCAAAGGAAGCCTGGATAGGAGCTTCATAGTGAGAGTTGTTGCCTCCTGGTGTAGAAAAATGAGTATCCTGCAGATTAGGTTGATCCTGGTCTGCGTGTATGACTGCCAGGTGGAAAATAAAGCATACCTGAAGAAAATTTAAATATCTCGCGCCTGTATAAAAAATAAGGACCTACGATTCGATCAATAATTATCTGATACCAGACATTTTTTAGAGTATGCTGAGTGTACCTCGACGACGATCCACCTGGAATTTTTGTAGCCCGGTATTATTTTTTGTTGTCTAATGGCTGTACTACTGAGGTAGAAAGTTTCTTCATACAAGAAAGTGGTATGTAATATTGAACCCAATCTTTCATTTAGAAAATTTCAATTTGTTATCAGTTTTGATGGAAACTAACACTGTTCGGAATTTTGGTTGGTTACCGATAAGTGATATTAGCAAGGAATTATTTTAAGCGAACAAGGACCGTGTATGCTTATCTTTTTATTGCTTCTCATTGTTACCATTTGGATGTCTCACATTTGCCACGTTTCACACGAAAGTACGCATTAGTGAATCATTCACTTTCGGTGAAAGTAAACTTAAGGTTACTTGTGTCGTTGTTGAAACAATTATAAAAAGTGCTTAAGAAAAAGATGAAATTAACTATAAAAGTACGAAACAAAATATTTTTTGTGGTCGAACTTGCTAAGTACACTGATACTTAGCAAAAACTAGTGCAGTTATTTAATTATATTCACCTCGTCTATTAATCCATTAAAACATGTTGAACAAAATTGAAAAAAAAAACGAGGAATTCAGACATGTCCGGGCTTTACCTAAATTTAAGAGGCCTTCACAAGCTGAAGACCTGGAATTAAATGTTTTATTCTCATTGCAAGATCATCGGCGTTCTTTGCTGACATAGCACAGTAGACTGTCTATTATATGGTGCTTAGCAAAGGTATATAGAGCCTTTGCTAAGCCGATTTTATGTTGATGGTTACAGTCTATAAACAATACTGCCTATACTGGGCGAAACATAATCCCAAGTAGATGATAGCGGTTCACCGTCGCTATCCTTTAAAAACGAATTTCTGGTATGGGATAGTGAATAATAGAGTGCTTAATATTTTGACCATAGGCTAACAGGCGAAGGAACTTTCTTCAGGTAGACCATCAGCGCCCCAAAGCGTCCTAATCGTACCTCTATAGACTTTTTGTTATGTGGATATCTAAAATCCAAAGCATACAACAAGTTAAACAATGTAGATCATAGAAAAAATTGCCAAGAAACAGCTGTTATACCGCCAGAAGTCATCAATAGTATACTACGAAAATTTGTGGATAGACTTAGATATCGTCAGGAGTAAAATGGAGTTCATTACGAGCATATAATTCAGTATGATTTAAATCTGCTTTACAATTACAAACTTAATTGTTGTTGAATTTGTTCCTTGCTTTTTGGGAGTCATTCTCTTTTTCTAGTATTTCATTAACCAAAGTTGAAATTTTTTATAGCGTTGACAGAATTTTTCTCTGATTGTGAATTTTGAGAGGATTGTTATCACTCAGAGGGAATTGGGGTGGATAGAAAAATTGTGACAGAAAAAGTGGTATTTAAAAAGTTTACGTGTTACAGATTACTAACAAAGAAAAGGACTTAATTTTTTACTTTAAACCGCACTGAATGTGTATGTATGCGTGTCAGATACGCAGTGTTGAACAAAAATAAAAAAAAATCGAATTTGCTTATTAGCATTAAATAATGCGTGTTTTTTATCAAATGGTATATTTCTTTTAAATTTATTTATCATACTCGCATGCCAAACACTGGTTATTACTAATAGTTCAACTTTGTCTGAGGCAGCGGTTTACATTAAACTTGCCCCAAATGGAGAAAAGGAACATGAATTCTATATTTGACAAACAAGCTTATATTCACGCCTTGGTGATAGTGTAGAAGAAAGAAGAATGTACTAGAAAATGTTTCCTAATTGGCGTTCGTTTAAGACTCTTCTGTTTTCTCACGCGTTTGTCAGTTGTTTACAAAAGGAGGAGGCAAACACCCAATATATTGTAGAAAATTTGTTGTTGCGGACGTCCGAGAGCAGCGAGAACCAAATAATTTAAAGAGCATAAAATATGACAATTTATTGGAAAGATCCGTCTTTAAGCCTAGAGCTATGGCTACTGAAGAAGGTTCGTCGAAGACTGCGGTTCACATAATTATTTACGAACTATTATTACAACCTTACCGCATGAAAATGTGCAGGCACTAGCTGGAAGAGCAATATTTTTCAGCTACCGAACATCTGAGCACTCGGATTCTGAGAAGGTAAAACCGATAGTAATAAGTTTGTATACAAAAAACCAAATGTTACGATATAACAAAGACACCAGCTCCAGTTTAGCGTAGACTGGTGTTGTGATAATGTATCCACACATTTGTGATGTCAAGTATTTTGTTTATTATACCAATTTTTGAGAACATGTTAACCCTTTCGTATACATATACATATATATATATATATATATATATATATATATATATATATATATATATATATATACATATATGGATATATAAAATTTTAAATGACCCCAGATATATGTTCTAGGGGGCGTAGTTCGCGTTCATTTGAGGAATTGTTTTCAAAATTCAAAAGTTGAAATCTTATTACAGAATTTTTTTCAAGAAAATTCATTTAAACAGATTGTGACGGTTACAAAAATTATTTCTGCACGTGTCAGTAAGTCTACTAATTTGTACTTACTATACACGCGCTCACTTCTCAGTAGATTTATTCTCTATTGGACTGTGTGTTACTCTGGATTTTTTGTTATAATGAAAATCAAGCAATTTACACCCATCAAGAGTTTGCGGATATACATCTCATTAATGGAGAGACTCGATACGTACCGTTTTTTATTGGGGATGCTAAAAAGAGTAAAAGGTATATGCAAAACCATTTCCTAATTTACTTTCAATGGTCAACAGTGAATTATTGCAGATATTGATAATGCTTCATACCATTTTCGGATTTCCATAAAACAGGTTTTTAAATCATCAGTCAGTAAATGTAATTAAAATTTTTTTCTGGTACGGAGGTTTGTTCGAAATCTAAAAAAAATTGGGGGAAGAAAAAGTCAGTCTTCTATGATTTTTTTTTTATAATTTCTGAATAATAGCAAAAAATATTGAAGATTGATTCGATAACGCCATTTTTGAAGATTAACATGCAACACCTTAAAATTGACAATTTTCATTTTTTCATATAATTGTGAATATTGAAAACCGTAAATTTTTTAATAAGATCATATAGCGTTTTTCTGAAAGGGCTTGAGCTAGTCTATCTTCGTGTGGCGTTTAATTCGCGACTTTTGGGACAGCTGTGTTGATATATATATATATATATATATATATATATATATATATATATATATATATATATATATATATATATATATATATATATACATAGATATGTTTTTGCGCTCATTTGAAAATATTCGAAAGTCGCGATTTCCTCATTCGTGAATTTTTTAAAGAAACGCCCCTAAAATGTTGCCAGCTTAGATAAGAAATCACAATTGAATGTGATAAAGCGTACATAATTTAAAATTAAGCATAAACTCTCTCGCTAATCAGAGACGTTAATTTTCCGAAATGCCTGATGTTTTTTCACAGATCGCGTAGATGTAAATCACATCAAAGTGTCGGTTTGTATCGACTTTTAGCATATTATCGGTATAAAAGTCTTATTGTGTCTTAAGTATTATGGCACACGTAACTGTTACACAAAGGAATTTTAATTATCATCAGATACAGGAATGAGACTAGAATTCAGCTAAAGGTATGCGATTTGTTAATTGCAAAATGGTGGTGTTAAAGATATTCCAAAACTAAGTTGGTAATGATCATAAGCTGGACTTTTGTTATATATGAAGATAACTATTATAATACGTCTCGATTGGCTGCATTAGAAAATGAAGCTAGTCAGAAAACAGTGCCGTAAAAAACGAAATATATAATCCCTGCAAAATTCAACTTGTACAGTTTTGTGCAACTATGGTGGATTTTTTCCAAGCAAATCGACATTTAATTTTCAGATGAGGCGTTAGATGAGGTTTTGTATCCTATCCACAGTAAACAATGAAAATTAATTTTATTTTTTATTGGCTTCAAGCTTTTTTCACAATTCCATTGCAGGATAAGACACACTGTCACATTAATGAAAAATGATGGTTACAAATCAATATTCAAGAAAAATGATGTGTTTTTACTAGTATTTATGGGTTTTACTAGTTGGTTTCGCTTTGTGATTTCTGATAAGTACGTGAAGTTTGTTTTGTCAGCAAAGTCGGCTCCATCAGAGAATGGAGAAATCAAAAATATTAAAATGAATTATTGTATTGTTCGCGATCTATATGTGAATAAAATGAGGAAAATGACGGTTATTAAATATTAAATAAAAAGCAAAATTAGAAAATCACATGAAACACTAATGTAAAAAGAGACCTCACAATTTTTTTAATTTTATTAAAATGACTTTATATTGGCTTGTACGTGTTGCGTTTAAATGCTGTAGTCTCTATTTTAAATATAATAATGTAAATCAAGACGGCTGTTAGTAAAACAAACAGAAAACAAATTACTTCATCAGAGAATACTCACGATGAAGAATCTAATTTTATTACATTGCTTGAATATATTAAGCAGATGAAATTTTATAGCCGATGACCGTTTAAAGATCTCGGATAGGAGAATCTTACTTTGTAGGTGCCCTGGATCGATGCCGGGAGTAAATGACAACTTGCTACATATCTTTCTGCTCTGTTCTATACCCTTTAATCCTAAATTCAACAAAAAGTCAAGTAGGCAGGATGCCTCAAAGTCCATCTGGAATCAAACCCAAGGACATAATGTATATAAACAAATAGTAAATTGATTTTGGAATCTTATTGAATAATTTATAAAACAATTCTCTGGTACCGTAACAGAAACAACAGGTGTAACTTATCAATTTTCCCATTAGAAGCCATATTTAACTAAATCTTGTTAAACAAAAAAGTTTGTGTTTACCTGTTAACAAACATTTCTATTCAAATGGATAATAAGCAGGTAGATTAAGCTAACTTTTTATAAGTTTTTATCGGCTACTGTTTGGAAATAAAAGTTATGGAAACAAAAAATAGTTTTCCAAACAAGTTTTTATGTTCTAATTTAAAATTAACGACTTCCTTCAGTGGATTCAATCGCATGGACACCAAATACATAATATATTATTTGAATAACTGAAAGGACTTCTACAAAATAGGGCTTCTATAATAAACTTTCTAATGAGACGATATAACACAGTAATACTTTTTTAGTTTAATATGATATGGTAGCCACAACCACAGGTTTTTAGCCCCATTGTATTTTATGTATCCATGTAACAACAGGAAGTGAAAATTCAAAAAAGTCTGGACGCAGCAAGTGCGTTATTGTAGTGAATTTTCATAGAAATGTTTTTAATAGCAAATATGTCTTTTTTTTAATGAAAGCAAGCGTCAAATTTGGTTACCAGTATAACCTAGTAGAAACGATGTACCATATTTTATTAAAACTACTTTATTGTTTGAAAAAGTACAAAAATTGTCTGAAAATAAACTTAAAATGTTCCCGAAAAAATTGGTCCTATTTTCCTGGACAACAGACCTCTTCAAGCTATTTACCCATTGACCCACCTAGCAAGATATGATTATTCACAAAAAGCTTTCCGACGAAACACCCAAAAAAATTTGCATGAAAATTTGCAAACCATTTTTTCACGAAAATCCGAAAACATTTTTTTACAATAACTTATTGAACATTTATTACCAAAATGTCACAAAAATCTTACAAACAATGATTTCTTCGGAAACAAAAAAAAATTCTTCGAAAATTTGATATTTGCCTAAAGAATGCGTAAAATTCAAATTATAAACCTAGTCTGGGATTTAGATTGAAAGAGAGAAAATGCGAAATAGAAAAGTCTGGACACAGCGAGTGCATTATGGTAGTGAATTTCCACAGAAATGACCTGGCACCAAACATTTTTTTATTAAATGCTTATAACGTTTTGTTCTTGTAACATAGAGATCTAAATTTTAGCATGTGATTAAATTTTTATAACGTTAATCTACGTGCCAAATTTAATTATTAAAGCTTTGTTATTTTCAGAGAAATTTTTTTTTAAAGAAAACTCAAAATTTTCCTGGAAAGCGTGGTCCAATTTTCCTGGACAACAAAATTATCCAAATAAAGGTACCTGTCAAGTGTATACAAGTAGGTATAGATGGGGGGGTTCTGGGACCACCACACACCACACACCACCGGTGGTGGAGGTGGAGGTGGTGGAACTGACCAGACCCGACGGCCCCCGACCTAACCCGAGCATAAGGTGGTGGAGCTACTGACCAGACCCGAGCACCTCCACCACCTGACTTCGTATTTAACCCGAACAAGTAGCGAACTAACCTGAGATGACGTAATCAAAAGCCAACTAACCTGTATTACGCCAGTTAAAATAACATGCGTAATAAGAAGGTAATTATTAGTAATAAACCACATGCCAAAGACTAACCTGGTTATTAAAATCAAATCAATTTAAAATTATCTCATTAGAATTAATATAAATAACGTCGTATGTAGGATGAAAATTAAGTCGATCGAATTAAATAAAGCGAAATAAAACGTTATGATTTTAGTGTAAACGCTTAAATGTTACACCAGCTACCAGCTGATTAACCGTTATCAAGAGTGTTTCCGCTTTAGGTGAATAACCCGCTAATAACAGTTTAAATCATCAGTCGGGCGCGGTCATGACAATTATGTGTGTAATAAGTTTTGAATCTTACCTAAAATGCATCAGATGTTTAAGTGTATTACTGTTTGATTACATTTAAATAAAACAGGGTTATTTTTTAATAGCTGGAGAGGCTATATGTCTTAGATAACGCATTGCTCTTTTGTAAATCTGTTTACAGGTGTTATCAATATGGAACTAGTTTTTTTGTAAAGTGTGAAAATTGGTGTTTTAAAAATTAAGTGCAAGTGTGATCCTATGTCTGAAGGCGATGATTATTTGGTGAGTTACTGATCAATTTTTACATAAGCTAAACGCAGCAAGTGTGTTATGATAGCGAATTTTCAGATAAATTTAAATAGAAGTAAAAACCTTTTTATACTTTATCCAATACTGATAGCTTTAATATTATGGGACGATTGTTTCACAGTTTTTGATATAGAAATAACCTAAACGCAGCAAGTGTGTTATGGTAGTGAATTTTCATATACTTTATCCATTACTGCCAGCTTTAATATTATGGGACGATTGTTTCACAATATTTGATATATAAATGAGGTTAAAACCTGGGTACAGCAAGTGCGTTATGGTAGCGAATTTTCAGATAAATTTTCTGACGCTAAATAATCTGATACAAAATATTTTAGCATTGTTTTTATATCGCAAACTTACGAGTGTTATACAAATGAGCTTAAAACTTGAAGGCAGCAAGTGCTTTATGGTAGTGAATTTTCATATAAAGCTTCTGGCACTAAATATTTGTAAATTTCCATAGAAAGCAGTTAATACAAAAATATTTTATTATAACGGAAACCCACCAAATTTGTTTATCATAACTTTTCTTGATATGATGCATGTATAGAAAAATAACCTCGGTTCTAGGAACATCTGAAGAAATTTTTCAAAGGCTTGTTGAATTTAAAAATTTAGTTTTTTTACGATTTGAAGCGAAATATTGATTATAGAAAAAAACTGTGTTTCCTAAAAATGTTTTAAGGTTAGTGTATGCATCCAAGAAATTTTTATTAGTTGGTTGAAACACTAGATGCAAATTCAAAAGCCAACTAACCTGTATTATGCAAACGAGGAATCACCAGTTAAATGACGTGTGTAAATATGGTGGCTAGCGCATGCGTACAAGTAATTTGTTATTTGTGCAGTAAAGTCCTACGTGTTTGGTATTAAATGAATCGTCTTGATTCACATATTAAGTTAAAAGCAATAAAACTCAACACGGCAACAAAGCTCAGCTGTAAGAGTAATAATAATAATTAGATAAGTATAAAAGTTGAGAATTTCAAACGGAGCATTTAGTTGAAAACTGAAGCAGAACGAGTATAATATGGTGAACAACGGTAGAAAACGAAAATCTGCTAAAGCAGAAAATAGTGGTGGTAAAAAACTTAAAGTGCTACAAGACGTCTTACTGGGTAATGCAATAGAAAGTATTATTCCAAAAGAAGAACCAAAAACGTTGGAAAACATGATAAGTGAACTATGTACATTATATCCAACAGCAGAGGTTGATGAACAGCAGAATCAAGCTATAGAAAATATAATTAATGCAGCATATCCAACAAACCTACAAACACCATATCAGCCTACGCAAGAAGATATTTTCAATCAGAAGCTGGTAGAAATCACTAATAAAAGCATCGAGAAAAAATTGAAAACAGAAGACTGTGAACTGATGTGTCAAACAACTTTTTCTCTTACGTCGAACGGCTAGAAGCTGCTTATCATTGGCGTTAATCCAGTTTTAAATTTTTTGCCGTTAATTAAATTATCTCAGAAAAACTCTAATATACCTGTGTTTTTTGATGTGTGGACATTTGAAGAATTTTTAAACGTATTACCTACGATAATTTACAATTTGGAAAACAAATCTATAGAAACTAGTGAAACATATACTTTAACCAAATATCTTGTTAAATCACAAAGAAAAACTGTAAGTTTTAAGCTGAAACTATGTGGTAAGGAATATGTAATTAATTTTAACTTGTCAATTCAATCACTTAAAATACTAGAAGATATCGGTTGTGTAGCTAAAGATTTATTGTTAGAACTAAGCTGTAAAAGTTTCTTTAATTTGGAGATGTTTGCTGATGATTTAAGGACCGAATTAGCTAAATTTAGAGACATTTCCCTAATTAGATGTGCCTTTTTCGTAGCTAGAGAAAGATATAGTGATACTTTAAGCATGGTATGTGAATTTGTTACAAAATACCAACACGTACTTAATGATATTGTAAACCATCGCAAATTTTAAATGTATAAATTGTAATAAAGAAATTATGAAAAATATTAGTTTTTATTGAATAAGTTTTACAAGGATATGTGTCAACACTGTTTAAAAATAAAAAATCTGAGAACACTATCTACATCCTCCGGAAAAACACATTAGGACCAGATGTTTCCAACGACTAATTAACCGCTATCTACATCCTCCAGAAACTCCGTAGGATGTTTCCAACGACTAAGTAACCACTATCTACATCCTTCAGAAACTCTGTAGGATGTAGATAGTGGTTAACAGTTAATTTCGCAAAAACTTACGTCAGCTACGAGGTTTCATACACGTGTGGGGGGTTTGAGTAATCATATAAAAGCTGAAGTCGCAGACAGGCAACAACAGTCACAGTTAGTTCGTGAAAACTTCCTCATTTGTGTTAGTAGCAATAATGGGTGTATTCAAGTGTGAACACTGTAGTAGACAATACACACGCAGAGACGCCAGAAAACGGCATATGCTAAACTGTGGTGGAAACTCCAATTTGTTTTTCTGTCCTTTCTGCCTGTGTGTATTCTCCAGAAAGGACAGACTTGGAGCTCACATCAAGAGGGTTCATAGAGCAGGTAAATGCACTGTTTAATTAATTTTTGTATAATATTTTTCAAACTTTTTTCTCATACAATCAGAAAATCTAAAACGCAGCTGATTTTTCTAAATATTAAATGTATTGTGTTAAATAGATTAGAAACAAGATACAAGTTTCTAACTGTATAGACTATGAATATTTTCTCATACAAGCACAAAGTCTTCCACAATAAAACAAAAATTTTTTATGAAAGTTATACATGTTTGCAGACAATTTAGTTTTCAATTTCAGAAATCACAGCAGAGCCGCAGCCATCAACATCAACAGAGCCACAACCAGTAGCATCTACTAGTAACCCTCAGCCATCAACTAGCGGGGTGAAGCGGCAGTCCACCACTACCGAACAAGAGCCGCCTAACAAGGTAGCAAGGACCACCAGATGTTTCATCTGCATGATAGATATTCCAAAAGTAAGTTTCTTCATTTATCGAGTGTTGCAGCTATCTGTCTTATATGTGTTTCAACATAGTATATATCTGAGATTTACTGTCTTGTTTATTACAGGCAGCATTCCCAGGCCATCTTCGAAGTCTCCAACACAAGAACCAAGCTTGTATCGACGGAGAAGATGGTGTTCAGCTGATTAAACATGCATTTAATACAAAGCTGACGACATTCAGGATTCCTGCAGAGGGTGTAGCGATTGACATCGATGAATTCCTACAGTACACCCGACCAAAAGTTCTGCAGACTGTAGGAAAGAAGATGGAGCAGCTCGGGTGTGTGAAAATCAATCTAGAGCTCTTTGGTTTATACCGGCTGCCGTTGAAAGAGCTCGAAGACATAAAAAGTTTCAACACCCAAACAACACCAATCGTTACACTGGGGGAAGCCGTTGGAGTAGTGGAGAGTTTGGAGGACATCGTGAAGACCAAAGCTATAGAGTTCCAGCACCATGAAAGTGGTAAGTTAAATATTTTAACAATAATATATTTAAAAGCGTTTGACTCTACCGGAATGTATACATATAAATTGAAACATTTGTACACAGGTGTCCCATTACAAAATGTCGTACGCATATGCTTATACTATCCTTCGATTTTCAGGTTGGGTGCTCCAAAAATGGCTTTGGTTGGAAGTTAGTGTTGCCAAATTTTCTCCACTAGCAGGCAATTCATACATGGGCCTGCCAAAGTGCATTATGGATAAAAAGGCTTGTGTAAATATCCAAAATGAAGACAATCAGTGCTTTAAGTGGTCCATCCTTGCTGAGCTACACCCAGCGGAATATCACCCAGAACGCTTATCTCATTATTTACCATATGAGAACGAATTGGATTTTACAGGTATTGAATTTCCCGTTTCTTTAAATCAAATTAGTCAGTTTGAACAGCAAAACAATATTTCTATCAATGTTTACGGGTTGGATAAAGATTTTAACAACGGTAAATTTAATTACGAAATTTGTGGACCTTTATATTTTACTACTTCTCGCAAGACCAGACATATTAACTTATTATTGTTAACAGATGAAATTGAAAGCAACACTCATTATTGTTTAATTAAAGATATGTCTCGTCTTGTGAGAAGTCAAATATCGAAACATGCATGTAGAAAATTCCTTTGTGATGGTTGTTTAGTCTTTTTTGGAACAGAAGCAAAATTAGTTGAGCATCAGAAATTCGATTGTAATCATGTTAGAGTAAATTTACCAACAACTGAGATGCGGAAGGATAAATATGGTAAATACACACCCGAGAATTTACTTAGATTTGTCGATTTTGAAAAGAAAATGCGTTCCTTTCGTTGTGTATGCTGATTTTGAGAGTCTTTTGTCCCCTTTAGAAACTGAACATCCTCAAAATTGTTGCGAGTCATTCACACAAAAGACTCACAAACACATACCGTATTCGTTCGCGTACTACATTAAATGTTCTTTTGACGACTCGCTATCAAAATTTGTCACTTACCGTGGTCAGGACGCCGCGAGCGTTTTTGTAGAGCGCTTAGAAAATGATGTTAGAGAGATTTATCAAAACCATATAAGCAAAGTTTGGCCAATAACACCGTTAACCGATGAACAAGAGCGTGAATTTCAAAATTCTAATTTATGTCACATTTGTGAAAGATCTTTCGGTCCCGATGAGGAGAAGGTTCGTGACCACGACCATTTGCTCGAATTCAATAATTATCGCGGTCCGGCTCACTCCATCTGCAATCTAAATTATCAAGTTCCTAAATTCATTCCGGTAGTGTTTCATAATCTCTCAGGGTATGATGCGCATCTCTTCATCAAAGAGTTGGCAGAGTACGAGTCAAAATTAGATGTCATCGCTCAAAACAAAGAGCGGTACATCACTTTTAGTAAACATGTTTTGGTTCATCAAGAGGAGTCGGAAGATGGGACAACGAAAAAAACCCACATTAAACTTAGATTTTTGGATTCGTTTAGATTTATGACTAAAAGTTTAGAAAAATTAGCAAAAAATTTAGAAGACAGTCAGTGTAGGGAAGTCAAAAAATATTTCGCAGATGTAAACAAGTTTAATTTAATTCGGCAGAAGGGTGTATTTCCATATTCGTATGTAGACTCCTTTGATAAATTAAATGAGACTAAGCTTCCATCGCAGTCTGGATTTTATGATAATCTAAGAGGTGAACACATTATGCAGTCTGATTATGAGCGTGCGTGTAAGGTGTGGCAGACGTTTGAGTGTAGAACTTTAGGGGCTTATTCGGATCTCTACTTAAAATCGGACGTGTTACTTTTAGCTGATGTGTTTGAGAATTTTAGGAATGTTTGTTTTGAGGTGTACAATCTCGATCCTTGTCAGCATGTCACAGCTCCATCTCTTGCTTGGAATGCTGCCCTAAAAGCTACTGGGGTGGAGCTGGAACTGCTAACAGACATCGAGATGCATCACTTTTTCAAAAAAGGTATACGGGGTGGTGTCAGTCAATGCAGCGTCAGACGGGCAGTAGCTAACAACGAACATACTCCTAATTATGACGCTACAAAGCCGAAAACATGGCTTATCTATACAGATGCTACAAATTTATACGGAAAAAGTCAAAGCGAGCCATTAGCAGTCGGAAGCTTTCGTTGGCTCTCCGAAACCGAAATTCAAAATTTAGAAATTCAAACTTTGGGGGATAACGACGAATTTGGTTATGTTTTGGAAGTCGATTTAGAATATCCGGAAAGTCTACATGACTTACACAATGAATTACCCTTTTGTCCTGAATCATTCATACCCCCAAACGCGAAACTACCGAAACTTATTCCAAATTTAAACGATAAAACTAAATATATTATTCATTATAGAAATTTAAAGCAGTGTTTAGACCACGGACTCGTTTTAAAGAAAATACACCGCGTTATCACATTTAGGCAATCTCCATGGCTGAAAATTTATATCGATAAAAACACAAACTTACGAAATTTATCTAAAAATGAATTTGAGCGCGATTTCTTTAAATTAATGAACAACGCGGTATTCGGTAAGACCATGGAAAATTTGGACAGGAGGGTAGACGTGAAACTGGTGACGCACTGGGACAATATCGGCCGTAAACCGGGTGCGGCGGCATACATTAACAAGCCACATTTTAAAAATCATTCAATTTTCACGGACGACTTTGTCGCTATACAAATGAACAGAACTCACGTGACGTATGACAGACCTATATATGTTGGTTTTTCGATATTAGATATATCAAAAACCATCATATATGGGTTTTTGTACGACTACTTAAAGACAAAGTATGGTGACAAAGTGACTTTACTGTACACCGATACGGACTCGTTGATTATTTTAGTAGAGACAGACAACTTTTATGACGACATGAAACAAGACATTGACAAATACGATACATCAAACTACTCGGCTGACAATCCACACGGTATACCTGTGAGCGAAAGTGTGTTAGGACGAATGAAAGACGAGTATAAGGGCAAAATTTTATACGAAATGGTTGGGACGGGTGCAAAATCATATATGATTGACGGGGAGGGTATTTTAACAAAGAAAGCGAAAGGAGTGCAAGAATGTGTAACGAAAAGGGATTTGAGTGCTGAGGATTATAGGAACGTTGTGGATAGCATGGGTGAAACAAAAACGAATGATGATGGATGTGTGGTAGTACAGGATGGACGAGTTTTTAAAAGTATGAATGTTTTCCGAACGAGACTGCATGATGTGTTCACACAAATGGTTAATAAGGTAGCATTATCACATTTTGATGATAAACGGTATCTTCTATCAGATTCATATAAAACATTAGCTTGGGGCCATAAACATATCGTGAAAAAGTAACGCGGACTACTTTTTACGATCTAAAATATTTATCCAACTCGCCAATACCTGTAAAATCCAATTCGTCTTCATAAGGCAGCTCATTTAGGTTAGGCTTATTTATTTACTTATTTATATACATAGTTATTTATTCACTTCTTTATGTACTTATTTATCTAGTCAAACGTTCCTAATGTTAGTTTCTATACTCTTTCAAGATTTCCTTGTGAAAATATTTAGTTTAAAGACGTGTTATAACGTCTAAAGTGATTGTGATAAATGGTTGAAAATCAATTGTAATACTGCTTATATTTAAGCGACTTGTCATAAATTTGCTAATAAAGAAAACTTTACGTTTAGCTTTGTGTTGAGTAGGTTGTTTAAATAAAAAAAACATATATTTTACAATGTTTATTTTAATAAAAGCATATATTTTACAACGTTTGTTTTATTATAAAGTATTGTAATACAAATTATTTTATATCTTTGCTAGTTATCCATGAGTTATGAGATTTATCAAAACCAAGCCATTTCACATACGACTTGGCGCCTTTCTTTCTGATCACTCTTTCAACTAAATAATAATCAGGGGTTGCAGTCTTTTGTAGCTCCTCTTCATAAAATCCACCACTGATTGGTTTGCCTTGCATGTCTTCTATTAAATAGGTGGTTGGATTAGTGCAGTGAACTTTAGTGATTTTAAACAGCTCCGTTGACCAACGCGGTGTATAACCTTTCTCAAATAATGTTTTAGCTTTACTCAGACGTACAACATCACCCACTTTAAATTTATTTTTGTTAAACACTTTCAGATTCGAGTAAACTTGTTTCAGAATAGCTTCTTCATTTTTCTTGTTAACATCTTGAGGTTTTACACCAGTTGTTCGATGAACAGTAGCGTTGTAAGTAGCAGTGACATCAGGTAGTGTATTAACCCACTTGTAGGAGCCAATCAAGTTGAAATTTTTATATATCTTCTCTTTTAAGGTACGTATGACTCTTTCCACTATTGCAGCCTTCTTCACGCTATAAGTGCTGTAGTGATTAATGTTGTATTTTTTCATTAAGGCGTTAAATTTAGCGTTATAGAATTCTAACCCAAGATCAGACTGGATGTTAGAGGGCGCTGTACTAGTAGATAAAATATCAGCCATAGCTTTAGTCACCTCTTCAGCAGTTTTAGATTTAAGAGGGCGAGTCCACACATACTTTGAAAAACAATTAATAACCACTAAAATATACTTGTAACCAGAGTTGTCTTTGTAGTAGTCTGTAAATTCTGCTAAATCAATCTGCCACAAATCATTTAAACCTTTGATTATTGTACGTCTACGTTTAAAATTGATTCTTGCCGGTTTATATAACTCATCAATAATTTGTTTTTTGGTATCAGATGGCTCAACTGTTTTGCGTCTCATGGTGATGTTGGATTTAAAAGTATCCACTTATCATGTAAATCTTTTAGTTTGCTGTCTATCTCACCCAGCTTCTTTTTCAACTTGTTATTCTTTAACACATCAATATCTTTTAAAACTTGAGCAGCTATCGTCTTGTCTAAATTTTTCAATTTGTTTTCAAACTCGCTTTTAAGAGCAGCTAGTTCTGATTTATGCACAGCTTCAAGGGTTATAGCGATAAGACTCTGTGTTACTTCATCTTTATTCTTCTTATACTCATCTGCCCACACATCGACAAATTTTCTATTCACACCATCAGCAGGCTCGATAGGATCACCTACGTTACATAATTTGTGGTTTTGCACATCAAAATCACCACTTGTAGTTTTCGGAAATGTTTCTCTATGCACAATTTTGTTTAAGAAGCTGGGAGCCTTTGCAGAACGTCCGAACTTATCGATAGACATTTTTACACTGAACTTATTTTATTTGATTCCAACTAAACTCCATTTTTGATATCCGTTTATCCACCATAACCCAAACTGCTGCCACTGCTTCCTGAACTAGATTTCTATTTATCCCTTCGATAGCACCATCGATATTCTCCTTAGTCACAAACGTTTTTTTAAGTTTATTTTCAATCGTAATCACTGCTTGATTTAAATCGTCTTTAGTAGCAAACGTATTTTTCAAGTCAGCTTCAAGTTTTGAAACTGCTAGATCTATATAATCTTTTTGAAGTTTAGATATAGCGGTATCAGCCATAGCAGTAAACGTTTTCTGAAGAGGAAACACTGTTTGATGTATGTACTCCTTGATATCCTCTTTAAGACTAATTAATGTTTCATCAATGCTAGTTTTAAGCGGAAACGAGCTGTAGGCTTCATGTTTAAGATGCATATAATTTTTCATTAATTGCTCTTCCAGCTTTTGTAGTGATTGATCAACACCAGTCTTAAGTGGAAATGAGTTATAGACTTCACGTTTAAAATCATCATAGTTTTTAAATTTATGTTCAAAGTCTTTTTTTAACGCTTCCAACTCCGGTTTATGTACAGCGTCAAGCAGTATAGCAATTTGAAGTGCTACAGCATCTTTGCTCACCTTATAATCAGCTTTAGTTTTCTGATAGTCAACTTTAGTTTTCTGATAGTCGTCTATCCATACATCGACAAATTTTTTACTTACACCATCTGTAGGTTCAACAGGGTCACCCACGTTACACAACTTATGGTTTTGCACATCAAAATCACCACTTGTAGTTTTCGGAAATGTTTCTCTGTGAATAATTCTGTTTAGATGTTTTAAATTCTTTGCAGAACGTCCGAATTTATCGATCGGCATTTTGAAAATGGTGAAAAACACACAAGTCTGTTTATATAACACCCACTTCCTTCAGTTCTTCAATAATAGACTGAATTTCGTTGTTGTGTGCGTTATTACCAGCTGCTTGAGAAGCTACTAACAGTCTAAGTCTATCAAGCAACTCGTTTATATCATCCCAGTATACATACTCTTTCTGTTTTTTTTGTATGTAGCATGTATGGCATACCACGGCCTAAAGTTACCGAGGAAGATCGTGCTCTAGCACCTTCTTGTTTTTCTAAAATTGGTTTTATTACATGTTGATATTTGGTAGAGGTGTTTCGTAGAACGTCTTCTTTAGGATTGTTCTCTTTTCTGTGAAGACTAGTAGTTGCCATAATGTCTGCGTAGTCACGTAAAGCTTCCCGATTGTTCAAAGCACTCATACCAGGTTTTCTCAAAAATATCAATTCCAACAGATGATTAGTACCGTAATATCTTCTGTCACCAACCACAATTTGAAAGGTTTCTCTATTTTTAAAATCTACGTTAGTAACAACAAATTTAATAGGTTTGTTTCCAAGCATCCAAGTGTTGGTAGCTTTATCATAAGTAACACCATATGTTTGATCACAGGAATGATTATCTGTAAAATATTTATCAACATAATATCTAACAACTATTGGATAGGAACTTAACATTCGTTCGTACACTGCTTTTGGTGTATTTGCAGCAGCATCTAATTTTCTATAAGCTTTAGTCGCCCATAATTCAGGTTCTGGTGCCTCCGCCTCCAATTCAAACGTTTCATCATCACTAAGGAATGGAATTTCCTCCTTTGCTGCTGTTGGTTTGACATCAACTTCAGTTTTAGTCGGTTTCTGTTCAGTTGTTTGAGTAGTAGCCAATAATGTAGCAGGTTTCTGTTGAGTTGTTTGAGTAGTAGCTAATGATGTGGTGGTTTTAGTCGGTTGGTGTTGAACAGTAGCCAATGCTGTGTTTTTCGATATATCACTCAAAGGTTTTAAGATGGGTTTATATAAACGTTGTAAAGTTTCATCTGTCTCTGTTTTGCCAAGCTTCAAAGCTAAATATTTCTTTCGAATTATCTTTGATAGATCAGCTATTTTACGTTGTATATTTGGTGGCGCTACTATTTTACGATGACGAGCAGCTTTAGATTTTTTCGACATGTTTACTCTATGTCGAACAACTTAATACTAACGTTTTCCAGTCAAGTGAGATATATAAAGTGATCAAACCCTTTGCGGTATCTTCCTTGTGTTAAATCAGAATCTTTAACGACAACCACCATATCATGTTTGTTTTGCCAGCATTCACCACAAAGGAGCTTGAACTTTTCAAAACTCATATCGGTAGTTACATGATCATCATACACATGTTTAAGATTAGTTTCATCTTGTTTAAATAAAACTATAATGTTAGCATTATCACGCACCAATTGCTTCGGAACTTTGCTATATGTCTGACATAAGTAGAAACTGTCAATATTTTTATGTCTACCCATACAAAAATACGATTTTATTTTATCTTGCTTATCACAGGCTACATCATCAAATATAAAAATTGAATTACTCTTTGCATCTGCAGGATCTAATATCTCTTCGTTTTCACTATATGGATAGTATCCAACACCTTTTGTAGCATCCAACACCTCCTTTAACATACTGTATTTAGGTTGATATAAAGACTTTGAGTATACGTATACGTTTTGAAATTTTAAACCGTTGGGTTCAAACAACAAACTTAACATAACATTTGTTTTACCACATCCACTTGGACCACATATCAAACATCTAACTGTGTTTGGTAAAAGAAGTCCATGTCTTTGCTGTTTAGGTGATGGAATGGTAACAACATCATCTATGTTTGTGACTGGTAGGGTAGCTTTTGCGTGTTTAACAATACGCATCGTTAACTAAACTAAAACTTTTTACGAGTGCAACCATCTATATAAATACTCAGATTTATCATACCTCATTAGCAGTATAAATGTTGGTGTGCCAAGGTGAAGGTCTTGTTAACACAGCCATCAACAAATTACCTGTTGAGCTGCATGTTCCTGGTTATCAGTTTTGTGGTCCGGGTACTAAACTTAAAGAACGTTTAGCAAGAGGTGATCAAGGTATCAATCCTCTAGATCGTGCTTGTCGAAATCACGATATCGCATACTCTCAATCAAAACAGTTGAGTGATAGACATCGAGCTGACGAGGTGCTGGAGAACCGAGCTTGGGAGAGAGTAAAGTCGAAGGACGCAAGTTTTGGTGAAAAGTTAGCTGCTTGGGGTGTTACAAACACTATGAAAGTTAAAAGAAAGCTTGGTATGGGTTTAACCCTAAAGACAACCACCAAACGTAAACGTAGCAGTAAAAAAGTAAAATGTGGCGGTAAAATACCATTTAAAAACATAATAAATTTAATGAAAGGTGCTATAGCTGTGGGTGCGGAAGTTCCATCTGTAAAAAATTTACTACATGTAGCGCGAAAAGTAATTAAAAATGCTGGTGGTCGTAAGAAAGTCAAGACACCTAGAGTTATTCCAGTACCGAAAAGTGGAGGTTTCCTTCCACTACTACCTTTAATTTTTGGTGGTCTATCAGCGCTAGGAGCTCTAGGTGGTGGTGCTGCAGGCATTGCTAAAGCAGTTAACGATGTTAAATCAGCCAAACAAAAATTGGAAGAAGCAAAACGTCATAACCAAACGATGGAGGCTATTGCTGTTGGTCACCGAGGTAGTGGTTTGTATATGAAGAAACAGCGAAGCGGTTTCGGTTTGTATTTACATAAACCAAAAAACGTGTAAAGTGTTTACCAGCAAGACCTCTAACAAATATAGATATTGTGAAATTTGCTGGTAAAATGAAAATTCCATATTTTAGAGGTGTATACATGCGAGATACTTTACCATCGAATGGATCACGCAAGAATGAATCATTCATCATAAATTTGCAAACAAACAAAGAGCCAGGTAGTCATTGGGTTGCAGTTAAGAAACGTGGTGACACAGCCGTGTACTTTGACTCATATGGAAACTTGAAGCCACCAATTGAACTGTTGTATTATCTTAAAAACTGTACTATATTGTATAATCATGATGTATATCAAAAGTATAATACTTATAATTGTGGCCACTTATGTTTAAAATTTTTAAATAAAAGACTTAAACAGTAGTATCTGTGTTTCAGTCATGGCGCGTACGTTTGCTTTGAAGGGTTCTACGTCCTCGTTATCGATGGAAATATTTCCACCGTTAGTATTAAAACCGCACTTTGAGTATTCGCTCGCGCTTGCAAACTTTCATACATATAACACTATACCAAACATAGAACGTGGGTGTAATAGGTTTCATTATTTTTCTGCTGTGAGTGGTAGAAAGATTCGACAAGAAATAAGTATTCCTGATGGTTCATATGAAATCAGTGATATCGAGAAATACATTCAGAATGAGTTGTTACGACGTTATATTAAAGATAAACATCTGGACCCTACAGTAGAACACAACATCGATGTGGTAAAACTGTTTTCGCTAAAAGCCAACAACAACACTTTGAAATGTGAGATTACATGTCAGTATGATATAGACTTTTCTACCGATGCTTCAATAGCACCAATATTGGGATTTTCTAAACAACGTCTTGCTACAGGTAAACTTTACGTTTCCAATTTACCCGTAGAAATTGTACGAGTAAAGACGATTCGTTTGGAATGCAACATAGTAGATGGTTCTTACCACGATGGAAAACCTACACATACAGTATATGAGTTTGCTCCTATGGTAGACCCTGGTTATGCGATTGATATAAAACCATATAGTAAGGTTTTTATGCCTCTTACCACACGTATCATTTCGCATATAAATGTAAACATTATCGATCAGAATTCAGTACCTGTGAACTTTCAAGGTGAGGAGATCATTGTGATATTGGAGTTGAAAGAGACACCAACATATTATGCTGATTATAAATAGTAGTAATCAAACCGCTCAAGCTTCAGTATCTTCGCTACCTGAGTCGAAAGCGGTTCTATCTTGGGAGAACATACAGTTTCTACAATCATTGGGTTACGATGTTAAGCAAACTACATATATTCGCAGACCCTGTGCACGACGAGTCAATCAGAGGGGAAGAAATACACACATACGCTCCTCAAACCAGATCGTTTGACCATAATGATACCTGTGAGTTTGCAATCAACCAACAAGATATTTTTTACGATTGGTCTTCATCTGTTCTACTGATAAATGGTAGTATTGAGACGAGCGGTACGATTGGAACTGTAGAAGTAACGTCTAATGCAGCAGCTCATTTGTTTTCCTCTATTGCGGTTGAAATGTGTAATCAGATTATTGAACATGTGAGAAATCCTGGTATAGTTACATCAATTAGAACACTTTTGGAAGCAAACAGTGATGAAGCAAGAGCTCTGATTCCAGCAGGATGGCATCCAACCGAAAACAATGTGATGTTAAAAAATGAACGTTTTTGCTACTGCATACCTCTTAGCTACTTGTGTAATATTTTCAAAGACTATAAAAGAGTGCTTTTCAGTAAATTGCTTCTACGTCTCACTAGAGCTCAGAATGATAGAAATTGCTTTATTTTGATTGGTGCCGCAGATGCAGATAAGGCATTAAAGTTTAACATTGAGTAT
Organism: Tillus elongatus; assembly: GCA_964006375.1. Lineage (NCBI taxonomy): Eukaryota > Metazoa > Arthropoda > Insecta > Coleoptera > Cleridae > Tillus > Tillus elongatus. Next base: position 43,090,834 of record OZ023269.1, read on the forward strand.
ATGGCTCTGCAGGTGAAACATATCCACCCCAATGAAGTTATACAGCAGCAATTATTAAAGTCGATTGCTCTAGATAAGAAAATCCTTATACCATACAGAAAATGGGAGATGTATGAATTACCAAATCTAAATAATTCAACGAAAGACTTGTGGTCTATTAAGACATCCTCAAACACTGAACGACCTAGATTTGTTATTGTGATATTCCAAACCGATCGATACAGTAACGTTAGAAAAGACATCAACGAGTTTGATCATGTGGGTATTCGAGATATAAGACTTCACTTAAATTCGAAACAAATCCCCACAGAGGGTATGAACCTGAACTTTAACCAAGCAAATTACGTCGAGGCATATAGAAACATGATTGACTTTCAACGTTCGTATGTTGGCAGAGAACCACAGCCTACCTTGGATTACAAGTCTTTCCTAAAATATCCTATGTTTGTATTTGATTGCTCCAAGTATAGCGACTCTATAAAACCTTCTACTGTGGATATCAAATTGGAAATGGAAAGTACTACCAACTTTCCCACTCACACAAAATGTTTTTGTGTAATTATACATGATTGCGTCATCGAGTATGCCCCACTCTCCAACATCGTACGCTATATAATGTAGCTGTAAGGATGCTGCAATCACTTTCACGATGAGGTTCGTGGTCGTTGATACTCAGGGTTTTTGTCTGCCTGAATTTACACCTAAAGAGTTTGTGATTTATAATGGTTTTCAAACAGTGCATTGTGTTTTTAAACCGCATACACCATTACGTTTACTGTCTGCAGACATAATCAAGCAAGTGAAGTTTCTACAAACACAACACCATTGCCTTGACTATAATTGTGGTGATATTAATTTAGAAGAATTACCAAACATAATAGCAAAACATATTATAGCCCAACGTGTTGACAGAATTTATGTTAAAGGTGAAAACAAGCAAAGGTTTTTGTTGCATTTACTATCAACCTGTGGTTATCAAGTGGATGTTATCAACCTGGAAACCTGTGAACGTTGTCCAAAGTTAGAGCCTGATACTCCTTTGTGTATGGATCATACTTTAGGATATAATAGAAAATGTATCTGTAGCATAAATAACTGTATCTCATTATTTACTTATATTGTAAGCTTAATGCCATAATAAAACAAGCGTTGTAAAATATATCTGTTTTTTATTTTAAACTACTTTAAAATACATTTATTAATATTAATTTCCAACCACATTAGTCTTTCCAACATCCATCCGCTATCGCCTTCAGCAAACTCTAAAGCTTTTGTGTAAATCTCCTCAGTAAATTCTTGATATATATTTTCAAAGTTAGTTGCCACTGTGATATTTTTATTTTTAGTATTAAATGACTTCATTTCTTTTTTATTTCGACTTTGGAGCACATACAAACCAAACAATTCTAGATTCATTTTAACTGTATCGTGTTTGGCTAAAGCAGCCTCCATCAAATGAAACAATTTATGCTTCACACTTTCCATGGCAAGTCGTATATCACTACCATCCATACTAATACGATAGGTAGCCATTCTGTTTTTAAAAGCTTGAGTTAACATATAAACTTCTTCAACTTCCCACGGTTCAACCACTTTAGATTTGTGAATTTCACTACGTAAATGTCCAGAGAAAGCACTCTTCTTCACTTGTAACGAGCACGATTCACAGTATCTCATCTTAACTATAGGTGCTTAACTAATGAATAAAACACAGACATCTTCAGTTTATATTTTTTTATTAACAAATATGTTTACGATAAATATCTTTAAGTACAGTGTAATATTTAAAACCAAAATACATGAGCATAAATATGACAAGACACATAAGAAAACCAGTTGATATAAACATAGAAATAGAATTTGAAGTGAACAGGTAAGAATCATTTAACACAAGAGTTCTCCAGTCAGCTGTCTCACCTCGGGTGCCATGATCAAACAAAAACATAAGTTTATAATGTACTATATCAGTCTTAATATTGGACATGTTGTATGTTGAAACTTCAATCACTTCATCGTTGTGCAGATATGTTCTTGGTAGTCCAGACCATTTGGTGCAGTCATCGAAACAGATTCGCACTTCTTTCACATTTGGTGGTTTGTAGACGTAAAACACATTTTGACACAATGCTGTCAGGATGACGAAGCTTGCTTTAAGAGGTGGTGCCATTGATGAGGTTATTGATGTCGGCTAGCACTTGTTCTTGAGCGTAATGCAAACACTCTGACATGTAATACTTGAATGTTGGAGACATGTTGTTGAGTAGGGTTTTTATCACTCGGATGGTTTGCGCGGCACTCACATCTGAATTACCCAGCTCTGTTAATGTTTGAACGATGTCGCGAAGAAAACAGTCATATATCCAAGCAAACTGTGTTTCTCTTACATACTCAAATCTTTCCTTAATGATTTCCTCATGCTCCACCAGCTTTTCTACAGTGTCTTCATTTAGATACATAACCATATGTGTAAAACAATTATTAACACATAAAACTTTTTCACTTAGCATCGTTGCAGGAGAGATTCGACAGTAGCTCGTCTGAGTTACAGCATGAGTTTGTTCATTATCTTTAAACCACTTTGCAGATAATGCACGTATGTTATCCATAAAATCGTAAAACTGCCACTCTTCCAATGCTAGATATTGATTTTCTTCATCTAGAGCCAAAGGGTTAACAAATTTCACAAGTATTGTGAACTCATTTCTTGCACTAACACCAGTCACTAATTTTACAGATCTTCTGATGTTGAAAGTTGTTTCCATCAGCATCCTAGTATCATCTTGATATTTGTTAAACAATAACTTTTTCCTATGATGTTCACGGAAATCAGGACCATCGTTTTCGTCACACATTGTTTCAGCACAACAATTCCAAGCAGCTTTCATAGCTAGAAATTTTAAACTAAACTTGCTATCGTAAACTCTGATGTTAAATAGGTTTTCCCTCTCCACTTTAATTGGTTGTATTCTTCTGGTTGGTTGACTGTTAAACTTTAAAAATCTTTTGCAATCACTAAACACCTTATAATATTTCTCCACAACATTCCATGTTCTTTATATCACAGCTTTCTGTGTAAACTAACTATTTCTAATGGTTTCTACATCATAATAACTTTTATATTGATCTTGAGCTTCTCCAGGTAAATATTTAAAAAATGGTTTGCTTAAATGCGTACCTGGACGGTATCGAATGAGTGCTAGAGCGAAGAACTGTGTGGAGCAGTATCCAGCTAAATATATATCACATAATTCAACTATATGACCACTCTCATAGTCTTCACCTTCAGAATCGCGTTCATCTGTAAAAGCCTCGCTTTGGATTTCCAACACCAACTGTTTTAATTCACACACTTCATCGCCTATTCTATTTTTACGTCCATACCACTGCTCGTAGTTATACGCCATACTTAACAAATAAATATTTGTTTGAAATTCTCAACCTTTTATACAAAAAAATTCTAGAGTTTTATCTATTTCATACGACTTTAAGGTCATTCAACGGAAATAAAACCACAAACAGGAAATATGAACTGCTCACAAGGTTATTTCAACAGCTGCAAGGAAACTATGTTGGCTAACAAGGCTAATTTCGGGGAATGCTAAATATAGTCATAGTTGGAAGCGATATCGCGGTTACCACTAGATGTATTGTTGCCAGCTCTACTTTCAACAGATTCTTTAATTCGAACCGATTCCAATAAGACTTAAGAATATAAATTTTTTCTTGTACACATGTACATATGTTAAATTTGGATTCTGCTTACCTAGACGAGCGATATGACACCAAACACGTAGGACTTTAATGCACAAATAACAAATTACGTGTACGCATGCGCTAGCCGCCATGTTTAACTGGTGACTCCTCGTTTGCTTAATACAGGTTAGTTGGCTTTTGATTACGTCATCTCAGGTTAGTTCGCTACTTGTTCGGGTTAAATACGAAGTCAGGTGGTGGAGGTGCTCGGGTCTGGTCAGTAGCTCCACCACCTTCTGCTCGGGTTAGGTCGGGGGCCGTCGGGTCTGGTCAGTTCCACCACCTCCACCTCCACCACCGGTGGTGTGTGGTGTGTGGTGGTCCCAGAACCCCCCATCTATACCTACTTATACATATATATATATATATATATATATATATATATATATATATATATATATATATATATATATATATATATATATATATATATATATATATATATATATATATATATATATATATATATATATATATATATAAATATATATATATATATATATATATATATATATATATATATATATATATTTATATATATAATATATATATATATATATATATATATATATATATATATATATATATATTGTGACGGCCACTTGGAGAATTTTGATATGACTTCCGGGACACGGCTTTCCTACGGGATCATGCTCGGACGCCAGCGTCTATGGAGTTGGTCAGGGAGTAGACGCGCTCCCTCTGGATGCTCCCCTTCTCTCAAGTCACTGTCATCACTGTCAACAGATACACTAGCCCAGAGTAGTTTCTAGTGGAGACAGGGTTTTCCTAAGTCAAGACAAAGTCCACCGGGACTTCTGTTTATGGTCTTTATTAAAGAACTGGAGTCAAATTGTATTTGGGTGGATATTCTGGGAGAATAAATGAAATATCGAGTAAATTAAAATAAAAATCTATTCACTAATTATATACACAAGGAAATAACGGGGTCCTGTTACCAGGAAGCCTAGCAATTATGGGCGGCCAGAGGCAGAGGTGATTATTGGGCTTTAAATTAAGGTTACGCGCGGATTGCACGGGGACGTTAAAGCGGCAACGTTTAAGCGGTGCAGGGTGGTGGCAGGATAGTGGTTAATAGCGGGTGTTCCCAGGCGGGCATGCAACTTACAGGGTGCGTCGAACACCACATCAAGCTTTGTATGGCACCAGCAAGTATTATCTACGGCCCATCATTTACACCTTCTCACTCGCACGCTCGGGGAACCTTGTTCGGTGCGGAAGAAGACCACCCCCGTTCCCGGATTTACGCCCCTCCTGAACGGAGCCGCGGACGGCCCGGGACGCCGCCTAGCTATTTCAATCCGGACCAGCACAGTCGCTGCTCCATCCGAATCTACTCCAGCCAATGCAGCTCCCAACCTCCAGAGCAGCCCGCCAGCGGAGACAGGGAAGAAACGGTCCCCTCTAAGGTCCCCAGTGTTATTGCGTGGCGTTCCACATTTCGACCACATATAATAGAATCAGGCTTTCACCTACCTGGGGGTATTCTCCGGTGACGATGTTCACTGGGCAACCGCTGCGGTGGTGGCCCCGAAAATCGGCGGTCTGACTCAGCTTACTGATATTCTCTTAAATGTCACGGACTTTACAATTTCACTTCCTTTATGCGACGGACGCACTAGCTTGTTCGCTGTCACTATCCAACTGCCCACTCTCCGTCGGCGTTCCGTCCGGTCACACTTCTTTTCCGAAATCGCTGCCGCCTAATTGTCCCCTCTATTAATTATTCCGTTCCGACATGCCGGATTTTGTATTTTCCTCCACGGAAAATGTTGGAAAATATTCCAACTCTCGCAAATCTTTCGTATATTACTCCACGGAAATTGTTGGAAAATATTCCAACCTTTATGGTGTAACATAATGCAGTGGTTATGATGGTAAATTAGGCCGGGTAATCTATCAAGGATTAGTCACTTCGTGACAATATATATATATATATATATATATATATATATATATATATATATATATATATATATATATATATATATATATATATATATATATATATATATATATATATATATATATATATATATATATCACAATTCAAGATCCAGGATCTCCCCGTTCGCGATTTTTTTCGACGAAAATGCACTGAAAATATTTCCAAAGCTAGACTCTGTAGGTACTGGGAGGTGTTCAATTTGAAAAAATTCAGTCACGATTTGAGAGGGCTCTGTATACGGCATAATAATATAAACGAAAACCCATCTGGTTGCGTCACTTTTAGGAGATTGTCCTATCTATTGGTAAAAACGCCGTATGTTATCGAAATATGATGTATGTTTGTAAGAAAAAAATCAGGACGCAGCGAGTGCATTTTGGTAGCGAATTTTCATTAAATACTTCAAATTTTATAACTCAATTTACTATTAACGTAAGATTTGTTGGCTAGGAAACAAACATTTAAGTTTAGTTTCGGAAAATTTTTGTACATTTCCAAACAATAAGTAATTTTTATACAATATAGTAGATACATTATTTCTACTACATAGGCTATACCGGTAATCATATTGATGCGTGCTTGTATTTGCTATTAAAAACATTTTTATGAAAATTCACTTCCATAACGCACCTGCTGACGACCTCCGTTATCCCTGAGTGAAGTTTGAAACCTATCATGGGCACTGATAAATACACTTTGGATAACCCAATTCACCACAACACATTTTTGACGCACTGACGTTGTTAGCGAAACAATCGTCAGGTCTTCAAAATGTGTTGTCGTGAATTGGGTTCGTTAAAATGTACTTCTCCGTTATCACCCTCACGCTTTTCATAAATTTTGCTTGTGATTATATCAATATGCATTCGTTTTATTTGCTTAGACTATTTAAGTACACTGCTCCTATATTTATTATCATCAGGCTGTTCTACATTACATTAGTATAGAATCTATTTATTAGAAACTTTTCCCCTTCATGTTATACTTCGTCTCAGGTAGTGTTTTTCAATAGCATTCAATTTTTTTACATGATTTGCCTGACACATCTAGCTTTAACTCCTAGCTGCAGCGTTCATAAAGGTAAAGGTAAGATGCTTACTGGCAATTAGACCATTGCTGACCTTTTTTGCTCATCTAAACTAACCTACCCTCCACCTCGAGCTCGATCTCAACGACGACAGTGATTTTTGAAAGTTCATCCGCTGCCGGTGAGTCTCGAACCGTCGACCTCCGAGTCCGTATTGGAAAGTCTGAATCGACTTTCCCGCACGGCCACGGAGGCGCATGATTTGCCTGACACATCTAGCTTTAACTCCTAGCTGCAGCGTTCATAACTCCCAGCATGTTTCTACTTGTATTTTTCATATTTTGTGTCTTATCATCTATACTTTCGACGTTTAAAAAAAGTCTTTCAAAGATCAAGTTCGTTTACTTTCTCCACAAGACAACCATTTCAATGAGTGAATATTGGAACCTGGCATAAGCACTAATAAGTACAATCTGGAGAACCTAATTCATCACGACCTGACGATCGTTTCGCTAACAAAATTAGAGTCATCAGAGGGATGGATAAACTTAGCGAATAAAAACTAGAATAACTATTTGTATATTAGTTGCCAAGCAGTTGTCAACAGCGTCCTCCAAATGAAAACAAAATTACATACTTGCTTTTGTAAAACTGTGTGTCGTTATCAAATATTGCTCCTCAGAAGGACACACTGATTATTAAGATAACAGTTCAAACAATTGACTACATAGAATCAGACCTACTTTATATATATATATATATATATATATATATATATATATATATATATATATATATATATATATACTTTTCTAAGCATCTAACTGACGCGACTGCCTGACATTTTTGAATAACTTGAGAGTTTCTTTATGGACATGATTACTATTATCCCAAATATCCTGATCAATACATGATTTATTATTAGTGCCATATCTCAGTTGTGCTAAATGTTCTTCAAATCTAGTTTCAATAGTTCTTCTAGTTTGCCCAACATATTTAAGTACACAATCTTTACAACCTATTTCATTGATTCTCGTCACTTCTGTGGTTTGATCTTTATCCTTTGGGTTACCTATCAATTTTTTTATGTATTTTTTGTAGAAAATGTTATCTATAAATTGGCTTTCTTAAAAATACTATTAAAATATCTTGTAATTCGCGGTTCAAATGGTAACCAGACAGCGATTTTGTCTGGTATATCTTTTCTGAAAGTCGCAGATTCCGCTAACATCTTCTTTCTTTTGTGTTTATTGACTAATTTTTCCACTAAGCAGACAGAGTAGCCATTATACTTAGCTACATTTTTAATTTATTCAAGTTCTGTTTTGTATCTTTCTTTACTTAAAGGAAACTGTATTAATCTATGAACCATAAAATTCAAACTAGCTGTTTTTTTGTAGAAAGCTATGGTGTATGTAACTCACAACAGTGGTTTCCTTTCTTTCAATGTCAAATTCTAAATAGTCTCTATTTTTTATTACTAATACATCAATAAAATGTAATTTGTTACTAATTTCTATTTCATGCGTGAATTTAGTGGAGTCAAGTTTACTGTTTTAGTAATTTGGCAATTAAATAATATACTTTGCATACATTTGTATTGAATACTGCAAAAACATCGTCCACATACCGAAAACATACTCTAGGAAAATATTCATTTTAATTTGCTAGGTCTGTTTCAAATCTACTTACTAGAAGATCTGTATTAAACAGGGAAAGCAGGTTGCCCATTGCTGTGACATAAGTTTGTTAAAAAAATTCATTATTAAATTTAAAAAATATTCTGATGCATGCAAAGATTTGTCAAATTTATATATTCTTTGCAAACCTCTTCATCTATCTTGTTTATTTGTAACAAATGACCTAAATACCTTAGCGTTTCTTTAGTGATTTTGACTCCCTTAAATTCACGCATAAAATAGAAATTAATAACAAATTACCTTTTCTTGATGTATTAGTCATTAAAAATAGACACTTTAGAATTCGACATGCACAGAAAGAAAACCACTACTGTGCGTTACATACTCACACCCTAGCTTTCCACAAAAACCAGCTAGGTTTAACTTTTAACTTTAGATTAATACAGTTTCCCTTAACTAAAGATAGATACAACACAGTACTTGGATATATATATATATATATATATATATATATATATATATATATATATATATATATATATATATATATATATATATGGGTTGCAGTGTGCTTAGATTGCGGTCATTCGAAAAAGAATCAAAATCAAAATCAAAAGTTGCGATCTATCATAGTGTATTTTTTCTTCCAAAATTTGCTAAAATATGAGTATTCGCTTGTAATCTAATTCAGGTAAAGTCCTTTTGTCAATTGTTTTCCAGGTTTTACATAATTTTTTATTATACTTTTGCTGGCAGGAGACTACAACAATTTCTATCACAAAACTCTGTAATCCTAAGACTAAAAAATTAATATTATTTTTAGTTTCGTGTGCAGATTTTACACCTCCAATTCTAAACTGGATCCGGCTAACATCCAGTTGTTGTCATTAACTAGCTTTAAATTGCTTTCTAATGAATTTGTAATTGTTACTATAAACCGAACTAGGAACTGGAACTACAATTAAATTTAAGGACGATAAAGGACAACACGAACAAATTATATTATCCCTTAACCGAACGAGCTAAATACTTACCATGGGAGATTTACCCCAGTGATTTAATTTTCTGTAAAACTCAATGTATTATTAAACCGCTTACGGTAGACATACAGAGGCAATGAGTATTAAACCGTTTAACTAAAAAAAATCAACATAAATGAAATAAATAGCTTAAACAATTGTTATATTTTCTTTTATGTCCATTTGCTACACATATTAGTTTTTATATATACAGTTTGTCCCAAATTGGTGGCTGTTGTATTGGGATCTCGGAAAATACAAGACATACGAAAATTATTAAATGGAAAAAGTTGTAGTACATTCAGTTCTAAGATTACGTCCGTTCGAAAGCTCTTTCTAACTCTGTTGGTTTTCAGGATATTTTGAAGAAACAAAGAATATGCATTTTCGAAAAACGGTTGCAATTTCTCCGATTCAAAATAATCAGCAAATCCGTGAATACATTATTAAGACACTTTTTTTAGCCTATCCAGTGGTTTACTCAGTTTTCAAGTCAGACGTTTCGGTTGTGAGATACCATCATGAATGTTTCTTTTTCTTATGGCAATCATTGTTTTTTAACATAATTAGAAAGAAGTTTTTTTCAATTTATAAAGATATATCACACTTCATAAAAATATTACAATCGAATGAAAAAAAATCATGGAGTTTTTTTTTTCAAGGCCAGCCGTGTGTTTGGCAGCCATTTATCAACACTCTAATTTCAAAAACAAACGAATCAATTATTCTAACATAATTTATAGCTAATATGTTTTAACCTAATTTTCAAAATGTCTTCCATTTGCGTCAATACATTTTTCACATAGTTTCAAAACTGTTCTAGTTACCTTGCTCAGTGTATTTCTATTTATATTATTATTTTCGGATGGTTAAAATTCATACATTTCATTTTGTATGTGGCCCTATAAGTAAAAGTCTAATGCTGAAAAATCTGGTGACCTTGCAGTCCATGGTATGGGTCTATTGTTAGATACTCTTACACCAAAAACCTCTAACAAGAACTCTAGCACTACCCAACTGTTATGAGCAGGACAGCCATCTTGCTGAAACCATACGCTATTGAATTGGTCCTTTGGTACTATTTCCCTAATAGCCGGAATTATACGATTTTGCAATAATTTGAGATACCTTTTACTTAAGAGATTGTAGTCATAAAAGAAAGGTTCTACCAACTTGTTGCCTAGAAAGTTGAAAAATTCTTATTACTTAAGTTAGATATTAACAAAAACCTTTTACCGTATATCGCACACCAAACATTAAATCCAAAACCAGTTTGCAGTCTCCGTTTGATGGAGGTGTAGATTGGATGCCGGCCAATAGTGACGGTTATGTTTGTTAAATAGGTCACAATTACTTAAATGGCTCTCCTCAGTCCATGTTACTGAATTGACAAAATCAGCATTTTCATTGTATTTTTCTCAAAATTAATTGCAAAATTCTATTGTCTTCGTAGGATCCCCTGCACGCCGTTCCTGTACAAAAGTTGGTTTCTAAAGCCGATACTTTTGATTTGTTTAAACTCTATGAAGTGTCGACTTGGGTACTCGGATTTCAGTTTACACGTTCCGCCCTTCAAAGGGGGCGTAAAGTCGTTTGTCTTGTGTACCATCTAATGCTACGTACGTAAAGAGTCCCTATTCTTCTTACAAAAAATAAAGACAAAATTTACGAGATGGTGAAATAATATTGTACCCTGGTGTCGGTAATTGGTTGCAGACGCGGAAAGAAATCAACGTTAGAGAAACAAAAATATAATGAAATACAAATATATCACGTGTAAAAGAACTAATTTTAATAAAAAGGAATGTATCATTACTTTCTATTAATTTGTGTGAGTAATAACTTTAGAGATGGATGTTTATAAACCCAAGAGAATCTAGAATTTCAATTTTATTAGTACACTTGGAGAACCCAAATGACCACAACACATCTTTTTAAAGACCTTACGATCGATTCATTAACCACGTTAGCATCATCAGGGGATGAAATAACTCTAAACTAAATAATTGCTACGCTGTATTTATATGATACTTAGACAGACGAAAGAAATCGAAGGTAAAAATTGCAGTTGGGGGCGCATTGTTCGTTTATTGTATCTCTGTTGAACGGACGAGGTTGACGAACTACCTTAATCTCCTACCTGATCGATCTATGTGCTTTATTCCAATCTAAAGGATAATGGGCTTAAAATGAAAGCTGCCGCGTTATTTAAGGAAGCTTACGTTCTTTCTTGATCTATAAATTCAGTATATGAATACTAGAGCTTGTGATGCGTACCAAAGAGCACATCTGGAAACATACTCATACCTGACGCACATCTTTTTTAAAGTATAACGATTGTTTCGCCCACAATGTTAACTTTATCAGAGGCTGAATATTCTAACTAAATTTCTACAACACGGCAAGTATTTATATTGATTTCTTTGATACTAAAGAAAACGATAGGGATTTTTTAAATCGAGGGCACAACGTAGTACTTTGTATCAGTATATACCGGACGAGGCTATTGAACATACTGTATAATTCTGCCCGACTAATTAGGAGTGTTTAGCTGGTTAAACGTAAAGTGAAAATAAAGAGCTTGAAGTCAAAGGTGCCGTGCGATTTAATGACGTTTTGTTCTTAATAGATCTGCAAATATATAAGCTTTCATAGGCGAAAAGCATAGTTTGGTGTCCAACATTTTCGTATTGCCTAACATAAAAATCTGTTGGGTAATACGAAAGACAAAGCCACTGAAATGTCGGGTATCTGTGAGATAGGTTGCAAAGATTGCCATCTTAAATACGTGGATCAGACCAAGACAAACACAGCCACCAGATTTCGTGAACATTTCGCACATTTAAGATTTGGTACGGTAGATAAATCGTATGTGACACAACATATATGGCATAATAATCACCACATTGACAATGAAAATTTGAAACTTGTCAGAAATGGTAGACATTAAACTATGCTTGACGCGTATGAAAGCGTATATATTTCCATATTAATTAAGAACAAAACGTCATTAAACCGCGCGGCACCTTTGATTTCAAACCCTTTATTTTCATTTTGCATTTGACATGCTAAACACTCCTAATTTGTCGGGCAGAATAATAAAGTATGTTTAATAGACTCGTCTGGTCTATACTGGTACAAGGCACTACGTTGTGCCCTCGACTTAAAAATCCCCTTTTGTTTTCTTTTGTATCTAAGACATCAATATAAATACTTGTGTTGTAGAATTTTAGTAAGAATATTCATCCTCTGATAAAGTAAACATTGTGGGCGAAACGATCGTTATGCTTTAAAAAGATGTGCGGCAGTTATTAGTATGTCTCCAGATGTGCTTGTTGGTGCACGTCACAGGCTCCAATATTCACATAGTGAATTTATAGATCAAGAAAGAACGTAAGCTTCCTTAAATAACGCAGCACCTTTCATTTTAAGCCCAATATCCTTTAGATTGGATTAACACATATAAATCGGTCAGGTAGGAGATTAAGGTAGTTCGTCAACCTCGTCCGTTCAACACAGACACAATAGACAAATGATGCGCCATCGACTCCAATTTTACCTTCAATTACTTTCATCTATCTAAGTATCATATAAATACAACGTAGCAGTAATTTAGTTTAGAATTATTTCATCATCTGATGATGCTAACGTGATTAGCGAAACGATAGTAAGGTCTTTAGAAAGATTAGTTCTGATGATTTGGGTTCTCCGAGTGGACTTATCTGTACTCATCATAGGTTCCATTCTTCACATGCTAGAATTGCAACAATATGTAATGACCAAAGGAAGAAAGTTGGGATAAAGCAGTCTGGAATAATATCCATATCCTAAGACTATATCATTAGGACAAAAACTATGGTGATAATTCCCAGACAGATAGAGGGTGTGCCTATCATAGGTGGATTCGTGAAACCAGTATCAACGAGTTTAACATTATCAAAGGCACTAACAGTTCCAATGGCAATTCCCCAAGAAGGAGTGGTAAGGCGATATGATGATTTGAAGGACATCGTTCAGGAAGAACGACACGAAGAAGACCATCTCCAAGAAAATCGATGGCACACGGTCATGTATCATTTAGTAGTAACGAGCCTGACTACCAGAGCAGGAGCAGCCATTTTAATCATAGCCGCTATCAAGACACTCCGCAGTATTCGATGGAAATTAAAAAAAAAGGTAGCACAGCCCAAGATAAGAGGTAGCCCTAGGGCAAGGCCAATCAAGATGTTGAACTAATAGAACTGGCAGAGTTAATCAAGCTAGAGGACGCAGCCGATGTCCACCAACAGCTAGTACGGGGGAATTCAATCTTTTGATTAGGCAGTATGTTCGGGAACAATATCTTACCAAAAAAATCAATCATAAGATTTAGATAGAATATCTGAATATGATTTTTATGGCCATTCTATTTTAATATAAATTGACCCAGTGAGATTATCTAACCTTGGTATCAATGGTCTTTGGGTCATATCGTTCCAGTGTATTAAAACTGCAGACTTTCAATTATTATTATAATCGAATTTAGCCTGTATGTTTCTCTGCAGCAATTAAGCTTTTGTTTGTCTTGATGTTTTGCAATACTGCAATAACTGTAATTTGTATGTGCGTATTTATTGACCTAAATAGGTTTTGTATACATTGAATAGTTAAATTTATCGAGTTCTTTCATTAAAATAAGTTTCTTAGTAAACGTGTCTTCTCCAACTTAATATATAGTATGTTACCAGTTTCAAATCAGCTTTACCCATGTACATCTTATTATCTCCTTATTTCTTTAACAATAGGTAATAAACGGTTATAAACATGAAACAAAATTGGTCGCACTGGAGGTCAAAACAGGACTGAAAACCAGAATAATATATGGGGTTAACAAAACTATTATATATTAGAGACGAAGATTAAGCATTTACGATGCCTAAAGGTCCGTAAGTAACACAAAAATACCTTTATGGTTTTTATTCAAAAAAGGCGGACTGGAGATTCTAAACGTGAAAATTGGTGATGATTGAACAAAGATTTGGAAACGAGGACGGGTTATGGACAAAAAAGATATTGTAAGAACTGTATTTAATGGTATTAATTTATGTTTCTGTAGCTATTTTTTTATTTAGCTAATATATTTGCAGACAATTTATTAAATTAGACGGTTTTTAGGACGTTTTAGCAGCGGTTTAAATTATAGAGATTTGAACGTATTATATTTTCCTAGGCAACAAAATAAGTTTGACAAATCCTCCTCTTCAGCCAATAAAGTAAATAACAGCACACCATATATGAACTGTTAAACTTTGAACGCAGCAAATGCGTTATGGTAGCGCATTTTCGTTAAAAAATTTAATATATAATTGACAAATTGTTTTCAGAAATGACAGACATACGTATCTGCACTGAGCCACCGAGGTAGTCTATCAATCTAAAGATTCTTTTGATATTTATTAAGGTTAAGGAACATCGAACACGGTCAGTTCTTGTAACGGAGACAGGATTGTGTTTTCGTCCCGGTCTTTTGTTGAGAATTATCGAGGAAAACCTTTTTAAGCGAATTTTTTTAGTACATTTTTGAAAAAATATTATTTAACAAATTTTCTTCAACAAAATTTTCATTATTTTTAGAACCTATTTAATTTAATGACATCCTGGAATAATTTCACAGAAAATTTTTTAGGTAACAACTATTTTTAGCGCATTTCTGAAACTTTGATAGCAACTTCTTTTAGCATATTTTCGTAAAAACCATTAATTTTCACGGATTTTCGCAAAAAAAATGTTTTTGGAATTTTCAAGCAAGAAACGTTTTGAGCTAATTTTTGTAGAAATATTTTTTAACGAATTTATGCAGTAAGTTTTTCTTTTGTTTAGTGAAATTAAATGAATTATTATCAAATTATAACTTTTAATCTTGTGGTCTGCTCTGGTCTCCTAAAGGAAAAACTCAA
This sequence comes from Tillus elongatus, assembly GCA_964006375.1. Classification (NCBI taxonomy): domain Eukaryota; kingdom Metazoa; phylum Arthropoda; class Insecta; order Coleoptera; family Cleridae; genus Tillus; species Tillus elongatus. The sequence goes on from OZ023269.1 coordinate 43,106,178, forward strand.
ATGCCAGAAGTCAGTTCTTTATAAAGCTAAAAAGTTAAAATTTGATATGCACTAGTCTATAAACGCAGTTTTTAAATTTCTGCAAACCACGATTCTGCCGGTTTCTCTCAATTGAAAATGCTTTGAAAATTTATTTAGCCTATTTAGATCGGTACAAATGAGGCAACACTAAACTGTTTCCATAAATTTATTTTTAAAATATCTTACAATGAAGTTGTGTGCTTATGACATGGGTGTTTGTTCCCAGTAAAACGTAATTTATTGTTTTCGAAACAAGGCAATATGTTACCGATGTCAACCTGTAACTGATTCCCGTCAAACAGGTGATTTATAAGGATATCTATATGTTACAAACAACTAAGTGATAATTACATATTTTGATACTAACAAATAACTCACAATAATGCTATCTATGAAATTGTTAGTTAAATAATTGTAAATGAGCCAAATAAAAGTATTTTTCCATTTTATTGTGTGCATAAATTTGTGTACACTATTGAACAAAAATAATAAAACAAAATAGGTTATTTACCTGTTATTGTTACGTTAAACTAGGTCCTAAAATACTTTTTCAGATATAGTTGGATGTTGTTTAATATTGAGTATCTAGGAGAACTCACTAGTTACCATCACTTTGGTCTCGCCGGGACTTGCGTTAAGATGTAAAGCGGGAGACATAGACCGGTTCCGTGATGTAATTCAATGCCCGTTGTGGTATTAGCCAGGGGAGCAGTAGTTTTAGCTTGCTACTTTTATTCTCACAGATTTCTGCTTGTTGTACTGTGTGTGCGTGGAAGTTGGTGTAGAAGCCTAGAACCGTCGCAACATAAGAGATGGCGCTTTGCGATATTCTCCATTGCATATGCATATATATATATATATATATATATATATATATATATATATATATATATATATATATATATATATATATATATATATATATATATATATATATATATATATATATATATATATATATATATATATATATATATATAGGGGGAGGATGGGATTTACCATTGGCAAAAATTAGGTTTTAGTTTCTTATTTAGTCATATCATTAGTGTGTAACGTATGGCAACAGCACTCACGAATCACTAAGGGTGGTAAAGATGAAAGCTAGAGGTAGCATCGTGGTAAACGGGCAACATAGCCGAAAGACACAAATATTATCTGTCGACCTCAATAGCGATAGCACATGTATTGTTATTGTTAAAGTTTCTTTTTATATAAATGTAATAATTGTTTAATCATAGTAAAGTAAACAAATAGGTGTAAATAAATAGATGAATAAAGTTTGTGTTATAGTTGAAACCACCCAGTGTTTGTTATATGAGCCAACTCTACATATTTTTGGGAGCTTTGCCGGGATATGACATAGACAAACAAAGCCAAGCCGACAAAGACTGTAAGTAAGCTTTAATATTTTAGTAGACGATTTTCGAACAAGAAATTTGGCGTACGAGAGCCTACGTTTGGTGGAGCATCTATTGAATCATCAAGACCATAAAAACGTTAGTACGGACACTTGTTTGTTTGGCAGCCTGAAGCTAAAGCAGATGTTTTCTGCGTTTTTGCATCTGTAATATCTGTAGATAACTAGAAAAGGGCCTTTAAAATTAACATATGTTAAATTGCTAAGAATTCCAGCCGATTCACCAGCACCGTACTTTCTGTTACATCAAGTGTTAGACGCCCACCGTTGCTAGTTTGCGACACTCTTTATCTTCTATAAATTTATAAAGCTGACTTTTTTCTGAACAATATAATTGCAGACTTGTTTTTAAGAAATGTTTTGATATTTTTTATGATTGTTTTTAATTTCAAGGGATTTCTTAATTTTTAATTGTAGAAGTAATTGATTGTGTATTTTATGGTGTGCATTTAAATAATTATTTTGTGGATGTAGAACGTTTTATTTCAGTTTTTACGTTTATTTTATTTTGTAAATTGACACGGACGGATAATACGACAAAAGATATCAGTAACGATTTTATAGGGTACTAGACGAGTTCTATCTTGATAGTTTTATTTTTACTAAAACAAAACTAATTAAAATCAATTGAATTTTAATTTCTTTAGACGAATTTTGAGACGGAAGACGTAGTAAATAAGCTGATTTGTATTTATTTGAAGCTTAGAAGTAACACATTTAACTAGGCTTTGTTCAAAAAGTTACACCTTTGTGTTCGGTGAGCGTTTTTCTTGTAATAAGGAAAGATGGCGACTTTTCAAATGATTCCCGAAGTGGGGTATAATATTGCTAATGGTAGTCTCAGGGCGGTTAAGGCGCTTCATGTGGTGACCCATGGAGATGAAGGTCAAGGCCGTGGTATAAGAAGACACTTAAAGCAGTCCAGTGTGTTTTCCTTTGACGTTTCTTCAGCAGAATTTCGCGATAAAATAGAGGACGTACAATCTAAGCTGGAATAAGTCTGCATGGTAGCAGTGTCCCACATTTTAGACATCGATTATTCTGGAAACTAAAATGAAATCGTGAAGAGAATCTACACATATCTGACAGACCTTAGAGTGCAGGTAAATAGGGTCAATGACATACCGGAGGAAGGCACTGATAATGAGGAGGATGATGAACCTGTTTCTGTACCAGAGTCAGATGAGGTTTTGACAACACAAAAACGTGGCCAAAAGGAAAGCGCTAGCTCATTTGCAATAACTTTCCGAGATGTAGAGGATTTAATTCGCCAGTTTAGCTGGCAAGACGACTATCCAATAGAGAGGTGGATAAAAAAGTTTGAGGAGATAGCCGAGGTTACCGGTTGGAACGATTTCCAGAAATTAATTTTTGCCAAAATGTCATTATGCGGTATGGCTAAATTATATATTCATGTGGAGAAAAGAGTAACCAATTGGACAAAACTGAAGCGACTATTGAAAGAAGAATTTCACGTCAAAGTGAATAATGCCGATTTACACAGGATGCTCATGTTTTATAAGCTAAGGAAAGAAGAATCGAAGAATCTTTGTCGGAGTATGGCTTAGTAATGTGCAAAATTGGAGCTCGTGCAAATATAGACGCTGATGTTGTAATCCAATACATGATTGATGGCACTCCAGACGATTTTGAAAATAATCCTGTATGGTGCACGTTCCTTTAGCGATTTTAAAGAGAAGGTGAAGATGTATGAGAAGATAGTTTCAAAGCTATCGGCCACAACATCTAAGGAAATCACTCTAGAACATAAGGTAGTTAAGAAGAATTTTAGAATAAACAGAGGAAACTTGATGGACAAGTCCGGCCAGAAGACCAAGCTGATATGTTTTAACTGTGGAGAGAAAAATCACATGTCTAAGCGGTGCCCATCCAGAGAGAAAGGAATAAAGTGTTTTAGTTGTAATGACTTTGAACATATTGCTACGGTCTGTCCAAAAAATTACAAATGACGAAACAATACCAGTGCCACACGTGAGAACAATGAGATCAATGGTTTTATCGCCGTTTACTCAAGTCAAGCTGAAAATAGATAATGTTACCATTGATGCTTTGTTTGACACTGGGAGCGATATAAGCGCCATAAGAGAAGATGTTTACAGACAGTATCTCAAAGATATTCCGCTTGTGCCAAGTTTGACTTACATTACCGGAATTGGGGGCAATAAGATCCAGACTCTTGGTTTATTTAGAAGGAATGTCACAGTAAACGACAAGCAGGTTGATCTGACTTTCCACATTTTGCCAAAGGAGGTAGGCTTTAAGGCGATCGTAGGCAGTAATGTTCTTTCTCAAGTAAAAGCTATTGTAAGCGAAGATGGAATTATATTGCATAAGAAAGTCAACTTTCTTATGAGAATGAGCATAGACGAGTCCGCTAAATTGTTGTGACAGAACAAACTAAAGTGGAAAAACCCAAAACGACAGTAAAGATGATGGAAAATTACAAACCAGAAAAGACGGACGGTACAGATGATGTAATGAAGGTTATATTGAAAGACGAGGAACCCATTTACCAAACTCGCAGGGAGCTGGCAATACCAGAAAACAGGGAGGTATTGGAGCGTCACTCTAAGATGCATCCAACTTTTGGAAATCCAAGAAGAACAATCACTGACAAAGCTGGAGCCTTTAATGCCCAGGAATGTAAAGACCGTTGCCAGAACCAGAATGTTAAACATAGTGGCATAACAACAGGAGTTCCAAGCCGTAATTGACAGGTGGAAAATATGATCCAGATAGTCACGAGTCCTCTTCGCAGATTACCATGTGACGATTCTGCAAATTGGTGCAAGTATACCAATCGTGCTCAGACGGCTATAAATTCGACGGTCAACAGAAGTACGAAATAAGCACCTCTCCAACTGATGTTTAGAATCCAAATGCGAAAGAGGGAAAACTTGGATATTCTGCAAGCACTTGAAGTAGCTGGACGTGAGTTGTTTGACAAAGAGAGGGAAGAATGCAGAGAAAGGGCAAAATCCCAAAATCAGACCGTGCAAAGAGAGAACGCTAATACTTTTAACAAGAAGCGAAAAAAGCGACAACGTGTAGTCTTAACCAAATTGTCGCTTTTAAAAGAACGCAGTTTGGCACTCAGGCCAAACTGTACCCAACATTTTTTGGACCTACCAAAGAATAAAAGTCAAGCGTAACGACCGCTACGATGTGGAAAGGATAGGCAAAGGAGAAGGCCCTAGAATTACGTCAACCAACGCAGACTATATGAAGCCTAGCTCAAACACGATAAAACCACTCTATAATTAATAAAAAAATATCACAGGAAGTCAACACTAACAAATCACGACAAATACATGCTAAAATATTGCCCCAACCATATAACCTAGGTAACAAAAAAGAAATCGTAAAAACAATTAAAATACGCAAAAGCTTCTTAGAGTTAAAAGAAAATAAAATAAATGTCAAGTTGACAGGATCTCGAAAAGTTAGACAAATTTACAAACAAAGTTACAACCAAGACAAACAAAACAAGTTAAAACGACTTTGCAAAGACCAAACGAACACGAATGGAGTGATCAAACTCAAGAAACGGCAGCATTGCACTAGAACCAAGATAAGTCGGAAAAACACGTTACAAAAATGTTTCAGAATTATTTTAAGTATATTCTCTGACTTTGTTTTTAATAAGATTAATATTGTCAGACTGTTAAGTTTTACTAGGCATCAGATCACTTATCTTTTTGCAAAGGTAGGTATATCATCTTTGTCCTATTGTTCGTCTAAACTTCAGTGGCGCCTCTTTAATTCTGGTATCATAATCATGGGGAAGCCTACAAATCAATTACTTCCGTTTAAAGCCCAAGATACCCACCTGAACAGAATTCAACTGGCGAAGGTGTATAAGCTTTGCCTCCCCATACAGTTTCTTAGTTGGATATGTCCTATTTCTTTCATACGTAATTTTAATGAATCATCTCTGAAGAACTCCATCAAGACTCCGTCACTCGACCACACATTTATCCTGTATTTAAACTGTGACTCAACAAGGGGATAGTCTGCTTTTTTCATGACACTTATTTCCAACAGGTCCTATACATCATCTTGCAAAGCAGTTGTCTCAGTTTCTTCAGCACATATTGGCTCTGCTCATACCATCGCAAATGACTGTCAATGTATAGGCCTAAGTATTTGACCAGTGTTAGTAAGTTAGTATCTATCCAATGATATATGGACCCCAAATCGTCTTCAGCCGTTTGTTTTAGTCCTTGGCAACTTTCCGCCCTATAAATCACAACCCTATCGTCAGCATAGCTTATTTTTCTCCCCTTGATGATAGAAGCAGTAATTCATTTACGTACAAAGAAAACAGGACAAGACCAAGGACGGTGCCCTGGGGAACACCGCATGTAATGTTACTTACCCTGCTATGTATACAACCAGTATTAACAGTATGCTTGCGATTTTTAAGATATGAATTGATAAACATGTATGACGCACCTCTGAAGCCAATTCTCAGGATATTCTCAAGCAAAAGAGATTGGTCAAGCGCTTTTTTTCAGGTCGACAAGTATGGCCAAACTAGGAACGCTCTCATCTATCACCTTGTAGATTTTTTCGACAAATGAAGAGAAAGCATCCTGAGTGAAAAGATTTTTGCAAAATACATACTGACTCTCAGAAACTATTCTGAAATATTCTAGAAAGCAATCCGTGCACTTTTTGAGAATTCTCTGTATATTAACACAAACGGGTAAGAGTTTTTAAAGTAGTATAAATAACAGCTATATATATATATATATATATATATATATATATATATATATATATATATATATATATATATATATATATATATGTATGTATAAAATTATGAATTTTGTGCTATACTTTTCATACACTCCGTATGTTACGAATATATTTTCGTCATAGTAAATTGTGTATTAATGTATCCTAATTCTTAGCGTATCACAAATTAGAATTTTAACGAATACCCTTTTTCAGAACAGCAACTTTTATAATTTGATAGCTTCCCGAGGAAAATTCACGTTTTTACTTCTGTTTAATATCTTTTCTAATCAATTTTTAATTGGCAAGGAGTAAAAATTTACATAAAATTATGGCTCTACTCAAATGTTTCGCTTTCTTAATTTCCTCATCTCTGCTTTTAAATCAATGTTTATTCCATAATTGGGTCATTTTATCCCCCTTCTTTCATTTATCAAGCTCAAGATTTAAAAATCTCAGGCGGATAATTCATTACAGTGCCTTCTTAGCGATTTGATATATTTTGTATTGAAAACGAGACATCGGGTAGTTACTTCCCGTCAACTGCTATGATATATAACTGTTCTGAGATTTCTTAGGTAGATATAAAATAAGTGTATCATGTAAAATGAAAGTAACTGCCCTGCTTTCAGTTATGTAAGATATAATTTTTCTCTAGAGACGCGTAACGTCGGTTTCCTCGTTTCGACATTTACAAAATGGACTTACAGATATTTATCTTAAATTATTAAGCGTTCACTCTGCATCATTTTCTAATATACGATTGTATTTTCTTACCAATAACTATCAGTACCTAATAAAAATTTGGAAGTCACACTTTATTTTTACCTATATTACAATGTACATGGAGCGAGTCTCTTTCAGTTCTAAAACAAAAATAAAACATGTCTGTTTATTTGAGTTTTTCTCGAAAATGGCAAAGTTTTTTTAAATAAAGGAGAAAAAAACTTTTGCAATTAAATTCCCCATAAAATGAAATAGTAGTACTTTTTTTAATCCGCAAACAGGTTAAAAATTCTGTCACATTTTAAGGGTGCAGCACCCCTATTAAACCCTCTAAAATGCTTCAGTTAAACTGGTTCACTCAGAAGCTGTACCAAATTTGGTTGTTCGAATTTGAAGTACCTACTACTGACATCTTGGGATTTTCAAGCGCCAATTTAAGGGCCTCTAACTTAGTGTAGGGGTAAGTTGCATTTAATCACTATATTTTAGGCTTTCCTACATGCCCTTCCTCTGTGTCGGTTCTTATGCAAACACCTTATATATATATATATATATATATATATATATATATATATATATATATATATATATATATATATATATATATATATATATACATATATATTAGGGCGATAACTTTAAAATCACAAATTGATTTCGAATCTTACGTTTGTACATCTCTTCGATAAGTTTTTTAGCTAGCAACCACCAGCCAATTTTTTTGAAGATTTTTTTGTTCTGAAAATAATTAATAAGGACAAGACATTATCATAGAATTTGGTACACATGTTGTCCGTATAGAGATTTTAATACTGTTTATAAAGTATGCTTATATCCTACTTTACTAACATGCAGTAGTTTTTTTTTTTTCTAGAACCATATAGTGTAGAACTCGTTTGCACTCTCGTCCTCGAGAACGTATTTTTATAAATCACAGAAAGAAACAACTTATTGAAGGTTTTGATAGAATTTATATTTGACAAATTATTTGACATAAATCCGGTCGGTTCCAGTACCTGCTTAAGTTAAGTCCTGAAAGAGCTTGTAATTATGTGCTAGAAGATATAAAAATATATGGTATTAATAAAAAAACAAAAGCTGCGGGTCGTATTCGACGTTGCGGAACTATCTGATTTCTGAATATCCTTCCTCCGAGGTCATTATTCTTGGCGACTTCAATGTCCATAATAAGGAATGGCTAGGATCGTCAAAAACCGATCCACAAGGGAGAGCAGCGGAGGCCTTTGCAGTCAGCAATTCTTTGGCCAATATGGTTCAGCAACCTACTTACTTTCCTCGTATCCCAACACAGCTCAAATTCCTTGGATCTCCTTCTTACTACAAATCCTGAATGCTATAAGATATCAGTCACCGCCCCCCTTGGTCGCTCAGACCACGGCATGGTCACTGCTTCCTGTGCAATGCAACCCGAGGTCACACAGTCATCACACCCACGTATCGTTTGGCACTACAACTCCGCAAACTGGGACGAAATGCGGGATTACTTTTCCTCATTTCCATGGGCGTCTGTCTGCTTCTCTCATCCTGACCCCTCTGATATCTCACAAAACGTCACCGAAATTATCCAAGCTGGCATGGAATTATTTATTCCACGTACACAGAAAACCTCTTCAGCCACTCAAAAGCCCTGGTTCTCTAAATCCTGTGACAAGGCCAGACTTGAAAAGGTCAAAGCTCACAAAACCCTTCTACACAATCCCAGTCAAGAAAATCGTCAAGCATTCAACAACGCAAGAAACCGCTATGTCCGCATTCTTTCTGAGGCAAAAAACTCGTTTAATAACCACACCAAAAACAAAGTCCTCCCAAGCTCCAACGGCGGCAAACCCTTCTGGACTCTTGCTAAGTCTATTGGGAATAATTTCTACAAGAGCACGTTCCCACCTCTTGTCTCAGGTGATGAAATTGTTTCTACCGCCCTGGGCAAGGCTGAACTTTTTGCTTCGTTGTTCGCCGGAAATTCTACTCTCAACCCACCTCCAAATGTTCAACCACCAACAGTCCCCAATGTCGCGCATAAAATGACTGATATCATTTTCAAAACTAAAAAGGTACGAAAGATGCTCTCTTCTCTTAATACCAGGAAAGCCTCTGGCCTTGACGAGATCCCAGCAATTGTTCTCAAAAAATGCGCACCAGAACTTGCTCCTGTCCTGACTCGTCTGTTTCAGATATCTTACAATAAAGGCATATTCCCTAGTAACTGGAAAACTGCTCGAGTACAACCCATCCCCAAGAAAGGATCCAAAGCGCTTCCTAGCAACTACAGGCCTATTTCTCTCCTTTCAGTCATCTCTAAAGTGATGGAAAAGTATATAAACACCGAACTACTAAAATTCCTTGAAAAACACAGTCTAATCCACAACAGGCAGTATGGATTCCGTCAGCGCAGATCGACTGCCGACCTCCTTTCCTTTGTCACCCATTCTTGGAACAAGTCTATGGAACAACACGGTGAATCCCAGATTGTTGCTCTAGACATATCCAAAGCATTCGACCAGGTCTGGCACGCAGCGCTGCTTAATAAACTTCCGGCCTATGGCCTACCACCAAAACTTTGTACCTGGACAGCAAATTTCCTCTCCAACAGGAGCATATCTGTTGTTGTGGATGGCCATTCCTCTAAACTGTATCCAATTAATGCAGGAGTTCCTCAAGGTTCAGCTTTAGCCCCTACTTTGTTTCTTCTCCACATCAATGACCTCCTCTCTAGCACATCCAACCCAGTTCACAGTTACGCGGACGACAGCACCCTCCACTCAAACATACAATATTCTAAGCCTGTCTCTTTAGCCCAATTAGATGAGGATTGCAGACTCATGGAGGGTTCTGTCTCCGTAGACCTCCAAAAAATATTAGACTGGGGAAGTAGAAATCTTGTACAATTCAACCCCACCAAAACTAAGTCTTGCTTTCTTTCTCACAAGAGATACAGCAGCCCTAGACCCATCACAATGAACAACCAAGTTATTCAAAGTAATGAGTCCTTTTCTCTTGTTGGCATTTCTGTGGATCGAAATCTTAATTGGCACCAACATGTTACATCAATTGCAGAAGCGGCTGCAAAGAAATTGGGTTTCCCCTTCCGGGCTCGCAAATACTTTTCACCAACTAATCTCTATACCTTATACACTTCACAAATAAGGCCAAACCTCGAATACTGCTCCCACATCTGGGGTGCAGCTGCCACTTCTACACTCGCTATCCTGGACTCCATTCAAAAGAGAGCTATTCGTCTCATCGGTGAACCTACCCTCACCCAAAGGCTTCCATCCCTTGCCCACCGACGTGCCGTTGGTGACCTCTCTCTCTCTTTTATAGATATCTGCACGGGCACTGCTCAGAGGAGCTTTCCTCCATAATTCCCCCACCTGCTGCCCCCAGCAGATCTACCAGGGGAACAGAGCGAATGCACCCTTTTAATGTCCAGGTCACCAGACATAGAACATCTTGTTATGCCCGCTCTTTTGTCCCGAGGACTTCCAAGCTGTGGAATTCCTTGCCGGCACATGTTTTTCCTTCTCCTCCGAACCTCCAAACCTTCAAGTCCAGAATTAACAAGCTCCCTCTTTCCTCCTTGTCAACACCCACGGTACGATAGTATTTAGGCTGTAAGCCCTCGTGGTGTGTTGTTGACATAAAAAAAATAATTAAAAAAAATGCTAAATATCTATTTGACTTTTAGAACTAATGTGTGGTTATTGTAGCCTAATACCACACAAAAATTTTGTGCACTTTTTTGGTACTAAATGACTGTCATTTTAAACCAAGCAGATTAAGGAAGGAGCCACAACATGGGGCTATATTCCAGTTTGTTAGAGTAAAACATATTCTATATGGTGCTTGAATAAAGCAATAGAAATGGATAAACAAAAAAAAAAAGATCTTAAAACAGCTTTATGTATTTGGTTGCTTATTTTACGTTAGAAGTAAAGCAATTAGCACTAATCTTAAAAATTATCATGTTTACAAAATTTCTATAGATCAACTGGCCGCCGGTTCTAAATACTTCACTTAATCAAATAACAAAGAACACTGCTAAAGCAAATTTGCAAATAAGGCTTTCTAACCAGCGACTTGGTTAATAAATAACGGCAACAAAATATATATTTTTTAAATCGCAGTCGTTTTGAAATCGGTAGATTTATCAGAAAAGAATGTTATATTTTATAAGTGTTTCTCGGAGTTCATTACAAACCATATACTATATAACAATTGTACATACAATTAAAAAAGATTCCATTCTTTTATTTAAGAGTTTTGTAAAAAAACTAGAGCATCTTAAAGTAGCCTGGTCGGGCGGATTTGTTCGCTAACATATTTCACGGCTAAAAGGATTGTATGCACCTAAACTTAAACCGTTAAGCTCAAGGCATTCTGAATATGTTTACACAATCGTTCTAGGTACAAACTCATTGACGGTAATTTTAAAATGCTTAAGTTTAGCGAAACCGTTATTAAAAAGTCTGGACGCAGCAAGTGCGTTATGGTAGTGAGCTTTCATAAAAATGTTTTTAATAGCAAATATATCTGTGTTTTTTAAGAAAGCAGTCATCAAATTTGACTACCAGTATAACCTATATAGTAGAAACAATGTGCCATGTCTCATCAAAATAACTTTATTGTTTGAAAATGTACAAAAATTTCCGAAAGTAAACTTAAAGTGTTACCGAAAAACTGTGTTCTTGGTCAACCTTATAGGTTAATAGTAAATTGAGCTATTCAAATTTGAAGCATATAATGAAAATTCGCTACCATAACGCACTTGCTGCGTCCTGAATTTCTTTTCTTACAAACATGCATTATATTCGATGGAAAATACAAAAATCCAATAAGGCGTGTTCGATTAAAAAAAGAGGATTTGTATCACCAAGGACTTATGGGCCACCCTGTGATTGTAGAATTTTTCTTTAAGATGTAGCTCAAGACACCCTATAATTAATGTATACAATTTGTTTTTCGCATCATGTAACGGATATATTGAACTTTATTGATTTTTTACAAAAATTCGACAAAAATTATATACCATTAAACTATAAACTCTAAAGTTGAGGCTACTGCCAAAGCATCAGAGAAAGGGTCTTTTTGATTTTAGTAAACATTTTAGTAAAATGAAGGACAATGACGGTGGAATCTAAGACCTCAGGCTTTGTAAAACATTCTTCTTGAGACATTTTCTTTCCATAGCTTCTATTAGTTTCAGGTTCTTTGCCTAAATGTTGCCAATTTTGACGTTTTAAATCGCGACCTTGACGTTTTGAGGAAAACCCCAATTAATTTTTCATTAAATGCTCATAACTCTTTTACCTTTTAACTGAGAGAGCTAACTTTTGGTAGGTGATATACCTATAATAAGCCCGCGTACCAAATTTGGTTACCCTTACTTTGTTATTTCCAGAGATATGTTTTTTTTTTAGAAATAAAACACAAAACTTTCCAGGAAAACCTGGGCCGATTTTCCTGACTAACGAATTTGTCCAAGCCACTTGCAAAAGTAAGGTATTCACTAAATTTATTCAAAATAGGCCCATTATTTTTTGAGTTATCGGTGTGATACATACATACATACATATATATATATATATATATATATATATATATATATATATATATATATATATATATATATATATATATATATATATATATACATATATATATAACCATAGAAAAATTGAAACTGACCCCGGATATGTATGGATGTGTGGATCCTCATTAGTGAATTTTTTAAGAAAATTCACTGAAACCACAAATTAGACGTTTTTCATATCCACTTAAAAGTAGTTTTCATTTTCACATCTGATCAAATGAAAACGGCGGTAAATTTATCTAAATCAAAAGGGGCTGCCATTTAGAAATTTTTCAAATACAATATATTTTTTGACAAATGAAATATATATATATATATATATATATATATATATATATATATATATATATATATATATATATATATATATATGTATATATGATGTCTGTTATCTGAATAGATTTTAACTAACACATATATAAATTGTTCGGTGCGGCCAATTTCACTTATTTTAATGACAGACATAATCTTGGAAATGATCTGCGTCTTTTATCGATGTCATCATCGTCAATATTCCTCTGAAATTGGTTAACTTGCTTTAGCCACCAACAGTACGCATCTATTCTCAAATTGCCCATTTAAAACGTTACCACGAAGCCCCTTTTTTCGTAGAGCATGACAATTTTGGAATGACTTCGCAACGGACATACTGCCAGAGAGACGTAATTTCCCGCTAACTCAAAAAACAAGTTTTATACATTTTTTTGACATTTTTGCTCATACCGTATGAAGATGTGAAGTCTTACCATCTATGTGTGTGTATAATTTTCTGCCTCTCAGCAAGTTATAGGTTTTCAGTGGGCAGGCTAAACTTTGTAAGCTGTATCTTTGAAATGATTTTAAATAACAACGATTTAAGCGTATTTTGTTAGAGAAAAAAATTGTCGTGTCACGAAAGTAAATTATTTCTAAATAAAAAAAGTTAGGTTACAGAGAATAATTTATTTTAAATGCGTTCTATTGCCTCTTGTTACATATAAATATTCCGCCAGTAACATTTTACCCATTGGGTACATTGCGGAGCAAATCTGCGGTTAAAAAAAGCAGGTGCGTTAAGTTAGCGAATTTTTATTAAATGCTTCAAATTTCAATAACTCAATTTCTATTAACCTGAAAAGTTGATTTTTGGCATATGGCAAGGTCTTATTTAAGGCAACATACCTAGCAAACTTCATTAAAATAACTTTCTTTGTTTTTGTGATACACAATTATTTTTTTGAAACCAAATTTTTTTAGAAAAACTGGTCCGATAGGGCTAGGCTAACCAACTCGTCCACTGTCTTAATAAAATGAAGATAGGCGATATGAGAAATTTTTACAAAGTGTCACCATCGATACATCCTTATCTGCGAATTTTTAAAAAATTAAAATTCGCTAAAAACATACTATAGCCAGGTACAAACAACACACTCTACACGTCATCACACCGATTTAAAACATATGTATGTTTCATGAAAAGAGTTGAATACAAATGTTTAAAACGAAACGCGTAAATTTATATCTTTTTGTTTTCTCGCTTGCGCAAGCATACACAAATATGTAATGCAACAGAAAAACAAATACGTGATGTTTAAAGAACGGATTATGCCCTTGTTTTTCACTTTTTGCGTCGGTGCTGATGTTTAAATTAAACGGAGAGTCATTATGTCTGCTTTTAAAACACCCTTTTGTACAACACGCGTTTTGCTTGACTTTCAGGCTGGTTTATTAAAATTCACATTCTACATAACGTATGCATTTTATGTATTATATGTAGCATATTTATATTTGCTCATTTCATGTGTCTCTTAGATTGTTTGTACTTCTAAATATGTATGTACTTAGCATGGCCTTTACTAACGTTAACACTAATATTAATACGCTCGCAAGATACGATTTGTGTTATACTCCTCAAACTCAGCCTCTTTGACCTCCGGAGTTTGTACATTTACTCAAGTTTTGATAAATAAATGTGAGATATAAGCTTCTAGGTAAATCTGCAAGGTTTCTTCTTCTTCGGCCTTTCTCAGTCAACTGGAGCATATACCTTTCCGACATTTTCCACGTTTTTAGCTGATGTTCGTCGATAAAACTCGCTATTCATAAGATCGCAACTTTGAAAAAAATATTCTAAATGAGCCCAGTCTAGGCTCCTTACAGTTCAACCCGGGGTCAGTTTTAATTTTAAATGTTTATTGTTATCACACTGATAGCTTAAAAAATAACAGGCCGACTTTAATAAAATTTGGTAGGTAGGTACGTTTGATTTCTAGATGCCTTGTATAAAATATGTTTGTTAGCCAACGAACCTGGGCCAGTTTTCTCGGGAAAATGTTGCTTTGCCTTCCGGAAAATTTTTGTATCTCAGAAAGTAACAAAATTATGGCAACCAAATTTGGCACGCGAGGTTCTACTGCAAAATTATTTCCACACACCACAATTAAAACATCTAAGTTAAAAAGATTTATAAGCATTTTCAGAAAAAAAAATCGGATTCCACTGGTGATAAGAGAAGGGAACGAGACCAGAATGGTTTGTGTGGTTAACAAAATCTTTTGAATACTGCAGATAAAAATCAAATTTTTATGGCACAGAACGGTCAAGAAATACCAAAAAATTTCTTTGAATCTCTTACAGATTTTATTTTTAAAACTTCACAGTCGCGGTGTGAAACATCAAAATTGGTAATCTTAAATGAAAGATTCTGAAACAAATGTAGGTTATGTAGAAAAGTAATGTGGTAAGAAGTGTGTTTTACAAAGCCTTAAGTTTTTCCTTTCACCGCAATTGTCGTTTGTTTAACTAAAATATCTGCAGAAAATTAATTTCGAATAGACCCTTTCTCTGATACGTTGGCAGTAGATTTAGTGATTTAAAACACTAATAGTTTTTTTGTAACAAAATAAAATTATAAAAGTCCTTTCCTTATCGATAAACTGGCAAATTATATGCGAGGTAATGAGACTGATTTTTTTAAATATCTTTAATTAAATATAACGACAATTGAGCTTTGTCTCCCTCAAAATAATAATTCCCTTGGGAAGCCACACAGCCAGCGTTGGAGACTGTTTTTTCACTCTTCATAGCAGTGCTGGAATGCGGATACTGGAATAGCCTTAAGCTGGTCGGTTACAGCCGTAGGAATGTTTTTGAGTGTCCAGCACTTGAGATGAATTTTCAATCTTGAATAGAGGAAAAATCACAAGGTGAGTAAGGAGGTAGAGGGGGCACAGTAATGTTTTTACTGGCCAAAAAATTGTTTATCCGAAATTGCTGTGTGACAAGGCGCATCGTCATCCAATTGTTCTTGATGTTTGGTCTCACACGCACGACTTTTTTTCGGAGCCTTTCGAGAACCTCTCGGTAAAAATGTTGACTGACTGTCTATCCTTGAGGCACAAACTTTTTGTGGACGGTCCGTGGATATCAAAAAAAAAAAATCAGCATGCTCTTGATTTTTCATTTACCTTTTTTTTTGTTCCCTCAGGGCTCGTCCGCGGCCTTGCCGCCCCGATAGCACCGCAACCCTTGGTTGATTGTGCATACCCTTAGTCTTACTCCACCCATTCCAAGATCACTGTGCCTTGAACTAGTCTGCACAGCGATTGGTAGGGTGAAGTTTTATATTGCTCTGTCTCCGGTCTAGAGTGACCGTAGATCAGTTGTCTTTTCCGGTCCAGAGCTATACACTCACACAAGATGTGCTGGGCTGATTCCTCCCCCTCGCCGCAGAGTCTGCATGCGAGGTCCCCTTCGAACCGCCCCATTTTATGCAGGTGTTTCTTGACGGCCATGTGTCCCGTCAAGAGACCTGTTGTGTTTCTGAGCTGTCCTCTGCTAAGGTTTAGCAGCTCCACAGCTCTCTTTGAACTGGGTCCGTCAATTATTGACTTCCCATGTCTGAGCCCTGGACAGTCCGCCCAGTACACCTTGTGTTGGTTTCTGACCCAGGATTTAATGGCTCCCCTGGCAGTGCTCTTTGACACGCCCAGAGCCAGTTCTGGTCCCATAAATGGTTCTGCTGACCCTCTCTTCGCGAGACTGTCAGCTTCTTCATTGCCTTTAACCTCCGAGTGACCCGGCACCCAGATGAGGGTCACCTCATTCTGCCCAGCCAGGTCGCTCGTCTCGTCTCGGCACTCACTCACCAGCCAGGAATTTACCCGTGGGCTACTTAGTGCCTTAAGGGCTGCCTGGCTGTCTGTGGCTATGAGGATCCGCTTGTTGGTGTAGCTCTTCCTCTTGTTCTCCCGCACACAGTGCAGGGGCGTCTCCTCCCGCAATGCCTCGCGATCAGGGATTTCGACTGTAAAGTTGTTTTCCCTGCACATTCGCGGGCTCGCGAAGTCTGACCTCATTTCAAGCATGGGCTCCTTCACGATCTCCTGAATTTTGCAGTGGCCCCTGAAGCCTGGGTTGATCTTCAGTCTACCATTGCAGGCTAGTCTGTATAGTCCTAGCCTGGCCTCTCCCATAATAACTAAGTGTAGGGGGGGTAGATCCAGCAACACCTCCATGGCGCCTGTTGGGGTTGAAGACATGGCCCCTGTGATGCCTAGGTAAGCCATCCTTTGGATCTTGCCTAGTTTTTGTTTGGCACTGGATTGTGTCACCTTAGGCCACCAGACCAGTGCCGCATATGTTAACGATGGTCTGACCACCCTTGTGTACAGCCAGTGGGCCATACTAGGTCTTAGTCCCCACGTTTTTCCATATAGCCGCCTAGTGACGGCTAAGGTCATGACTGCCTTACGCAGTATTTTTCCAATGTGACCATTCCAGGTTAGCTTAGAGTCCAATACGACCCCAAGATATTTTACCTCCCTGGCTCTTGTTTTGTTGGGCTTTGAAGGGCATGAATTCAGTGCTCTGGCGTTTGGTTTCCGGGTCATACTCAAACACATAACTTACATCACCAGTAATGACACGTTCCAAAAAAATTTCATTATTTTCAATCGGTTTCAAAAAGTCCAGGGACCTTTCTCTCATAATGTCCTTTTGTTACTGCGAAAGGTTTTTTGGGTCCATTTTGGAGCAGACCTTTCTCATTCCCAATTCATTAGCCAAAACTTTATGATCAGTGGCGTGATACAACTTCAATAGTTCGCCGATCACTCTGACTGTCAGAAATGCACCGCCTTTAAAGAAACAAAGAAACACACACACATTACTATACTAAGTGAGTGGTGGACGTTGGTGCATTTTTGCTACAATTAGTATGCCGAACTGAAGGGCTCTAATGAGAGCAAAACCAGTCTACGGTTTTAATTGTTGTGAGAATGCATCTAGCCTTACACTACTATAATCTTAAATAAGAGAAAAGTATGAGACTCTGCCCAGGGATTTTAGTTTATCTCGTTAGTTCGGACATCGCCGCACTTTAGACACTAGTGTGTTTGTTAATTGCTTAATAACGTTAAAAAAGAAGAGGTAAAACATCGACACTTGTAAAAAACTTTAGTTCCATAAAACCTTCTTGTAGGTTAAATTCTAAACCTCGATAAAACATAAATTCATTTATCAGTAGATAAAGATGGAATATGCACGTATTTTTCCAAACTGGCATACTAACAAATGAAACTATATTTGCTAAGACTTATGTGAGCCGTGCAGTTTCAGATGGTCGATTTCATCCCGCCACGCTAGTTAACCCGAATAATACAAATACAAGAATCATAAATATATATATATATATATATATATATATATATATATATATATATATATATATATATATATATATATATATATATATGGCAGTTAAGAGTATGGCCAGTTGTCTCTCAGAAGAAAAGACATACATATTATTATGAATCTGTTTAAAAATTAGGGGAGGGTTACTTGGCAGAGAAGGTCCATTTGTCGGACTCATATTATCAAGGATTCTTAGGCCAAAGAATATAGCTTTAATAAAAGAGCGTGACATTAAATGCTTATAATTTGCTTTACTAATCAGAAGACAATTCGAGGCTGACCAGAGGAACCGGCCATAAAACCATTTTCTGTGTCAATATTAGGGAGTGGGGAAGTGCAAGGTAGCAGGTTGGTCATTCCATCTTGTACCTGACAATCTAAATAGCCAGACCAGTTTAAAACAGCTAATGAAAGATTTTTAAGAAAAAAAAAATAAACAAACTATGCCATTTTCCAGCTATGGATGTCCAGTGCATTGCCACCAAAGTATTATATTGTTATTGGATTACAAATTTCCTAATATATGTATTAGTAGCTGGTTATCGATACCGTTGCCTGCTAGGAGCCCACGCTTAATACCCATATATTTTTATTTTACGAATAACATAATATACGAAGGTGAATAAAATATAATCAAATTGTTCCTCTGGTCAAATAATATGCTTTGTACACGGTCACCGAAGCAGTAATATGTTGGGTTGCGATGTAAGGAGTGGAACGAGCCGTTGATCTCTCTCGCTTAATGCGTGCGCGACTTATGATGTCTGAGCCAAAGATTCACTTATCATTCACACAACACATTTTTATTAAATTTCTTAACCGGGAAGACGTGACACGGACCAACATTTTCTCAAGATCTACTGCATGGTTCGGGAATAAACCATTATCAGAGCCTCGTGGGTTTGCCTGGCACAACAAATACAAGAAAGACCGTAAAGGGGTTGAAAATGAAAGCCACGATGGGCATTTCTGTGACGAGCACTACAAAAAAAAAACGCCAGTTGTGACCTTATTGAAGACATCCGACGTTTGATGCTTGTGAAACTTCTGTTGAGGTCGAAAAAAGGAAGCACACAATCCACGATTCCAAAAAACCTAGGTTTCGTAGAGTGTTAGCCCGACGAGTTCATTGTCACTTAATATGGTTCGTAGAATAATATGAACCATTTTTAATTGTATTATAACATGTGAAGGAAAACGTGGGTGCATCACTACACATCTGAGTCGAAACAAGAGGTGGAGAGGAGAGGGTGAGACAGTCTAAGTGAAAGCAAACATTTGGCTTTCAGCTGGAAAGATGTTTGCGACTGTGCATTTTGACCAGCTTGACGCTTTGCATTTCGATTCTGTCTTTGGGACTCTCGAAGAAGCGTTCAGTGGCATACAAATCTCTGACAATTACAAGGTAGGGCGCTTTGTGCGTAATCGGCTACTGACACAACCTATTTCATTTTGCGACGACGGTATCAGAAAGCTCCCGATACGATGGGAAAATGCATTTGTGTGCCCGTTGGAAAGATTTGTTGAAAATTAAGTCTTCTATCACACTTCCAAAGAATACATTCACCTACCAGTCACCTGTTTAACATATTTTTTAATATATGTTTATTACGAACCTTTACAACAAGTTTTACAGTTAGACCAATAATATGTATTGACTTTCCAAAAATCTGAACACCCAATACGAAACGACCAATTGCAATTACTTTTTTATACTACTTTGTTTCGTCTCTGATAGGAAACGATAATGTAGACAAAACATTTTAACAGGTGGACACTTTTTAAATTTTGTTTTATCAAAAAAGTATCTCTTAAAAGTGAAGTTTCCTTGCGTTTGAAGAAACATTTTATAGCGATTTGTCCTCAGTTTACGAGTCATTAAGTCATTATGCCTAAGCGCTGTTTACGGAACAATTGCATTTATTTAAGTAAATATGATGCATAGGACACAGTGTGTCTGCAGTGTTACAGTGTTGGTCCGGGTGATCTAAAGAAGGAATACATAACCGTCGTCATGGATCCAGACAACCTGGAGCAACTTTGGCACGGGAAGATCATCATTTGAGGATCGATTGGAAATGCTTGGTGGGAAGTTTTACAACAAAGTGTCTCTATGGCAACGATGTATCGCAAAATACGCGCTGTTGGGCTTCGTTCGTATACAGAATTTTTAGATCTCCCATTGACACTCTGACATTGTGCTGCTCGGATTGAGTGGTATAACGGCAGATCAAATTGGGACAGTTAATGGAATCATGTTGGGTTCTCTAACAAGCCCTGATTCTGTCTTTGCATCCATGTTCGCAGAAGAGTAAGGCTATGTACGTGGAGAACGCCGAAATTTGAAATTTGCTGTGAAACTATATACGGCCCTTATACAGGAGGGGGAGGGGGGTGCAATTGCGAAAGGTGCGATAACATACGGTAGCAGGTGTCATCTCTGCTTTTTATTGTCACAAATTTGAATGCAAAATGTAACCCCTTTTTCAAAAAGGCAGCGCACGTCCACTTTCAGAAAGGGTTCTTACCACAAGAAAATAACGTAACCCTGCTTCCATGCCCTTCTCGCTCCCCAGACATGTCGCTGATCCGATATGTGTGGGATATGATTGGGCATGGACTGGGTAACTCACCCCAACCACCAAATAACCTAGTTGACCTTCGCCATCGAATTCAAGAAGCCTGGGATCACATTCCTTAGGATACCATAAATCATTTAATCTCAAGGATGTCTCAAGGAGTTATCGAATGCATAAAAACCGCGGTGGAGCCACTCACTATTAAATATATTTGTTATCTTTTAATATTTTAGTTTGAAATGCAACTAGTTCTTTAGTTTGGTAAAATTTTATTAAACTTGATCAACCCTTATTGGGTGTTCGGATTTTTTTAAAATCAGTATATAAACATATTTAATAAAAACTTTTTCAGTTATTTACTGTACTGTAAGTTACAGATAAATTTTTCATAGGACGCAATTACTTAAAATATTCTAGGGCTTAGAGATAATGTAATTGCGTTCTAGACAGTGAACAGTGTTGGTGGGGAATGAGCTCTAATTTACTATCACCTAAATTCTAATTCTAAATTCGTATTGGAATGTCGTGTTGGCTGAGCATTATACTGAAAATGTCAGACATTTAAACGGCCCTATATTTGAACTAAATCAACCATAAAGGACCTAGACAATAGTGTTGTGGTTTGTTGTTAAACCGTTCGCGAATTTTACGCCACTTGGAACTGTATCAAATTAAATGTCTGAAATAACTGGCAGTGAAAAGCGACAATTACATTGTTCGTTTCTTATTGCTGATTTAAAATGTTTTGTAAATATGGGTGTATTTAGTTTGTGTCAGGAAGTAGGGTTATAAACACCATAGTCTAAGCTCCAAGTATTATTGGTACTTGTTGACTCTAGTTTTAAAGTGTATTTCTAATAAGAAAATTTTTAAATTGATCTTAAGGCTCACATTTATAACATGTGCTTTCGAAGCAAATTATAATAGTTAAAATAATAATATTATTAATTTGTCCCAAAAATACGAAAAATATAGATATTAGAATTGCACAGCATGATAATGCACTGTCAAGCAATTAGGTTTTTGTGTTTACATAAGTACCAAGATTTTTATATTATCATAAACACTTCCAGCAGGACGGAAGCGACCCATTTGAGTACGTTATAAATTGCTATAGATTAGCATTATGGGTACTGCTGGCAGTACTAATTTGCCTACAGTTTAAAAGCCAATGATATTCTCTAATGGTGTATTTTTGTTCGAAGTCGATATCT
Organism: Tillus elongatus; assembly: GCA_964006375.1. Classification (NCBI taxonomy): domain Eukaryota; kingdom Metazoa; phylum Arthropoda; class Insecta; order Coleoptera; family Cleridae; genus Tillus; species Tillus elongatus. Next base: position 43,128,183 of record OZ023269.1, read on the forward strand.
GTATTAGTTTCCATTTTACGCGGGATTGAACTTGTCTGTCTCAGAAGATGCAATTTAACATTGTTACATAGAACCATGCAGCCCGCTGGACGTGTATCTACGGCAGAAACTAGTTTCGACACGAAAAGTGACCACTCGTGGAGTATTTCACAATTTGGGGATAGCTGGAGCCAGTGCTTAGGAACAATGAAAAAGGTCTTCAGATCCAAAAATATTGCTGTTGTTGGATGGGATATCGATGGCAACACAACTAAGATATACTGCAATGTCATTGTAATTGAAGGTAACTAAGTGCTCGTGGTACGTACGCGACGCACTTTTTCATTTTCTGATTTATCTTTATTATATTAAAAAGATTTATTTGAAAATAAAATAGCAAGGTTTTTGATATTCATTTATATATTTTTTCAATTTTATTTTAGACTCTCCTGAATTTTATTCACCAAGACGTCGACAAAGATTCTTCGGGAAACAAAAAGCCAAGACTTGCAGATGGAGAGTCCACACGAGGTTCTTCTTCTGGTTCGAGGGACTCTGATTCCTCTTCTTCATCAGATCTCGATTCAGACGACCAAGTATGTGACGAACTGTTTGCGAATACTCCCGCAAACGATGAAGAACCGGTGAGTAATGAGCCTATTTTTTATAATAATAATCAGGTGACAGTCTATGGCACCACTTGTACTTTTGGGAAAACAGTAACCGTAAATGCTTTCAAAGATGCGCAGTATAAGCGCCAGTTGCATGTCTGTAATATTCAAAATATGACTGAGCTTGAAGTTCGGCTTGCGTTTTTCCCATCAGAAGATATATACCTAATTATCCAAAACACTTATGCTAAATTAAGAGAACGTCGAAAAGCGGTTACTACAGGCGAGTTATACAAAGCTTTGGGAATAATGTACGGGATGACAGTAAATTCGTTGCACACTAGAAGAGATTACTGGAATAAAGAATCACCCATATTCCCCGCTCCTGCTTTTGGTGAAAGATTTGGAATCGGACTTCATCGATTCGAGGAAATAATATACTGTCTGTCTTTTGCAATGCCTGATGATGCTGGTGAAGTAGAAGATGAGGACAACTGGTATCAGGTCAGAACCCTTTACGATATGACAACTACTAAGTGGAATGATATTTTTACACCCGGGTACAAATTAACAGAATCTATGTTCGCTTGGTACGGAAAAGGCCTCTATAATGAAAAGGGTGGTATGCCAGCTGTTATAAAAATTTAAAGGAAGCCAAAAGGCGTTGACTGCGAATGTAAAACCATCGCCGATGTGCAAAAAAGTGGAATAATGATAGGTCTTGAAATAACTGAAGAGAAGCAGCCTATGCAAAGAAAGGAATGGCAAAGATATTTAGGGCAGGAACCGCAAAAACGCTCAGACTATCTCGTCCTTGGCATGGTTCTAATCGAATAGTTGTTGATGACTCCTGGTTTGGGTCAGTCAAAACTGCTATCAAACTGTACAAGAGAGGTCTATACTTTCTTGGAATGGTTAAAGCGGCCACAAGACACTATCCGATGCAAGAAGCAAGACGTCGCTGCCCACGAGAAGGAGGTGAATATGTCACAGCAACTACTATATTTACAGAACCACATGTTGAATTAGTATGTGTAGGATGGCGTGACAAAAGGGTACACATATTTATTGGTACCTGTAGTACAACCCTGCACGGCGAACCGGCGAGAAAAAAAAACAGATGTCACAGGCAAAATTGTTGTCAAAGAAGTACAAAGAATAAAGCTTGTTCAATAGTGTTTTGATGGCGCTTCAGCAATCGATAGTCACAACCATAATCTTCAAAGCATTTTTACACTTGAAAAAGCTTGGAATACTCAAACGTGGCAATACCGGATGTTTTCCAGCATGTTCGGAATTATATAATCTAATGCTTATTTGGCCTACAAATACTTTAATAATGGTTTAAAAAAGCACTACTATTTCACTGAATCTCCGGCATTACAACTAATAAATAATGCATAAGCAGGCGTGGTAGCAGCAACTTCAGTAGCTCCAGTAGATCCAGTACAACCGCCAAAGGGACTGGTTACCAGGAGAACAGCAGTGAAGATAATCGACAACGGGTGCAAAGAAAGTGCATTATTTGTAGTCGGGTACGGCACTTGCAACAAAAATCAAGTTATAGATGGAGTTCCTGTGGTGTACGTGCTGTTATATGTTCCTCAACAACGGGAAGAAATTGTTTCGTCTACCATATCCAGCATGCGATTCCGGCTTAGACTGTGCTACGACAGGGAGTCAGTTATCCATCAAAAATGTATTTTTGAGTTTTTTTTTTATTGTCAAGTTGAAATATCAGTTATCAACTTATTTAGATACTTCTTACATCTGAAATGTACCTATATTTTTTGATAGTTTGAAAGACTGGGTCAACAGAAGCAGACAGTAATCCTTACGGATTTTTTTCGTGCTCCATTTGTATTGTCGAGTTTGAGTATCAGTTAATTGATTTAGGTATTTCTTACCTGTGATATGTATCTATATTTTTTTTAATTTGAAAGGCTAAACCAACACAGATTATCAGTATTCATTACCTAGAATTTGCTTTTGTGTGTTTTTTAGTTTTTTATAACAGGTATTTAGTTATAGACATACATGTTTTCAGTAAAAATGCTTCCTCTCTTTTTCATTGCGTTATAACAAGATTAATTATATATAACGATTTCCTTTATATATATATATATATATATATATATATATATATATATATATATATATATATATATATATATATATATCGGGTAAGCTAACTTGAGCAAGTGACCCTTCTGGATGATAGATGTTCTAGATGTACTTTAATGTTTCTGTGACAGGTGTCGCATCTTGACAGCATTCTCAGACAGGGGAAAATTTACTAATACAAAATTATGACAACTACAAGAAAATATATGCTGCTTTGTTATGATGTTTTGATCAAAAACTTCTTTAAAAATGAAAATAAAATAAAATAAAAATGACGGATGACGTCTCCAAAATGGCTACGAGATGTGTGTCAATTAACATAAAAATATAACTAACTCAAAAAATAATGACAGAAATAATAAATAAACAATAACAGCAATAGCGCAGACTCTATACAACGAAAATGTATTTAATTTTCGTTTTAAAGAATGTGTTGTTCAAAACATAGCATAGCAACAGATCTCTATTTGTAGTTATAATTTCGTATTGATTCAATTTCTCCTCTCTGGGGATGCTGTCAAGCAGCGTAACTAGTCACAGAAACTTTGAAGAACATCTAGAATTTAGAAGGGTCACTTAGCTTACCCGCTGGGTACGTCTTTCATCTACAAAAAATCGATATTAGGAAGCCAGAGAAAGTCTCCACGTCTGTACTTAATATGAAACACTTTCACCAAGAGCAAAAACAATCACACAAGACAAGAAAAAACGAAGGCCAGGTTTTGTATTACATTAGCAATATCAAAGATAATACAAGATAGCAGGAGGAAGCGGTAAGGGACCAAAAAGCATACGATAATATCTACAAATAATTATGATCAACCAAATATGTAGGAAGATAAAAGAGGTGTTAGTACAAATAAATACTGAAAAAACGACAGATGGATTATGCTAGATAGCTGGTGAGAGGGTAAAGTCATAGAGGACAAGAGGAAGAACATCAAAATTTTTAACTAGAAAAGGGAGGCTGCTAAACAATGGAAACCCTATCCAAAAGAGTTGTATTTTCCATAGGAAACTAATTGTAAAATAGATTATAAAGATAAGACATAGAAGGTAATAAGATCTGGGCCACCAAATTTAATAGCAAAATTTTAGAAAGCACTGATCGAACTTGGACAAGGAAACAATAGTTCATCCGTTGCCTTAGAACTGCTTTATTTTCGCCATTTGAAGAACAAACCTTTATGCTTCGTTTGGAATTTACCTTGAAAATACGGTTGTAGCATTTCCTTTAAGATTGTTTTGTGACATATAATACACATATCAAAATTCTGGTGTGGTAAGTGGGTAGGCCGGTTATTCCTGGAACTATACCTTTGATCAATTAAAGTTAAGAATTGATGTTGCTTAGATCGTGTTATATGACGTTTTTCAATTAGAATTTAAAATATTATTAAGAACAAGTGCTTCTATTCATAACTCGATAAATGGAAGGCCAAATGACTGCTGAGTTTCTGCTGCTATATTAACTAGACTTTCGAAAAAGCAAAACGACCTCGCATGAATGATGCTCAAGAGCGGGACTTCGTGGGATATCTCCTTGAGTCGAGCATTGGCGGATGTCGTATCTAGATGAACCCAGAAGAGAGTTGAGATCACCACATGTGGATTACACCAGGAGGTTGAGGCCTCCGCTGTGAGCTTTGAAACGGGCGAACAACCTCACTCGCATGCTGCTCAGCAGTGCACATAATCCACGTCTCGTCAAACACTGATGGATATCAGATCCAGACGAACTCGGAGAGAGGCTATCCCTCTGTAAGCTTCGAAACCGGCAAGCCACTTCGCTCAGTTGGCAGTGCACTTCCACAGGAGCCGAAAGAAAACCCCTAAATGACTCTGCAAAACCAACTTTCATCTTTAAAAATATCAACTTGTACGGAGCGCTGGATTTAATGAGCGCTGCATGAAACCTAAGTATATAGAGGTGATCCACAATAGATCTAAGGTCGCGGTGGAGGGGCTGGAATAGCACACTCACATAAAATCTAATCGAAAGATGGCTACCAAACTTGATAAGCCTGCTATCTTATATATATATATATATATATATATATATATATATATATATATATATATATATATATATATATATATATATATATATATATATACTTATATTGTTTATTTGTGTAAATTATACAGTACGCTAATACAATAAGTCAAAGACTTGTACTGTACAGTAAAGTAATTTTAATATATAACATGATATCCCAAATTGCTTGACAGGAAGTATCCAACTTTCACAAACTTTAAATTTTGACGTACCAAAAAATTTTTTTTTCTTTTGATTCCACTTTTTCCATCTGATGCCTCAACCGTTGTCTTCATTTATAATAAATCTTTATATCTTTATTAAACTTTTCCATTTACAGTTCCTCCCAATATATCCATATTTTTGCCAAAATAATTAATTTTATTTGAGACTAAAAATAACGCTAGAGTTCAAAAACGTCTTAGTTTATATATATAGTCCCTGTTCAAATTATTAGACTCACCTCAGATATCCAGGATATTTTTGAATTATGTAATCAGAATGGATATTATCTAACTTCTGGGCCATTTATTATACAGATAAAACATATATACGCTTGAAACTACACAAAAATAAAGCAATATAAACATATATAAAAATAATCAATATTTGGTAGAACAACCCTTCGCTGCTATAAGAGCTTCGATGCGTCTAGTCATGCTCTTAATGCAGTTAGCTGCTATTTCTTTTAATTGTTCATTACGATTCCATAGATAGATAATCCCTTCTACCAGGTGGACCTTTGTGGCAGTATTTTCCTCCCCCAGTTCCCTCTTTAGACACTGCCAGACATTTTCAATAGGATTCATGTCCGGAGAATGTCCAGGCCAACGAAGAAGAGTGATTTCCTTGTCTTGGAGGAATTTCATCACTGATTTGGCTGTATGGCAGTGTGCTGAATCTTGGATAAATATTCTCCTGCCACTTGGAAACCACTGCTGCAGTTGGTGCAGAAGCCTACCGTTGAGAACCCTTTTGTATTGGTCTTGTTGCATGATTCACTCGACAACATAAAGACGACCCATGCCCTGAGAACTGATGACAGACAAGATCATCACTGATGTTGAGTGCTTCACTGTTTTGACAGTACAGTCAGGATAATACTTCTCATCTATTCTTCTTTTTACATATTGTGGCTTGTCACAGAATATTTGAATCATTGTTCATCGCCGAAGCAAACTTGCAGATAATGAAAAGATTTTTTTTTGAGATACTGTCAAATGAAATAAGATCTTATATAACTTTCAGTGATCCCATCTTCCTCTGTGAAATGCCTGTAATATGTTGCCCATTCCAGCCCATTTTTTATCATTTTGGGGGTAAATTTTGGTTTTCTGTCTGGTCGTCAACTGTACAAACACATCTCATAAAGATTGGTCCGGATCGTCATAGTGGATATCTTAAAGCCAGGCCATTCAATTTTTGCTTATAGCAGTATGTGACTGCTTCCTTTTTTCAAGTACAATCCTTTCTAGAATTCCATGCCTTCTAGGAGTTACCAACCTTTTCCTGCCACAATGACCATTCCGCTGGCTAGTGAATAGTTCTTCCAGGGCAATTTTTTGCGAGATTCTTTTCACCGATGGTTGTGATACTTCACAAGCGGCAGCTACCTGCCTCTGGATACCTCATGAATGCATTATGGGAGTTGAGACCTGTGCAATTTTCTCTTGACTCAGATATCATTTCTTACATATACTAAAAAATATGAAAAAAAAATTCATAAAAATTTTTAGCAACAACAACATGGAATGTCCACTACAACTATGTGACTGATCTGCTAGATGCTGAATAATAACACAGATGTATTTACTTACACTAGTGAGTAATAATTTGAACGAAGACTATATATATATATATATATATATATATATATATATATATATATATATATATATATATATATATATATATATATATATATATATATATATATATATATATGACAATTTAATGAAAATGTAATATTAAGTCTTGACAATTAATTATTATAGGAAATGTTAAAAAGAAATAATAATGTCAACTACCAAAGTTGAGAACTCTGTTGGCTCGTGATCCATACTATTTTCAACCTCTCTTAACCACTCAATGGATAACAGTTATTCCATACTTCATCGTCGCAATGTCTAATTTATCATCATTATTATTTTAATACCCAGTGCCACATTGCTACCCTTTGCTACTTATTGCTGTAGGCTTACATTAGTCCCCAATCATTGTCAAGCACAATTGAAGATTGGTGCTTTTCTTAGTCTTAGTCTTCTGTTTCTTTACTGCGATGGATTGTGCTGGATGTGGTATTATGGGTGATATCAAGCTTTATTTGTTATTATGGTTTACGAGCTTAAGCTTGATAATACTCACAATTAGTGCATGACAATTCAATGTCTACAAACAAAATATTTTAAGATAATCTTTCTTATGCTATATTAGTTCTGACATAGTGATTACGTTGAAAATATATGTTTAATTAAATTTTGGAAGATAGGGCTTGTATTATCTTTGGCTTAATAACATCTAGACTTTCGCGACTGATGACACATCAGAGAACTGTGTCTAACCTATTTATAAAAATTAAAAACCGTAGAATAACTCAAAATCTAAAAGTCTTATGGTGATCATTTTGTTATCTTTCTAATTGACGTATAGCTTCGAATCCCTAAAAAGTTGAGCTACCCCCACGGTGCGTAAATGCAGTAGTCAATTAGACAAGCAGCGACCATATTGCGCGCCAGAGGAAGCTATACTCAGTACAGTTTGACACTCAGAGCCATATAACGCTGGTTTTCATTTTAAGTTATAGATTTGGATTATGTTTACGAGATGCAGGTACAGATCAAAACGTTTATGCAATTTTATAGAGTAAAAAGCTTTATATAATAAAACAAAATTTTTAAAATTTTAGAATTTTGACCCAAACACGAGTAAACGTTACCCTAAATACAATATAAGCACAACGTTGAATAGAACATTTCAGCAGCTATCGGAGAATATACTTTAGAGAGATAGAGGTCACACAGAGACGAGACCTTGGATTTTTTAATGAACACCTAACCAAACACGTTTCAAGTATTTTTGATATTACATATTTGGTATAACTTTTTTACACGTTCCAGCGTATTTTTCAATTAATAATGATAAGAAAGTTGAGCTAAAAATGTTATAGTTATATTGTTTCTTAACTAAAAACGTTCCAGAAGACGCAGTACCAAAAAAGCTTGGTTACAAACTAAATAGACATTGAATGTAAATATAACATTAGTTACCTTAACGCATTCTTTACAACAGCATTATAGCAAGCGTTGCAGTCGAATTAAAAACAAAGCCTTTGTATACGCGATAGAATATAATGCATCAGAAATATGTAAATTTTGTGTGTAACACTAAAAGACTTAAACGTATCTTCACGTTGGGTATCTTTTTTATAACAGAATATATTGGGTGCTAAAATTTAACTATCTCATATCGCTCCCTAAAGACTACACACATCGAACTTTGCTGAATATGATCAAACTTCTTCCTAAAAAGATTTAGCACCTGCTTTGTGTTATATCGTTACCATTTTTTTTTAGATTTGTTTAACTTCACTGACGATTAAAATATGGTTATAAAAGAAGCAATTTTAATTGGGGTCGTTAATTATAAACAATATGTTGTAAATATTTAGCAAATTTATATCTATACATGGGAGGATTTTAAAGTGTTGCAATCGAATATCTGAAAAACCGGTCGGAGTATTTTACTAAAAATTTGGTGAGGTGATAAATAGGCTGGGGATACATTTCGAAATAGTTTTTACATTTACCCCACCTCATCATTTTGAAAGGCCGGTGTCACGTTATAAATGTCAAATAGAATGTTTTTTTTTAATTCGATTTTTCGTGAACAGCTGCGTTTGTACGTAGAAAATCGTTGCATTTGCTCTACTGGTTGCATACTTATGAATTTTCCAATAAATAAAATTAGAGTAAGAACTATAGCGTGAAATACTTGAAGTTTAACGACGGTTGTTTTCTAAAATGTGTTCTAAGTCTCCTCAAATGCATACCTATGAATTTTTCAACAAGAAGAGGTGTAGTTTCAGCAAAACAGAGCCCGGCCACACTTTACACGCCAAGTCAAAGGCACTCTAAGTAACATGTTTGGAGATAAACGGATTGGTCATGATGGCCCTGTAAACTGACCTACAAGATCTCCTGATTTCACGCCTTCAGATTTTTTCTTTTGGGAAGTTATAAAATAGAAACAATGTGAGCTACTCTTGTCAAACAAGAATTTTTTAATGTAGTAAACAAAGGACATTTCGAACACCTTTTAAAACCCAATGGCCCTTAAATTTGAGGTTTTTCACGATAGTTCTTGCTCTCATTTTATCTATTGATGAATTCAATAAGTATGCAACCAGTACAGCAAATGCAACGATTTTCTAAGTGAATACGCTGTTCTTCCAGAGAATCGAATTTTAGAAAAAAAAGACACCATTCCATTTGACATTTATAACGTGACACCGGTCAAAATGACGTGGAGAGGTGAATGCCAAAAGTATTTCAAAATGTGTCCCCCAGTCTATTTATCAACTCGATAAATTTTTAGCAAATTATTCTTAGCGGTTTTTCAGACATTCTATTTAAACACTTAAAAATGTCGACCCTGCATATAAACCTATTTAATACAAGCAAACCTTAAATGGTTTTATCATTTTATAAATTCTTGGATAATAACTAGCAAAAAGTGATGTAAGGATTTACTCCTGTGCAGAGATTTGTACAAAAAGCTACAAGCTGTATGTCTTAGGATATATAGTAAAAACAAAAATATTATATGCTATTTCTTGTCTTACACATCAAAAAATTCAATAGAGGAGAAATGGCTTTTTGGTACAAAATATAACTTGTTTATACCACGCTACAACCACAGCAGTATTTTGTGTTGCAAAATGCACTTTAAAGCTTTATTGACTTGCAAATTGTTAAGAGCTCTTATCTGAGCTGGACAAGAACAATGTATCTGTGAATGTGTCGTAACCTCTAAAGGAGAAAATAATCTGGTGTTTATGACATATAAGTCCTTAAATTGGTAAGTGGCAGAACTGGTATGGATTAGTTGTCATCTTTCACCTTTCATAGCACTAACGGTAGTAGCGTTATCGCAGTGTCTTGGATTTCAGTAAACTGTTTTGATTGATTACTAATTTTAAAACACTGAAAAATGTGGCTGTTTTGTCTCGCCATTTTCCAATCTGAGCTTATTTAAACATGGTCCCCCTGGTTTTTTGTTGTTAAGATCAAACTACTGTACTAAACGATTGGTTCGGAGTTCCGAACTCTTTAAAAGATATCACCGCTAATTGGTGTGCTCTGCACACGCATATCTCCTAGCTTAATTCATACTTTTAAGCTCTACAATTTCTCTTAATGATTTATCTTGTATTTTAGGAATAACTTATGTCAAAGGAATAGTGAAAGAAAATTAAAAAACTATGGTTCCTTTCCGATTAGTCAGGCTGACAAAATTGACTCGTTCATATTGCAGAACTTTTAGGAAAATTGGTTATATAAATAAAGACAGGCGCGTTTATCCAGAGACAAGGTCAAGATATTTGCGCACGATTCGCTACCAAAAATCTTATGCTGATCCCATAATAAGTAGGTTGTCTAAGGTGCAAAAACCTGTCATATTTTGTTATACTGTAAAGACTTTCCGCTCATGGAAAAATGTACACTCTCTAATATCTTTTTAGGATTGGGAGGTTTATTATTGCCATAAGCAGCCGGATAACTATTTGTTATGCCTTTTAATAACAGAGCATCAGGCGCTTCATTTTTAACACAATTTAAGAGTATCCATAGAGCATCACAAGTAGTATATTCGATGTAAAATATTTCGATAAAACCTTAATGTACTACACTTTAACAGCTAAATTTATCGTATCAAATCCCAGTCGAGTGTGTAAGTTTTAGAGTTACGTTGCTATCTTTGAAGTGGTCTTCATTAGCAAGAAAAGATTTAAGGCATGCCAATCAGTTAAGTTCGCTTCTGATTGTGAAAATAAGATTACCGGAAAATCCTCGGATAGCTATCGTCGTTGATAATCAAGAACGCTAGATCATAGTTCGGTATGGTTCGAGATTGCATTTTGATGGAATTAACCGATTTGTAAAACCTAATAATGACAAGATTCTGCAATTTTTGCTATTTATTTACTTATGGCATCAAAATTAATGTTAAGGAAGTAATATGGCGATTCTTTCAGTTTATAAAAATAATTAGAGGGCCACAATCTAAATTGTGTTTTCTGCACAACCATAAGCTTGATTAGCTTATTTGTAAGACACGTTGTAAATTTATAACAAATACATTATTCCAGTACATTATAGTAAATTTAGAAAGAAGATAGCCACAACGTCTATATACAATTTACAAGTTATAAGCATAAGATTGTACTTGCAAATTTACAATTTAAACTCCAAGCATGTAAATGAGTCCAACCTTTTGCAGATAAAATTTATTAAAATTACACTTTGTCAAAATGAAGCCATATATTTACCAACCTTTCTGCAACTAATTTATGTAGCGGCACGTATCCTTTAGGTAAAAATTCCTTGCTTGCTGCTAAACTTTGTAAAAAGCTAAATATTTTAGACAATATATGCTTTAAGTTAAAAGTGGTGGAAATATGGCATCTAGATTTGTTGGTCTTCAGTAGACCATTAGAAAGCCTTTAAAAAGTTTGGGCAACTCTGGATTAAACAAATTCGGCATATTTCGGTTTAAAATATCCAAACCCGGCTATATATATATATATATATATATATATATATATATATATATATATATATATATATATATATATATATATATATATATATATATATATATATATACAGGGTCGCTGATAAGTCTGGAAACGGTCGATTATCCGGGAAAATATACAAGGTGTCGAAAAAAGTTTTATACAAAAGTTTTTGGGTTCTTCAATGTCTACTAGGCGGTGATAATTTTATTTATACAGGGTTGGTTATACAGGCGTGGCACACCAATATTAATTTTTTTTTAATGGAACACCCTATATATTATTCGATATTTCAATCCTTCTCTTAATTTTGAGCAACATTTATGATAAGCATAATGTACCTAAACTCAATCGTTTCCGGGTAAAAAAATAAATAAAAATAAACGCTACTGTTTTTAAAATCTATTGGATGAAGAACAAAAATAAATGAAAAGTAGAATATCTCTTGGAAACAATCTGTGAGTGTGAAAAGAACCGGTTGCGATGTTTTTAACATTGTTTGGAATCCCAAGATAAGATAAGATGCCCATAAGAAACGCAGTATTATTCTTTTGTTTTAAAATGTTTCCAGGACAACGAATGTCAAACATTCATTCTGTGTCAACAGTTTTGAAACATTAGTAATTTAGTGTCAACAGTTTTTGTGCAAAATGGCAAGTTTAAGTGAAACCGAACGTATCGAAATTTTAATGATGATAGGGTACGGTGATAGAACACGAAGTTTTGCTCAAGTGGTGATCATGTTCAATGAGTTGCATCCTGAGCGGGAATCGATCTCCAAATCCACAGTTTCGAAAACTTTGCATCGTTTTCACGAAACTGGCGGTATCAAGGATAAACCTAGAACTGGAAGGCCAGTAACCGTTACAAATGAAGAAAATTCTTTGAATGTAATATTGGATGTGGTGGAAAATCCGAAAACTTCGGCACAGCAATTGGCTTTAAATCACAATATGAGTCGATATTCAATTCAAAAGATTACGAAGCGGGAAAAGTTCCGTCCATATAAAATTCATTTATTGCAAGAACTGAGTGAAGACGATTTTGATCGCAGAATCGAGTTCTGTGAACTTATTATGGAGAAGTTACGCCAAAATTTTAACTTTGCCAACCACATTTTGTTTTCCGACGAATCTACATTTTGTTTGAATGGACAAGTCAACCGACACAACTGCAGGTACTGGTCAGACGAAAAATCACATTGGATGGAACAAATTCACACCCAAAGACCGCAAAAAGTAAATGTTTGGTGTGCTATTATTGGTGGACATATCATAGGACCTTATTTTATACACGGTAATTTGAACTCTGCTCGATATTTGACACTTTTGCAAGAATCAATTGTTCCAGACGTTAGTCGATTATTTCCGAACAATAACGACCCAAATCTACCAGCGGAAGAAATATGGTTTCAGCAGGATGGGGCACCCCCTCATTTTGGAATTGAGGTACGGGAATATCTGAATCAAACCTTTCCTGGCAGATGGATAGGGCGCAGGGGAAGTATTGAATGGCCAGCTAGGTCTCCCGACATGACGCCGCTTGACTTTTTTTTGTGGGGTCATGTAAAAAATTTAATTTACCAAAATAGACCGCAGAATATTGAAGAGTTGCAAGCAAGGATTGTGCATGAAATTAATAACATTCCTCAAAACGCTCTTGTAAATGCAGTGCAATGTTTTGTTAAGCGAATTCATTATTGTCAGGAGGTCAATGGAGAACACTTTGAACATCTTATAAAATAGGATTTCAAACAATGTTAAAAACATCGCAACCGGTTCTTTTCACACTCACAGATTGTTTTCAAGAGATATTCTACTTTTCATTTATTTTTGTTCTTCATCCAATAGATTTTAAAAACAGTAGCGTTTATTTTTATTTATTTTTTTACCCGGAAACGACTGAGTTTATGTACATCATGCTTCTGATAAATGTTGCTCAAAATTAAGAGAAGGATTGAAATATCGAATAATATATAGGGTGTTCCATTAAAAAAAAATTAATATTGGTGTGCCACGCCTGTATGACCAACCCTGTATAAATGAAATTATCACCGCCTAGTAGACATTGAAGAACCCAAAAACTTTTGTATAAAACTTTTTCCGACACCTTGTATATTTTCCCGGATAATCGACCGTTTCCAGACTTATCAGCGACCCTGTATATATATATATATATATATATATATATATATATATATATATATATATATATATATATATATGTATATGTATATATGTTATATATATATATATATATATATATATATATATGTTAACGCAAAATTTAGATACAAAATGAAAGCAGACAGGGAAAATCAAACCGCAGAGATAAAAAAAATAGGCTTGAAATCAACCGTTTCCGATTATCTGAGATACATCTTAAATAAGTTAGGAGTTATTTTTTTTCAAAAAGGTTGTATTATTTAGGTGTACTGAAGCAAAAAAAAATAGAAATGTTGAATTTTTGAAAGTGCCACCTGTTTCACTAGTGAAGATATTTAATTTGATACCTATATCACGGAGGTTGTTGAGACAGAAATATTACGAAGCCGTACGTCCGCTTTTTTTAATTAGAAAAAGCTTCACTTATTTCACTTGTGAAGCCGTTTCTTTTGATACCCTTATCAAGAGTGTTGTTGACAAGGATATATTACGCCATCTTAAATTAATCGCCATTTTTAAGTACACTTGGAGAAACCCAAATCACCACAACACTTATTTCAGAGACCTTACCATCGTTTCGTTGACAATGTCAACATCTTCAGAGGAAGAAAAATTATTAGCTCTTTCATTTGATATGCATATCAAGAGGGTTGTTGAATGAACCTATTTCTAATTGTACTTTAAAAAGTTGTCGAGACAATGTCAGGTCATGCTTAAACAACATATGATGGTATCTGGCAAAAGTTGTAGGTCGTAATTTCACCACAAGCTCTTTTCCTTTCCTGGATTTAAATATTAAAACAATCGCCTTGTCATAAAAATAATGCTAATTGTAAGCCCGGAAACTCTGCTTTTAATTTTACGTTTGACCGGTAGGGAAATAGCCCACCCACTATTCTAGCTGTAAAGTCAAAGCTGAGAGAAATCCCTTTCAGGTATCGTACTGTTAAACTCAACCCGCCTCTAAAAGTTATAGACAGAGATCAGATCTCTCACAGGTGTATAGTTGAAAACACTGCTTAGAGACGGCTTTCAGTGGGATTCGGGGGGTAAGCCGATTGCGGCCCCGAAATCAAACTACAAAAATTCAACCTACCCTTATCCATCGCTTTAAGGAGTTGGAAAATTCAGCCCTTACAGTTCCTTTGATATTTTCTTGTCCTTTGTAGAAAAGCTTTACTACAGGAAATATGGAAATATCCAGTGTCAACAAATTCTGGACTTATTTCAACCCGAGAACAAATTATTTATCATATATATATATATATATATATATATATATATATATATATATATATATATATATATATATATATATATATATATATATATATATATATATATATATATATATATATATATATATATATATATATATATATATATATATATATATATATATATATATATATAGAATACATATACTCAACGAGAATGATATCTTTACGACGCATTTATTAATCTTCAGTGGGGGATGGTTAACGGAGCACCAGTGTTGAACCTTACGCAAACTGCCCTCAAGCAACGGGCAGTCACAGAGACTATCAATGGATGAGAAGATTTTTACATCGTCCGCATACAGAAGATGAAGTAAGTCGATGACATCTGAAATATCATTGATGAACAGATTGAAAAACCAGGGTCCCAGAACAGATCCCTGAGGAACACCCAATCTAAAAAACCGCTACGGATTAATACCCATGATAGTGGATTACACTAACTCGATCATGAAGATAGGATCCCATAAACTTCAGCATGTTCCATGAGAAACCCATGATATCCAGTTTCCTAAAAATAATATCGCGATTCAACCTATTAAAATCCTTGAGGAGGTCCAGGTAAATGACATCAGTCTTCCGTCCGTTGTCCATAGCGTCAAATGTATATTCTGTTATGCAGATTAAGTTAGTGAAAGTTGTCCATTATAGCAATCTGTCTATGGTTCTCAATCAACGTAGAATTAGCTCCGTTTAGAACAGGTATTGCTTTCGCCTTCTTCCCGGTGCTAGGAAATAGAAAAAACCAGCGACATATTGAACAGTATAGTCAGGGGTTAAGCAAGTATGTGAGCACAATCCCTGAAGTTGTGCACTGTATATTAAACAATCAGATCATGTTCAGATATTTAGTTTGCCAAAGCTTTCTTCACTTTATACTGCTGAAGCTGTTGCCATACAAATAGCTTTAGTACTACCCTCTAACCAAGACACGAGTAGCTTTGTATCTTGACCGTTTCAGTTATGAATTTTTATCATATCTTCAAAATGCTGTATATAGGTCCAGGGTCGTATGTGATATTGCTTATCAATTGGAAGTCTTAGAACAACAGAACAAAAGAGTTACTTTCATATGGGTAATGGGGCATTCAATGCTTAAGGGCAATGAGAAGGCTGAATGTTTTAATAAAAAAGCAACAAAAACAGATTATAAAGATGATTTTTACAGTAACGGTGATCTTCTTCCGCAAGTAAAGTATGTTTGTAATGTAAGATGGCAGGATCATTGGAATGAGATGAAAAGTAGCTGCAACAGGCACTGTAGTTGTATCATCCCTGCCCTAAGAAAACAGCGAATTTACAAAGAGATATCACTTCCTAGATACATGTCTACGACTCTTAACAGAATTATCATAGGTCATGCCGCTTTTAAGTCTTATTTATATAAAAAAATGTTGAAGTCAATCCATTCTGTTTATGTAACAAGCCAGCCTGTCTGATTTAAATCATTTGATTTTCGACTGTAGTATACACCATGAACGAAGAAAAATATTCTTGTGCAATTTGATAGAATGCAGTGTTCCTTTCCAACTCGATGTAACATATAAATAGTTGGTTGCAGTTAAGTTATTTTAGATGATTTTCACTTAAAGAATGCAATCTCTTCCTGAAGTCTAGGTCATCAAACACTGGTGCGTCTACTATATTTTGATATACCTATTTTATATTGATTCCATAATTACAGGCAATGAATTAATATGAATTTAATTTAAAATTCCTTCTAGACATTATGCTCGTATTTACTTTAGGATAGGTGATAGTTGTAGTTAAGTGAAATAGTTTTAGAATAAAACCAAAAACAACTAGAGTATATTCAATAGGATGTCATTTAAGTAGGCGTATCATTGTCTCGTAAACTAGTTGTAGTTCAAGTATGTAGGTTCAAAGACAGGCACATACGTTTTACAGACAAGGAATTGAGTGTGTTAAGTTACGGAGCATTAAAGCTTGGAAACAAAGTTCACAACATCAATATAATAGAAAGAATTTGTTGGGATACAGGCCCAAACTTTGCCTTTGAATTTGTTAGAAGCCTAACATACTTTTGATGGTGTAGACATTTATCATCTTACGAAAGGTCTAAGTTATTTATTCGTGAAAAATTGTACCAACTTTTTGTTACATTCCCAGAATTTTTTATGCAGCACCTATGTTAAGCATGTATGTACAGTTGATTTACATCATCTTATACAGGGTGCGGTACCGCACATTTGGCTCTGCTTAATTTTTTCCAGGCTTTGTGAACCAATATATTATTAACTAAATTTCAGTGCCGTAATACGTATTTTTTCGACATTTTTTTATTTGTTATTAGGTTGTGTTTTAATGGAGTAATTGCATAGTTTATTACTGATGTAGTTGATTATCATTATTTTGTTTAAATTCAACGAGAACTGTGGTATGTGTACCCGTACTACTACACAGCAAGCTTATGTAACTTAACTGAGACTGTTTCAAATTGCTCACATGTGAAATATTCATCTAAAAGGTATCACAGTTTCATTTTAATCTATAATTATTTTAGAATTTGTATTTTTTAAATTTTTTCTGCGAGGGTATAAATCCCATTTATCGCCAAATTAAAAAAATAATGTGAATTTACCTACACACAACCGTCATGTTTTATTTTGACATAGGAAAAAACAGGGTTAACATAACGTGAAAAATAAAATAATTTTCAGTTTTACTTATCCTTAAAAAAAAGATCTCATGGGATAAAAAAGTTGGTCCGTAATTTTGCTACCTGGCTATTATCGCAAATTACCAAGCACCGAATTAAACTAAGTTAAGATTCTTAAATAAACAATACTGAACATACAATCATAATTATATAAAATAAGAGAAGTTACCAAAGTCATTTCGTATTATAGTATTAACTTTGCGTTAATTAGACATAAAATTGTTAAGTTTGGGAATGTAAGTTGTCACAGTAAGATATTATTTTTGGTACATAAATCACAAAAACGGAACCTTGTGCGAAGGCTAAACCGCAGTCCTTTGCGCTTTATTCTAATAGTTTGACAGTGATTCCCTCTAACGCGCGTATATTTTATGACCACCATTCCAGCGAAATGGGAAATACTTTTTTATAACTTTCTTTTGTTACGGTAAGCATTGAAAAGTAACGAGAAAAAACTCTTTACGCAGCAAATCTGAGTAAAGTTAACGATTAACTCAAAGTGATTCGCCAGTCCACATTTTTTAATCTATTAAATAATGGCAACATTCCCTTAGGCGAAAACTTTCTGCACAATATACATGTCAATTAAATAGACGCTCAACCTCGACTATAATGTATCTAACAATGGTGTGGTGACATAAAATGAGGGCAGAAAATCGATGAACGTGCAAAGCTCTCTTCAATTCCTTATCCAGAGGTCGATTTCAACGTTAAAATCTATGCAGAAACCGAAACCCGCTGATTAAGATGGATTCGAGCCCTTGAAATCACATTGAGACCTCACTCCGTCTTGTACTCCTGCCTAACTGCTTCTCAATAGAGCATGTCTGAGATATAACTGACTGTACACGACACAGCGCAAAGCACTGGGGCTTTATACTTCCCAAAATAACCAATACCAAGTTTCCTGTTCAGAGACCTCGAAAGCTACAAGGAGTTCTGTATATTACTCTGATTGCATGCAAAATATTTGTAGAGGATTTCATGAAAAACGACCGAGAGGAATCTGTGTTCAATAAGTTTATATTTATGAATGCACCATGAACTGTTTATAAGATATGTATGTCTATACAAACCTGTATTATAAAGAATTTTATGTGATTATATTACCTCATAACATTATTGTTCTAATTTATTTAAATATATAAGTAACGCTATTAACTTAATAGTCAACTACAATGAAAGACAAGATGAATACCTATTCTCATAAGTGACTGATTTATAAAAGCTTTAAGGCTATATCAGAAGCTCCGCTCACAAAAGATTACCTTGTTATAGTAGGTTTTATGAAAAAGTCTCAAGCTTCGCGTTTCAAACGATTTACTGCGGTACATCAGAAGCTCCATCTATATAGGACGTTGTGAAGCGGGAACTCAGGGACACGAACTAGTAACAATTCGATATTTTCGGCATGAATTTTGTGTTCATATTTGCTATCACCAATAACTTTACTTTCAAAAACTAATTAAAATAATATGTTGGTATATAAGGGTGTTGCGATTCCTGTTATGATAGAATTGAAAATTGGAAAATATTTAAACCGTTTGCACATAAGTAGTATCACATTATAGAATCTCTCTTGCCGTCAATTCTCACAGTAATGGAATAAAATTAGTACGAAATAAGATACGAGATAATTGTTGATCAAGGAATAGCGACGGAAATTTACCCCAAAATTGCTTTTGTTGACATTTAATGCGTCAAAAGCGTGCACCACCTCAAAAGTGCCAACAAAGTATCTCTTAATGGTTTTCGGCAGAACATCCAAACTAAATAGTAACCTTTTCCATTCACCACTTGTCAATTGTATCATAAAAATCATAAAATATCCTATAACTTAGACCAAAAGTAGATAAAATATACTTTTGTAGGTGACAAAATATAAAACTAATTGACGTATATGCTCGTGAAAAATTACGTTCGTTACCTCTGTCGACATTATTCTGCCAAGAGTCATGATGTCAACAATTCACGGGTAAACAAGGGGTAAAAGCTTTGTAGTTCTTGACGGTCTTAACTCTGCCTCTGCTACTTACAATCAGCGAAACACAAAATGTCATAATTAATTATATATTTTAGGTAAGCTGTTCCCTCGTCGACAACAGCAGGGACTTTCGTTTACGTACCATCAGTGTATCTGATTCCGGTTGTTTAACGGCTCAGGGTATTCTTGTTGGAATTAGGGTTTGCCAAAGCAAGAGAAAATTTGGTTTTTCTAAATAAAGGTAAAGCAACCAACTATGACATGTTGAATATGTGACTCAAGTACATTCAACGAATACCAGAATTAATCTTCTTCCTTTAACTATTTGGCATTGTTTTGAAGTTATTAACTTTTTTTGTCTATAAAGGTGATATTGTTTTGGTGTTATCTCGCTAAACATTTGGGCCTTAGGTAGGAGCGGCACACCAAATAAAAGAAAATAGATTGTAGTTTACAAATATGCTATCATTTTAATGCATGTATGGACAAAAATTGTTATTTCAAATTCTACCCCCCCCCCCCCCCCCCTAACCAAGTTGTTGAAGGATGGTTGTGAAGATTTGCTTTGCCACTGGCTGTGATCACTTGAGGCACTTATTCGACTTCTCATATTTTTTCGCTTTATCTTAATTGATCTTCGAAATATTCAAGAAAATAAACTGTTTGACGTGGCCAACATCGTGTTGTAGACAGGATCAACGGGTTTATGCCACTTTAAAAATTCAGAGCATAGTCTGGCTTTAAAGCAGAATAATATCTTTGAAAAAACTGTTTAGTGTGTCCATAGAAAATAGGATTAAAGCGTTCTAAGCTAACAGCAAGATATCGTGTTACATGAATTTGAATTTTTCTCTCGGGTTTTCTCTAAATACAAAGATTCTAGAATAAAATATGTATAAGGCCTGTTCTTTAAAGAAATACTTTTTTTTTCAATCCAACTCATTAAGCTAAATTTTTAACTACGTGTGAAATGTGGGACCAAACATATGATACAATTTGTGATTTCATTACAAGTTTCAAGTTTTAAAAAAGCTAGAAAACAATAGGCAGTTTGAGAAAAAAATACAAATAACAACACGCAGTTACAACTAATTAATCTAAAAAACCGGAAACACTATTAGCGAATTTTTATTACAAAGAATCGCTAATAGAGAGATATCGATGATGGGATTTGTCAATTTTTTTTTTCAAACGAGCTTGAATTTCGGCCCCTAGAACGCGAAACCAAGGTCCGTTAAAATTTGTATATGTTTATATATATATATATATATATATATATATATATATATATATATATATATATATATATATATATATATATATATATATATATATATATATCCGACCGATAACTCAAAAAGTAACAAAGGTACATTGATGAAATTCAGTAGCTATGTTTCCCTGTTAAAGGCCTTACTAAGTACCAAAATGCAGCTTTGTAGATTTATAGCAAGTTGAGTTATTCGAATTTGAAACATTTAATGAAAATTCGCTACCATAACGCAATTGCTGCGTCCCGAAATTTTTATAAATCTGCACTGATTCAAGCCTATCTCAAATTTTTAAAAGTCGTTATGTCGTAAATACTTAGCGGTGGCGAAAAGGTGATGTAACTACACCAGCAGAAGTTTGAGCAGCAATGGAAACCTGTAAAGTGCCAGGACAGCCTAGCGCTTTTAAAGCATGACTTTTGGTGTTGTTTAACCTCTTGCGTAGTTGTGCAATTTCTGCCTTAATAGGTATGATCTTGTATCCCGTTTGAAGTAAGATATTAACTATTACTGTTTTAATGAGGTGTAGACTTATACTAAATGTATAAAGTTCTGGAGACAAACAATTATAGAAACTTGTGCTATTTTTTTGTGTTCTATCCGAATCTGAGAGATTGCCTACATATTCTGGGACACCTATATATGCAGACATGCAATAATGTCAAATGACTTTATATATCAGTTCTAGAGAGTTCTAGTTATTTTAAAGAAATTTTTTGAAATTTGAATATCGTGTGCGATTTTTTAATGAAACTTTGCTAGAAGTTTTTATGTTAATTTTTAATATGTTATATTAGGAAATGTAGAATCATTTTACATGTTATGTTTCTTGTATTGGCCACAAAATCTAACTGTGGCAGCATATTCTACCTATATATTTTTATTATCCAAAGTTTCTAACATATTTTGTTCATAGCCAGACTCACTTAAGGATGTAATAGTTTGTGGAACATAAAGGAACAGAACAGTATAAGAGGCCTCAAAACTTTTCTTAACGATAAATGGTGGTGGAATACCTAATAGTCTGTTTTATCTAGTTTTGTTTTTATTGTTATAACTTCTCAACAAATCTTGGTTTCGAGTAATTTCTTTACAAAATGCGTTCACATGGGAAAAGAAATAAGAAAGGGGCAAATTAAGAAGTTTCTTAGTGGCGATTTATGTACAAGTTTTTGAGTAAAAATAGTGATAAAAAACCTTTTTGCTCATCATTTTTATTTTATGGAAGGAATTTTCCAGCAGGAGAAAAAACAATTGGGTCCCAATATACACTAAAAAAAACTTATTTGTTAAATCAATAGCGTTAGTATATATATATATATATATATATATATATATATATATATATATATATATATATATATATATATATATATATATATATATATATATATATATATATATTAAAATTTGCTCTTAACAATCGGTCAACTTTACTTTTGGGCTGTAATTATGGTCAACTGTTACTTTTTTATTGGGTCAAAATTCAAAAATTCATATAAGGTATTTTTTATAAAAGGACTGATGAAGTATTCTTATTTATAAACCGTTAATACCTGTCTGTGCCTATTTTAATTGTTCTAGCTTAGTTGTTTGTCGCAGCTTCTCCAGCTTTAAGTGTGTAAATAAATTTTGACTGATGAGGTTTCTTATCACTTTTCTTTAAACATATCCAAATATGACATTTAGAAGTGTGTAAATTCGTCCTAGCATCTCGAAATCTTGACTGTGGATTATTATTAAAATAATTAATAATCATTTGGTTTTATCTAAATTAATATTTCAATCACGAAGCCTCTAAATTATCCCGTGCTGGTTAAAAAAAGCTACTGAAATTTGCAACCGTTGCATGCTGAACATTGTCTTCTGGATGTCGTCGGTTACTCATTAACTCCTATACGAAAAGTATGTGTTTCGTCACCAACTAATCTTATTATTTTGCTAAGGAATAATACATCGTTTCTGCTTTTTACTTTTTGAAACAGTATAATACTATAAAGAACTAAACTACTAACTGAAAGCTGGTAACTGAGATACACGTTTTTTACCAAAGATCAATGAAATATTACAAGAAATGTAGAAATCGTGCGACTGATCGATGAAGGCCCTGTATTTTAAAACAACAAAAATTAGTAATCTGTTATCAGCCTTTTCTATAAAAATAATCGGTAATAGTAAATTTTGTAATTTTGTAATTTTTCAAAAAAAATTCACTTTTTTCTTGCAGATTTTAGACATTGAAAATAGGTATAGGCAGGTTTTCAGAGATTCTCAATAAAAATCTCTCGTCAGTTTTTTATAAAAAAGAAACCAAATTGGAATTTTTGTAGGTATATATTATTTCGTGCTTTTTCATAAAATTTAATTTTTTCTCTCGAAGATCCTGTACTTTACAACAATGAAATTGGGTAGAGGCAAGTTTTGAAGAATTTCAATGATAATCCGTAATCCGTTTTTTTTTTCTAAAAATAAAAATTTTTCTATAAAGTTTTTTATAATTAAATAAAATAACTTTCTATTGAGAGCCTGTATTGTACAAGAATGAAAATGAGTACAGGTAGGTCTTAAAATATTCTAGATAAGAATATAGCATTACTTGTTTTATTACAAAATTGTAAATAGTAATTTGTGTAAATTTATTTTGTAGTTAAAAAATAATATTTTTCTCGAGTACCCTATAATTTAGAACAATAAAAATCGCTACACGCCGATTTTAAGAGATTCTAGATAAGAGTCAGCCGTCAGTTTTTATTTCTAAAACCCCTAATATGAATTTTTACAATTTGACTACATAAAAAGTCACAATTGGCCATGATTACAGCCCAAAAATTAAGTTATACATTCGTTGAATGCGCACGAATACCTACCTAACAAAAGAAAATACATGAAAATCGAACAAAAAGTAGAAATTTTAATTTGGTGGTTCATTCTTAAGGTGAACACATTGTACATACGTTGGTAACCATAAATTCTTAGTGTGGACTAATTGTTGCAATGTTGGTAGCTTTGAAAAATAATTTGTTTGTGTATTTTAAGTCAAATAAATTTAATTTCATACTAACATAGGCTTTTTTCAAGTTCAAAGAGTGGTAGATAGAGGATACAACGTAAATATTTTGGTGATTGGCCATAGTAACGAAAATAGACCGACGTTAAGAAAGAAAACACACACACCTTATTAATTATCTAGATAAATAATTAATTAACAATTTATAAAACTTTAACTGTTGATAGTTTATAAAATTAGAGAAGAAAAGGTCTCACCGGAACTTACTTTTCGCACCAGGAAGTTTATCGTTCATCTACCGGTAGCAGATGACATTTTAAAAAATAATATTCAAAACCAGGCCTTATCTTCACTAATTCATTGTGATGGGTCTAGGGCTGGTGTATCTCTTATGAGATAGAAAGCAAGACTGAGATTTGGTGGAGTTGAATTGTACAAGATTTCTACTTCCCCAGTCTAATATTGTTTGGAGATCCACAGAGATAGAACCCTCCATAAGCCTGCGATCCTCATCTAATTGGGCTAAAGAGACAGGCTTAGAATACTGTGTATTTGAGTGGAGGGTGCTGTCGTCCGCGTAACTGTGAATTGGGTTAGATGTGTTAGACAGGAGGTCATTGATGTGGAAAAGAAACAAAGTAGGGGCTAAAGCTGCATTAATCGGATACAGTTTAGATAAATGGCCATCCACGACAATGCTTCGGTTCGAGAA
Source organism: Tillus elongatus (assembly GCA_964006375.1). NCBI lineage: Eukaryota > Metazoa > Arthropoda > Insecta > Coleoptera > Cleridae > Tillus > Tillus elongatus. Next base: position 43,152,824 of record OZ023269.1, read on the forward strand.
GAAATTTACTGTCCAGGTACAGAGTTTTGGTGGTAGGCCATAGACCAAGAGTTTATTAAGCAGCGCTGCATGCCAGACCTCGTCAAATGCTTTGGGAATGTCTAGAGCGACAATCTGGAATTCACCGTGTAGTTCCATAGACTTGTTCCATAAATGGGTGACAAAGGAAAGGAGATCCGCAGTTGATCTGCGCTGACGGAATCCATACTACATGTTGTGGATTAGACTGTGTTTTTCAAGAAATTTTGGTAATTCAGTGTTTATATTCTTTTTCCATCACTTTAGAGACGACTGAGAGGAGAGAAATAGTCCTGCAGTTGCTAGGAAGCACTTTGGATCCTTTCTTGGGGACGGGTTGTACTCGAGCAGTTTCCCAGGTACTAGGGAAGATGCCTCTATTGTAAGATGTCTAAAACAGACGAGTCATCACAGGAAAAAATTCCGGTGCGCATTTTTTGAGAACAATTGCTGGGATCTTGTGAAGGCCAGACGCTTTCCTGGTATTAAGAGAAGAGAGCACCTTTCGTACCTTTTTAGTTTTGAAAATGATATCCGTCATTTCATGCGCGACATTGGGGACTGTTGATGGTTGAACATTTGGAGGTGGGTTCAGAGTAAAATTGCCGGCGAACAACGAAGCAAAAAGTTCAGCCTTGCTCAAGGCGATAGAAAAAATTTTATCCCCTGAAATAAGAGGTGGGAACGTGCTCTTGCAGAAATTATTCCCAATAGATTTAGCAAGAGTCCAGAAGGGTTTGCTGCCGTTGGAGCTTGAGAGGACTTTGTTTTTAATGTGGTTATTAAACGAGTTTTTTTGCCTCCGAAAGAATGCGGACATAACGGTTTCTTGCGTCGTTAAATGTTTGGCGGTTTTCTTGACTGGGATTCTGTAGAAGCGTTTTGTGAGCTTTGACCTTTTCAAGTCTGGCCTTGTCACAGGCTTTAGAGAACCAGGGCTTTTGAGTGACTGAAGAGGTTTTCTGTGTACGTGAAATAAATAATTCCATGCTAGCGTGGGGTCAGGATGAGAGAAGCAGACAGACGCTCATGGAAATAAGGAAAACCATCCCGCATTTCATCCCAGTTCGCGGAGTTGTAGTGACAAACGATACGTGGGTACGATGACTGTGTAACATCAGGTTGCATTGCGCATGAAGCAGCGACCATATCGCGGTCTGAGGGAACAAGGGGGACGGTGACTGATGTCTTAAAGCATTCAGGTTTTGTAGTAAGAAGGAGATCCAAGGGATTTGAGTTGTGTGTTGGGATGCGAGGCAAGTAAGTAAGTTGCTGAACCATATTGGCTAAAGAATTGCTGACTGCAAAGGCCTCCGCTGCTCTCCCTTGTGGATCGTTTTCTGAAGATCCCAGCCATTCCTTATTATGGACATTGAAATCACCAAGAATAGTGAGCTCGGGGGAAGGATATTCACAAATCAGATGGTTGTTTTTTTCAGAAAGGTAGTAGAGGAGCTGGACAAAGTGGTTGTCAGAAGGTGACCAGTTAATGCTACACATGAATTTGGTTGCAGCTCTAAGAGAGAGTTTCATCCAAAGTATGTCTTTTCTTCCAGCTTCTAAACTGGGGTGTTGGGGCAGTATAGATTGCTACGGACGTATACGCACACGCCTCGATGCAATTAAAGGAAGTAAGGAGCTCATACCCCGGGAAATTAAGGTGATTAGTGGCTGCTTTGGCACTGATTTGGGTTTCGGTGAGAAAAGGGAGTTGGAGCCTATTAGCCTGGAGGAAATAGTGGACGGAGTTCAGGTTAGAATTTAGGCTACATATATTCGAGAAGGATATGTTAAATCTTGATGCCGGCGCCCCCTTCCTTTCCCTCTCCCGGAGATCCGAATGGAGGGGTATTTTATCTCCGGAATCTTTTGTACAAGGAGGAGCAATCATCATTTTTGTTTATAAAGGAAACCGACTCATATACGAGAACCGAAAATGTCCGTTGGGTCTTCACTACGTGATGTATGGGGTGGTACCCTCGGGCGTGAAAAAATCCGTTACTGTCACGTAAAGGAAAAATCCACTACCAGCTGCCGAATTGATGTATCATTTTATACGAGACTTCTTTAGCAGCAGCTTTCGCCTGTGGTTTCCGCCAAAATAACCGTTTTTTACATCAAGATCACGATCCTAGGCCTTGTATCTTCCGATTTTTTAAATATTTGTATCTTTAAGGTTGTTCTTTCCTAGCCCTACTGATTTCAGTAATTTGCGCCAGTAAGTAAGAAACGTTTGTGCGAGTGTGGCTCTTATAATATTAGACAATGTGAGGCGTACATGAATCTAGGCTGAAGTATTGGCAAGAAGTTGCAGGTGGGCATTTTGAGCACCTTGTAAGATAATAAAGTACAGTTAAGACTCTAACATAACAACCAATAGAGTAATAAGTAATTTAAATAATATTGCAAGTTAATTACTTCTCCAAACGGTTCTCAGTCAACTTACCCTGACCATCGTCTGTAGATTGTAGATTGCTTAGTTAATCGTATGGGCCTTTTGCTTCTAAGCGCAGCGGCCTCAATGGACCTTTTGTGCATGACTATTTTCCTAAAAGTTTTCCAAAAAGTTCACATATTTTATGGTCTCTGCTATCCTTTCTGAGCTATTTTACCTATACCGCAGGATCTTAAAGTCACTACTCCAAGATTTTTTGGCTTTTGCAGAACTGAGCCATGCAATCGTGTAGCAAACGTTCTGTTGGCTCCGCTGCTCTAGTGCAGTATTTGCAGTCTTCACTACTTACCTTATCAATTTTCATAAGGTGGTACCTAACTGGGAAATGTCCCGTGAAAAGCGCTGTGATTATTTTCAAGTCGCTATTGTTAATTCCAACAAGCAGTTCAGACTTCTGTTAATATGGTGATAAACCGTTGTGTCTGCCCTAACCCTGGCATTTTTTCCAGTATGGGACTCTTTGGTTTTTCTCCCAAGTATCAACCTCACATCTTACATGGCTTTTTGTTAAGCCACAATAGGGCCCTGGGCCATTATATGTTTTCGTTGAACCCTTTTTTAGAGCATCGGTGGTCTGGTAGTAGGAACGTGTGCCTCTTGAACAAATGGTACTGGATTCGAATCCCAGGGTTCCTCTTTCACTTTTTAACACCAACCGAGGTTGTGACATTGTATTTTAGAAACCTGAATGTCTATCCGTTCCGCCTTTCGGAGACGCCGTAAAGCCGTCGGTCCCTTGTACCGAGAAATGTTGGGCACCTTAAAGATCCCTACCCCCCTTACAGAAAGTAAGTTCAGGAAACTTCTCCCTGGCGTCGATGATTGATCGCAGTTGCGGAAATAGACCAACGTTAATAAAAATAGTCCGTTTTGGCGAGGGTATCGGCTCCAGTATATCCTTCAATACCTTGATGCTGTGATACCCACATTAAAGTTAATTTGTTGTTTGCTACCAGTTAGCTTCATAATCTTTAGCTGTCCCAGGTCAATTTAGGCTCGGTTTTAAATGATTTCAAAGTCTTTATTACTGCCTGACAGTGTAAAAGGATACAAATATCTGTATATTTAAGTGCACTCTTGTACAAAGATATTTGTAGCAAGCCTTTCTGCTTGGCAGAGAACCTAACTTTAGACTCGCGCCGATGTTACTCTAGCAGAAGATTTGTTCTGGCAGAAGTTCCCTGGGATCGCCGAATCAGCATCCTATCTCAGCTCAAACTTTCTATTTACAATCTAAATGGCCTAGACCACTTTTAATGCTTTCCTTTAATTAGTTTAAACAGATATATTAAACTTCAAGTCTGGACGCAGCAAGTGCGTTATGGTGTCGAATTTTCCAAAAATGTTTTAAATTGTAAAATTGAATTTTTCATTAAGCTATAATTTTCAATTCTAATACATAGTAAAATGTTTATTGAAGAACCGTGCACAAATCTTCACTAAAACAACCCTTTGAAAATACGTATCTTTGCTAAAGCCGTTTGAAAAATAAACTACGCATAACATCACTACAACATTCAACACTGTTAGTCCATTGTTTTAGCTAAAAGTCACTGCAGTAACAGCATTGACCTACAAGACTTTATATGCGAGATTTTTGGGGCGATTTTAAAAATTTGGTCATCAGCTGCTGACTGAACTACGCACAACAATATCAAGTACTGTTAGTCCATAATATTAGCTGCAAGTAGCGGCAGTCATGGAAATGACATACAAGACTTCAGAGGCGTGATTTTCGGGGCAGTTTGAAAAAGTTGGTCAACAGTGGCTAACTTAACTACGCATAACATTACGACGATTATTGTTAATCCGGTTAGTCCATAATACCAGCTAAAAGCAACTGCAGCAACGACATTGACCTGCAAGGCTTCAGAAGCGATATTTTTGGGGCGTTTCGAGAAACTTGGTTACCAGTTACTGGCTGAACTACACATAACATCATAACAAGATTTAACACTGCTAGTCCATAATTCCAGCTGAAAGTAACGGCAATAAAGGAATTAACCTATAACACATCAGATGCCTGAACTTTGATGCGGTTTGAAAAAGTATGTCATCAGCTGCTGACTGAACTACTCATAATATCACAGTTGGTTCATAATACTATCTAAAAGTAACTGCGGAACCTGCATTGACCTACAATAGTTTAGATACCAGATTTTTGTGGCGGTTTGAAAAAGTCGGTCATCAGCTTCTGACTAAGCAACGCATAACAGTATAACAATATACAACACTGTTAGTCCATTATACAAGCTAAAGGTAACGGCGGTAACAAAATTGGCCTACAAAGCTTCAAATGCGTAATTTTTGGGGCGGTTTAAAAAAGTTGGTCGTCGGCTGCTGACTGAACCAAGCATAACATCACAACAATATTTACCACTGTTAGTCCATTAAACTAGGTAAAAGTAACTACGGTAATAGCATTGACCAACAAGACTTCAAATGCGAGATTTTTGGGGCGGTTTAAAAAGATGGTCATCAGCTACTGACTGAACAACGCATAAGATCACAATAATATTCAACGCTATTAGTACATAATACCAGCTTCAAGTAACGGCATTGACTTACAGGAGTTCAGGTGAGAGGTTCTTGCAGTAGTTTGCATCATTGGGTATTGCATCATCCGGTGTTGCATCACTGGTATTACATCATTGTCAGTGTAGACAGTTTAAGTATATAGATGGGATAATTTCGCCCATACAGTTAATTTAGCGACGGCTGCTGATGAAGACAACTTCGTTGTAGAAATACTTATCTAGCGCATTAATCTGTGTAATTATTATTATTATTATTATTATTATTATTATTATTATTATTATTATTATTATTATTATTATTATTATTATTATTATTATTATTATTATTATTATTATTATTATTATTATTATTATTACTATTATTATTATTATTATTATTATGGAATGATTTTGCTTTCTGTTTCAGTTTCAAACTACAGCGTCCAACCTCTCTTGGTAGCCGTTTGTTAAGCTGCCGTAAATGAAAACCCTTCTGGTGCAAGCTATTTTTATCGATAATTTGCAAACTGTTGCAAGCGTAAGGGCTCGAACATTTGGAGGAAAATATCACTGCTAAAAGCAATGTACAATAAAACTTTGCACGTCTATGTAAAGTAGAATATAAATTAAAGGTGTCTTTTCAATGTTGTCGAAATTATTAACCTCATTCAATTAAATCTCAAAATGTTAAACTGTAGATAAAAATCATTGTGATTTTACGTGCAGGTCAGCAACCTTACTCATGAAAAATTTGTTCACTTCAGCGGTCTTGTAAGTTAATACCGCTACAACTGTTACTTATAGCTAACAAAAAGTACTAACAGGGTTATATAATGTTGTTATGATATTCATGGTTCAACGGGTAGCTAATCCCAAGTTTTTTAAACCGATCGCGATATTTTTTGTAAGCCAATGCCGCTACCGAGGTGTCTTATATCTTATAAAAAATACTGACAATGATAAATATTGTTGGGATGTTAGTTTACTGACCAGCACGACCAACTTTTTCAAACCACCTTAAACATACTGCATCTCAAGTCTTGTAAGTTAATGCCGCTACCACAGTTAAACATTGGTGGTAACGAGAACCAGCAGTTTTAAATATTGTTGTGATGTTCTGCATATTGACTGAGCAGCTAACGACCATCTTATCCAAACCGCCTCAAACATCTTACATCTAAAGTTTTGTAAGAAAATGTTGCTACTGTACTTACAGCTAGTAGTAAGAACTAACATAGCTGAATATGGGTGTGATATATCTAAAGTTTATTAAGGAATTGATAAACAAGTTTTAAAAACCGCCCCCAATATCTTCCATGTAGTCTTGTAAGCCACTGCCGTTACCACAATTATTTTTTTTCTTATATTAGTGACTTACAGTGATAAATATTTGATGTTATATGTGATTTAGTAAGCAGTTGATAACAACGTTTCAAACCTCCCCAAAAATCTCACATCTAAAGTCTTGTAGGTGGATGCCGTTACTGTATTATTTTTATCTAGTAATATGGACTGACTGTATTAACTATATTTGCCATGTTATGCGTAGTTAAATATCCCTGTGACGTTATGCGCAGTTTAGTCAGAAGCTGTTGACCAACTTTCTCAAGCCGCAAAAAAAAATGATTAAAGGAATTTGGAATTAAAAAGCCTTTTCTACCAAACAATACGTTTAATTGATAACCCTACGCGTTTCGCCCCTACTGAGCCATTTTCAGGGGTTAAGACTAATTCATGTTTTTATGATTACAGGAAATGTGCTGTGCGGGATGTTGTCAAAGTTTTAGTTTTCATCCATTGTGTCCAGATTTTCAGACAAAAAGTACATTGAACAAAAGTACAGAAGCACACCCAGACTTGAAGCAGCTGGACCATGAATATAGACAACGCCTATTTTTTTATTTTACTAAAGCAGCCAATAGAGTCTGCGTACTTGTAAAAACAAAACCTTAGCGGTTGGAAAGATGATTGAGACAGCACATTTTTTGTATGATTACAGGAAATGTGCTGTGCGGGATGTTGTCAAAGTTTTAGTTTTCATCCATTGTGTCCAGATTTTCAGACAAAAAGTACATTGAACAAAAGTACAGAAGCACACCCAGACTTGAAGCAGCTGGACCATGAATATAGACAACGCCTATTTTTTTATTTTACTAAAGCAGCCAATAGAGTCTGCGTACTTGTAAAAACAAAACCTTAGCGGTTGGAAAGATGATTGAGACAGCACATTTTTTGTAATCATAAAAACATGAAATAGTCTTAACCCCTGAAGATGTCTAAGTAGGGGTCAAAACGCAGGTTATCAATTACATGTATTGTCTGGTTGAAAAGCCCTTAATCATGTCAAAGCCTGATGTGTTGACGTTTAAAAATAATAACGCCCCAAAAATATCCCATCTAAAGTATTGTAGGTCACTATCGTTATTGCAGTTACTTTTAGTTAGTAATATGGACCAACGGTGTTATATTGTTGTGATGTTATCCATAGGGCAGTCAGCTGCTGATTATCGACTTTTTCAAACTGCCTCAAAAATCTCCCATTTAAAGTCTTGTAGGTCAAGTCCCTACCTTAAACTATTATAATAGACTAACAATGTTCACTATTGTTGTAATGTTATGCGGAGTTTAGTCAGCAGCTCATGATAAACTTTTTCAAACCGCCCCAAAAATCACTCATCTGAAGTCTTGTAGGTCAATTCCGTTACTGTTGATACCTTTAGCTAGTACAAAGGACTAACAGTGTTGACTATTGTTGGGATATTATGCGAAGTTAAGTCAGCATCTCAAGACCAAGTTTTTCAAACCGCCCCAAAAATCGCGCATCTGAAGTCCTGTAGGTCAATTCCATTAATGCCGTTACTCTCACATAGGATTATTAACTAACGGTGTTGAATATTGTTGTGATGTTATGCGTAGTTCAGTCAGCAACTGATGACTAACTTTTTCTGTTACTGCAGTGACTTATAGTTACTACAATGTAATAACTATGTTGAATATTTTGTGATGTTGTGCGTACTTTATTTTTCAAACGGCCTCCAATATTTCGCTTCTGAAGTTTTGTACTTCAATATTATTCCTGCAGTTACTTTCACGTAGTATGGGTTACTAATAATGTTCAATATTTTTTGATGTTACCCGTAGTACAGTGGATAGCTGATGATTACTTTTTCAAACCATGCCCAAAAACCCGCACCTGAATAAAAATATTGCCTATATTAAGGTCACAAAGACTGGACTTGAGGTTTACTATTTTTGTTTAAATTAGTTGAAGAGAAGTACTTTAGGTGGTCTAGGCCATATACATCGTAAATAAAGAGCCTGAGTGAGGTAGGATGTTGACACGGCAATCCTCGGAAATTTCTGACAGAACAAGTCCTCTGCTAGAGTAACACCGGTACGTCAGAGTCGCTAAGTTAGGTTCCCTTATCTAGAGTCATGCTTCCTCCATTTGTTGATTACTGTCTGTGTACTAATGGATGAGTTGTTTCTCAGCACTTCACCTTATTTTTCCCATGATTGGTTGTTACTCATGACTACCTCCAATGGAACCCTCATGACTACCTCCAATGGAACCGTGAAATCCAGTTTAGCTGTAATTTTTTCTGTTGGTTTTGCGAATAATTTGCAGTATCTTAAAGTGGATAACCAAGTCTACTGATTTGAATTTTTGTGTCCGAAATAATCTTAATCCACTTAGTGCTGCTTTTTTCTTCACGCATTTATTCAGTGAAGTAACGTCGCCTCTATTGCAGGTGTAAGGCATGGTGTCATAACTCCTGTTATTTCAAGACAAATGAGCATGTGCATATTTTTCAACTTGCTTTGAGCTGAAGCTTGTTCTGTTTTGGCCACCATCCTATAGCTCCATATGTAACCATGAGTTTTGCCACAGTTTGGTATATACAATACACTATTCTAGAATTCAAACCGCATGTGTATCCTACGAGTTTATTCCAAATGGGTGTTTCAGTTCATTCTTATCTAAGAAGATCCCTAAATACTTAACTCCTCTGGAAAACCTAATCTGTGTTACATTCTAACAGGAATTAGGGAACTGGTGTGAGACAGAGGGGCTTAAACTATAACGTTAATTTTTTTAAAGCTAACATCGCTTATTGTCAAATATAAAATATATATGTGGCATACTATTGATTGTTTGGTGATTTTGCTTAACAATAGATGCAATACACATACTACACACACAAACACACACACAGAGTTTATGTGGTCATTAAAACGAGAATAACAAACGTATGACAGTTGAAAATTATTGGCTTTGCAATCGAAATTTGCACATTTTCGTTTTTCATAATTTGATTACTTTTCAAGTACGTTAACATAATGCATACTACACCGCAAATGTCGCCCCAGTTGACAAAAATTGACTTAGTCAGCGAGCTGTTGCTCGACAACTGGATATGACAGGCGCAGTGGTTGAAAGGTTTTGGCAACGTTATGGAGGCACTGGATCCTTTCATAGGCGACCTAAAACAGGCAGAAAGCGATTTACAAAGGCTCGTGATAACTGCGTTATTGTGCGAACAACATTAAGAAATCGTCACCTTAATGCGGCCTGAGTGCAACAACAACTTACCACAGCTCATCGTCAAACGCCAGCGTTTTGCACAGGATCATCTGAATTGGCAGTTGGAACAATGGGGGTCGGTTCTGTTCTAAGATGAGAGCAGAATGTGTCTTTATGGTAGCAACCGAGGAAGAAAGGTGTACCGCAGACCAAGAGAGCAATTTGCATAATGCTCCATTGAAGAGCGGGTTCCTTATGGAAGTGGTTCTTCCATGTTCTATGGTGCAATTTCTATGGGAGCTCGAACCGAACCTGTCTTCAGCATAGGAGCGACAGGGATCAGGGGGGAGGAGGTTTAACGAGTGCTAGGTACATTGTGGAGATTTTAACAGTTAATGTGGTGCCTTACGTCCACTACATTGGGGAAGAATTTATTTTTATGGATGACAATGCCAGGCCGCACACCGAAAGAATCGTTCCAGATTACATTACAGAAGTTGGTTTTCAGGTTATGGAATGGACAGCATGCAGTCCTGGCCTAAATCCGACTAAACATTTATGGGATGAGCTGAAACGAAGAATCTGAGTTAGACTTTGTGCCCGAACCTCGATCCTCTTGTTGCAGTAGAAGAATGGTGGCATAACATCCCACAAGAAACAGTAGCGAACTTGATTATATCTATGCCTAATCATATGGGAGAAGTTATTAGGGCAAGCGGGGGTCATACTCATTTTTAAAAGTTAAGTGTTAAGTTGTTAATTGTCAATAACCCCATTTGTTTAAGATCTTCATGCTTTGATATCACTATGTTAAGCTTAAGATGCCGAAATACATTTTGATAAATGTAATATCACATCAAAGCATATCAAATTGCTTTCAAACAGCATACTTTTTACCTGATGCATACTCTATAAGAAAATAATGTTAAAGACGTAGGTACCACGAATCTCGCGATGTTGTGTATATATGACAAATTTTTTCTCTCTCTTCAAAAAAGAGAGGTTTGCTAAATTTTCAGATTGTAAAATGAAACTTCTTTCTGGTTTAGGTGACTATCTATAGTCACGAAAATACTGCATCACCAAATAAATAACCCTACATACGTACATATTAATAGCACAGATAAAAAAAGTTAGATATATTTAAATAGAGATTTGGACGATTGTTGGTTTGCTCGATCAAAACTTGTATTTTCTTCCGATCTAGCCTAGGTTAAGATATATCTTTCCAAAGTTGCAGTAATTGATTTCTTCGTGTTTATCATGTAAGTTATTTTCTTAGTAAAATGTATTTATTCGTCCCTTCGACGACGCTAACTTTGTTAGTGAAACGATCGTCAGTTCTGAGAAATGTTTTGTGGTAAATTGTGCTCTATACATGTTCTTTACGTAGTAATAAAACGCGATTATTTTATTATTTTTGAAAAGAAAATATTTTACTTATTTTAATGTAATCTATGTGTGTGTTTTGTTTCTATAACGTTGGCTTATTTCCCCGACTATGGCCAATCACCGACGCCAGGGAGCAGTTTTACCTTAGTATCCTGGAAATATTGCCGAACTTCTGCCTTCAACGTGCCCAACATCGCATGGACACGGGACTGACGACTTTACGCCCCCTCTGAAGGGCGAAACGTGCAGACATTAAACTTGCTCAAATACAATGCGACAACTTCGGTTGATGCTAATTGTACAGTATGTACTGAAAAAGTGAAAGGAGATCCCTGGGATCTAACCCAGAACCCTCCGGTTCAGAGGCACACGTTCTTACCACTGAACCGCCGAGGCTCTTTAATGTATTCCGGTAGATCTCATTTGCTAACAAATAGTTTCTTCTAATAGTATTATTTCATTAGTCATGCTATTTTTAGTGTCTGGTCGTAGCGTTTGATAATTAAATAACTAATTAAAACACAAGCAGAAAGTAAATAGAGTTTATGAATATAACTGATTAAGTAACGTATTAGTATGTTAGGTTTTCACTGCTTATATTACTGCATTATAACTAATCTAGAAGACAGTGTTAGTAGTAGTATTTTTTATGTGTCCAGTGAAAGCCGTTTCCTTCAGCGTCTGTCCTAATTCGAGTATCGCAGGTATATGCCATAAAATTTTCCGCTCATCCCAATCTGTTTTATCTATTTTTCTTTTTATTGTTATAACTTCGTAACAAATGTCGGTTTCGGCCATATGCTCACCCAAGATATGCTAGTAGGTGAAGCGGAAGAAGGATAAGGATACAGAAAAGAAACTAAAAAGTTCCGACAACGATCAACGTTCCTACGATAAATTAAAGTGGAATATCTTACCTTTCACCATGAAGTTGACAACTCCATCAGGTCTGGGTCGACTGTTAACTAAGCAGATGTATTCTCCGTTATCTTCAGCCCGAGCAGGATTGAAGCTGAGTCCGAAGCTATCGGGGAGCACTGATATGCGATCCGGTAGGTCAAAGACAGTGGTCGTGGCGCTCATAAACTCTAAGAGTTTTACTCGGCGTGTTAGTGATAGCCATTCTAAGGCCATCACTAACGATTGTTCAGTTACGCCAGGACATGCGAAGGATTTGTTCTGCCCAGCATTGGTGACGACACTATGGATAGGCAGATTCGATATATCTGTAAAATAAATCAAATAAAACACTGTACTGTACAGTTTACGGTGGAAATCTTACGCTAAGTTTGCCTCATAACTTATACAACTTCAAACATAAAGAACTGGATTTCGGAGTTCTTTTCAACTTTAACAATTCAGGATACTTTAGATAAAGTTTGACAGCGTCATCAATGGATTACTAAAAATATGCGATCGACATGGCGATTGCTACGTCAGTTATCAGTGAGTGATGGTAAACTTGATATCGAATATTTACAAAGGGGCTCGATAGCTCAATTTACAAAATCGTCGATTAAAATCTAAATGAGCCAATCTTGAAGTATTTTTCTTTCAGACACTGATAGGAAAATTTCAAGAAATAAAAATATATTTCATTTTACTTCTCAGTCTCCATCTATACCGATGATATATGATTACAACTCATACAGCTATTAACACACGAGTTGAATTTAGTCGTTTAGCTAAGAAGTTTAATGTAGATTACTCTCTCTCTCTCTCTCTTTATATATATATATATATATATATATATATATATATATATATATATATATATATATATATATATATATATATATATATATACACTCGTGATTTGTTTTTTTCGTGAAGAGTTATGTTATAATCTATTGGGTTAAATTCGTGTAAACTTCTTCATTTTTAGACAAAAATTAAAACAATGTGTATGTTTTTGATTTAACGACGTTTCGCCGCCTCATGCTCAGGTTTTTTTAACGTCGTTAAATCAAAAACACAAATGTTGTTTTAATTTTTGTCTAAAAATGAAGAAACGAATCTAAACCCAATAAATTATAACATAATTCTTCACAAAAAAACGAACCACGAGTATATATATATATATATATATATATATATATATATATATATATATATATATAGTATATATATATATATATATATATATATATATATATATATATATATATATATATATATATATATATACATATATAGGGTTTCTCACGGTAGCCGTTTGTTTCGTGTTCAAAAACAACTTAGAATTTTTTTTATTTTTTATTTGAAGGTTTTTTAAAATTCTCTTTCATTTTAAAGTATTAAAATATTTTCAAGGTCATACCACTTCCGGTTTACCGAAAGTCGTCATTAACTTTCTTATTTGAAATAGAACACTCGGTATATTATTTCATTTTTGGATTCGTGCAAACATTTTATGAGCTTTATCAGGCTACGCTTTACCTATTTTCAAGTGTTGCTTAAATATATTGATTCTTTTCAAAGTTTTAAAAGATGTCGCCTTATTTTCAACAGTGCGTCTGTTAACCCTTGTTGACTAGTGGTAAACGCTTCCGGGGTAAATGTACGCACAAGAATGATACTTTCTAAATTAACATTAACAATTGATTTTGCCGCATACAGATGTCCAAAATTTGAGGACCAATTACATCATTTCCAAAGTTGAGAAAGTTAGTTTTTTCCAGTATGACATCCTGTATATTATTGAGAGGTCGAATACATAATTTTATTTCCTGTCAATTCGCTATAGTTTTTCTCATGCATATCTCCAACGGTTATATTGTTAATCCATGTTTTAATGTGATTTTTGAAAAAGTTCGTTCCTTTAAATGTGACACCATGTGTATTATTTATTGGTTAGATGCAGAATTCGATTCAGCATCGATTTACTATAACTTTCCCTATAACTATTTCCAACGGTTATCTTGTTAATCCATATTTTTTATCAAAAGCCGATGAAACTTCAAAAATCCTATGTAGTAAACCTTGACTTTTACAGGAATTTAAACAATGTTGCTTTTATGGTAAAGCAATATTAGCTGACAGATTTGTGAGGTATCTACTTACAGTTCTAGCGATTTTGTTAACTTGCTCAAGTACAGTTTACAATAGAGAATATTGAAGAAAATTCCAATAATGATTTCTTAAATTTGTTTTATGCGCATGGTGAACGTGGGCGAATTGTCAGACAAACATGAAAATTATCTAAGGAACGATATCTGGACCTACCAACAATGACTCCCGGAAAACTCGCAAAAATCTGAGCTCGGTTGTTTATGGCAACTGGGAGTGTAAGGGCAACACGAAAACACCTAAATCCCGTAATAGATAATAAAGATAACGCGGGAATGTGTTGGTTTATTGTCAAGTTTGTCCACGGAGTCAAACTCCAGCAGCGCCGCTGGAGTTAGGTATTCAAGAGCATCAACCAACAGAATATTAAGAAAACATTAAATGCATACTTCTTCCAAGATAACTGTGCAGAGATTACGTCTTGGTGATGAGACAAGAAGAGTCGATTTTTGCGAGTCCATGTGCATAAAAATGACCAAAGACACAAGACTATGTTAACTAATGAATCAAAAAATTCAGCAGACAAGGAATTATAAATCGCCGAAATAATCATTACTGGGCACAAAATAATCCACATGCCAAGGAAAGAAAGTCACCAGGACCACTTTAGTTTTAATGTTTTTTGTTTAATGATGGACAATAGAGTGGTATATCAAGTGTACGATGAAAATTTAAATGGTGCTAGATATCTGGAGGTATTCAGATGGTTTGTTTGCGATTTCCTAAATGCTCTAACTCCACGTGACAAACCAAACAGTTGGCATCAGCTAGACGGTGCTTCAGCTATAAACTACAGCTATAAACCAGCAGTTGACCTTGATGATCGAGTATAGGTGAATTGGCCCACAGAGACCCTGGACCTGGCCACCCATATCACTTGATTTGACGCCTTTAAATTTTCACCTCCGGAGACGTATAAAATAACTAGTGTGCTCTAAGCCTATACAAACTAGAAACGAATTATTGAACCGTGTTCCTGAAGCGTTTACTAATCTAAGTCCAGACAAACTTCGGATGTCTGTTTCGCCAGGAGTATATGACAGAGTTGTTCAGTGTTTAAACCACAACGGCGGTCATGTATAACAATTATTGTAATTTTACATTCATTTATTATTTCTTGTCATAATGTTCCATTTTTTATGTTTTTACTTTTATTGCGTTCAAAATTTTGTAATGTTCCTGTTTTGTTTTTATGTTCTAATTAAAGTGAATTTCCAGCGTTTCAGTCATGTTCATTTTGCTTCGAAAAGCAAACGATGTTCAGGTTTCTGCCAAGAATCACATTACATTAGAAAATATGGATTAACAAGATAACCGTTGCAAATAGGTATACGAAAAGTTGTAGAATAGATGCAGAATAAAAATTTCTTCTACGAAAATTCGCAAAAAATATATACTATTGAACCATAAACTCTAAAACTAAAACTACTGCCAAAGCATTAGAGAAAGGGTCTATTTAAAATTAATTTTCTGGAAATATTTTCGTAAAATGAAGGAGGGTTGAAGCTGAAACTTAAGGGTTTATAAAACACCCTTCTTGGGACTTTTGCCTCTACTTAACCCGTATTTGTTTCAGGTTCTTTGACTAAAAGATGACAATTTTGACGTTTCAAATCGCGACTTGGACGTTTTCAGAGAAAAACCACGAAAAAGTTTTCTTTAAATGCATTCACTCCTAAACGTCACATAGCCTGGGATAGACATAATCAAATACTCAATGAAAAGCTTCTGATCCAGCTAGTACATTTTTTTTTATTCAACCCATGGGTGTAATAAAAAAAATACTACCTGTATCAGAAGCCATTCATTGATTTGAAACGTCAAAATTGGCATCTTTTAGTCAAAGAACCTGAGAAAAATACGGGTATTTGATTTTCAAAATGCCTACAAGTTTTTTTCTCCTTTTAACTGAAAGAGCCACATTTTAGTAGATAGTTTACATTTTATGATATAAAACCCCGCACTAAACTTGGTAGCCATAACTTTGTTATTTCCGTGGACACAATAATTTTCCTGGACAAAACAAGAAATTTACGAGAAAAGCTGCGACGATTTCCCTAGCTAACGAACTTATTCAAGCCACTTGCAAAAGGAAGGTATTCACATATAAAAAATTTAAACTGACCCCGGATATGTGTTCTAGGGGACTCATTTATTTATTTTTTAAGCCGCGATAGTGTCGATAGTCGATTAGTGAACTTATTTAAAAAAATTCACTAAAAAATTATCTGAAAAGTATCACGAAGAGTATGTTGCATCTTCTTTTATAATTAAAGATATTTCTAAAGCAGTTAACAGCAATACTAAATGATAGTACTTTCTTAAGAAAAGTTTCCTAGCCACGCTAACAAAAAAGTTTGACTGTTTTTAAAACTTGGATGGTATCGCCCTCTAGCCGCTAGAGCCAAATTAGGAATCAATTATGTTTTACCATTATGAGAAACTGTCATCTGAAGCAACTCTAATTACTCTTGGCCTATCCTGTATGGAGGTATAAGAGGTATTTCGAAGATGACACTTAAAATCGGGTTTATAGGTTATAGGCATATATTCGGTCCGGAATGTAGCAAAATCAACTAAAAACGTATTCTCAAGCGTACGATTTTTTAAAACTTAATGCCTTTTGCAAACTGAGCAATTATACAGCTTGAGAATTAAAATGATTCTACTACGTGTTAGTTTGGTTTGTCCAGCTTATATACCATTTCTCGTTATTTGAGAATAAAAAAATATAAAATGGTAACAAAAGTATAATGATGCAGTTTCTTAAGAACATACAAATAAACGATTAATTGTGGATGACGGAGTCTTAGAAGACGAAACTTTGTCATAAGCATATTTCATTTAAGTTGTGAATAAGAGTACCATTAGCTAACGAAATACTAGCAGGCGAAATATGGCATTCAGAGTCAGCACAATGAGAAAATTCACCCAGAAATAATGATGTGTAATTAGTGGAAACTTAAGACCGTAAAGAAGTTTTACAAGCATTCAAGGCGTGTTATCTGAAACTGATTTCGGCCGAGATACTTTACTTTGAAATAAATCGTAAGGAAGAATTATTTCACTCGACCGTTTAAAATAAACAAAGTCTGGACGCAGCAAGTTCGTTATGGTAGTGAATTTTCGTAGAAATGATCTAGCACCAAATATTTTTTATAACTTTTTTCCTGTAAGATAGAAATCTAAATTTCGGTATATAGTTTCCTGTTAATGTCGTTAACTTGTGGACCAAGCTTGATTACCATAGCTTTTTATTTTTGCAGATACAAATTTTTTTCGAAAAGAAACCCAACATTTTTTCTAAAAACCTGGTTCGTTTTTCCTGGCCAAGCCATTAACAGAGAAAAGGTAGATGCCAAATTTTATTAAAATCGACCCAGTATTTTTTGAGTTATCGGTGTGACACATACCTATATATATATATATATATATATATATATATATATATATATATATATATATATATATATATATATATACGCTGCAGTTGGGGTGACTAGAGGTGTACCCCAGGGTTCAATCCTTGGACCGCTTTTATTTACCATTTATACGCACATTTTTTGAGTATATATAAAAACCTGTAGCATACATATGTATGCTGACAACACGTAGCTCTATTATTCATTTCAAAAGCCACAGCTGCATGATGCACTCAGTAGGATAAATGATGATTTGAGGTTGCTGAGTAAATTATCGTTGGATCACTCATTACATTTAAATACAAAAAGTCCGCAGCAGTTATTTTTGATCATGAATCAGGTATGTATATTATAAGGTCGCATATATTGCTGCAAATCAATGGGGAGCCGCTACCATTGGTTGAAGAGGTTAGGAATCTTAGCCTTATCATGAACACTACCTTCAGGTATCGCAAACACGTTTCCAAATTTTTACAACGGGATATGGTGGAATAAAACTACTGTATCCTCATCGTTTGTATCTTTCGCGTCCTGATGTCAAGTACATATGTGAAATACGAAAGTTACGAAACTCGTGCTTGAGGTTCATTTATGGGGTGCGTAAGTATAATTATATATATATATATCTCAAATTTTTTCAAAATTCAAAAGTGACGACCTCCTCATTAGTCACTTTTTAAAAAGAAATTCACTAAAAAAAGACAAGTATGTGAACATTACAAAAGCTTTGTAGCCAGGAACAGCTAGAGGTACTGTATAGATCTATGTTCAAATATGATTTACACAATAACTCCATTTTTGTAACATAAACAATTTTTTTTTGAAATGTTTCCCCCAAAGTGCACTTATTTACCTTATCCTCCAAAGAAGCTAACTTTTAAATTATTTTATTATTCAGAATCATATATAGTTAAGTATCTAATAATGCTCATAAAAGAATTATAGCTTTAAAACTACCAAACGTTTCATATAGTAAGCGCTAAACAACTAAAAAAAAGTATATTCATGCTACTTTGCCAGTCTAAGCGTATAAACGTCACTTTCAACCTTTTGTTTTGTGATATGTAGGGCCTCTATTTGCCGAAATAAAATAAAAGCATATAGCTAAAGGATTTTTTTTTTTAATTTTCAATATAATATTCTGGGCAATATTGCTAAATCAGGTGTTCTTTGTGAGGAACATTTCTGATATAGCACTTTTGACATTCATATTATTTATTTTACGATTCATAAAACTTATACGCAAGTAATGTAAATGTATGTGTATCCCGTTTTGATAAATATTACATTTCGTGTCAGTAGAAGACATCGCTGGATCAGTGGATATTTATCGTAGCATGTTTAGTGCGCGTATTTCCTTCCGGTTTATACGTTCCCACATGTTCCCATATCATTAGCTAAATTCAGTAGTCGGTAGTCTCGTACTTCTGCGTGTTAGATAGTGAAAATTGCTGTGTATTAAAAATGAGGCTATCAAAACTAAAGGTGACACGATTCTGGTTCATTTACACGTAACATTTCATTGCGGCAGTTTTCAAAATAGAAACATATTATAAGAAGGTATTTTTAAGGGCTACAGCAATTTATTTTGCCACATAGAGACATGATATTAGTCTGATGATAATTTGTATTAATCAAAAAATATTATAAGTACACTTGCGAGAGCATAATGCAACACAACTAATTGTTTAGATACAGGAAAAAAATAAACTAAACCCAAGACTATATATATATATATATATATATATATATATATATATATATATATATATATATATATATATATATATATATATATATATATATTGCTATGGTATTTTTGGTTTAGCACTTTTAATTGTAGAGCATGAGAATTCAATTTGCGTCTTTATTTAAAAACGATAATATTGATTATTGATGAACCTGAAATTATGCCAAAAATTGTTTCCTTACTGCTCTGTCTTAAAAAATTTTCTCTCATCTCGTGGGTAGGGTTCTGTGCTTGATCTAGCATTTTTGTTTAGTATATCTTATTTATAAATTATAGTACTCCTGAGTGTTTGGAAATTTTACAAAGTATTATATATAATTGGGTTCTTTTGATTTTACTTTTAATTAACGGTGAAAAATAGCCTTACTATAATTGGGTTCTTTTGATTTTACTTTTAATTAACGGTGAAAAATAGCCTTACTTTATCATATAACTAGTATTTGTTTGATTTGAGGTCAAAATTAAACAGATTATGTAAGTACAATCTAGTATGTTTTATTTCTGATTGATTAAATGCACAAATTTCCATTTAAACATAGTTATATCCAATTTAACGTCGCTGATTGTCGATAAATCAATAGAAATCAAATTTATTTCAAACAATGAATTATCTAACTATGAACTAGTGATTCGGCCCTTATCTAATATTCCCCTTAGTGAGCTAAAGATACATTAAAATCATCAATGGGACTAAAAAATTCTTAAAAGCTAATCACACCATAGAAAAAAGTCTGCACATTTATTATGATAAAGTTCACAAAACTACTTACTGAATGATGTCTAATTGATTCTTCCATTAGATGCGTACTTTCGATTTGATCTACTCTTTGGATTTTGTAGCTTGCCTGTGATTACTAATTATTTTCCATTTTATTGAAACGGTCTCAACAAACCGTGTACCTGATACGCATATTTATTGTTCCCATTTGAAACTAAATATGATTTTATTATGAGGCACTTGCCTTCTTGCTTAATTCTCAACTTCCATATTTACAGTGTCGCCGTACGTTAACGAATGAAGTTTCACTTTCCGCAGTTCTTTTACGAATCCTTCTCTCGTCCTGTCGACGTTTTCTTAAATAACTACACCTGTGTTATAAAAACCTTTTCTCGCTGTACCTGGGTAAATCAAAGTTCACAGGCCTTGCATTTTCACATTGTCCAACTTCTTGTTCGTTGCACTAATTTGAAACAACCACACAAAAAAACTATCCGTATTAACACTGCGTGTCTTTTCTTATAATTGTTAACTGACAAAAACTTATTTTTAACATGATATTATACATTTACTTACTGTCTAAGGATGCAATAAAAATCATTATATTCTGTTAAAACTCTATAAATAAAAACAAGGCTATTGTTCTGAGTTCTATTGTATTCCAACGACTTTTGCTTAGTGAACTAAAAATGTACTATATGTAAAAAAGAAATCTTTGTTCTGTATTCTTTTACCTATTATGCTATTCCTTATTTAAACCTAAAATATTTTACACTTTCGATTATACAGGGTATTTAAATATTAGGACGTATACATTTTATGTACATTGCCCGTTTTAGTCCACAATAAAATGTTTCTACTTTTATCACATATTTGCTATGTATAGCAATATACAGGTGTGCCATTTTCTTAAAAATTTAATGGGCTTTTTGAAAATTGTTCCATTTGTTAGATTAAGGACGCGAAAGGCGTGAACTTTGGTGAAGAAAATACTTTTATTTTCACACATGTAGATGGCGCTGCTGGGCAAAGAAACTTCTTGAGAATCAGCTCACTAAAATAAGCGATTTGATAGAGAATCGATATCCAAACAAATTTGCTTTTATTCATGACTTTCATAAAATCAACCGGTTTTTAGATATTTGAGGGTAAGTGTAGCATTGCTTGCAAGATAAAAACCTCCAAAATTTTTTAATAGAAGTTCTGGACACTAGGTTCTTTGGAATATTTTATATAAAAAAATGAGTACTATTGAATCAGTTTGGCCAGGTTACGGTATAACTACCCGTTTTGCAGATAATTACAATTCTTTTTTGAAATTCAAATAGGACGTGCCTGTATTTTGTTTTACAGTCGGAAAGATCATACATTTTTAGGCATTTTTACTACATTTTTATTTTAAAAAAATCACTAGTTGAGAGGTATCGATGGTGAGACTTTTTTCCAAATGAGCGCGAACTAGGACCCCTAGAACCCATATCCGGGGTCAGTTTCAATTTCTATATGTTTATATATATATATATATATATATATATATATATATATATATATATATATATATATATATATATATGTGTGTGTGTGTGTGTGTATGTATGTATCCGCCTGATAACTCAAAAAATAATTAACCGATTTCAATGAAACTCGGCAGGTGCCTTTCTTTTATTAATGGCCTGAACGGGTTCGTTAGCCAGGAAAATCTGACGAGGTTTTCCGGGAAAATTTTGAGTTTCCTTTCAAAAAAAAAATTTTTATCCGAAAATAACAAAGGTGCTCTAATGAAATTTACTATATTTATTGCCTTGGGAGAGACCTTATTACGTACCGAAATTCAACTTTCTAAGTTTATAGGTAATTGAGTTATTCAAATTTTAAATTTTCTTTCGAAAAAACTTTTTTTCTCCGAAAACTACAAAGCTTTAATGAAATTTGGTGGATATTTTGACCTCGGAAAGACCTTACTACCAACCAAAATTAAGCTTTCTAAGTTTATAAAAAATTGAGTTATTCAAATTTGAGGCATTTATTAAAAATTTACTACCACAACGCACTTGCTGCGTCCCGAGATTTTTTAAATACAACTATATGTCTAAAATTAAAACTGTATAGAAATATACTGTATGTATGACGAAAGGTAAGTTCACATTAGGTTATCTTAACAAAAAAATCAGGAACACGAGCTGACCACCTGATAACTTCATTAGTACCCAACCACTGTCCAGCAAATCTCTTGTGTGAATAGTTTTGTACCGTGAGTCAACGAAATGGTATAGCACTACTAGAGGGTTAATCTAGCATGTATCTCTCCATTTTATTTAATATTTTCAATGCGATTTACGTATGGGCCAAAAACATTTCTTGTTAAAAATTTTGTGAAAATTTGCTACCATAACGCACTTGTTACGTCGTAACTTTTTACCTTTTAATCTAATCACTTTTGAATATATCTTATGGGTTTCAAAATATAAAGGTATTCACTCATGGATTTTATTTCAATAAAGGCATTCATTCGTCTTTGCTGGAAAATATTTCTGGGGATAAATTACATCACATATTCTCAGAAGAGGACTGGCTGTATTATGTGTTTTCCCATTTTTTGAATGGAACATATTTCTGTAATAACGTACAGTTGAAAGACGAAAACGTTAGAAAACATTATTCACATTTATAACGCCGGATTTACAAGAAAGCAGGTAGTATATCTGTAAAAGCCTTGAAAATCGATTGATATAAAGACAGATGTATTATATTATAACGGGAGACTGTTTAATATGAGACATCAAAGCCCATATGAATGTTCGAACGCAAGAAATGTAGCATTAAAAGTGTTGCCGCGAAGGAAATATTCACTCCTCGCATTTCGTTTTGCGGTTTTTGAGGCTTTCCGAAATATTCAACATTTCGTGAGCGGTGAAAATTCCTAAGCAAAAAGAGCTTTTTTGCTGATCCTATCAATTTTCTCCCCAGCCTTTAGATACTTAAGGCAGTTCCAGAACTGCTCTACTGAATTTACAGGTTGTACATTCTTCCTCATTTATTTGTTTCGCAATGACTTTCTGTACTCGAGTGAAGCGTAGTTCCATGTTTATTTTCCATTGGGCTTATTCTGCGGAACTCGCACAAAACGTTTTATAATATAATTATATTGCTCGTCTCAAGTGCTTGAAAACAAATACCTGTAATATAAATAACCATTGAATTCTACGTAATCCAGCTTTGTATTGAAATCATTAAATTTGGTTGAACTGTTGCAAATACGTAAGTAATTTTAACACTTTATTAAATGAGTAACTTTGCATTCTCTTATATGATAAATATTATTCAAAACTTGCTATAATTTTTTTCTGCTTGATATAAAAACGTATTTTGAAAGCTTTTAAATATGATATTATGAGATATCGAAATTTAAATAACTAAACAACATGAATCAAAAATTTCAACGGAAACCATATATCTACAATTAAAATAATTAGACCTATGCTGACAAAAGATAACAGAATTAAAACCGGCCTGGCGCAGTAAGTGTGTTATTGTAGGAAATGTACATAATTTTTTTATAACCTTTTTTTCAATTTGGAAAGTAGGTAATATTTCTTCTACAATGCTAATAAATATATTTTAGAACTTTAAAATAAGAGACAATCCTATTTTATAATCAGCAGTTAAATATCATGTTCACAATCAAGAAAATACCTGTGTGTGTGTGTGTGTGTGTTTTGTTTCTTTAACGTCGGCCTATTTCCGCGACTATGGCCAATCACCGACGCCAGGGAGCAGTTTCACCTCACTATCCTGGAAATTTTGCCGAACCCCTGTCTTTCTCTAAGGAGAGTAGGGATCTTTAACGTGCCAAACATCGCATGGACACGGGACCGACGGCTTTACGCCCCCTCCGAAGGGCGGAACGTGCAGACATTCAACTTGCTCAAATACAATTTCAGAACCTTGGTTGATGTTAATTTTACAGTTTGTACTGAAAAAGTGAAAGGGGTACCCCGGGATCGAACCCAGTACCCTTCGGTTCAGAGGCACACGTTGTTACCCCTGAACCACCGAGATTCTAAGAAAAATACCTAATTGGTCGCATTTCTGCAGTGTTAATTTTCAAGCGAATTTTCGTAAATCGCTATCAGACAGATCAGGACTTTTCAACTTTCTAAGAAAATGCTCAAATGAGGCTAAATTAAAGTTCCTGGGGGCCTATATATAAATGTATATATATATATATATATATATATATATATATATATATATATATATATATATACTTACTTTGCAAAAAACCCGAAGAACACCCAGTGAGAAGTAATCAATTTTAATAAGCTTCATATATAATGTGTGTTTAATTGAACTTAAAAAATGATTGCATTCTTAAATTAAAATATAAAAAAATATGAAAGTTATTTAATAATGAGTGGGTCCGTCGCGGTTTCGTATCTGTTCGATAACTCTTCGTGGTAGGCTTGAACTTAAATGATTTATCGTATCCCGCAGAGTGTCATCCCAAGACTCTAGATTTCGGTGACGAAGGTTAACAAGATTATTTGGTGGTTAGGGTAATTTTCCCAGTCGATTCCCAATCATATCCCCCACATGTGTGCTTGGTGACAAGTTTTGGAAGTGAGAAGGCCACGGAGGTAGAGTCACGTTTATTTTCTTGTAAGAACCTTGTAGTAATCCTTGCTCTATAACGGCGTGCGTTGCCTTGTTGGAAAGGGATCGGATTAACCCGTCTAAGCATGGCAGTGCAACAGGGTGCAATAAATTTCGTATGTAATCATTTGCATTCAAATTTAGTAAAAAATAGAGGTGTCCTGCCACCGTATGTTGTCGTACCCAATGTCATCCCCACCCGTGTAGAAGCCGTATGTTGGTCCACAGGAAATTCTAGGTTTTTGCATCGTTTTACTCTTCTGCGACCATCGTGGACCCAAAGAGATAATCAGGACTCGTCAGAGAACATCCATTCACCATCCCAATTTGATCTACCATTCGAGCTGAGCAGCACGATGTCGAGCTGTCAGTGGTTGCCATAAAAATGGTATGTACGAACAAAAACAAAAAAGCGTGTTCCACGATGTATCGTTTGCCATAGAGACACTATGTTTTTAAACTCCCAGCCAAGCCTTTTCAATTGACCGTTTTGTCGAAACTGTCTTGTAAAACCGCAATCCTCAAATGACAATCTTTCCGAGCTGAAGCTGCTCTAGGTCGTCTAGATGCATGACAACGGTTATGGATTTCCTCTTCAGACCACCTGGACCAACACTGTAACAGTGTTGACACACTGAGTCCTATGCGGTCGACAATTTGTCTGATTGAAAAACCGGATTCCCGCATACCAACAGTGCGTTCCCCTTCGAATTCACTTAAATAATTGTGATTGCTTCGTAAACCGGCGCCTAGGCATAATAACTTTGTAGACTAGACAGATTAAGGCCTTAAAGTATATTCACCTTTCATATTTCTTTATGTTCTTGCAAATAGCTTCAAAGTAGGAGCCAAGACGTCTAGTTTTAACCAATTCGGAACGCGTTTTAACCCGAAAACTAAATATTTCCCATATATATTTGTATTTTAGAGAATAGTTAGCTAACAAAATTCAGCTCACAAAATGACCTGTTATAGTCTATGCTTTGTACGAAAATTTGAGGTCTTTAAGTTAATGGAAAATTGAACATAGATAAAATTTCGCTACTATTAGGAGCTTACTGGATCAGGACTTTTTTTATCTAATGAGTTATTGAATAAATTATTATGCATCAGAAAACCTTTTGCGCCTATGTCATCTATACAAGAAAAATAAGCTACATAATTAATGCCCTTTTTAGTGTAAATAAAACTGTAAAATACACAATGCAAATTACATTGACAATGCTGTTGTTTATAATTCGTACTCTATTGTTAGACAATGAACCAAATAAAATAAATAAAAGTGTGT
The DNA here is from genome assembly GCA_964006375.1 of Tillus elongatus. Taxonomy (NCBI): domain Eukaryota; kingdom Metazoa; phylum Arthropoda; class Insecta; order Coleoptera; family Cleridae; genus Tillus; species Tillus elongatus. Next base: position 43,178,630 of record OZ023269.1, read on the forward strand.
TTTTAGTGAATTTTCTTAGAAAAAATTAAATAATGGGGAGATCTCGACTTTTGAATTTTGAAAAAATTTCTTTAAATGAGCGCGAACTAGGCCTCCTAAAACACATATCCTGGCTCAGTTTGAATTATATATATATATATATATATATATATATATATATATATATATATATATATATATATATATATATATATATATATCACGCTAATAATTCAAGAATAATGGGCCGATTTTTGACAAAATTTACCAGGTACCTTCCTTTTATAAGTGGCTTGGACAAGTTCGTTAGCCATGAAAATTGGATTAGATTTTTCGGGAATTCTCTTTCGTAAACAAATTATATCTCTGTAAATAGCAAAGCTACTGCAATCAAATTTGGTATTCTGATTGCTACGATAAAGAGTATTTTATGTACCTAATTGAGATCTATATATTAAAAGGTGAACAAGTTATAGGCCTTTGAAATGTTAAAATTGATAATTCTGGTAGGACTACTAATGCGCTTTGTGAGTAAAAAATGTCAAATAAAATGACTAACAAGCTCCTAGATTTGTGTCTCAGCTGCTGCTTTCCTCTATTGAATTAAAATAGCGCCAAAATGCAATTTCAGATGAATATGATTGTTTACTGTAAATAGCAAAGACGGTAGAAAATTAACTCGCGACGGTATCTACCTGTTAGTACACTACATCTGTAATATAGAGCATGGCTCAGTGAGAGGCCGTTTGTCCTCAGATTATATACTTCTAAAACATGAGTTCTAATCCTTAGTAGTGACATTACTTTTTTTTAAATTTGTTTAGTCTATTTGATTTTATCGTCATCTGATCAGATTGTGTAGTTCCGATTAATTTTTAACAAATGTTTGTATAGAAAAATTCACTAGAGATGTGTTGGAAACTGTTAATCTTTGAATCAATTTGAATAGCTGATCTGTTTGTTTGTTATTTCCCTAGTTTGGTGAAACCGTTCCATACTTAACACAGCCGTAAAGACTTTTTCTCTAGCTCTAAAGGTGCAGATTTCTTTCCTGAAACCAATTTTACTTTTTATGGCATCGTGGGGGAAACGAAAATGTTGCCTGTGAAGCCAGAGAAAAATTTCCACGTCTGTATTTAGATCAGATTTTATAATTTTTATTTATTTTATGAGCGACATTTTATGTACAAAATGTTCTTGAAATAGCGAAATTTCTTACAAAAAGGCTTTTCTGCATTTCCTTTTCATTAAAGAAAAATTATTTAACCAATTTTTGTAAAAGTATTTGGTTTTAGCAAATTTTCGTGGATACATTTTTGTGGAAAACACATTTCTAGCGAATTTGTATGGAAAAAATCCGCTTTGGATGGCATAACGACTTTGAGACTTTTAAAAATTTTATTCAGATGAACGTATAGTAAGATTTTTAGAAACTTTTATCCGAGGTTAGGGTAATTACTAAATTTTACTCTTTGTACCAACCAGATTTTTGTGGTGCCACTTCCTTCCTTTTATTACTCTGCACTTAACTGAGAAACAAAGTTTCAAATTACTGATTCAGCAAGTGAGTTATGGTAACGAATTGGGTATCATAATACACACACACACACACACACACACACACACAACATATATATATATATATATATATATATATATATATATATATATATATATATATATATATATATATATATATATATATATATATATATATATTATTTTGTCATAAAAAAAGAAACGTGAGTACGTTATCATAACATTTACATAAAAACTAAATATATTCCATGTGCTACCTAATTTAATATACCTTTTTCTTGTAAAGGAAAGTCATATTCCACCCATAAAACAGTCAACTAAATGAAGATCACTGTCAAAAAATTATAATTTAAAAAATAATGCATCTTATAATATTTTATTAAGTCGATAAATAGTAAGGGGATGGAGTCACCAACTGTACAATTGTTGAGAATAATCTCAATGTTTGTATGTAGGTATGTACGTATGTATGTATATATATATATATATATATATATATATATATATATATATATATATACATATATATATATATATATATATATATATATATATATATATATATATATATATATATATATATATAATTTTGATAAAAATGTCTATATCATTTCTATGAAAATTCGCTACCATAACGCACTTGCTGTGCCCAGACTATTTTTATTCCAGATATCACTATGTTCTAACGATTCTACATACTTTTTTGTTACGTGAGAAAGGTGAGAATTATCTTTTTAATTAATTTCACTTATTTTTCTCCGTTATTCGGCATTTAAAAAGTTTTATACTGACTTAGCTTTGATCGAGAAGCTGCTATTGTCCACGTGTACTTTTTGTGCAAAACTTTTACTACTCCAGTACATGCGGAAACTTGTCGTGTCGATCAGTGTGTATTAGCTTCTATAAAATCCCGTACGTTAACTGAATTTCATTACTTCTAGAAGGTTGTTATTAAAAGGTGGACGATTGAATTTTCTGGCTTGACTAAGCTTCCAATGAACTATTAGAAGCCACGTACAGATATGTAATACAAATTTCATATAAATATTAATTAATGGCTTCCGACTTTCTCCGGTTTTATTTCAAAGAGGACTGACTAGTTACAAACGGTTCTCAATGCATGCAAATCTAAACTTTTAGTGAATTTTCGTAGAAAAAATTCACTAATGGGGAGATCCCGACTTTTGAATTAAATTTTGCAAATGAGCGCGAACTAGGACCCCTAGAACCCATGTCCGGGGTTAGTTTCAATTTTTATATGTTTATATATATATATATATATATATATATATATATATATATATATATATATATATATATATATATATATATATATATATATATATATATATATATATATATATATATATATATATATATATATATATATATATATATATATATATATATATATATATATATATATGTATATATGTATCACACCGATAACTCAAAAAATAATGGGCCAATTTTGATAAAATTTGGCGTGTACCTTTCTTATGTAAATGGCTTGGATAAGTTCGTTAGTCATGAAAATCAGACGAGGTTTTCCGGGAAAATTTTGAGTTTTCATTCGAAAAAATTCTTATCTCAAAAAATAATGGGCCGATTTTAATAAAACTTGGCATGTACCTTCTTTTTGTAAATGGCTTTGACAAGTTTGTTATCCAGAAAATCGGACGAGGTTTTCCGAGAAAAATTTGAGTTTTCATTAAAAAAAATTCTTATCTCAAAAAATAATGGGTAAAATTTAACATGTACCTTCCTTTTGTAAATGGCTCAGACAAATTTGTTAGTCAGAAAAATCGGACGAGGTTTTCCGGGAAAATTTTGAATTTTTTTTTATCTCAAAGCATAATAGGCCGATTTAGATAAAATTTGGCATGTACCTTCCTTTTGTAAATGGCTTTGATAAGTTCGTTAATCAAAAAAATCGGACGAGGTTTTCCGGGAAATTTTTGAGTTTTCATTTGAAAAAAAAAAATTATCTTAAAAAATAAAAAAATCTATGATAACCAAATTTGGTAGGTACGTTTATGATATAAAAAGTAAACTATACACCAAAATTTAGATTTCTATGTTACAAGAAAAAAAAAGTTAAAATAAAATATTTTGTGCCAGATCATTTTTATGAAAATTCACTACCATAACGCACTTGCTGCGTCCAGGCTTTTATTTTAACTACATATAGCTAGCAAATAGAGATGTATGTTGCATTTAACGGATCTGTTTAGCAAATATGTAATAAGCATTTGCTGAGTGCACATTTAGCGTCTTTTATCAAAGTTACTAGAGCCAGGTAAGGTGTATTTAAAACCACTGTTTTACCAATAACAAAAATTTTTGGTAATATGTTTTTGCAAAAATCATATCAAAGTTTCTATCAAGTTTATTTCCTGAATTTTTAGTTTACGTTTAGTTTTGTTGAGCTAAGTAATTAAATACGAAATTAAAAAAAAATCTTAAAAAATAATATTTTGAATAGCAGCGATCAAGCTGGTTTTCGAACTCCTTTTTTTACACTTACAGGAACTGTCAGTGTCAAAAATGATGTCGTTAGCTTCAGGTTTTTGAAGGTCAAGATTTCTTCAAAATGCGTCTATACATATACACCAATGGTGACCATTTGAAAATTGGTGTATTTGATAACAAAACCAAGTAATCCGTATTTGTTGAACCATCTCACAAACACATTTCATTTCTAGCCAACCTCCACTTACCTTTCAATAAGTGGATTTAGCTACTTGACTCAAACTTGCCTCTTGATGATTTATGTTTAGATTTCATTCAAACGTTTAATAAAGTGGCTCTTCTACGAGAGCCTGTGTACGGGAAGGGTTGCTAGGATGGATTAGGAGTTTTCTTATGCATATTCAAAATCAGTTTTGGTATCAAGTGTAGCCACCATGGATCTGTTTTATTTACGCTCTACACAGCAGACTTGCTGTAATTCACCAAATTTTAACCATAGTGCTTATACTGTTAATAATTTTTTTTCTGTTGCCTTTGTATTTGGACAACTTGAAAATCGACCTTAACAAAATCGTCAACTGGTCCACCGCCTGAAAAATCCTACTCACGCAAAAATAAACGTAGTTTGATCCACATCGAGTGTAACAGGCCCCGTCTAGTTTTCCACCTCAATACACATTGGTTCATTGTTTGGCTCTAAAAACCTTTAGACCGTCCGACTACGCGCCGCTTTTACTCTCCAGTCGTGAAATATGTGGCTTGGTTCGCGACCGGATCATCCGATACAGCGTGTATCTGGAATTTTTCTCAAGTATTTGGACCAGACAACACAGTGCCTTTCTGATGTTTTGCCTGAGTATCCGTGCCCTTTTTTACACTGTATTTTAGAAACACAGGCCGTTGCTATTCCATTACCTTATCCATCAGTCAAAAGATTTTTATTCCAAATACCTTAATCATTACAATATGCCCTCTCAACTTCAGCACAGCCTTGTTATATCCCTAATAATTTTAATTTGTAGCCCACAAATCCAAATGCAATCCCAGAACAAACCAGCTTTAATAGCTTAAATATATATATATATATATATATATATATATATATATATATATATATATATATATATATATATATAATATATATATATATATATAATAATAATAATAAATATATATATATATATATATATATATATATAACATCTGTCCAGGAAATACTTTTATTAAGAGATATGTTCTGGTAGGATGTACTTATGGGCTCACTATGTGAAAAACTGGAACCTGTGATGAGCACTAATAAGTACACTTGGAGAACACCCAGATCACCACAACACATATTTCAGAGACCTTACGATCGTTTCGTTGACAAAGTCAACATTTTCAGAGGAAGAAAAATTCTCAGAATTTCTCAGAATTCTATTACTTATGGGCTGTGAAACCACTGACAGATCAGAGTTCCGCGGTACCCGTCCGCCTGTTCAACAAAGTACCACTAACGGTTTGCATACTGCTACGTCCGGCGTCAGCTCCAGACGCGCCGTGGCACCTCCCAGCGTGTGGCTCTATAACTCCATTCTACACAACCCGTATTAGGGTATACACAAGGGGAGGTGTGAAATTAGGCGTGGGAGCTCGCGTGGGTTACTGTGCAGTCGCGGTGCTGCTACTACTAGAGGAACAAGCCTTTCTCTCACCGCTCATCCGCCCTTGGGCGTCTATCAAACGATGTCCTGTTGGTCTGCGGGAGCACAAGTCTCCTACCGTCCATATCCGAAAGTATTTTCCCTATCTGCAAACTGAGCAGACGCTGGAGAGTGGTTACAGGTACACGGGAAAAATTATTATTAATGTTACGTTCGTCGGGGTTCTGGATTTGCTAACTAACAAAACACAGCTTTTCAAACTACAAATGTATTATAACCAACAATTTTGCAACATCACCATCAACTGCAATATGTCTCTATATTACTAAATGTCTATAGTCTACTTCTCGCCCCTTTATTTTACACTACCCTGGTCCACTAAATACTGACTGCTCTATCTGCGGCTCGTTCATTTATGCTGTCCATATAGTAGCTCTAGACCTTTTAACATTTTTCAATATCTGTCATTTTTGGTTCATTCTCGAAATGTAATTCTAGAGTATTTGCTGTTATCAACAAACTTTACAATCTTTTTTTTTTTTTTTTTTTTTTTTTATGTCAACAACACACCACGAGGGCTTACAGCCTAAATACTATCGTACCGTGGGTGTTGACAAGGAGGAAAGAGGCAGCTTGTTAATTCTGGACTTGAAGGTTTGGAGGTTCGGAGGAGAAGGAAAAACATGTGCCGGCAAGGAATTCCACAACTTGGAAGTCCTCGGGACAAAAGAGCGGGCATAACAAGATGTTCTGTGTCTGGTGACCTGGACAGTAAAAGGGTGCATTCGCTCTGTTCCCCTGGTAGATCTGCTGGGGGCAGCAGGTGGGGGAATTATGGAGGAAAGCTCCTCTGAGCAGTGCCCATGCAGATATCTATAAAAGAGAGAGAGGTCACCAACGGCACGTCGGTGGGCAAGGGATGGAAGCCTTTGGGTGAGGGTAGGGTCACTGACGAGACGTATAGCTCTCTTTTGAATGGAGTCCAGGATAGCGAGTGTAGAAGTGGCAGCTGCACCCCAGATGTGGGAGCAGTATTCGAGGTTTGGCCTTATTTGTGAAGTGTATAAGGTATAGAGATTAGTTAGTGAAAAGTATTTGCGAGCCCGGAAGAGGAAACCCAATTTCTTAGCAGCCGCTTCTGCAATTGATGTAACATGTTGGTGCCAATTAAGATTTCGATCCACAGAAATGCCAACAAGAGAAAAGGACTCATTACTTTGAATAACTTGGTTGTTCATTGTGATGGGTCTAGGGCTGCTGTATCTCTTGTGAGAAAGAAAGCAAGACTTAGTTTTGGTGGGGTTGAATTGTACAAGATTTCTACTTCCCCAGTCTAATATTTTTTGGAGGTCTACGGAGACAGAACCCTCCATGAGTCTGCGATCCTCATCTAATTGGGCTAAAGAGACAGGCTTAGAATATTGTATGTTTGAGTGGAGGGTGCTGTCGTCCGCGTAACTGTGAACTGGGTTGGATGTGCTAGAGAGGAGGTCATTGATGTGGAGAAGAAACAAAGTAGGGGCTAAAGCTGAACCTTGAGGAACTCCTGCATTAATTGGATACAGTTTAGAGGAATGGCCATCCACAACAACAGATATGCTCCTGTTGGAGAGGAAATTTGCTGTCCAGGTACAAAGTTTTGGTGGTAGGCCATAGGCCGGAAGTTTATTAAGCAGCGCTGCGTGCCAGACCTGGTCGAATGCTTTGGATATGTCTAGAGCAACAATCTGGGATTCACCGTGTTGTTCCATAGACTTGTTCCAAGAATGGGTGACAAAGGAAAGGAGGTCGGCAGTCGATCTGCGCTGACGGAATCCATACTGCCTGTCGTGGATTAGACTGTGTTTTTCAAGGAATTTTAGTAGTTCGGTGTTTATATACTTTTCCATCACTTTGGAGATGACTGAAAGGAGAGAAATAGGCCTGTAGTTGCTAGGAAGCGCTTTGGATCCTTTCTTGGGGATGGGTTGTACTCGAGCAGTTTTCCAGTTACTAGGGAATATGCCTTTATTGTAAGATATCTGAAACAGACGAGTCAGGACAGGAGCAAGTTCTGGTGCGCATTTTTTGAGAACAATTGCTGGGATCTCGTCAAGGCCAGAGGCTTTCCTGGTATTAAGAGAAGAGAGCATCTTTCGTACCTTTTTAGTTTTGAAAATGATATCAGTCATTTTATGCGCGACATTGGGGACTGTTGGTGGTTGAGCATTTGGAGGTGGGTTGAGAGTAGAATTTCCGGCGAACAACGAAGCAAAAAGTTCAGCCTTGCCCAGGGCGGTAGAAACAATTTCATCACCTGAGACAAGAGGTGGGAACGTGCTCTTGCAGAAATTATTCCCAATAGACTTAGCAAGAGTCCAGAAGGGTTTGCCGCCGTTGGAGCTTGAGAGGACTTTGTTTTTGATGTGGTTATTAAACGAGTTTTTTGCCTCAGAAAGAATGCGGACATAGCGGTTTCTTGCGTCGTTGAATGCTTGACGATTTTCTTGACTGGGATTGTGTAGAAGCGTTTTGTGAGCTTTGACCTTTTCAAGTCTGGCCTTGTCACAGGATTTAGAGAACCAGGGCTTTTGAGTGGCTGAAGAGGTTTTCTGTGTACGTGGAATAAATAATTCCATGCCAGCTTGGATAATTTCGGTGACGTTTTGTGAGATATCAGAGGGGTCAGGATGAGAGAAGCAGACAGACGCCCACGGAAATGAGGAAAAGTAATCCCGCATTTCGTCCCAGTTTGCGGAGTTGTAGTGCCAAACGATACGTGGGTGTGATGACTGTGTGACCTCGGGTTGCATTGCACAGGAAGCAGTGACCATGCCGTGGTCTGAGCGACCAAGGGGGGCGGTGACTGATATCTTATAGCATTCAGGATTTGTAGTAAGAAGGAGATCCAAGGGATTTGAGCTGTGTGTTGGGATACGAGGAAAGTAAGTAGGTTGCTGAACCATATTGGCCAAAGAATTGCTGACTGCAAAGGCCTCCGCTGCTCTCCCTTGTGGATCGGTTTTTGAAGATCCTAGCCATTCCTTATTATGGACATTGAAGTCGCCAAGAATAGTGACCTCGGAGGAAGGATATTCAGAAATCAGATAGTCGGTTTTTTCAGAAAGGTAGTCAAAGAGCTGGACAAAGTTGTTGTCAGAAGGTGACCGGTAAATGCAACAGATGAATTTAGTTGCAGCCCTGAGAGAGAGTTTTATCCATAGTATGTCTTTTCTTCCAGCTTCTAAATTGGGAAGTCTGGTGCAGGGTAGATTGCTACGGACGTATGCGCACACGCCTCCATGCAATCTAAAGGCAGTAAGGAGCTCATACCCCGGGAAATTGAGGTGATTAGTGGCTGTTTTGGCACTGATTTGGGTTTCGGTGAGGAAGAGGAGTTGGGGCCTGTTAGCCTGGAGGAAATGGTGGACGGAGTTCAGGTTAGAATTTAGGCCACATATATTCGAAAAGGATATGTTAAATCTTGATGTTGGCGCCCCCTGTACACCCCTCTCCCGGAGATCCGAATGGAGGGGTATTTTGCCTCCGGAATATTTTATACAAGGAGGAGCCATCATCATTTTTGCTTATAAGGGAAACCGACTCATACACCAGAACCGGAAACGTCCGTTGGGACTTCACCGGCCCTTTGATGTATGGGGTGGTACCTCCTCGGGCGTGAAAAAATCCTTTACTATTACATAAAGGAAAATTCCACTACCACCTGCTATGGATTGGATTGGATCAATGTCTACCCCTTTAAAAATAAGATTAATAAAGGGACTATCAATTGTCCAGTAGTTATGATTTTCGACATAGTAGGAGGATACAAAACATTTTCTGCCTGTGACCATAGAAGTAACAAATTTCATTAACTTTATTCTGATAGAGACGGGTGTGACACTGTCCCCTTATTACATTTGATTGTCTCGGTCGAACTCTGACATTTCTGGGTATGGCGTAAGCCTGTGTATATGGACCACCTTCATCTTGCTTTTTGGGCTCATCTGAATGGGATAGACAACGTCATTGATCTTTTTGACCACCTTATATGGACATCCCATAAATTCTATAGTTTCGGTGACCGTCCCTTGCGTCATACTGTATTGCAGAACCACACCCGATCTCCTTACTTAAAACCAGCTGCGTCATAACGGGTCTTCATGCGGTCGCTTTCTACTCGTATGTGCATTCTGACAAGAGAATGGATGGCTTTCCTTCTCGTCAATATGTCGGAGCTCTCTTCAAGCGCAGTTTTTACATTGCACTGGTCCTTCCGCATACTGGCTCTTGTTCTGGTGTTTCTACTTGCACAAATGTCTCTGCAGGGCCTATTCTTCCTGCTCTATTCAAACTAATGTATTCACTGACCTTTTTCTGGTCTGGCTTTACATTTATATGGTCTTTACATTCCCCGTTTTGTACTTCACCCAAATTTTATTTTCTACTTGCTTCTGGCTGAGTAACTGGGTCGTCTCTTCCTCTCACAGCTCTCTTCATTTGAATGACACATTCAGGGCAAACGTTTCTATTTTACTCTATAGTGATCTTCTTCACTACCAGGTTACTGCCCGCCGACCGTATTATTTATTCACCGCCGATAGTCAGGCTATTAGTGCCAAGAACAAGTTTAGCGCACCGACATTGGAGTACGTCCTAGCCAATTATAATCGGGTCTGACATGGTGGTGTCTATAGCTCTCTCCTTTGCGTTCTATGTCCCAATTTACAGCTCGACGCCAGTTTTGCCAAATACCTGGATCCAATCACCACTGACAGCATTTACTCTGTACGCTCTGTCTGGCTCTCTTACTCGCCACCTTGGTACCATGTCGCGACGAATAATCGTCCTAGTGACGCCAGTGTCGACAACCATCTGGGTCTTATTGCCGCTTACGTATACATGTAAGACGAAAGCGCTGCCAGAATCACTAATCTGAGAAACAGCTACCAGTCTTAGCTTCACTTTCTCCCATGTGCGTGATATTAGAGCTCAACTTGAATGTCTCACCTTGCAGCAGTTCCAATAACACAAGGCATTTGCCGGTGAGCTTTTATTAGGTGCCCATAAAACGTAGGCCTTTTTTCTTCTGCTATTTTCTCGAGTAGCTGCATGGCCTTGGATGAATCTGTTTTATTTTGTTCTCGGGCTTGGGTACTGCGACCTTTCACATGACTTTCTGATGCTTTCATTGCCGCTTTAAACTCCAAAGAATGTGCCAAAGCATCGCTCAAGCTTTTGAGTCTCGCCATTCTCAGCGTTAGCTGGGTGTCGGTATGTCTGATGCCATCAATGAATATTTACAGCGACAGCTGGTTCAAAATTTCCACCGGAGCTGTAGGGTAAGCTGATTATGTTAATCTAGTAACGTTGGCTTCGAACTTCTGGGGAGTTTCGCCCAATTTCTGACAGCAGTTTTCAACTGAAATCGATACAGCTGTTATAAATACTGGTCGCCAAATTTCATCTCTAATTGATGTCTAATGCTGTCAAAACTGAACTGTTCTTCCATGGGAATACCTTGGAGCACATCTAGAGCATCGCCTCTAAGAGTTTCAATTAACAAAGTATGTGACGATAGAAGTAACAAAGTTTATAAACCTAATTCTCATAGAGACTGATGTGACATTAATAGTATAATACAAATTTAACTGGACAGTAGGAGACATATGCAGAATCACGTTTCACAACAGGGATTTTTTCATGCATCTAACGAGTGAGGAGGAAGTCACCAATAAAATAATGGCATTAAAAAGTCCCAGAGCAATATACTATGACGAGATTCCAATGATCATTATTAAAAATACTGCAGATTTGCTAGCAGGACCCCTAACTTACCTGATAAACATAATGATTAAACGTGGTGTGTTCTCTAATGACCTTACGAAAGTAGAGTCAATATCATTTATGAGGCACATTGGGAAGAAGATCAAGGTTTCAACAAAAATTAAGGATCAGTTGGTTTTTTCAGACCCAAGGAAAACCTTTGACTATTAAATATGACATCCTATTTATCAAGTTAGACTAGTATAATCCCACTTCGCTCGTGTCATGTTTTTGTTCGCACCCCCCTACATTCCCGTCTGACGTCTAGTTTTAGGATTGGAGCACACGCTTAAAGGGTATACATCGCGCTTTTAAAACAGTCCAACTTGCTGCCGCTTACAGGGGATAACGTCATTGGTGCAAAAATATGACTTGAGATTATCGCGACCTATTTTTAAACATAATTTATACGGGGTTTGATGACACAATCCTTTTGTCGGTTCTGTCAATTATCGTATTATATCCCTACGAGTTACCATTCCATTTTACTTGATAAATATTAATGCTATATGTGTCGCCATTATCTACGACTCTTATAATAGAGAATTTTCCTTAAAAAATATTAACGTTTATCTAATGGTAGTAAAACCTAAACTTTGTGAGCGTTACATGATGTCAAAGCAAACATTGTCTATACAGAATACACTTATCGCTAATAAACATTTCAGCTTGGACCTGAGGAAGATGTTTATCAAGTCACACGTATAAAGTGCTACAAAATATGGGGCGGAAAGTTGGACTGTTAATAAACAGGACATAAAAAGAACAGATAGAGGCCTTTCTAATGTGGACGTAAATAAAATGCAAAGACCAGGTAAACAGATAGAATGTCGAAAAAATATAATAGTGTGCTTAAAGAGGTAAGAGAAGAAGGGCTTGCTGAATAAAAGAGAGAGGATGCAGGCAAAATGAGTTAGACATCCTCTGAGATAATTATTTTCTGACAACATTATTTAAAGGACACATACTCATCAAAAAAAAAAGGGGAAAAGGTAGATCAACAAGCACAATTCTGAAAAGCCTGGACTGGTGATAAAATGCGGAAGCTACAGCGAAATAAAAAGAGCTACTTGTGACAAAGAATCATGGTTTTGAGGACAAGCGACATCGCCTGCAGAATGTGATGATGATGAATAGGTATATTTAAAAGCCAAATAATATGTTTCTAAATTCTACATAAAAAAATTGTGGGTATATAATAAACAATAGAATATGGCATGAGATACACATATGACGTTATATCAGTTGTCAATAATAGTGTAAACTTAATATGGGTACCCATATATACCAATGAAGGCAGCAAGTAGATAGCCAACCAGCTCGCAATGGAGATAAAAGCTCTTTGTAGGTCCAGGATCCAATTGTGGAATTTCATATGAGTTGGTGGAATAGAGCAGTGTAAGGTTGCCACGAGACCATGAGGATACTGGACAGGACAAACGCAATCCAGAGCATTCCTCAGATGACAATTGAACCGAATAATAATGATCGGATAAAACTTTGCAGACGAAATATAATGCTTTTGACTTAAGTTAAAAAGTCTGGACGCAGCAAGTGCCTTATGGTAGGACATTTTCACAAAAATGTTTTTAATAGCAAATATGTTTTTTTTAATGAAAGCAGGCATAAAAAATATACCATATTTCATAAAAATAACTTCATTGTTTGAAAGAGTATAAAAAATTTCCGAAAATAAACTTTAAATGTTCCCGAAAAAGCTGGTTCGATTATTGGCCAACGAATCTCTTCAACCTATTTATCAACCTACCCAGATATAATTATTCACATTCACAAGAAACTTACCAAAAAAATGCATGAAAATTTGCAAACAATTTTTTTCAGGAAGATCCCAAAACATTTTTTACAATAATTTATCACACATGTAATATTAATTAGCAAAATAACACAAAGATCTTACAAACAATGATTTCTACATAATGACAAAAAAAAAATCTGGACGCAGCAAGTGCGTTATGGTAGTGAATTTTCGTAAAAATTTTCTTAATAGCAAATATGTGTGTGTTTTTTAAGAAAGCAGGTATCAAATTTGGTTACCGGTATAACCTATATAATAAAAAATAATATGCCATGTTTCATCAAAATAACTTTATGGTTTGAAAATGTACAAAAATTTCCGAAATTAAACTTAAAGTGTTCCCGAAAAAACATGTTTCTTGGTCAACCTTATAGGTTAATAGCAAATTGAGCTATTCAAATATGATGCATTTGATCAAAATTCGCTACCATAACGCACTTGTTACGTCCAGAATTTCTTTTCTTACAAACATGCATTATATTTCGATGGAAACTGCAAAAGTGCAATAACATAAGACGTGTTTGATTTAAAAAAAAAAATTGTATCAACAGCGACTTATGGGTCATCCTGTGATTGTAGAAATATGTTTCTAAGATTTAGCTCAAAACACCCTATAATTAATGTATACAAATGTTTTTCGTATCTTGTATAATAACGGATATATTGAGCTTTATTGATTTTTTACGAAAATTCGACAAAAATTATATACCATTAAACGATGAACTCTATAGCTAAGGCTACTGCCAAAGCATCAGAGAAAGGGTCTATTTTAAATGAATTTTCTGGAAATATTTGAGTAAAATGAAGGACAATGACGGTTGAATCTAAGACTTCAGGCTTTGTAAAACATTCTTCTTGAGACATTTTCTTTTCATAGCTCTATTAGTTTCAGGTTTTTTGCCTAAATGTTGCCAATTTTGACGTTTTAAATCGCAACGTTTTCAGGAAAACCCGAATTAATTTTTATTTAAATGCCTATAACTTTTTTGTGTTTTGACCTACAGAGCTAAAGTTTTGTAGGTACCTTTTTTTTTGTTCCCTCAGGGCTCGTCCGCGGCCTTGCCGCAAATCAGCGTACCAAATTTGGTTGCCCTTACTTTGTTAATTCGGGAGATATAAAAAATTTTCGAAAGAAAATACAAAATTTTCCGGGAAAACCTTGACCGATTTTCCTGGTTAACGAACTTATCTAAGCCATTTGCAAAAGGAAGCTACTCATCAACTTTAATCAAAATCGGCCTATTAGTTTTTGAGTTATTGGTGTGATATATATATATATATATATATATATATATATATATATATATATATATATATATATATATATATATATATATATATATATACCGGGTGGTCCTCCGGGAGGTCCCACGATCGATTGCGGGAAAACTATCAATAGAAAAAACCTGAAAATTGGATATTACACTAAAGTCGTTGGGGGCCACAGGTTAAAAATATTTTCAAGATGGATTCACTTCCGGTTATACCGGAAGTAGATGTCGATTCGCTTGTTTTAAATGGAACACCCTGCATTTTATTACAGTTTCAGATTCTAAAATAAATTATGAACACTTTTTGTAAATCATGTTCTATACCTATCATCAACCGTCCAGAAGATATTTAGACTTTAAGATAAAATTTGACATTTACGGCCAGTCATAAAGATACCGATATTTTTATAATAAGAACATATTTCGTTACGATTTTTAGAATTATCTTAAAAGATATTTCACTTCATCTATTTCCACATCGAGACTAATGATAGAGTATACAGAGTGTTCAAAAAAAATTCATGAAATTTGCAATGAGAAATTGCGAAAATCTCGCGATTTTCAAATTGGAACCCCCTTTTTTTATAACACTATCGTGTTAAGCTCAAAAAATCACTGATACTTTGTATGTAATTACCTATACCCAAATTAAACGGTTTTCATTTTGAAAAAACTCATTTCAAAGCCAGATATTTTGATAAATTTCTTACCATAAGCGTTAGACATGGAAAATAAATTAGAGAGTGTGTTTCTATGGAAACTTTGACAGTTTGTTGATTAACTAGCTATAAATGGCACGGTTAAATTACACACACGAAGATTATTTCAATTTATTTACTATTTATGGAGAATGTAATAAAGTGATTTCGGAAACGTGTGATACATTTGCTCATAGATATCCATATAAACAGAAACCGTCACGTAAAACCCTCAAACGAATAGTAGACAATTTCAAAAACTGCGGATCTGTTAAGGAAAAGTTGCATAGGGCTAAACCCGTTGTTAACAACGAATAAATTGAAACAGCAATTTTGGGATATTTTGCCGCATACCCTACAAGTCAACGAGGCAAGTAGCACTGGAGTCAGGATTGTCCAAAACTTCCGTTCTGCGAATTTTACGTAAACATAAGTTCCATCCTTATGCTTTTTGAGTTGTGCAACATTTGAAGGAAACTGATTTTTCCAGAAGGGTGGAGTTCTGTGAATTTATTTTAATGCGATTCCAAGAAAACGAGCTGTTTTTAGATAACATCATATGGACGGATGAAGCAAAATTTTCAAAAAATGGACTTTTCAATAGCCGTATTTCTCACTATTGGAGTGACACAAATGTTCATCGTTCTAGGGAAGGACATTTTCAGGAAATCTGGCAGTTTAATGTTTATTGTGCTATAAGGAATGACGGCGTCGTTGCCCTAGAAATATACGACGATAATCGGAATGGTGAGAATTAATCCGAAATTCATAAAATACGTTGTTTATTATTATTTATTTGTAGGTGAGCGTTATTTGGAAATTTTGCAAAATTTGAAAGTAACTTATTTGGACAACCTTCCTTTGAATGAATATAGGCAAATATTTTACCAACATGATAGGACCCCTGCTCATAATGGTCACCTGGTTTTTTTTTGTTCCCTCAGGACTCGTCCGCGACCTTGCCGCCCCGATAGCACCGCAACCCTTGGCTGATTGTGCATTGGTCACCTGGTTAACAATCTTTTACAATCTCTATTTGCTGACCAATGGATTGCCAACAATGGGCCACACCTTTGGCCGCCTCGATCGCCTGACTTATCTGTTCTCGATTTTTTTATATGGGGTACTATAAAAAATAAAATCTACAACACTGCAGTTTCTACTAAAGAATATTGCATGCAGCGGGTTCGCGAATCATTTCGTGAATTCGATCCGGATTCAATAAGAAGGGCCACACATGAGGGATTGACACGTGGGTGTGAAAAATGTCTTGACACCAGAGGTCGTCAATTTGAACACATAGGACGTTAATTTTTGTTTCATTTTATTCAGTCCATGTTGTGGGTGAATTATTATTATTATTTTATTTGTATTATCTGTTTGATGGTTTTATATAAGGTTATATGGCAAAATACCTAAAAATTGCTGTCTCCTTTTGTTCGTTGTTAACAACGGGTTTAGCCCTATGCACCTTTTTCTTGACAGATCCGGAGTTTTTGAAATTGTCTACTATTCGTTTGACGGTTTCATGTGACGGTTTCTGTTTATCTGGATATCTATCAGCAAATGTATCACACGTTCGCGAAATTACTTTATTACATTGTCCATAAATAGTAAATAAAATTTAAATAATCTTCGTGTGTGTAATTTAACCATGCCATTATTAGCTAGTTAATCAACAAACTGTCAGAGTTTTGATAGAAACACATTCGACAATTTATTTTCCTTTGCTAACGCTTATGGTAGGAAATTTATTAAAATATCAGGCTGTAAAATGAGTTTTTTCAAAATAAAATGAAAACCGTTTAATTTAGGTATAGGTAATTACATACAAAGTGTCAGTGATTTTTTGAGTTTAACACGATAGTGTTATAGAAAAAGGGGGTTCTAATTTGAAAATCGCGAGATTTTCGCAATTTTTCATTGCAAACTTCAAGAATTTTTTTTGGACACTCTGTATACTCATCATTAGTCTCGATGTGGAAATAGATGAAGTGAAATATCTTTCAAGATAATTCTAAAAATCGTAACGAAATATGTTCTTATTATAAAAATATCTGTATCTATATGACTGGCCGTAAATGTCAAATTTTATCTTAAAGTCTAAATATCTTCTGGGCGGTTGATGATAGGTATAGAACATTATTTGTAAAAAGTGTTCAGAATTTATTGTAGCATCCGAAACTGCAATAAAATATAGGGTGTTCTATTTAAAATAAGCGAATCGACATCTACTTCCGGTATAACCGGAAGTTCCGCCATCTGGCAAATATTTTTAACTTGTGGCCCCCAACGACTTTAGTGTAATATCCAATTTTCAGGTTTTTCCTATTGATAGTTTTCCCGCAATCGATCGTGGGACCTCCCGGAGGACCACCCTGTATATATATATATATATATATATATATATATATATATATATATATATATATATATATATATATATATATATATATATATATATATATATATATATAACCATATAAAAATTGAAACTAACCCCGGATATGTGTTCTGGGGGGCCTAATTAGCGCTGATTTGAAGACATTTTTTCAAAATTCAAAAGTCAGGATCTCCTCATTAGTGAATTTTTAAAAATAAATTCACTAAAAGAATTCTGCGAAAGCTCTACTTTTTACAAAAAAAGGCTTAAGGAATACAGAAATCCAACTACTGTTGGTTTTCGTTAATGAAGGACGTAGTCAGCGAGTAAGCTAACTGGAGCAAGTGGCCCTTCTGAATTTAAGATGTTCTAGATGTTCTTCACGTTTCTGTAACCGGTTTCGCTGCTTGACAGCATCCTCAGACAGAAGAAGACTTTATGAGAATGCTTCAAGGGTCGAAGCCGGTTACAGAAACGCTAAAGAACTCCCTAGAACATTTAGAATTCAAAAGAGCTACATGCCAGATAGCTTACGTGCTGGATACGTCCATCATAAACGAAAACCAACAGTGAAGCCAGAGAAGAAGTCTCCAAGTCCCTATGTAGGATGGACCAGTTTTAACAAGCAATGGCAACAACAATCAATGAATACCTTTATTCAAATTATTTATCTTATTTGTAAATAGTATTGAAAAAATTGTGTTACGGTCGTTTGAATATTTTCAAATATAATCACTATTTCATAGCACCCTGTATATGGCGTCTAGATTTTTTAGATATACCTATAATATAAACGTAAACCTCTCTGAATGCGTCACTTTCGTGGAACTCTGCTATCTATTAGTAAAACGCCGTCTCATATTATAAGTTTTGATATGTGTCAAAAATGTGAAAAGTTGCAAAAAAACTAAAATAACTGGAAAGCGATAAACGCTATCAAATTTCTTTTCGATATAATGGGATGTTTGAAAAAAAAAGAAAATGCTATTGTCAAAATCATTTTATATGATGCACCTCAAGACACCCTATAATTAACGTATACAGTTTTTTCTCGTATAATAACGAACATTTTGGGCTTTACCGTAGAAATGCGACAATATATATATGAAAATAGATATATACAGAGACTAACTATGGATGTGGGTTCTAGGGCACCTAGTTTGCACTCGTTTGACAAAATCTTTTCAAAGTTCAAAAGACTCGGTCCCCTTACTGGCGAATTTTTTCTACGAACGTTCGCTAAAAATTTTGGCACATAATTTACTCTTTATAGTATTAACGACCTATGGAAAAAATGTTTCTCACGTTAATGCATGAAAAAAACATTTTAAACACTTATTCACTTAAAATATGTTGTGGTAGCGATTTTTTTAAAGAAATTTAGACGCAGCAAGTGCTTGATGATAGGCAATACTAACAGGACCATGTCCAACATTTTCTTGTAAGCAATTTTGAAATTTAGCAGGTAAATTTGCTAGGAAATAAGTATAAGTAATGCATTTCGTACTAGCCATACCATTATGCTAAAAAAGATCAGTTTTTAAAGTAAAGATTTATATTAAAATTACAATAAATGTCAAGTCCTTTGTTTAACTTCGTTAGCCCTTATTCACGAAAAATTATTTATTAGAGTCTCTATGCAATAAACGATAAATAGTCGCAATGTTAGGATTTTATATGTTTGCTTATAAAAACTTTTTATCTGCGATAGTTTTTACTGGCGAAAATGTCAAAATCTTCAAGCTGGCTCGTACTGTACTTAAATTATAAATTTATAATCCTAATTATGCTTAAAATAAATGTTAGAAGTTTCAAACTTTACAGTTGTTTTGCAGGGAAGAGACGTGTGCGTGTGATGTTATACGTTGGCGGCGGTGTTTTTCACACCATTCTGATTTTCTCTCGTCTGTGCACTTGCTAATGATTCACTATCGTCAAATGCTCGCTTACGCCCACTTAAAAATTTATCCATGATTCTGTATACATTGTATATATCCACTGCTACTCAAAAATCGTGAATTTTTGTTAACACGCAAATTACAACATAAGCCTTTACGGTAGAAGGAGTGACTCGACTGAGACTCGCTGAAACTGAACGAGATGAAGGATTTATACACGCCGCGCAGACGTTCTAGGATATGCGACTGGAACTTATAGCTTTTCGTGAAAATGTGCGCTATGATGGACGTAAGCCCGCGGGAAAGAAGGGGTATTAGAATTGTTATAGAAATTTGGGCCGCAAATATTAAAGTTTGAACAGGCCTAGAGTACTTCATCGCCTCTTGATACGTCGGTTTGGGTAGTGTTTTTCTTGCAACAATAAGCCGGATATTCAGAACAAACAAGTTCTGCCCTCACAACCTCTGGACGAAGTCAAGATTCTGACCAACCAATTTAATAGGATATATGAGTATGGGCATTGGGCATACCTACAGTTATAAGCTCAAGACTGTTGCAACTAAATCCGCAAACATATTGACTGTAGATGTTCTTTTAACCCTTTTATGGTCAAAACAAATGAGAATTACAACCTCACCGCATCTTTAGTTTTGAATCAAACTTTGCTCGCAAAGTTTTGCTTTCCGCCCTATATATTATAACACTTTATACGTATGACTTGATGAACCCCTCCCTCGAGTCCAAGTTAAAATATATAATAGTGTAGAGAGTATTTTGTCTCATCAAATGCTTCACCATGATCTGTAATAATACTTTCAAAGTACCTGAACATTTCTTTTACGTGTTCAAATTCTTGGCCGTCTTAGCTTTATGTCCATTTTCGTAATTCCATGATTACTTTTGTTATATTTAAGGTCAAAAACAAAATAAAACAGATCTGTGATAATCTGCAAAATAATTATTATTGTAATAAGTATCAATACATTATTTAGTGAATGGTTATTAGTAGAAAAGCTTTTGCGTTACTTCAGGGAGGAGTTATATTGAAATTAATATTTAGAGCATAAAATCAAGCTAATTTTATTCAGCTGTTCCCATTGATATGACAATATAAGACCGCTGGCTATAACCAATGATTCTGCTTGATATTTGAGAATGGATCCGGCTGTTAAATATTTGTATAGACAGTCAATATGGCGAATAATAAACGAGTTTCCGTATTATTAACCATACGATTGTTCCCCTAATCAGGGTTAATTAAACTACACGCAAAGCAACGTGGCCTGAATGTTGTATCACCATGATGAAGCTTAATATTGGAGAACAAATGTTTGCGGTTTACCATAAATTAACGGAAAGCTGGCTATCTATACCCGTAAAAGACGTAATCCAATTGATGAAAGATTTTCTGCATTTGTAGTTAAAGGAATGTTGCGCTGCATTCGATGAGAATAATGATTTATGCTATAATTAAAATTATCTATCATTATGTCCAAAGCATCCACGATATTAATATTTACTACTGGTTAATGACGAAAACGTGTTACGAAAACTATTAACTACATACAACAACCTGAATTAGTTATCGCTAAATGCAAGAAACATCTCGTCCGCAAATAGTGTAATGATGCTATAAAAGGTCTATAAAATCCTGATGGGTTCAGCGGTTACGATGAGTTTGACAATGGTTTTTCTATATGTGGTTTAAACAGTCATATCACGAGATACAGGTGTCTCTAAAATTACTAAACAAATGTAATATATCCTAGCATTAAGAAATGTTTCTGAAAATTTCAAAGTGACGATTTAATACGTCCAAACTGGTGAGTTTTAACTAGTTGCTGGGCACGATGCATGGAAAAAATTAAGTTGAATATTTTTACCAAAGTCCTAGATTTTTGTTTTAAGTATTGGCCTTCCTAATTTCATTACAATATTTAAAAAAAATCGATTTGAAATAGGAGTTATTTGCTATGCTAAAGTGTAGAAAATTGACATAAGAGCTTACAACTTATAATAGGTTCATTACAATATATTTGTCATATACGCCATAGCAGAGTCGATTGAAGGTATCAAACTGAAGCTCAAGGATGACCCGGGTTTAAATTCTAAAGGTGTGAACTTTCTTTCAGTTTAAATACACAATAGTTAGCTTGCATGTCAGATTGGCTGTTATAGTCTTCAATCAAATTCCACAAAACTTTTGTTAATGTTGGTTATTTAATAAGTTCTTCAAGTTGAATTTTAAAACTAAATTTATATGTAATTATTTAAAAATTTTGTATTTTTCCTATGAAAGTTGTAATTTTTTTCATGTTGTAGCCTTGATAATGAGTAAATCATCTCGAAAACTCGGCAATTTAATAACGAGTTTTTATTTTGCAACTGACGACTATCCCACAATCTTAAATATATATAATCCACTACCATAACGAACCTGCTGAGTCCAGACTTTCTCTTATTGCTGAGGATAACATAAAAAGTAACGTAAACGAGCATATATGAAGCCAGTCTCAACGTCTGCATTTATTCGTGTTAGATATATTTTACTTATGCAGTGGGTAAAAAAACAAGATTTTGTATTCTGAAAAGAGAGCGACTATGTTTTGGTAATAGAGGGTAAAACGTAAACTATATATGCATATGGCTTCTAAAAGGCATTCTTACCCATACATGTGCGTGGTGAATTTTTGTTTTCGATGTTATTTTGTTTTATAAGTATAGCTTAAAAGTTGAAATGCTTTAATAGATTTTCATTTGTTTATTTTAGCAAGTTCTTTAAATTTTAATACAGGCCTTTTTTGGATCACTAAGTTAACACTGTACCCATACCAGCGCCTGGTTAATTTTTGTTTTCGATGTTATTTTGTTTTATGAGTATAGCTTAAAAGTTGAAATGCTTTAATAGATTTTCATTTATTTATTTTAACAAGTTCTTTAAATTTTAATGCAGGCCTTTTTTGGATCACTAAGTTAACACTGTACCACGGAAGTTAAGCATCCGTGTTTATAAATTTTTAGTGAATTTTCTTAGAAATATTTTGATGAAATGTAGCATCTGCCTTCCTTTTGTAAGTGGCTCGGATAAGTTCGTTAGCCGGGAAAATCTAACTAGGTTTTCCGGGAAAATTTCTGGTTTTCTTTCGGAAAAAAAATTATCTCAAAAAGTAGAGAAGCAATGGTAACCAAACTTGGTAAGTAAGTTTACTAAATTAAAATAAAATTACATGCCAAAACTTGTATTTCTATGTTAAACAAAAAAAAAGTTATAAAAAAATATTTGGTGTCAGATCATTTCTATGAAAATTTGCTACCATAACGCACTTGCTGCGTCCAGACTTTTTGTTTATTTCAAAAGTTATATACCTTGTTAACGTTTTCTTCTGTGCAACTGGAGACACGTATATTATTTTTATTGAATGTTGTTTCGAAATTAGGTAAAACTCCTGTAAAAATTCCATACTATAACGTATTTTTTGTGTAAAGATTTTTTTTAATAATTACAAACTGTTGTCTTAATGTCAATTTTAAGCAATATTGCGTATACATTATTTCAGTTCAGATCAATGGACCTTATAAAATGTTACTTTAGTGTGGCAGAGGTTGAGAGCGATTTATTGTGAAGTCTTAAATGTGCCTTGGAAACGCTAGTCAGTTTTATGGCTTGCTTCTTGGGATATTTACTCATGTATTTCTTTAAATTGCAGCAAACGTCACTTCATATTCATCATGTAAACATAAAACTTATCGCATCAGAGTTTCTACAGAAAACTTAAATAACAAAATGTACATCTCGTATTTCTTCTGTTTTCCATTGCAACTTAAAAGAGTTAAAGAAATACTTTGGGACTTTTTACCTGCAGCAACGCGTATACACGAAATGTCAAAAAACATGTGCCATCACTCGTGGTTACATTTCTCACGCAAAAATAATCTTTTTTTTTCATATCAACATAGGTTCGACTTTGCTTGGTTTTGTAGCTACAGGCTATTAAAGGTTTTTTATTTACATATGTCCTTTCACTGCAAAAAATTTCTAAAAAAAAGCCTGTGCGCCACTGACTTTTTCTTTTGTTGGCTCAGTTATAAGCACAGTTGGAGAACTGAAATTACCATTACACATTTTAAATTACGTGGCGATCGTTTCACTACCCAAGCTGGAATTTTCAGAGGATGAATAATTCAAAATATCTTACATCTACAACTCTATTTATATTCTTCTGCAGGGAGTCAGCCACTGACGATTTATGTAGCTTCAAAAACACAAACATTAACCTATTTCGTTTGGCGGAAATAATAATGGGATAATAATCACCACGTAAATAAGGAGAATCTAAAATTAATAAACAAGCTAGACAATCAGGACAACTAAATGCTTTCGAAAGTATATATATATATATATATATATATATATATATATATATATATATATATATATATATATATATATATATACAGGTGTCCTAGTGGTGTGTAATTCCTCTATATATCCCTTACCCTTAGAGCTAGCGGAAAAAAATTTTTACAAAATTTTTATTATTATTATGTAAGCTATATCGAGAAAATATATTCAGCTTTGTGGAACTTCTGGTTGCACCGGAAGTAGCTATCAACTTATTTTAAATGGAATGTTATACTTTTTATTGCATTTTTTCATAGGGATTAAAAAATAAGTGTAACTTTGTGTAGCATTCCTTATAGCTATCCCTGATATTTGTGAAAATATTACGACTTTCTTTCTTTTAGCTCCGATTTATGTCACTTCAAATGTATGCTGTGGGCTGAGCTTTTAATTTCCCTGCCTAAAATTCTAAATGTCAATATACGACATTCAATTCCTTGAAATAATTAAAGAATAATTTATTATCATTGGACAGAGTGTATTTCTTTTGGGTTATAACATACCACAGTCATTAGCATAAAACAGTAATCTAAAAAAGACGATACATTAGAAATATTCGAAATTTTAGTGACGTTTGTCTGTCATCTCACAATAAACATCAGTTGTTACGTTCTCTGTGCCTCCTGTATCTGACAGAATACAGTTTTTACAAGCGAAAGTAAAACAAACCACTATAACTCGAAACATATCAACTATACATATAGGGAAACCTATACTATCGATGCAGAATTGAATGACCTACTTGATCAATCCATAAAATATAGGGTATTTCGTTTGAAAATAACAAGTTATGCCACTTTAAAGCTGGTTGTGTTGTAACTCAAAAGAAATACAGCCTGCACAATGATAATAAATTATTCTTTAACTATTTCATAGAATTGAATGTCGTCTATTTATATTTCGAATTTAAGGCAGAGAAACTGAAAGCTCAGCCCACAGCATACGTTTAAAGTAACATATAAATAGGAGCTAAAAAAAAAAGAAAGTCGTAATATTTTCACAAATATCAAAGATAGCTATATATATATATATATATATATATATATATATATATATATATATATATATATATATATATATATATATATATATATATATATATATATATATATATATATATATATATATATATATATATATATATATATATATATATATATACTTTATTTGTTTGCTGTATTTTTTGTAATTTTTTTTGGTTTACGTGTACTGCAAAGTCAAACCGTCCCGGTTCATCCGATGATGAACCGGGACGGTTCGAAACTGCAGTCGACGTGATTACATTTCAAAAGATATACATATACATATATATATATATATATATATATATATATATATATATATATATATATATATATATATATATATATATATATATATATATATATTAATAATAAAAAGTGTATAAACTTGTCTCCGCCGCCTATGGGTAGTCTACTGCTAGATAACCGGCAGAAGCACGTCTGATAAGTAATAAAAATTGCGGCCCACCGAATAGGTTATTTTTTGTGTCGCTGAACCTCCATAAATCGTTAGTGACCGACTACCTCCAGAAGAATATTAATAGAGTTGTCAGGTCGCACAAGTCAAAAACTTCTGAGTGCGGAGTTTGTCTACTGTGATGTTATTATTATTACTATATATATAGGATATTTAGAATTATTCATCCTCTGGTGACGCTAACTTGGTTAGTGAAACGATCGTCTAGTATTTTAAAATGTGTTGTGGTGATTTGGGTTCTCCAAGTATGGTTATCAGTGCACATCCAGATTCCACTCTTCGTTTAGTGTAGCACAGCTACGTATGTCATTTAGTGCTTGTTAAAAGTTAGCTTTTGATGTGTGTGTGTGTGTGTATAGCAGTTCTTGACTTCAGACTCAATGCCTGTTTGCCATAAAATATACATAATCTAAACATCTGGTAGTGTTTCGTTAATTTAGACAAGGATGTAATGGCTATAAACACTTATTAACATTGTGATCACGCAAGAATGCATATCACAAAACATATTTTGCTAACGTTTTTTTGAAGCATCTTAACCTGAATAACTTTTTATTACGTACGCAAACTTTTAAAAATATTTTTAACATGTAATGGTCGCTGGTGAGGCCCAACTCAAGCATTAATAATTTCTCGACGAAATGCGTTACTGGTATTTCAAAAATCCATATATTCTAAACGAACAGACGGAATTTCAAAAATAAAAAAGCAATCTATAGGGAATCAAAATCTCTTTTCAGCGAACTATCACATGAGCCCTATTCCTATTTGAAAACATTTGACGGATAACACCCCCGCTTAGGAGGGTAAAGTTTGGGCTATACTTTTTGCGTCAAAAGTTGTCCCCCTTACAAGCAAATTGACGTGTTTGGTGTTCTTTGGGGATAAATATTTTCCTGGCAGTAATACCTGCCAGCTCGTGTTTAATGGACCACCCTATGAATTTAGAAGATCGTTTACTTTATAGCTTAATAGATTGAATTTATTTATTTTTATTTAAGAAAAGATGTGCATCGCCCACTTAAGTTTTTAGTAACATAATTATAGAAGATCATATACTAATTATCCCGAATCATATCAAACAGTGTGGACGCAGCAAGTGCGTTATCGAAGTGAATTTTCATAAAAATGTTTTTAATAGCAAATATGTCTCTTTAATGCAAGCAAGCATCTATTTGTTTACCGGTATTACCTATATAGTAGAAACAATGTACCACATTTTATCAAAATAACTCACTGTTTAAAAATGTACCATAATTTTCCGAAACTAAACTCAAAATGTTTCCGAGAAAACTGGTTTCGTAGCCAACGAACCTTAGATTAATAGCAAACTAAGTTATTGGAATTTAAAGCATTCAATGAAAATTTTCTATCAAAACGCACTTACTGCGTTTCAATTTTTTCTTACGAACATGCATTATATTTCGATGAAAAATGCGAAAATGCAATAATAGGTATAACGGATGTTCGAAAAAAAATAATTGTAGGTATCATCAACGGCTTATGGGCCACCTGTGATTGTCAAAATAGTTTTATAATATGCAGCTCAAGACACCCTATAATTACAAAAAAAATATCTCGTATCTTGTATAATAACAATTATAAAAAGTGAGCCAAGTGGGTTGACGTCGATTCTGATATTTCATTCTATATCACTTTTGGACACGAAGACATTTTTTGTAATCATCTCCTAACACGTAAACCATATCAATTGATTCATTTTTAGCGCAATCCGTAATTTCATTACTAAACATACAAAATATTTTAACAAACTCAAGTGGGTAACGAAGTGCAACAATATTTATAACTTATACCGACAGTTCAATAATTTTCTTTGTGGATAATCATTTTCATTGCTACTAGGAATAATAACAATAAATATCTGTAAGATATTGAATAAAATATACACATTTTTTGATTTACTTTATCATAACATAAAAATATACACGTGTTTAAAAGAAAATGATCTTTAAGAGGTTCAATTTTCTCAGGTTTGAACATGTATTTTAAACATATTGTAGCTTTTATCTAAAACAATTTGTAGGCAAAGCGTAAGCTTAGTCTTTCCTCGTTTTAAAAAAGTTTTCCTAGCAAAATACAAGTTATAATGAAGTAAATCTGATTTCTTGGATAAAATTCTAATTAATCAAAAAAACCATAAATTTTACATATTTCAATAGGAACCTCGGTGGTGTAGGGGTAAGAACGTGTGCCTCTTAACCGAAGGGTACTGAGTTCGATACCGGGGTACTCCTTTCACTTTTTCAGTACAAACTGTAAAATTAATATCAACCGAGGTTCTGGTATTGTATTTGAGCAAGTTAAATGTCTGCACGTTCCGCCCTTCGGAGGTGGCGTAAACACGTCGGTCCCGTGTCCATGCGATGTTGGGCACGTTAAAGATCCCTACCCTCCTTACAGAAAGACAGTGGTTCGGCAAAATTTCCAAGATAGTGAGGTGAAACTGCTCCCTGGCGTCGGTGACTGGCCATAGTCGCGGAAATAGGCCGACGTTAATGAAACAAAACACAACACACATATTTCAATCCAATAATAGGTAAGGTCTGGAATTACAAGCGGCATTCCAAAATCAAATAATACACAGGTGTTCCATAAAAAATCCTTTGTGAATTTTTCGATCTTTTTTGGGTGTATCCGTGGAAATTAGACTGTTCCCTTTGTTTAATGTTTTTCTATCATTCTTTGTCGAAACAGTTGGCAGAGGTGGTCGAAAATCTTCTAGAGATACAAATATACTTTGGTGACTTTTGCACAACTTAATAGTTCTCTATTTTGTTCTGTATGGCGTTTAAAACTTATGGTACCTGGATTACTTCTGTCTGAGACTGTCAATTTGTAGGTGCTGATTTAACATGATTTGAAGGTCGTGCTTCAGTATAATTCGAAGGGCCTGCTTCATTACGCTTCGAAGGGCTTGCATCATGATGGCGATGTAAAAAAAAAATTCTTTATTACGCTTGGAAGACCTGCTTTTTCTTGTAGAGTATAAACTGCACGTTCACTTGGATTAGGTCTATCCGTAATGGATCTTGGTAAAATGTCTTATTTCGTGAAGATTTCTGTCGTAGGGTAAAATCTGAGTTTTTTATTGTATGGGATATGCTGAGTATATTTCTAGCTTTTTGCTAAGCATCCCTTCTAAAGCATGCTATAGTTACCGACTGCTTGGAATTTTTAAAATACAATAACCCAAGCGGATTTGTAATAGTCTTTGAATGGTTCCGATATTACAATATACAGTAGCTGAGTTTTGTAAGTCGTATGTGGGTCTAACGTTAATAATTTCATACCATTATATTTATCCAGGTTTAAAGCTTCAACTAAAAGATACAATTCATTATTGTATGGAATTAACAATAAAATATTTTTATGATAAAGTGTGCTTGATAAAATGTGCCATAGTATCAACGAAAAGTTCCCCGTTCATCCAAACATTGGAGTTAGCACTCATTTGTGGCTTGTATAATGAACTTTTTGAAAAACTAAAACGGGAGACTAACTTTAGTCGCTTGCATTTGTGATTCAGCCTGTCGTAACTAGTATAGCTTTTCCTACACTATTTACCTTTACTAATATGCCTTTGGAAATCAGTTTTGTGGTCTTTGAACAGTAGCGGTGGAGGTTAAATCCAATTTATATAATCCGATCCCACCAATAAAAGTTGGATGTCTCTGCATAATATCATGTAGATTGTTAGAGAATTTTACCAGATTACTTCGGTTAAATGTTGTTGCGTTTATCAATCCACATCGTTCTGGTAATCTTAAAGTAACGTTTGGATATTTACTAAGAAATGACCTCAGCCAATCAAAGCCAGCTATTTTGTCAGAAATCCGCAAACAAGGCATTTTACTGTGATTATAGTTTTCATAAGGTATTTAACTACAATCCTTATTTGTTAGGCCATAAATGCATAAGCACAATTAAGTAAAAACTGAGTAAGTGAAGATTGTAACCTGTGGTAAGCACTGATAAGGGTACTTGGAGGACCTAAATCACCACAGCATACCTTTTTAAAGACCTGACAATCGTTTCACTAACAAAGTTAGCGTCATCAGAGGATGATTTTTAGTGAATTTTCATACAAAAAATTCACTGATGGGGCGATCCCGACTTTTGAATTTGGAAATTTTTTTTGCAAATGAGCTCGAATTAGGATCCCTAGAACCTATATCCGGGGTCGGTTTCAATTTATATATATATATATATATATATATATATATATATATATATATATATATATATATATATATATATATATATATATGTGTGTGTGTGTGTGTGTGTGTGTGTGTGTGTGTGTGTGTGTGTGTGTGTGTGTGTGTGTGTGTGTGTGTCACACCGATAACTCAAAAAATAATGGGCCGATTTTTATTAATTTTGGCGTGTGCCTTCCTTTTGTAAGTGGCTTGAACAAGCTCGTTAGCCAGGAAAATCAGACAAGGTTTTCCAGAAAAATTTTGAGTTTTCTTTCGAAAAAAAAAAATAATAAAAAACTATGATAGCCAAATTTTGTAGGTTTACGATATAAAAATAAACTACACACCAAATTTTAGATTTCTATGTTACAAGAAAAAAAAAGTAATAATAAAATATTTGGTACCAGATCATTTCTATGAAAGTTCACTACCATAACGCACTTGCTATGTCCAGACTTTTTTTAATTTTTTCATTCTCTAATGACGTTAACTTTGTCAGCTAAATGATTGTCAGGCCTTTAAAAAGATGTGTTGTGGTGATTTGAGTTCTCCAAGTGTACTTGTAGGTAAAAACCGGTTGTGTTCTGCTGCAAAAATTTGCTGACTTCATAATTGAGGCAGAGTTTAGTTGCGCGTTGGATAAGCAATGCTGTGTCTTTTGCAGCTTGCCTCAAAATTACATCACTATGTAGCAGTCTTGCTTTTTCTGCTCTCTGTGCGTAACTCTTTCGCGTTCTTTCTTTTAACGCACTCTACTGAAAAATACATATGTATTATGGAGCGGGGGGATCTTTTTTACATACGAATATTCCATTCTGGAACTGGAACTAGTATTTTTCGCAAAAGTAAAAAAATGTGTTAATGGCTTGAAGACGGCCATGAACTGTGAACAACGACAACAATATATATATATATATATATATATATATATATATATATATATATATATATATATATATATATATATATATATATACAAAATAGTGGGCCAACCCGCTAACCACGGATTCCCGAGACGAAAATACTATGACTTTCCTTATAACATTTTTCTTCTGGGGGCCCCGTTTTCGAAATACAGAGTGTTGAAGTTGAACTTGAAAAATAATTTTTCATTTCTAATTTTAGTGAATTTTCTTAAAAAAATTCACTAATGAGGAGATCCCGACTTTTGAATTTTAACAAAATTTCTTCAAATGAGCGCTAATTAAGCCCCCCAGAACACATATCCGGGGTCAGTTTCAATTTTTATATGTTTATATATATATATATATATATTTATATATATATATATATATATATATATATATATATATATATATATATATATATATATATATATTTATATATATATGTATCACACCGATAACTCAAAAAATAATGGGCCGATTTTGTTTAAATTTGGTGAATAAATTCCTTTTGCAAATGGCTTGGATAAGTTCGTTAGCCAGGAAAATCTGCCAAGGTTTTCCCGGAAAATTTTGTGTTTTCTTTTGAAAAAAATTTATATCTCCGGAATTAACAAAGTAAGGGCAACCAAATTTGGTACACGAGTTTAGGTTCTTATATGTAAGTTACTTACCAAAATTTAGCACTGTAGCCTCAAAATACAAAAAAGTTATAGGCAATTAAAGAAAAAAAAATTGGGGTTTTCCTCAAAACGTCAAAGTTGCGATTTAAAACGTCAAAATCAGCCACATTTAGGCAAATAACTTGAATCTAATACGGGCTATGGAAATAAAATGTCTCAAGAAGAATGTTTTACAAACCCTGAAGTCTTAGTTTCAACCGTCATTGTCCTTCATTTTACTAAAATATTTCCAGAAAATTCATTTCAAATAGACCCTTTCTCTGGTGCTTGGCAGTAGCCTTAGCTATAGAGTTTATCGTTTAATGTATATAATTTTTGTCGAATTTTCGTAAAAAATCAATAAAGCTCAATATAGCCGTAATTATAAAAGATATAAAAAAATTTGTATATATTAATTATAGGGTGTCTTGAGCTACATCTGAAAAAAATATTTATACAATCACAGGGTGGCCCATAAGTCGTTGGTGATACAATTATTATTATTTTTAATCAAACACGCCTTATGTTATTGCATTTTCCATCGAAATATAATGCATGTTTGTAAGAAAAAAATTCTGGACGCAGCAAGTGCGTTATGGTAGCGAACTTTATTTGTTTATGTAGAAATCATTGTTTGTGAAATTTTTGTAAAATTTTGGTAATTAGTACCTAATGTTTAATGAGTTATTGTAAAAAAGATGTTTTTGGATTTTCGCAAAAAAGTTGTTTACAATTTTTTTTGTAAGTTTTGTCGAAAATCTTTTTGTAAATAATTATACCTTGGTAGGTGGCTAAATACCTTGAAGAAGTTTGTTGGCCAGGAAAATCGGGTCAGTTTTTCGGATATATTTTAAGTTAGTTTTCGAAAAATATTTGCCTTTTTCCAACAACAAAGTTATTTTGATAAAATGTGGTACATTGTTCCCACTATATAGGTTATACTGGTTATAAAAACCATTTTTATGAAAATTCACTACCATAACGCACTTGCTGCGTCCCGAGTTTTTATGTTTATGAAGTTATCTCCATGAAATTTTGCACGTAGCCTTATTTCAGAACTAGACGCCATCTGTGTAGATGAGAAGAGAAAAATCAAATCCCAAGGGGGGTACAGGGGGGGGGGGGGGGTGGAACATGTATTGACCCTCTAAACTTTTTTGTGCGTACGCCAATGGTTTCAAAACAAATGGCTTTTGTTAGACAAAATAATTTTATAACTTTTGTTTTTCTAGTTTATTTTTGATAAAAGAACTAGTTTATGAGTTATTGTAAGTTGTATGGTCGGACCCAAACAGGCGAGAAAAAACCTACAAAACCTTTTTTCATTTATAATTTTTATGTTTTTGAAGTTATCTCCATGAAATTTTCCACCAAGTCTTATTTCAGAACTAGACGCAATCTGTGTAGATTAGGAGAGAAAAATCAAATGGCAAGGGGGGTACGGGGGGAGAGGGAGAGGGGGGGGTGTGCAAGTATTGACCCTCTAAGCTTTTTTGTGCGCACGCGAATGGTTTCAAAACAAATGACTTTTGTTAGACAAAATAATTTTATAACTTTTGTTTCTCTAGTTTAATTTTCAGAAAACGACTAGTTTATGAGTTATTGTAAGTTGTATGGTCGGACCCAAACAGGTGAGAAAGAACCTACGAAACATTATCGCCATGAAATATAACATGTAGTCTTATACCACGACTAGACGACATTTGCGTGAATAAGAAAAATCAAACCCCTACATTTTTTATTCGGGCGCCGGTGGTCTAATAGAATATATAAAAATTATAAATGAAAAAAGGTTTCGTAGGTTTTTTCTCGCCTGTTTGGATCCGACCATACAACTTACAATAACTCATAAACTAGTTGTTTTATCAAAATTAAACTAGAGAAACAAAAGTTATAAAATAATTTGTCTAACAAAAGTCATTTGTTTTGAAACCATTCGCGTGCGCACAAAAAAGTTTAGAGGGTCAATACTTGTTCCACCCCCCCTGTACCCCCCTTGGGATTTGATTTTTTTCTCCTCATCTACACAGACGACGTCTAGTTCTGAGATAAGGCTACGTGCAAAATTTCATAGAGATAACTTCATAAACATAAAAATTAGAAATGAAAAATTATTTTTCAAGTTCAATTTCAACACTCTGTATTTCGAAAACGGGGCCCCCAGAAGAAAAATGTTATAAGGAAAGTCATAAAATTTTCGTCTCGGGAATCCGTGGTTAGCGGGTTGGCCCACTATTTTGTAACACCCTGTATATATGTATATATATATATATATATATATATAATACAACATGAGTTAAGAGGATGTCAGTACACGATAAACCATTCCACTTGCTAAACGCTTAATAAACAATGCTTAACAAACAGTTAACACTGTGCACTGATTCACTGTGTTTATCGGGTGGCGCCTGATATGCAGACACCATACCAAACTGCTCATACTGTGAAAGACAAATATATTATAGTTACCTCTGGCTTTAATAAATGCATAATGGGGTTACTTGTAAAGATAATCATGTCTCTCAAGAACCTTCAACAACATAATGCTATACGTAATGCCAATAATCGTCTATAAGCTTTAGTTATAAGTTATGTGGAGTTCTCTGTTTCTCGAGATGAACTACCTTTAGTCAGAGAGGACCGTCATCATCCGGCACTTAGTATTTCTCTGAGTAAGCTTCTAGATAAAGGTAACTTTTTATTTACACCTAATGATAAAATTTATAATTTTGGGAAGACTAATTTTCCTGATTTGTATGGTAGTGGTTTTAACACTGATTGGTATTTTCTTAATAATGTGCAGCTTATTATGCGAAATTGTATCACATTTTTGACATTCAGGTTCCTACTTAAAGGCAAAGTTTTAGAAATTCGCGTAGATACCCTAAGTGGTTTGCCTCAGACATTATAAAGAAGATTAAATTAAAGCATAAGTATAGACGGAATTTTCTAACTTACAAAAATCCTGTGGATTTAACAAGATACGGAACTAAAATATGTCATAAAACGAGATATTAATAATGCTTACTTTAAATATATCAGAAAAACTGAGAAACTTCTTACCAGTGATTTTAAACAACTTTGATCATATATAGGAGATAAAACTCAAAAAACAGAATACCTGGCCAAATGAAAGATATACTGGGTAATGTCGTCAATACACCTCTTGACATCGTAAATGGTTTTAGTGCTAATTTTAGAAGTGTTTATATGCCAAATTTTTCTAATGCGATCAATGTCTCTAGAGATGGGAGTACTATTTGTTTGCCGCCGGTTGTAGATATTACTTACCATAACGAGGATGATATTTCAGCCACTATAGGGCAATTAAAAACGGGTCTTTGTTCCTGTCATGATCAAGTTCCTGCTTTCCTGATCAAAGATTGTACTCAGGCCTTGGTAAAGCCCTTACATATTAATTATAACCTTATTTTAAAAACGCCATGTTTTCCAAACCTTTGGAAAATGGCAAAGATATGTCCAGTCCATAAGAGTGGGGATGTTGATGACGTCAGCCATTATAGGCCCATATCAATTTTGTGCAATTTTGGAAATAATAATGTATTCCCATATTTATCTTCTATCAGACCGTATATTTCACTCCATCTGAATGGCTTTATAAAAAGTAGATCTACTGTCTCTAACCTGACACGTTTTACACAATACGTGTCTGACGTAGTAAATAACGACGGGCAGGTGGATGTTATTTACACCGAATTATCAAAAGCCTTCAATCGCATAGATCATCATTTACTCTTAACCCAACTAAATAAATTTGGTTTTGTTAATTCATTATTGTCTTTGTTTGTTAGCTATCTTTCTGACCGGTTGCAATTCTCTTATAATGGTTCTAAGTCGGATACATTTAGCGCTATCTTAGGAGTTCCCCAGGGTTCCGATCTTAGACCTCTACTATTTTTAATTTTTATTGATGACTTAAAGACGACTATTGACTGTGAATTTCTGATGTATGCACATAATGTAAAGTTGTTTCACAAAATAGAATCCACTCAGGACTGATCATTCCTCCAAGATCGGCTGACATCCTTGAATTTCTGGTGTAATAACAAGAAGCTTACTCTTAATGTTTTATAATGTCAAGTTGTTAGCTATTCTTTGAAGCGATCGCCAATACTATTTGCTTATACTGTTGAACAGCTTGAATTGAAAAGAACTGCATCTATAAAAGATCCTGGTGTCAATTTTGACCAAAGATTATCATTTATTCAACATATTGGTCATGTCACTTTATCAGCTGTGAGACTGTTAGGCTTCATAGTGCGTAATACGAAATCTTTCGTGGGCACTGATGCTTTGATTGTGTTGTTCAGTGGTGTGGAATCCCCTCTATATTCGTCGAGTGAAAAAGATACAAAGAAGGTTTCTAAAATATCTTTCTTTCAAGCTCGATGGTGTATGTCCTTCTCAAGGTTTTAACTACTTGTTTTATCTGGAAAGATTTAGGATTCTGGCTCCTCATCTGAGAAGACTGCTTGATGGTGTTGGTTTTTTATACAATATCTTGCGTAATGAGGTTGTCTGTTCTTATTTATTGTCTCTAGTCTGTTCTAAAATTCCACGACTATCTAGCCGTGGAACTATTACCTTTTCACAGAGGTGCACATATAAATATTTTGGTAAAGTCACCCATATACTTTATTATTAATACCATTAATAAAATGTGTCCTACCTGCGACGTAAATTGCGATTTTTAGAGGAATATTTGCCATTCTATTGCCACTTATTTTGATACATTTTTTTTAAATTGAAACTGTGTAGCACATGTCATTTTATCATGTATATATTTTTTTATTAAATGGAGGTTGTCGCAATTTATATTATTTGTTAGCTTTGGTTTTGCTAGGATTATTATTATTATCAGTGTTAATTTTTTAGTTTTAGTTAGTTAATTATTAATTATATAATATACTTATTAATTATGCTATACTATTGTTTTGAGGTAATTTATGTTGATTTTTTTATTTTTTGTCTGCTTTTACCATGTAATTGGTTGTAATTGTTGGGTAAATAAATGAATAAATTAAAAAATAAATAAATAAATAAAAATATAAAGCTACTCGGTAAATGCATGCCGTGAAGTAAGCAGCTAATTTTAGTTTGTGTACCTTAAAACGAATGATCGTCGATGACACACCGGAAGAAAAAATGACTCGCGGGAGCTAGCCACAGTTATAAACACTGTTGTACACAATTTGAGCACATGCGTTCCAACTTCTCTTTGATCTTTAGGGTTGGCATTAATTTAAATGGTTCACAGTTTACTTTGATTGAGTGTGGGATCATTTACTCTACGTAATAAGATATAATATAAGTTTAAGTAAGTGAACTTCTAATTCTACTTTCTTCAGGGTAGCTTTCAAGTCGCGTTGTTTTTTTTTTGTTGAGATTTTTATTAATCAAGTATTTAAAGCACAATGGTTACCTAAACGACTTATGTAAAAACAAATGCTTTGCCCTCGGCTTTGCCTTACCTGAATCATCCCACGTGTACACAAACGCACCATGTATTTTCCCTTCAAAAATTAATTATTTTATAAACTGTTGAGTACACTGCGAGTGAGGTATAATCGTACTACTATTTTTGCAGTATGCTTGGCAAAAATATTGTACAATTTTTTGATGGTTATACATATCTAATTTGAATTAGGTATGCAGAGAGGTTGCATAAGCTTTGATTTTTATGAATATCTGTCGCAATGTGTTAAAAAAAGGTAAAGGTAAGATGCTTACTGGCAATTAGGCCATTGCTGACCCTTTTTGCTCATCTAAACTAACCTACCCTTCACCTTGAGCTTGATCTCAACGACGACAGTGATTTGAAAAATCATCCGCCGCCGGTGAGTCTCGAACCGTCGTCCCCCGAGTCCGTATTGGAAAGTCTGAATCGATTTTCCCGCACGGCCACGGAGGCGCTCGAAATGTCTTTAGTGTACAGCGTGTAACAGCCAAACAGAAAGATTCAGTATCAAAATTATTGTGCACATTTATAACAAATCCCGAAACACGGAAATTTTATATTGACAAATGACATCTTGGAATGTGAAAACTAGACCACTAAATTTAATCCCCTTCGAGTGACAGTTACAATCGCCAAATTTTTTTAATAAGAATTGGTACCTTATTTGAGAGATCTATTTATTCTCTGTTCTAAGGTGCTATGCTTTTAAAAGTCATTGCAAAAATTAACAGTAAGGAAAAAACTTCATCTGATTGGCGAATTTCCCTACAACACATTAAAACATTAATAACTAATCCCGTTTCATTTTTGACAATAAAAAAAACACAATAATCTTAAATAAGGAGAGGCTAAAAATGCATGTTTTATACTTCTCCGCAGCATGCTAGTCTTAAATAAAAATGTCTTATAACATTAATCGGCATCCGATGCATGATCGACCTAATCGCAATTGTTATTCTTCTTCTTAAGTCAGTTAAGTCGCTTGGTTTAGTTTTGTGTATCATACTTTTCACATATACCTACAAGAATTCTAATAGCGTAAGATCGGGTGATCGTACTGGCCATTCTAACCATCCTCGCCTCCCCATTTACCGATTTGAAAATACTTAGTCGAGGTACTGCCGGACATTTATTTGGTAGTGGGCGAATGCTCTATCCTGTTGGAGCTACCTCATATTAGCGGAAACTTGTAGGTTTCCTAGAACAGAATTACAGTTTGCCAAAATTGCCACGACATTATTTTCGAGCAGCGCCGAATAATTATCTTCATTCAAACTGTTATAAATAAAAAGGGACCAATGACATGGTTTCCAAGTATTCCTGTCCAAACGTTAACCTTTTTAGCGTATATTCTTCTCTCATCCAGTGTGGATTTTCTCTTGAGTGGTTGCAACATTTTTGGCAATTAGCATGGCCGTGAAAACATAAACATGTTTCAGTTGGATAACAATGTTATTTAACATTTCCATTATTCGTTTATTAAAAGACGTGAGCGCCTAAGTTTAAATCAATTTATAGGGATGCATTTAATTTTCTTTTATTATTCGAATAATAGATGAATGACTAACGTCCAATGTTGTGACTGTTTGTATGTTCCCTCAACCTCAAGCATTAGATCCAATTTGGTATCATTACTCAGTGCACTAGAAGGTTTTTTTTGTATCTGCTAAATGTTCAAGCTCATGAAATTGCTTGCATCTTACTGAATGTCCCTTGGCCGCACATTGGGACATTTTTCTTCAAAAAGGCAAACAATTTCGATCTGTGCTCGTGTTTTATCTTCGTAACCAATCTGTAGAATTGTTATTTTATCAAATTCTGTTAAATAAACTACCTTTCTGAATTGCAATTAACAACTGACAACTACTGTCATGCGGCTACAACCACACAGCAAGTTGCTAAGTCATTTTAGAGAAAACTACTACTAACTTGAAGAATGTTGATATCTTCTTTTGATATGATACTATCCAAAAAGACACCAGAATTATTTTATCTTCTTTTCTTATTATTAAAGGCAATTAGTTTTTAGTGGGTTGTAGCGACGTTTGTCGATCAGAGGAAATTATTTTTTTTTACTGTTAATTTTTGCAATTCATTTTAAAGCCACAGAATTTTTAAAGGGAGAATAAAGAGATCGTTGAAATTACTATTCAAAAATGTTGGCGTTGCAACTTTCACACAAAGGCGTTGAATGTATAGATAAAGCTTTTAATAATAATAGAAATAATAATAATAATAATAATAATAATAATAATAATAATAATAAATAATAATAATAATAAATAATAATAATAGTAATAAAAATAGGTTGAGATTTTTTTTTGAATTCATTCTAACTACGTGGTTACTGGAAATTTCGCACGAGGTTTGACATCCTATCCACAATTTTTAGTTAGTGGTCTTGAAAATGTAACTGAGTATGCGTTCATTTTGTCAGACTTATTGCCTACAAAATTAGCTTGTGCATTTAACTAAGGGAGGTAGTTCACCCTTAATATTAATTAAGGTATCCTAAGAGCCTAGATGCCGCGTGTACAATGTAGAGGTTTAGCACAATTTTTTATCAAATATTGGACTAGGTTGTGTCCAGCAATAAAAGAAAGGGAGTTGACTATAATAATATGCACCACTTTAGAATAGGCAAACTTGTAGTTGTCTTGCATTTTTGCTACTTGTAAAGAGCCTGATTCTGATTTAAATATAGTTATTGTATGTGAACATCTACTATGTTATTCATTATATTAATGTATTAAGAAATAACCTACAAAATGGTTAATCAATATCCAAATTCTCGTCTAGATTGACTACTAATAAAATAATTTCATGGTATAAAGTGGACACAATATATCAGCAAATTTACTACCAACCGTTAAATGTATACTCTATTATAGTACACGACGAGGTAATTATGTTTTATGCAGTGTAGTAATAATATTTTGCCCAAATGGTGGCAATATAAATTAGAACATAATTGTGGTAGGTACACATAAGGAATATTGTTGCTATTTATATAATTCGACATGCAATACATGCTGATACCCTCATATATTTAATAAGGCAAATAACATATATTTATTTTTATGTTCATCATGTAGAACCTCGGTGGTTCAGGGGTAAGAACGTGTGCCTCTGAACTGAAGGGTACTGGGTTCGATTCCAGGGTACCCCTTTCACTTTTTCAGTACAAACTGTAACATTAACATCAACCAAGGTTCTCGCATTGTATTTGAACGAGTTGAATGTCTGCACGGTCCGCCCTTCGGAAGGGGCGTAAAGCCGTCGGTCCCGTATCCATGCGATGTTGGGCACGTTAAATATCCCTATTCTCCTTACAGAAAGGCAGGGGTTTGGCAAAATTTCCATGATAGTGAGGTGAAACTGCTCCCTGGCGTCGGTGATTGGCCATAGTCGCGGAAATAGGGCGACGTTAAAGAAATAAAACACATGTTTATCATGTAATCTTCTGTACAGTGTAATGATAAAGTTTGGAACGTAATTCATAAATGCGTTATTTAAATTTTTTAACAAAAAACGGTCGGGCAGGTTCATTTTCTCTTTTCAATTTTCAACTTATGACGTAAAAATTATATTTCATACGTCACCTATTTACAAATGATGACTTTATCATAATTTTTTTAAATGAAAACTATACTTTTTTGCTGTTTTAATATAGATCTGCTTACTACTTTAATGATAATAAAAAAAATGTACTTGACATAACAATTTTTCAAACAAAAATGGATTATTTAGATTAAAAAATGGAAACTTTAATAAGAAATAAGAAATAGTTCCCACTGTTTTTTATTTAGGACGAGTTTTCTTTAAAAATGAGGTTTTCCTTCATTTTTCCAAACACTTGAGTTTGTGATTTTTGATACGTTGTCATTAATAACTCTTTGACAGGTGGAACAAAAAGTAAAGTCAAAATGGATATTTAGCAACACTCGTGATAATTTATTGATTACTTGCTGTTATCACTATTTAGTTATCGGACTTTTATCACAGTATGGGTTTGGAATTCAGTGAGCAAAGACAATAATGTTAAACTGTGATATAAATTCACTTGTTACCTTGCGTTTAAATAAATTAATAGTCTTTCTGCTGGACATGTAAAATTGCTAGACGTAATCAATTCTAATTCGAATTAAACAAAAATAGCACGTTTAGCCGAAAGAGAAAGAATAGAGCTATTAGCGAATATTGGATATGTCGACATGCTTGGAAGTCATCAGGAAGCATGCGACTTATTTAACCAACAACATCCTGATAGACTGCCAATTTCAGAATCTGCAGTAAGTAAATTGGTAGCAAATTCACAGAAATGGAATCCGTAAAGGATTTGCTTAGACAAGGTGGACCTCTAGTAAGTGAAGAAGTGCGATTGGATATATTGCTTGAATCTAAAGAAAATCTTCGTCATTTTACAAGGCAACTTAAATAATACCGTAAACCAATCTTTAGTGGTGAAATTATGTAAAGAAGAGTAGGACCGTCCTTACAAAGTGAAATTGATACAGAAGTTAAATGATACATACCGCCGTTAACAGTTTTGTGAAAATTACTGTTTTTTTCCCTCAGGGCTCGTCCGAGGCCTTGCCGCCCCGATAGCACTGCAACCCTTGGTTGATTGTGCGTACCCTTAGTCTTACTCCACCCATTCCAAAATCACTGTGCCTTGAACTAGTCTGCACAGCGATTGGTAGGGTGAAGTTTTATATTGCTCTGTCTCCAGTCTAGACTGACCGTAGATCAGTTGTCTTTTGCGGTCCAGAGCTATACACTTACACAAGATGTGCTGGGCTGATTCCTCCCCCTCGCCGCAGGGTCTGCATGCGAGGTCCCCTTCGAACCGCCCCTGTTACGCTGCGATAAAGATCCCACGTTTCTTAATAAGATTGTTTTTTCTGACAAAGCTATTTTTTGTCTGAATGGCACAGTAAATCGTCACAAATTAAGATACTGGTCATGGAAAAATTCTCACTGGACTCAAGACTCCCACAGTCAACGTCATGACAAAGTGAATGTATGGCTGGCAATAATCGAACGGGGTTTCATTAGACCTTACTTTTTCGAGGTAATCTTACAGCAGAACGATACCTAGGTTTCCTGCGATTAGATCTAGTGGCAGTAATTTTTCCAACTCTTCACGAGTCAGATGTGCCTCATCAAGATATTTGATTTCAGCAAGA
This sequence comes from Tillus elongatus, assembly GCA_964006375.1. NCBI lineage: Eukaryota > Metazoa > Arthropoda > Insecta > Coleoptera > Cleridae > Tillus > Tillus elongatus. The sequence continues at coordinate 43,220,492 of OZ023269.1, forward strand.
TGGGGCGCCTCCTAACTTTGGGGTAGACGTCCGTCAATATCTAGGCGACACATTTCCTGAAAGATGGATAGGGGTCGAGGAGCAATTGAGTGGCCACCGCGTTCCCCAGACTTGACTTCCTTAGATTCTTTCTGTTAGCTTATTTAAAATCGAAAGCGTATTCAACAGACCAAAGAATTTAGAGGTAATACAGCAAAGAAGTCACTCTGAAGTATAATAATAATAAAATTTATCCAATTCAATTCCATTCAATTTAGTATCATGATGACAATAATAACAATAATAAACCTATAACCTGGAGCAAATTAGTCCTAATATTCTTGAGCGCAGTGTACAAAGTCTTTATACTTGTATCGTTTAGTCCCAGATGGTAGGTCGAGAATAATTTGAACATTTGCGCTATATTTAGTTTGTTTTCCTTGGTTCAAAGATTTTTTCCAATAAACTTACGTTTCCATTTTTTAAGTAAATAATGCCATTTAAAAAAAAAGTTATGTCAGGTACCCTTTTTTTCTATCATCATTTAAGTAGTAAACAGGCCTTTGTAAAAACAGCAAAAATGGCTGTCACTTAAATCAACGATTCATGAGGTTACCATACAGAAATAGGTGATGTCATAGATGTAATTTTTACGTCATAAGTTGGAAATTGAAAACATAGAACTGACCTGGCTGAGCGTTTTTATTGAAAAAAATTAAATCACGGATTTATAAATTATGTTTCAAACTTTATTATCACACTGCATAAACAAAAATTAAATGATGTTCGTTGGCAAGTGTATAACTTGAGAGCGGCTTGACCGATTGGCTGAATTTTATTTTAAAAATGATCGTAGTAGCGCGAGTAAGGTTTTTGAGGAAAGAAAAATTTGAAATGTTGCCCAAAAAATCGGAAAATTTGGGAAAAACTGAAACGAGTGTATGTACTCGTTTGTATGCAAGTACGATTTTATTAAAACGAAGACTTACAAAAATCGTAAGCTAATGTCTTAGTTTTTGGTATGTGGCATCCTCGAAAGCGTAAAATCTAACAATTAGTTAACCAGATCAAAATAGCCTTACTGGCTTTTTGTTTTCAGCCAAATAAAATAAGTCGCCTTGATATCAGTTCCGCAGATTGTTTTATAAAATGTGCTTTCCACGAGCCTAAAAAATAAATATAGCCTCTCTTGTGCTTTTTTCATAAACTCATTCATCTCAAAATAGCGGTTACTTTTTATTTTCTAAAATTTTGCTGTTTTGACTCTTTTAAAGTAGGTTCGAAAAACGTCAGATTTATAGTATCGATTCTTTTTGCCACTAAACTCAATCGTTTTACACATAAATCAGTTTCAGACCGTTCTGCCCGAAGAGGCGTGAAAAAATCAAATGCTTGTGTTCTCAGCTCGTCAAGTATAATTAAAAACCTCAAAATATAACTTTCTGCGCACAAAGTATAGCAAAAGGGACTTAAGAGGGAAAAGATGGATTATACGCTTCTTAGTACAAGCCGTGAAAAGGTAAAAACACTTTGAACTAATGACAAAAAGAAACCAATACAATAAACTACAACTTACTTATTTTCTGAAAACACTTTAACCACTAATTACGCTTTAGTTGCAATTTAAATTCCACCTTATACCCGATAGAGCTGATAATGTGAATTTTAGACGCAATGAATATTAAATCAAACAATAATTGAAAAGACGAGAGGCTATGAGTTCTGTATGCATCGAAATACCACTCATTTTTACGTCTCTAGCGATACTTGAAAAGCTTTATGTGCATGTATATATGTAGACCAATTTTGTAAGCACTATCACTTTCAAAAGCCTTGAGCCAATTAAAATTATGGTTCTCATTATGTTTATTGCAGTAAATTAGACAATATGTCTATATAAAAAGTGTTAGATTTGTAGCTTATAATAACATAATTTATAAAGTTTTAAAGAATTTCATATAAAATTTTACAAACTTCAAACTCTTACTTCCAAATTAATTTGTTTTCCGTATCTGCCTTTTAATATCTTACACCATGTCCTTATATACAATAAACTGTAATCTGTTCATAATGCTGTTTTAACTACAATTTATTCTTAGCAACTCATAACTTGTGCCAAAACTGTAACTTTTGTAGGAGACGAAAAATAACAATAATGGTATAGTGATGTCTATATGTGACTAATGTATATGACTATATTGTCTAGTTTTACCGCGCAATTTTGAAGTTGTAGCAGTGCAGTCTTGTATGTCACAAGCAAGCTGGCATAACTCAGTGTATTGTGCGCATGTTCCACCCCTCGAAAAGAGGGTACCTGCAGTATTCAAGACCTGGAAAAAGTCCATTCGTTCAGCACAACAGCTTCTAAGAGCTACAGCACCGAGTGCATTTGATTTGTACGCGAGCATGCGTTGTGGTATCACACGTTCCGCCTATATATGTATATATATATATATATATATATATATATATATATATATATATATATATATATATATATATATATAGATATATATATATATATATATATATATATATATATATATATATATATATATATATATATATATATATGTATATATGTATATGGGTATATCAATAGTATATAGTTTTTATTGTTTTTAAATATATAACTACGTTAAGTGTTTCCAAGAGATTTTATTCCATAACACGATACAGTCCAGTTTAATACGTAAGTAGCGGTAACTACAATCCACGTACCATACACAACCTAACATATATAGAATGATTGTTTTTCGGTATATTTCATAATTGAAAGCGTAAAATAAGGTGATTAGAAAAGCAGCTAGATGGGAATCGGAATAGCGCTGGGTTTCTTTAATCGCTATGCTAATGGTTTGCTTAAATATGCTTTGTGGTCTACTTGAAAACGTAATTAAAATCTCAATCGTATTTTTTTGCTGAACCCATTTTTTACACATGCCGACATGTATCAATTTAAAAAAATCTACCGGTATGATAATATATAACAAAAGGGTCAAATGGGTTTTAGCATTTGGCAACGTCGAATGCGACCCGAATATTTAATGTTCAAGATGCTTTATATTCTTCTTGTGTCTTTTGCATTAAGCTTACCTTTATGTAGGTAACTCAGAAGGGCATTGTGACTGACAGTGTGAAAACGCCTCTCGTAGATGTTTAAACATTGAAAAACATTCTTCGGTTTACAAATCTAAACTGAGTCTTCAGCCCAAATCAAATCGCCTCGAGTTTGTAAAGTTATTTGAAAATTTGGTGTCTAAATTATGATAAAGCTTGTAAGTTAATGTACGTCTAGTGATGTTAATTTCATTAGTAAACCAGAAAGCTTTACAACAACAAACAAAAAACAAATAATAATAATAATAATAATAATAATAATATGTTTATTGTTCATTTTAAACAATTACAGAATAATTCAAAAGACGATAAAATAACTTAAATCTAATCTAAAAATAATTCTAATATATTGTTAAAATCTAATTTAGGTCTTATTCTAATATAAATTTTAATTTAATATACTACAAAAAATTTTTTTTAAATGTATACTGTAAACCCGTGAGGGTTTGTGTGTACACATTATTTCTTTATGTCCCGGTAATGGAAGTTCGATATTATTTAAGGCATCTTTATAAGAGAAATATATATATATATAATATATATATATATATATATATATATATATATATATATATATATATATATATATATATATATATAATACAAAAAAAAACATTTTAATTTTAAAAATTATATAATATACAAGACGAGTTGAAGGGAATGAATGTAAAGAAGAGAAAAAAAATACAAACACAAAAATAAACATTAAATAGTTTACCAATGAAATAGTGTTTTTTAAGCTTGTGAGAGTTTTTTGCGTAATTGATCCTTGTTTGTCTCGTACCACTTTTTAAAGGCCCCTACGAAATTTTGAAAAGTACCCTGTGTGTAGTGTGCTGGAATCTCATTGTATATTAGTGGCCCCATGTATGAAATGTGCTGTTGTGAAAGATTTAAGGACCTAAAGGGAACTGTTGCTTTGCTTGAGCTTATTTATCTTGTTGTAATACAATGAGAAATAGGTAAATGATAAATGGGGAATTTTGAATTTAGCAACTGAGAATATAAAGAGGTCTGACACTATGAATATATCGCTATCCTGAAAAACTTTTACACTAGGATATAATATCGTTCTATACAGCATTGTCTTTATAATCAATTTTTGTGTTATGTTCAGGCATCTCTGGTTTACCTCGTATGCGTTTCCTTAGGCTATGATAGCATAACTTAGGATTGACTGAACAATACAAATATAGACGCACTTTAGCCACTTCCACGATAAAATATGCTTTAATTGCTTACATTTATAAACTGTTTTTCTCAGTTTGTTGTTTATATAATCTGTGTGAAAATTCCATTTTAACAGTTGATCAATAAAGACACCTAAATATCGTGTGTTATCTGTACGTATTATTTTGTTCTCGCAGGAGCAGTTATTTTTGTTATAGCAGTCCTAGTCATGTATAGTAATACTGTTCATATTTGGTATTTGTGACAATCTAGGAGCAAATGTTATAAATGTTGTTTTCTTAAGATTTGAAGTCAACAGATTGCAGTCGAGCCATGCCTTTACCGCCATAATACCCTCAGCTGCTGCTTCTTTAACAGTTTCCCAGTTAGATTCATGAAAAAGTAAAACCGTCTCATCGCCGTAGCATACAATTTTTCCAGTAATGTTAACACGTAGCAAATCGTTTAGATATACTAGAAACAAAATAGGTCCAAGAACAGTTCCCTGAGGCACCCCACATGTGATAAGGCCGTAGTTACTACACGAATCGTTAATTTTAGCTCTCTGTCGACGGTTGGATATAAAGGATTGGAGTAAACGCAAAGAGATTCCTCTTATCCCAAGATTTTCAAGTTTTTGTATTAGAATTGCGTGCGAAATTGTATCAAATGCCTTAGCAAGGTCCAAGAATATTCCAATGCACTTATTTCCATTATCTAAATTTTTATAAATATATTCTGTTACTTCAGTAACTGTTCTTTCTGTATTAGAGGCGGGTTGAAAACCGTATTGATTAGGGTTTAGTATCTTATATTTTTCCAGATAATTAAGGAGCCTAGTTTTAATGCACTGTTCAATTAATTTTCCAATTACATTTGTTAGTGAAATGGGCCGGTAGTTGGATGGTAAAGTTGTATCGCCCGATTTAAAAAGAGGGATTACTGTAGATAATTTATAGATATTTGGAAAAATACCATTTGATAAAGCTATATTAATTACATGTAACATAGGTGGAATAAGGAGTTTATAAAACAATTTGATAATTTGGTTAGTAATAAGATCATGGTTGGTAGATGACGAGTTTTTTTATTTGTTAGCTATCTTAATATTGTTTTCTGTCAGTTCGTTATTAATATTTAATGATTTAACTGTGCATTTACTACGCGGCTTATATCTATTAGTTATTATATTGACTGCTTTCTATGTGTCTTTAGGGTCATTCTCGGCGTCTTTTATAAGATGTTTAAAATATTCCCGTTTAGATTTGTTAATTATATTGTTCAATATATTTCTAAATTTATGGCGCCTCTGTGTTGTTTCGTTATTTTCAGGATCAAGTGTGGCTAGTATTCGCAGTATATTTCTTGTCTACATGGAATTTATTATACCAGATGTGATCCAGGGCTTCCTACCCGCTGTGTTATTACAAACTAAAACTGTGTGCTTTTCTATACTATTAGAAATCTGTGAGAATAAGCGTTTTGTGAATATATCAGCACTGTCATTGGGGTTATCTGTGTCGTAAACTTCCTTCCATGTCTCACTTAGCAGGTACTGCCTCAGCTTGTTGAAGTTCGTCTTGTAAGCGCATCTTACTGGGCATGTATCCATTTTCCGCTAAGATATTTAAGTAAATGTTGCTGGTTTCGTCTGCTTTTAGTATGTCGATGTTTATATCTCCACAGAAAATTTCTGTTTTTCTCATAAGCTTATGAAATCAAAATTACAACTATTATTTTGCCAACGAGACTAGTAGACAAAGCAATTGCTATTCTGAAAACTTAGCACCTGCTAAAATTTCTAAATGTTATCTTTCACAAACGTGTTTTATAACATAAAACCGAATTAGTTTGGGGGTTTGGCATTAAAAAATTATTTCACCTCTTACCGATATAGTAATTATAAACATTTTTGGCATTAAGTAGCTAACCAAATTTTCTGCGCATGTATAATTATTTATACATTTTTGTATTTATAAACATACGTAGTCAAAATGTACATGTGTAAAAGGGTTTGTATGGTTTATTGGCGTTAAAAACGATCTGACTTCGCTGTTCAGATTTCTTAAGTCCTCAAAAAAAATCAACTTTCCATCTAAAAGTACCTGTTCATTGTGCGAAGATGCAGATAAGTGTTCTACATGAGCATATTTCCCCAGCCATGTGAATTGCTGAGACGCCTTATTATTTATTTAGGGAACAGAAAGCGGTCGACGGTCGACGCACGGCAGGGCGGTAAGCAAGTAGGTGTCAGGCCCTACATTCGAGACTTGGAACTCGGGAAGTTGGAAGGCGAAACTCGGCACTAGCTGAAAATAGTCGCTCGACTCAGCCGTGTGTTCTTAGCAGTAAGTTATCTGTTATCAAGGCGGGATAAAAAGATGAGAAAGTGGTATTAAACAGAGGGTAAGAAATGGTGCATCCGACTGTGAAGTATATTTATTTGAGATCCGACGGCTGTTCTAAGTTTTTGGTAAGCGAGATCCTCTTTTCATTGGTTATATTTGGAGCTAATTCTACACATTTCTCGACTCTCACCTATTTTAGTCCACTGTTTCACTTAGTCTTCGGTCCAAAACCATTTGTCTCTGTAATATATGTTGCTACAAACAGCAATTTCGATGTTATTTTCCACACTTCCTGGAAACAGTGCATTGCCGCTCAGTAGAACATGGGAATTTTAAATTGGGTTCTCGTATACGTTGCACAATAGTTAATAAATCGTATCGGTTTCAGCATGTGTTTTAAAGGAAGTTATAATAAAAGTGGTAACGTAATTGCTGTTTTGTTCTTCATGACGAAATCTAAAGTTTATTGTACCTTCTTTTTTATGGTTATAAGCAGTAGCCCAATATAAGAAATAAATGGAAAAATGTATCATTTAATAAAAGTTAAGTATCGAAAACAATTCAGAATAGTGTGTCAAATAGTTCTCCCAAGTAGCACCAGATTAATGACAACTGAGATCGGAACTATAAGTGCTCAGTTGTTACATAATCGCCACTAATTATATGACTTGGTGGTGAAAATAACTTTATATTACACTTTAACAGAGACAATTACGTACTATTCACCTCTTTTAACTACTTCAGAATAACGCAACTTATTAGCAGCTTCAAATGTATTAGGAACGTTGTCGTTACTCACAGAACGACTTCGATGTTCTGGGAACTTGAAAGTAGCAAATGATTGTAGCTAAAACGATCTTACGTTACTTAAATGCTACATCAGAGTTTCAGCCACTTCCAAATATTAAAAGTTGCCACGATGATGCGCCGGCCTCTTCATATTATACCTTCTGCTTGTGGGACGTCGTGGTGATATATCCTGGTGAAAGTCATGTTGCCGCCGAAGTGAATTCTACAATTTTTGGTTACTATAAAGTAGTAGCAACCCTTCAAATGCACTATAAAGTATTTGTGATTCGCGTCCCACTGATTTATAAAATCTGATTGTTTATTCACAACGGCATGCGATGTGTAGTGCAAGTCTGGTTGTATATATAATGTGCGTGATCAAATAGCAATGCCATACCTCAACAAAAACAAGTCACTTGATCAACAAACAAAACTAAAAACAATCTACAACATTTTATAGAAAGGTGGAAACTGAAACAGACAAAAACAGCAGTTTAAAGCAGTTTATACTGTTGTGGACATGCCGTTTTTGTTGATGCAAAACAAGCATGTAAGTGCTGAGGTGATCTGTCCATCTTTAACAAACATCAGTGGAATGGAAAATTAAACATGTTTCAGCTACTGTCTTCATCAACCTTGCTGAAGATGAAAATGCATTTGATGGTAAAGATCAGGAACAAGATACCATAATTTCTCGAATTTCACTATTTAAAAAACTAAGAACATGACAATAGAAATTTGATTGCCGTAGCTTTTAGTGAATTTTCTTAGAAAAAATTCACTTATGAGGAGATCTCGACTTTTGAATTTTGAAGAAATTTCTTCAAATGAGCGCGATCTAGGACCCCTAGAACCCATATCCGGGGTCAGTTTCAATTTTTATATGTATATATATATATATATATATATATATATATATATATATATATATATATATATATATATATATATATATATATATATATATAAATGTATCACACCGATAACTCAAAAAATCATGGACCGATTTTGATAAAATTTAGCATGTGGATTTGGATTTTCTTTCGAAAAAAAATTTTATCTCAATAGGAAAGCTATGGTAACCAAATTTGGTACGTAAGTTTACGACATTAAAAGGAAACTATACCCCAAAATATATATTTCTATGTTAAAAGAAAAAAAAGTTATAAAAAAATATTTTGTGCCAGATCATTTCTATGAAAATTCACTACCATAACGCACTTTTTTATTATTGGAGATAAACATTTGTACCCAAAGAAATCCCTATATATATATATATATATATATATATATATATATATATATATATATATATATATATATATGTATGTATGTATGTGTGTGTGTGTGTGTGTGTGTGTGTTATACCTACTTAAAAAATATTCTTCTGTCATAGCTCTCTGAAAAAGTTTTTGTAATCATGTATTACTTACCAGTTAGAATGCATTTAGCCTTTCACATATTGTGCCTGTATTATCAAGCTACCGGAATGTGTTAAGGTTTATATTTAGAGTACTACTACTCTGCAGACTAGTTCAAGGCACAGTGATTTTGGAATGGGTGGAGTAGAAAGACTAAGGGCATGCACAATAAGCCAAAGGCTGCAGTGCTATCGGGGCGGCAAAGACGCGGACGAGCCTTGAGAGAGAAAAAAAACTACCACTTTACTAATATGCAAACTTTATTGATATCCTCAATCACTGACGATCATCAAAAACCTTTCGAGTACTTCTTTAAAACTTTGGCATGCTAGGTAGGTTTCGAATACAAGTAAAGATAAAATAAAAAAGTCTGCGATTTCCAGATTCTAACTTCTCAGAGTCAATGATGCAAAAGCTTTAGGTAAAGAAGGTCTAATAGTTCAAGTATTTTAATAATATATAAATTAAAAGTAGTGCATATAGTGTAGCCATAATCAATAAAGGAAATAATTTATCTAGATAGACTATGACTTTGTGTTTATTACCTATTATATTCCTTTGCCCACCAAAAGCAGAATGATCTTTTCGACGGAAGGAAAACAATACTTGATATTTAAATAAATGTAGAGAATAAAGAAAACAAGAACATAACAGAAGGAGAACTAAAATATCATAAAAAAATATTTTTATGCAAAAGAATTGGAAAAGTCTATTTCTCTGACGAACTCCAACAGTTTTATTCTCAGATCACTCCAAATCTCTAAATCTTTGTCTAGAAAAATCGCGGCTTGGCTATTACGCAGCACGGAAGTTGTTGAATCCCATGATCTTATGTAATGTTAATTTTGCGCACAATCTTTGGTCCAATAACCAGGGCAGCGAAACTCACGTCACCATTGTAAGCAAGCAGACAATCAATGAAGAAAATATGACTTCCACCAATCAATAAGGGACAAAGTCAGCCCATGTCTAAACAATACTCGACGTTTCGGGACCAGTATCATCAAAAGTAAAGGCTGATCTATTCGCCTGTGTGTTTTCTTCAAACTCCATTCTTGATATGCAGAGAAAGATCCCACCAACTTTTCCAACTATACAGTCAAAATGGGAGAATTATTTTTCAAGCATTGTACTCTTAAGCACGTATTACAAAATTAATACATCAAAATGAATCAAGGACCCAATGGATTCCAAGCAGCAGATTTTTGCTCTTGAACCCCAATTTGGCTTATCCTCTTTTAGATGTTCTAAAGAATGGGAGTATTTTGATATTTCTATAAATAAGGTTCAGTTCAGCCAGTCCTTAAAGGAATTTGATGTGGAGCGTCAAAGTCGAATTTCTATTTTATCAGTTTTGCATAAAGCTATATAAGAACTCATCAATGCAGAGTTTATTATATACCTCTAAGTGATCGCCAATGTGGTTTTCGTCAAAACATGTCTATTGGCGATATTCTTACATCGCCACTCAGCTTCAAAGTACTGCTCTTGATAAGTTTTGAGAAGGTGATGCAGGTCCATTTTATATTTCTAAAGCATTTGATCGGATGCGACACTTCTCAGTAAACTTCTATAACACGTATTGCCTTTGAAACTATGCCTATCAATATCTAGTTTTCCGAAGGAGCGCTCATTGGATGTTGTCGTCGATGGTGTTATGTAAGATAAAATAAAAATTAATGCAGATGTTCCGCAAGGTTGCGTTTTGGCTCCCACACTTTTTATTTTGCATACAAATGACCTTATGTTATCAACAAACAATTTGGTCCACATCATTGCTGATAATAGTACTCTTGACACCACGTTTTAATCGACTTGCTCAATATCTGCTTCATCAATTATATTCAAAGTAACCAACTCTCTAAATGATGACCTCTGTGAGATTCTCAACTGGAGCTCAGAAAATCTGGTTATGCTTAATGCATCAAAAGCACAGAATCGCCTTCTCTAGGATAAGTGACCTACACGGCCCAGATGTATAGATGACTGGCAAAATACTCCTGCAACAATCCACAATCGCTACATTGGATATAACTGTTGTGGAGCATCTTTGTTGCTACCTACATTTTTCCAGTATTGCAAAAGCAGCAATAAAAAAATCTTGGGTATTTGTTGTGGGTTAAAAAGTTGTATTCATACCAGCAACTTTCAACACTATATAAAGCACACATACGTCGACAGCTGAAATATTGTTTTCATGTTTCGGTTATTGCCCCAAAGGCAACCTTGCCTTTCTAACCTATACCCAGAAACAAACTGTTCGCCTTATAGGAGATTAAGCTGTCACAGTCAATCTCGCATCTCTAAACAAAGGGGAAAGATTGGAGATATGCTTCCATTATCGACATTACCATCAACATTTGTCTTTAAAAACGCGTCCTTGTCACCTTCAATTAGAAAATCAATTTCTGTCAAAAAGGCACTCTTTAAGTATTAAATTACCCAGTTTTCTAATGGTTCGTTATCAATCCTCGTTCGTTCCTAGATAATCTAAGTTTGAAATGCCCTCCCGGCAGACAAATTTTTTCAACCATTCAAGAAGCGGGAAAACACCAATCCTGAGGCGCTACAATCAAGTTCGTGATGTTCTGAGACACATAGGCTTTGCCTTTCATAAACTACTCCATAAAAATTTAATAAATAAATCCACTATATCAATAGGTGTATTCCTATGCAAATATTTAGTTCTTTTTTTTACTATTAATGAAAAGGACGCATAGACCACTAAGGGTTATTAACAGCTTATTCCTAATAACAATTCAATAAATTATATCTGATAAATTATCTCAATGTCTCCAAGAAGTGGCACTATTTTTTTGAGTATCATTACGTGAATTGAGGGCATCTGTTATGGTTTGTGGAACATAATTACGTATTTTGCTTCTTCATGTTTTGGGCACTTGTCTTCAAGACACATAATTTTTGGATTACTTTCGTGGATTAGTCCTCTAAGTTTTTTTTGGGGCGGTAAAAACCTTAAATTTCATTGTCATATGAAAGTGCTATATGCCCTGGTTGTTTACAATTGTAAGACGTCATGTCATCGCAACTCAAGAATATTCTATAATTAGTTTTTGTCCTTATATAGATACACAGTTCCAAGCTGTATCCATATTTTGTGTATACAACAGGTGGTTCAATAATTGATGTGAACAGCCTCGGTAATCTAGCGGTAAGAACGTGTGCCTCTGAAACCAGGACACGGTAGAAGATTATTTCGCCTTTCAGTACATACTGTAAAACTAACAGTGGATGTAGCATTGTAGGTACTCGAGCAAGTTAAGTGTCTGCACGTTTTGTCCTTTGGAGTGGGCGTTAAGCCATCGATCCCGTGTACCATGAGCTGTTAAAGAGGCTAGATATCTCTATCCTCCTTATGGAAAGGCAGGGGTTTGGCAAAATTTCCAGGATAATAAGGTGAATCTTCTTTCTAGCTTCGGTGTTTGACCATAGAGATATAAATTGACCGACGGAGAAAAAAATAGATGTAAACATTGAAATATAAACGATAGCATCGTGCACTGTCATGTTGTCTAATGACCAAATCACAAAATTTTTCAAGTTAGGTTGTACAGACTTTAAGCGATCTGAGAATGAAAGTGTTAGGATTCGTAAGATGGGTAGAGTTGGGTTAACATAAGATCTCATAATTTTTTAAGAGTGAAAGAGTCGCAGGAAGTGACAAACTTTTTACATTAAATGTGTTTGATGGGGCAGGTAGATATTTTGTAATAAGCTGCGAATGTTCCCATTATTTTTAGGTAATTTAAAGCCACTAACATTGAAAGACTTGCCATAATGCTTTACTTTATGTTTTTATGTAATATTTATTTATATAAAATTTTTGACAAACCAACGATATAGGTTCTAGGGGTTCTAGTTATACGATGATTTTAATATATTTCAAAAAATTCTAAAGTTGTGATTTATTGATCAATGAATTTTTTAACAAAAATTTATTGAAAATTAATTTAATAAAATTTGGTAGGTATGCAAGTTTACCTTGTGTAGGCTATACTTTGTGCCAAATTTAAACACTAGAGGTTAATGCAAATTCTGATTATAATCATCTTAAATTTTCGTATGAAATTCCGCTACTTGCTGTGATGCTACTCATTTTAATTTCCCTCAAGAAATAAACAAGCAAAAAAGTTCAAAACCAAGGTGCTTGCATACATTGAAAATAAAGGAAGCGAGCGACGGCACAAATTTTCAATTATGAGCAGCTATCAGCTATGGCTTATTGGCTAAATATCTAATATATCGACTAACTACATTTTTGGTATTAGATAGTGGCGTTGGAATGCAGTTTTCTACTATGATGTAATTAAGCTTTTGGAATACCTAATTTGCTATATGACCCTGGAATTTAAAATCAGCGACATAGCTACAAAATTATAAACAAAACATTAGCTTCACTTCTCCAGTGTAAGTTAATTCGATAAGATTCTTTCCGCTATAATATTAGGCATGTAATTCGCCCAAATGCGAAATGCGTTACTAAAGTTTTATGACTTTTGTTTCAGGCGTGTGGCAGACGAACTCTGTTACGACCCTTGACCAAACTGTAATAAAAATTTCTTCCAATGTGCTGAGCTTACATATTAGCTTTATATTCACTAAATTATATAGATGATTTCCTCAAGGCATAACTCCAGGATTAATAAATAGAAAGAGTGGCTTACGTATTTGTTACAGAAGCGGATATTAGAGAGATGACGTCTCATCAAGTATATTATGAATAAATTTTGAGTTAAATATGGTTTAATAATTTTAAAAATAGAGGCGTTTTTGGCCGGAGATATACGTAGATTAAATACAGTAATACAATGTAAGTACAATTTGGAGAACCCAATTCATCACAATACAGCTTTTAGACCTACGATCGTTTCGCTAACAAAGTTAGCGTCATCAGAGGGACGAACAAACTAACGGAATAAAGATTAGAACCACTATTTATATGTTACTTGCCATGCATTTGCAAACCGCGTCCTCTAGGAAGATATACAGACAGACCCCCACTGCTGAGTCTTAAATTCCCGTAATTAAAACCTGACCTGACCTGACCTGACCTGCCCTTGTAATACTATGTGCCGTTATCAAATATTCGTTCGAAGCAGGACACGCTGGTTTTTAAGATAACAGTTCGAATAATGGACTACAGTGAACCGAACCGAATGGAAACCTTTTTGTTCAAATTTCTAACGATGAACCGACTTAGTTTATTCATACCTCTGATGAGGCTAACTTTGTTAGGGAGACGAGCGTCCGGTCTAAAAATTGTATTGTGATGAATAGAATTATCCAAATTGTACTTATTAGTGCTTATCATAAGTTCCAATCTCCACTCATTGAATACAATGTACCCCAATATACGCGGTCAAATAGCAAGACTCGTCCATAAGTTCCTAGTTAAATTTGAATCAGACCCGCTCCACTCTGAATGATTTTAAAACATCCCCTAAAAAACTGCTTTATCTGACCTCATCATCTAAAGACATTTTTGACCCTGGATGTATACCTAAGCCTTGGTTTGAGATAACTCTGTGCAACATAAGAAACTGCTTTAGATGATCGCTGTGTTTATCTGATCATCGCATTTTTTGCTGGTACAGGCTGAGGCAACGATTCAGTAAAGTAGATTTGTTGTTTAAACGTAAACCTTTAAAATAAAATTTATATATAATATTATGTGGCTACTAAGTGTGTGTATTTTAAAATTAATTTTCACTATACTGAGTGTGGCAAAAAATCAGGGCAGTAAAAAGTTGATATTTTTCATGGAACGCCTATGTATTATTTGATTTTTGAATTATAAGCTTTCTTATTGAATTTCTGGTATATGTAAAAAAAAGGTTTTTGAATTAATTAGAATATTATTCAAAAAATCACATTTCCAAGTATCACTTTATTACTATGTACTAACCTGTATTTTGATAGGAAATCTTCTACATCTTGATCCAGAGAAAACAAGCTACAGGACGTTTAAAATATGTGTTGAAGCCTGAGAAATTGAAAAAGACGTTTTTCAAACGGAACCCCTCTAAATTTTTATGCCATTTTAGGGTAATCAAAAGTCCCACAGCTTTTCTTAAGTATGTTCTCTCTCTCTCCCTATATATATATATATATATATATATATATATATATATATATATATATATATACATATATATATATATATATATATATATATATATATATATATATATATATATATATATATATATATATTACACCAATGACTCAAAACATAATGGGCTAATTTTAATTATATTTGGTGAGTGCGTTAATATTGCAAGTGACTTGGATAAGTTCGTTAACCAGGGAAATCCCAGCGCTTTTTTCTTCAGAATTTGGGTTTTCTTTCGAAAAAAATCTCCGAAACTAACAAAGCTATGACAGAAAAAGAAGTTATAGGCATTAAAATAAATTTGCATGCCACTGATGACCAGAGTAACGCATAAAACCAAAATACGTTGTGCGGCTAACAAAATGTATTGTATACTACAAACCAAAATTATCTTGTTTGGCGCAAAAAAGTCAAGAAATACCAAAAAATTACTTTCAAAGTTTTTCTTCCTAAAACATCAAAGTCAAGATCTAAAACGTCAAAATTTCCATCATTTAAGCAACAAAACCTGCAACCAATTCGGGCTATGAAGAGGAAATGCCACAAGAAATCTGTTTTACAAAGCGTTAAGTTTCAGCTTCAAACATCATTGTCGTTTGTTGTACCAAAATAATCGCCGAAAAAGTATAGAATCTTTCTCTGATGCTTAAGCATTCGTTTTTGTTATAGAGTGTATGGTTTAAAAGTCTGTAATTTTTCGAGAATTTTCGTAGAAAAGATTCCCTATTAAGGAGACCGCGCCTTTTGAATTGTGAGAAGATCTCTTCAAATGAGTGCGAACTTGGCCCTCTAGAACCCACATACAATTGTGACGCATCTCTACGGTAAAGCTGAGTATATCCGTTATTATACGAAATACGAGAAAAAATTGTATACGTTAATTCTAGGATGGTTTGAGCTGCACATTACAAAACTATTTTAATAATCACAGATGGTTGATAAGTCGTTGGTGGTATAAATTTTCTTTTTTTTATAGAACACCCCTTATTCTACTGCATTTTTGCATTTTCCATCGAATTATAATGCATGTTTGCAAGGAAAAAAAGTTGATAGGGGTCATCGTTTTCGCGTTATTTCAATTGCTTTAAAACTTTTCACATTTTTGGCGCATATCAAAAATTATGATACGGCATTTTTACCATAGCGGATTCCATGAAAATGACGCCTTCAGAGATGCTTTTGTTTATATTATTTGTAATATTTTCAATTTTTTCAACAGTAAAGTTCTTTTGTTGAAATGTGGTACATTTTTCTACTATGTAGGTTATATTGTTAACCGAATTTGATGCCTGATTCCATAAAAAAAGTCTGGATGCAGCAACTGCGTTATAGCAGTGAATTTTAATAGAAATGATCTGGCACCAAATATTTTTTTACAACTTTTTCTTCTTGTAACATAGAAATCTAAATTTGGTGTATAGTTTACTCTTTATATCGTAAACCTACCTACCAAATTTGTTTACCATAACTTTATTACTTTTTGAGATACACATTTTTTTCGAAAGCAAACGCAAAATTTTCATGCAAAACCTTGTCCCGTTTTTCTGGCTAACGAACATGTCCAAGCCATTTAGAAAAGGAAAGTACATGCCAACTTTAATCAAAATCGGCCCATTTTTTTTTTGAGTTATCGGTGTGATACACACACACACACAAATATATATATATATATATATATATATATATATATATATATATATATATATATATATATATATATATATATATATATATATATATATATATATATATATATATATATATATAGACATATAAAAATTGAAACTGACCCCGGAGATGGGTTCTAGGGGTCCTAGCTCGCGGTCATTTGCAAAAAAAATTTTCAAAATTCAAAAGTCGGGATCTCCCTATTAGTGAATTTTTTCTACGAAAATTTACTAAAAAGATATATTTTGTAGTTATTAAAAACATATTTATAAAAATTCACTACCATAACGCACTTGTTGCATCCAGGCTTTTAATAGATGATAATATTCCGGCACAAACACGAAAAAGTTTCCAGCAACCTGATCTTTTCGTACCGAAAAGGCTATATCCTTTCCAAGCTATTCTCTAAAACAGAACATCTGTCAAGTTTTTCGAAAATTGTTATTAAAGAAAGGGAATTTATCTATAGGTTGAATTAGCTCTAGTTGCGCGCGTTTGAAAAATTCTTCTTCTTAAAGTTATCATGAGTTTTCAAATATGACAGCTATACTTATTTTCATCTTCCTGTCAAATAGGGACAGACCATATTTAAAATTTGTTGATATTTTTTTAAAGTTTTAAACATTTGTTAGGTTGCGCTGTTTAGGTATCTAGTTATAATAGTGTGAATATAAACATATTGCTTTGTTTAATATCAATTTTTCCAATGCTTTAGATCTCGGAAAAAAATTTCACCTAGAGGAAACTGAGTTTAAAGACGTATTTTTAGTGAATTTTCGTAGAAAAAATTCACTAATGGGGAGATCCCGACTTTTGAATTTTGAAAAAATTTTTGCAAATGAGCGCGAACTAGGACCCCTAGAACCCATATCCGGGGTCAGTTTCAATTTTTATATATATATATATATATATATATATATATATATATATATATATATATATATATATATATATATATATATATATATATATATATATATATATATATATATATATATATATATATATATATATATATATATATATATATATATATATATATATATATATATATATATATATATATATATATATGTATCACACCGATAACTCAAAAAATAATGGGCCGATTTTGATAAAATTTGGCATGTACCTTCCCTTTGTAAATGGCCTTAACAAGTTTGTTAGTCAGGAAAATCAGACGAGGTTTTCCGGGAAAATTTTGAGTTTTCATTCGAAGAAAATTTTTATCTCAAAGAATAATAAACCGATATTGAAAAAATTTGGCATGTACCTTCTTTTTCTAAATGTCTTTGATAAGTTCGTTAATCAGAAAAATCGGACGAGGTTTTCTAAAAAAATTTTGAGTTTTCATTTGAAAAAAAATTTTATCTTAAAAAATAAAAAATCTATGATAACCAAATTTGGTAGGTAGGTTTACGATATCAAAGGTAAACTATACACCAAAATTTAGATTTCTATGTTACAAGAAAAAAAAGTTATGATAAAATATTTTGTGCCAGATCATTTTTATGAAAATTCACTACCATAACGCACTTGCTGCGTCTTTTTTAAAGGTCGAGAGGAAATCGTACAAGTTTCATTAAATTGGAGGATAATAAAGATTAACCAAGAGATTAAATGATATAAAGTCAATTTGATGTATCCTATTGGTAGGTAGTGGTAAACTGCCTGTGCTGTGAAGTGTGGTTGTCGTGCTTATCCCTAGACTTATTATAAATTTATGTGATTTACTCAGCGTATCAATTGGGGTTGAAAAATCCCACGACGATAGTCAGTTACCTTACCTTCAGACCCCTCCACGATTAGATTCACGACAAATAAAAATACGGACTCTGATATTTAGGTCAAATATTTACAACCTGTTATTCACAGTTTACTAATTTAGAAAAAATGCGGTTTGTTGACTGTCTGATCGGCAAAGAAAATAAAGGTTTTAGTCAGGATTAATTACACGCTTCCTAAGAATAAATTTGATTATAGATAAAAACGAATTAACTGTCTTTCTTTGTATAACCAAGTAAATATTGAAACCAGTGGCAAACACTGCTCAGTGCACGTTCGCAAACCCAATTCGCCATAGCAGATTCTTAACACCTGATCATCGTTTCGCTAGCTACGTTTGCCTCATCAAAATGATGTATAATATAAATGAATTTTAACTTAGAAATAAAACTTATATATTCGCTGACAAGCAATTTTGAACAGGACCCTCAACGAAAGTGTATACATTAACAACACCGTTTTTCCGACGGTCCCTGTAATAAAAAACCTCTGTACAAAAAGAGTCACTGATTAGGACAACAGCCGAAACGACGAACAGCTAAAAACGTGTTACTGTCCTAATCATTGGCTGGTCGTTAATTAGTAAGTGATGAAACCAACTCGTTAGGTCTCTATTTGCTATCCAATTCTAGTCGAACTAGTTTCTAAATGTTTCTTACAAAACACTCTACTTACCATAATATGAATAATAAAATACGGCTAAAATTTTTAAAGCAAACTGCGACTAATTTTTATTTTAAGAACATCCAAACTATTTTAGCGAAGAACTTTGTACCAAATCTGACAACACTATTGAATTCAACCTAAAATAGTTTGTTTCTAAATTTTATGACATTGTTTCAATCACCTAATATACAGGTGATTAATTATTAACGGGTGGAACCATCTCTAGAAAATATGTATTGGTCATATGTATTACTTTCAAAAAATTATAATTATAATTCTGTAAAGTCTCATTGTTATATCTGATTAGAAAATATAACTGGATTTATAATGTTTCATAATGTATACAATAAAGGTTTAAAACTATTGCAAATAAACTATATACCTATTTCCGTCGCTATACCTTTTAAGTGGATTGTAAAAATTAGAGCGACAAAAACAAGTAAGAATCAATTAAAAACAATACATCTTCTCAACGAAAGTCAGTTTCAATATATATATATATATATATATATATATATATATATATATATATATATATATATATATATATATATATATATATATATATATATATATATGTGTGTGTGTATGTGTGTGTGTGTGTGTGTCCCAAACTGGATGGAAAATGTATTGCTATCTCCGTTATTATTAGAGATGGGGAGACGGTTTAAATAGCAATGTTTTGTAAAATTTCATGCTTGTTCCAAATATAACTTGTATTTTGCCCTGAATCTTTTCGTTTTTGAGTTATTTTGAAAAAAACAAAATTTGTCGATTTCTTTTTTCTTCAATATATAAATAGACGTTGATCTGACATCTCTAAGGCTTGCATATTATCAGGACACTTTTTACAGACTAATATTTTTGTGCTATTCTCAACTTTGGATTGTCACTTGGTTTTGATATACAGGTATCAACGTTTGTTTTTATTATGGCAGCCATATTTGATTTTTTACTCATGTGATAGCCTGTAAAAACAGCTTTCGAATCATGTACAACATGCTTGAGAAACCTTGCAACTGCACTGACAATTTTGAGAAAAACCGTTTTGAGGATAGTAGGCTATGAAATCCAATTTCAGAAAACAAATGACAAAAAAAGTGTTCAAAAAGCAGTAGATCATGGAGTCTAACAATAGACTTCTACTTTTAACATAATTTTTCGTAAAGATTCACGATAAAAAAATGTTGTGATTAAATTTACAATACTTAATTAGGTAATAATGCTAGGTAATATTATGTGAAACAGTTTAATAACGAAACCCGGCAATAACAAATATAAACTTAAATTCCACAAAACAACACAATTAGAAATAGAACTCAACAAATAATAAAATAGAAACTTAAAAATACACTAAATAGAAAATTGTTCAATATGGCCACCGTTTTGTTCAATGCACTTTATACACCTTTTTGAAACATGCCTGCAAACTCTGGTGAGGGTGTTTTGGTTAATATGATTTATAGATTACGTGATTATCTTTCGTAATTGATTGATATTTTATGGTGGATCGAATTTATATACATCATTCTTCAGAGTATCCCAAAAATAAAAATCTATGGGTGTTATATCAGGACTTCGAGCACACCAATGAACCGGCCCATTGTTACAAATGACACGATTATTAAAAATCTGGTACAAAATTTCTTTGACAATCCTAGCATTGTGAGCTGGACAACCGTCTTGTTGGTACCAAATGTCGTTTAAATTATCATGGCCTACAAGTCGTTGGTGATGCAAGTTTTTTTTTAATAGAACATTTTGATATCGGTCATCATTTAAGCCATTACATTTTATGAAAAATTCCCAACTGTGTTATTTTAGGTTCATTGTATTAAAATAATACTGCTCTGTTGGGATACTGTGAACTACCTACAAGAATTCAAAGTAGAATTTTATTTAAGTTTTATATAAATACAAATTAAATTGTATTACATTGTTAGTTTACGATCGAATAAAAATGTTTGATCAAACTCTTAAACCAACGTTACGGCTTTAAAACCTTAACTGAAGTTACTCCCAGTATAATATCGGCTTCCTATGAACTTAGAAGATTGAACAGTAGAACGTTTATGTAGGTATCCATCTTCTACATTTTATGTTTCTAAGTTATACACAAAATTCCTAATATTTCCTAGGAGCGCTGTATTGTATTTTTCCAATTACGACAGTTTATCGAATATTGCTGCAATGATCCAGTATATAAATAGTTTTCCAATCTTTTCAATTTTGCAGAGATACGAAGTAAGAATATAATTTCAATTTAGCCCACAGTAGCACTTAACTAAAGCTGAAAGTAAGAGTTATTTGGTAATATTACTAAAGTTTTCTTGTTGTTTAAGGCTAATTACGTTGTTTGTAAGCTATATCATTTCTTATATTTATCTCTTAAAATCGGAAATCAGGCATTTTGACTTTGTGGAAAAAACACATGTGTTAATGTTGCTGGAACAACCTATTAATTATTAAGTATTAGGGATCTGATAGTATTTGTGAATATGCGCTTTTGATACTAGTAGCAAAATGATGCTACAAGGGTGATATTACAAGTACTACCTGATGTTGTTTGTAAAAAACGATGATTTGCTTATGGAAGTAGATATGCTAACTAGGTATCTCTATTCTGAAATAAAACCTAGTACCCCCCTTCTCCTAATAAACAGAATCGATGAGTTCGTTACGAAGCCTGACCAACGGATATTTCTGGGACAAAACTAAGTATTATAGAACATAAAAAAATTGTCTGGGGCTACGAATGCAAAAGTACAAACCAAATCGTCAAAAACAGGTGCTACAAAAAAACTGTAAAATATTATGAGACCATGACATATTGAAAATATTATGATATATACCGTGATTCCAAGTGATATGTCTACTTTTTGGCAGTTTTTGATTTACTTGTTTTGTTAGGTAGGTATTCAAAATTCGGATTTAACAAATTAGCATTTATTTTTGTACTGAATTCATGGCCAACTGTATATATATATATATATATATATATATATATATATATATATATATATATATATATATATATATATATATAAATATATTACGTGCACATTATAATAAACAAGTATTTTATAGCGTATAAATTTAAGCAATTAATGCAATCCTAGTAACTTGTTCTCTGTGTAATTATTGTTCTAATTATAGATTGTTGATTAACCTTATAGCTAGGTAAAAGTAAAGGTAAGATGCTTACTGGCAATTAGGCCATTGCTGACCCTTTTTGCTCATCTAAACTAACCTACCCTCCACCTTGAGTTCGATCTCAACGACGACAGTGATTTTTGAAAAATCATCCGCCGCCGGTGAGGCTCGAACCGTGGACCCTTGAGTCCGTATTGGAAAGTCTGAATCGACTTTCCCGCACGGCCACGGAGGCGCTATAAGCTTATCCTATAGCTAATCCTATAGCTAAGTATTTATTCTAAGAGCTGATTATTATTCTAATATAACAATTTTTCATCTATCTGTTACCTCTAAAAGAACTGCCCTTACTACCCTATAATAAAAATTTCCCTTATAGCAACTAATACGTTACATGAACTTTCGTGAAATGTCTCCTATAAGATTTACCCGAATTTCAGAAGCAATCTTGCCAAATATACCTACTGATACAGCCATTTTAACTTCATCAAAAATGCCTAATTTTCATAACATGTGA
Organism: Tillus elongatus; assembly: GCA_964006375.1. NCBI lineage: Eukaryota > Metazoa > Arthropoda > Insecta > Coleoptera > Cleridae > Tillus > Tillus elongatus. The sequence continues at coordinate 43,243,241 of OZ023269.1, forward strand.
GAAGTATAAATCACCCAAATCTGCCAGGTTTCGGCCATGATTCCCGAATACAATGGTGGACAAAAACAATTAGCATATTTCTTAAATTGATGCCGCACTTATATACTAGGTTACAAAATACAAGGTGACACACCAGACGACTTACATTGTAACCCAATGATAATTGAATTCCTAAAAGCCAAAATCACCGGTGAAGCTAAATACATAATCCTTAATATTAGTTGACATCACTTGGCAAAACATCGAAAACGCAGTTAAGGCCCAATATACATACCCTAGATCCGGAGACCTTTTAATGACAGACCTACAGACTAGCTACATGCGTAAAACTCCGACTGCCACTGGCTTTTTTTATAATGTTATACAAGACAAGCTAAAAATATCAAACTAATACATTTCCATGCAAGCCCTGAACGACGTTATAAAAACATACAAAAAAAAACAGTACGAAACAGCATCAGTTACTTCTTTTAAAATTGATATAGCTGAACTACACTTACGTCTATTAAACATCCCAAATTTAGAAACAGCACTGTCGAATGCCATCGCATCGATAACGAGCAGATGCAAGTAAATTTCCTAAAAGTTATCAAAGACAAAGATGAAGCTCACTTCCGTCAGAACAAAAATCCTCAGCCACAAAGGCCACACATATATAATAGGAGGGTTAACAACTTCTACCCCAATTTCCAGAAAATACCTCAACAAAATTATAACCATCAGTCCCATTTTCAAAAAAACAAAATCATAACCAACAGACAACATTTCGACACCCATTTCCAAGCCGACCTATCTCGAACTTAACACCAATTCCCCAATAAAGACACTACCCACAAATTCCTAAGTCTTCGGAAGAAAAATTTATCAGGCAACCCCTATGTCAATTTCTGCCAATCTAACAAACAATTTCCCTCGTACAAATCACTCCATTCCTCAACTAAATACTAACCAAGCTGGTCAAGAGCTGGAAAGGTGCTGTTCATTTCTATCAGGATAATAATGAACTCCTATAACGAGGAATTTAACAAACCAGAGGAGCAGTATAGTGAAAATCAGGATTTTCACGATACAGACTCGGGAACACAATAAAAATTGACCTGAGTAATATTGCCATGCAACCCAAACTACCCTTCTTCTGTCTCCCTTCTTTAGTCCTCCAAATTATCATTGACAGTGGTGCCTCTGATACCAACATAAATCCAGGTTCGGCCTATGATTTTTTCAGCGAATATATCTATCACAAACCTTTCCGTTGGCAAAATTTCCAGAGGTATTAATAACCTTCAGTTCCCTATATTACAAGAGTATGGAATTAAATTTCCCTTCGATTTTCTTGTCATGCATTGGCATGATTGTTTCGACGTACTGATTGGTCTGACCCATTTTCAAACGTTGAAAGTAAGTATCAATTACGAAACACAGACAATAACATTAGGCAAGGTAGAGATCCCCTTTTGTTTCGAACTTAACCCTCAAAACTTTAAACACTTCAAACAAATATGTGTGTATCAAAATTCCTGTTAACGCAGAAAATGGAACTGTTCTGATTCCTCAAGTATCCAACAACACTGCAACTGTAGAAGAAGCTATAGCTACTTCTCATTCTGGTGTTCGCACAACCCCTATTACGAAAAATACATCTGATAACGTCGAACTCTACCTTAACGAACGGATTAAAGTCGAAACTATTTAAAATTTTGAAGAAACAACTAAATTTCCCAATTTAATTCACTTTGACGTACGACAACAACTTGGGACTGACCGCTTAAATTCTGAAGAAAGATCAAAATTACTTTCGCTATGCTACAAATACAAAAACATATTCCATCATGAAAATTTAGATCCTACATTTAGAAGTGATATCAAACATGATATAAGAACTCGTGACAATGACGCCAAACATGTAAAATCTCACAGACACCCCTACCACTTAAACATTGAAATACAGAAGAAAATTCAAAATTTATTGGATAATACAATTATTAGACTTTCTATATCTCCTTATTCCTCTCCGGTATGGATTATATGAGAGAGCTTAAACTCGCCAGAAAAGAAAAAAATGGCGATTAGTCTTGGATTATAGGAAACTCAACGAGAAAACCATAACTGAAAAGTACCCCTTACCAATAGTCGATGAGATGCTAAATAATTTAATGTAAATATGTACATATTTTACTACCCCAGAATTAGTACCAGGCTTTCATCAGATCGAATTAACGAAAGTAGGGAAAAAACAGCCCTTAGCGTAAATAACGGTGAAGTACGTAAAAATACCCCATGTTCTCCGTAATTTGACCATAAGCTTCAAAACGGTGATGGATGGTGTTTTGAAAGAATTCTTGTACAAAAATTGTTTTGTCTACATGGACGATATTGTAATCTTCTCTAAATCCCTTCAGGAACACCTTATCCATATTAAACAACTATTCCAAAAATTAGAGAACGCTAATTTAAAGGTACAATTAGACAAATCCGAATTCCTCAGAAAAGAAGTTGAGTTTTTAGGACATCTCGTTGTAAAAGATGGCGTAAAACCAAATCAAAACAAAATTAAATGAATAAAAAATTTTCCTATACCAAAATCCCAAAAATAATTAAAATCGTTTGTTGGTTTGATAAGCTATTACCGCCGATTCATCAAAAATTTCGCAATCGTATTCCCTTTAACCAAATGCCTTAAGAAAGACACAAAAATTGAGATTAACAACCCAGAATACATAAATGCCTTTAAACAAGCTAAGGAACTTATTACTAACTCACCCATACTGACATATCCAGACTTTACGAAAAGTTTTCATTTGACCACGGTAGTAATATCAATAGGAGGTGTTTTGTCACAAAATGACAGCATATAGCTTATTATAGTCGTACTATAAATTATGCAGAAGGGATTTACTCAACAATTGAGAAAGAACTTCCGCCGACAGTAGAAAACAATAAAGACTTTAGGTCCTACCTTTTTGAAAACAAATTCAGGATTGAAACCGACCATAAATCAGTTGTATGGTTGTTTTCTATTAAAGAACCAAACTCACGTTTAGTAAAATGGCGTTTAAAATTGGAAGAGTTCGACTACGAAATTAAATATAAAAGAGGCAAAGAAAACGTTGTAGCCGATACTTTATCTCCTGTCGAAATCAACGCAGTTGAGGAAGACGATGATCTAGTATCACTTTTCAACAATTTAGCTCCATCAGAACTTAGAGTATTAGACGATGACGATCTTAGAGAGCTGGGTATTCACACCCATTTTAAATAGTAACATATAAAGCGAGTTTTAAAATTAAATTAATTTTTTTTTGGAAAGAACAAACATGAACACAAAGTAAAATTTGATTGAAGTCTATAAGAGTCAATTTGACATAAACAAGCTAACTATTCTGTATTTAAATTTGTTTCTTTTTTTTTGTTCTTGTCAAGGATATACAAATCAGGGTATTTTATAAAGTTATTATCTTTCTTTATGTTTATTAAATTTTCGTTAACAGTAATTTTAAAGTCTTCTAAGCACATTGTTCTCAACCGACTTCAAAAAAAGGAGGAGGTGCTCAATTCGACTGTATTGGTTTATGTGTGTTAGCTCAGAACTTTTTTGCAGGTAAACTGATCTTGATGACTCTTTTTTATTTGAAAGCTGGTGCTTCTTGTGTTGTCCTATATAAATTCGTTCAAGATCTGACCAGTAGTTTTTTAGTTATCCTTATTGAAGTCGGTTTTCAATTTTTTAAATTTTTACTTGTTATATTAGTTGAGGTTTCACAATGTAAAATAGAAACATTACTAAATTTATATTGTGGCCAGTATGAAGATTATGTTCAGACAAGGCACATGTTCTTTTTGTAGATGTATATTACTTTTGTGTTGTGTTATTCTCTCTTTAAAGCTTCTGTTTGTTTGGTCGATGTAATTTCAATTACAAGTACTACATGGAATAAAATATACCACCACAGATATTTAGATATTTCAACTTTACTTTTAAGTATACTGAAAATTTTATTAATTTTCTTTAATGTTAAAATGTTATTTCAAAATTGGTTTCATCTTTAAATGTAAACTTTAATCTATTAGAAAGATTTTTATGTCAGAAATCGCTATGCAAAAAATGTTACACCACGGGCACTTGGGTCTATATTTTTCGTTATTTCCAATCTATTTCAACCGAAGATTGTGTAGGTTAAAAAGGACTACAACTTAAAATTATTTTCAAATACAGGCTGATCCAAAAAAGTATGACCCCTCAAACTTATGTTTTTTAAAGGAACATGCGGTGTTTGACAACGTTTTTGAATTCTATGGGAAAAATATGGGTCATTGACTCCAAGGATTTCTATACTTAGCTATTACGGTTTCCCATATATCCTGATTTTTTCACGAATGTGAGGTTTTCGAAAAAAATCTTATCTACATTGTCAACTGATATCCTTACAAAAACTCGCAAGCTTTTAATGGTGGATTTGGTACTTCATCAACCATTGTGGTCAATATTTAGCAATACTTTACAGGACGTTCAAAAATTCAAGTTTTATTATCGCCACATTCAAAGCATTTGATTTATTTCGAATGGAACATCGTATATCTTTTTCTTGCATTTAATAGAAACAACTCATTCCCTTTCGTATGATATTAGAGTTCCGTATACCCAAGTGCAGCGGTTCTGCCTCAATTCACACTTTTGTTATTATTCACATATGCCAAGTGGATTATGGTGTTCATTTCAATTGGAAAAGGCTTGTCTTAAGCGATATTCGATTGCCTTAAAAACTACATAAGCCTTTCTTACGGCTGACTGTAACAGTTTTGTGTAGATAAGACTTTTCTCTTGATAACAAATTACCTGCATCGGATATTCAAATGAATGAAACGTACATGGTTACTTGATTGTACATATGCCTGTGACTTTTGTCAATTCTTGTTTGTGATTACCTACTACAGAACTTCTACTCCTTCAATTATATTACTACTCTCTTTTGTAATTTTATCATTTTTAAAATTATTGTGTTTAAAATGAAAACGCATCCCATATAGGAACGAATCGATATGATTCTAACTATTGGTGAATGTCATGAAAATTGTTTACTGGCGTCACGGGTTTACGTACAAAATATCCAGCACAAAAGCATCTATCCAGAAGAAGTTTTGAAAGATTGTTAAAAGTTTTTCGAAGAACTGGAAGCGTAGCATAGAAAAAAAAAACAATAAACAGAATGAAATTACCGGAAATGAAGAAAATGCGTTTGCGGTCATTATAGAAAATCCCCACATAAGCCAGCGCAAAGTCAGTCAGGGAACTGCGTTGAGCAGGCAGAACTTTGGCAGAGTAATTAAAAAACACAAATTTCATCCCTACCATATCCAATTAAATCAAAAACTTACATGTTGACTTCAGTCGACGACTTGATTTCTGTATGTGGGCACTAAAGATGTTGGGTGAGGATAAACAGTTTTTCGATTATGTGCTGTTTACGGACGAATCGACATTCCATAGTAACAGCTTAGTAAAACAGACATAATTTTCATTACTACGCTGAAGAAAATGCACATTTTTGCTGCAGTACTAACTGTCAGAATCGTTGGTCTATTAATGTGTGGGGTGGAATATTAGGGTCAAGAGTAATAGGTTTTACTTTTTCAATGGATATCTAAATGGAGATATGTTTCATAGGCCTCTTTGTCAAAGCTTGCCTGAACTTTGAAAGACGTCCCACAATGTATTATAAGGCGGGCGTGGCTACAACTGGATGGTGCTCCGGCACATTTTCAAATCACAGTGCGACAAGAACTTAGTAGACATTTTCCCAATAAATAGTTAGGACGAGGAGGAACAGAAAATTGGCCAGCCAGATCGCGATAACTAACATGCCTTGATTTTTTCTTGTGGGAACATGTTAAGAATATCGTATATTAAATGCCTCCGACCACACAAGATGACATAAAACAACGCATACGGAAAGCTTTCAATGCAATATAGTCGCAAACGTTGTTCAATGTCAAGCGGTTCTTTAAACAAAGGCTACAATTATGCATTGAACAGCATGGACGTCAGTTTGAACAGTTGTAGAACTATGTTTATTCTAATTACCCTTGGTTTTTCTGTTCTTATTTTTATCACTTGTTTACGTTGGATTAGTTTCCATATTGAATTTCAAATAAAGCAAGTTAAATTTGTTGTTAAAAATGAAAAATTCATAGTTATGCAAAAACAATAATAGAAGTGTGAATAGCGCCAGAACTGATCCACTTGGATAAAGGGAGCCCTAGTATTATATGAAAGGGAATGATTTTCTCTATGAAACACAGTAAAAAAATATAGGGTGTTCCATTTGAAATAAATGAAATAATCTGTTTTGAATGTGCCGATAATAAAACTTGAATTTTTGAACGCCCTGTAGAGTAATGCGAAATATTGACTAGAGTAGTTGGTGAAGTACCAAATTCACCATCAAAAGATAGTGGCCTTTTTTACGATATCATCTGACAATGGAGATAAGATTTTTTTTGGAAACCTCACATTCGTCGAAAAATCAAGATCTCCGGGAAACCGCAATAGCTAGGTATAGGGATTATTGGAGTAACTGAATCTTATTTTTTCCATGGAATTCAAAAAAGTTGTCAAATACCTGGTGTTTCACAAGAAAAAACATAACGTTAAAGTGTCACACTTTTTTGGATCACCTGTATATTTGATAATAATTCTAGGTTGTAGTCATTTTCAACCTGCACAATCTCTGTTTGTAATAAATTCAAAATAACGAATAATATAGACGTGAGAGCCCATGGCGTATGTGGTGGGCCACCCTGGTGAGCTCATTACTGCGTCCGAGCCCGACAAGTGCCTTATACAACTGATTTGGAGGAATATTTTTTACATGAATTGATGTGATACCAAAATGAGCACATTGTTACATTTTTAATTTATCATCAATAAGCGCTTTCAACGCCATTCCCCTTTTTAGTTTTCGATGCGGCGTTCCCAAGTTATTGAAGGAAAAGTGAAAATTTTGACCAAAACCAATTTATTGGTTGTATCAGTACCATGATGAATGAAAGTAAAAAAAATTGCCATTACGTAGCTGACAGTTGTAATTGGAGCGTACATTAGCAAAATATTGCGTATATCATAGAGGGTGGTCCTTAAAAAATTTTCTAATTGAGGAAATTCAAATAGCATTTTTTCCTTTATTTCAAATGGGACCACCCGTATTTCATGCGATAACTAAATTCGCATCTTCATTCCCTATAAATTTCGTTGGTAATTATCTAAGCCTAAAATCAATATTTTCACAATTATTGTTTCTTTTTCGGTTCACACAGGTGAATTTGGATAATTTTGAAATTCACAATGGCGATTTTTGTACGTACGTATGATGCGAGTCATTCGGAATGTAACTTAGAGCGATGGTTTTATTCTTATATACATCGAATTCTAAAGTGTCTTGATTTCTGATAACTAGTACATCTGGAAAGGGTAATTTATTATTCATTTCTAAATCGTAGGTAAATTTTATAGATTCAAATTTATTTTTCAATTTGGAAATAAAGCCCTTTATTTTGCATATGTTTGGTTAAACACTGCGAAAATTTTATCTACATAACGATACCATACTCTAGGAAAATGATTACTTTCGCTTTCAAGGTCTATTTCAAATCTACTCATAAGAGGGTACGCAATAAATGGCGATTATGGGTTGCCCAATGTCGTTGCTTCGGTTTGTTCAAACAAACCCTTAGTTGAATTAAAAAATATTTTGTTTATTACAAAGATTTGTTAAAGTTGAATATTCTTTGCAGACCTTTTCATTAACGTCATTTATTTTTAACAACTCTTCTACATACGTTAACGTTTGCTTCGTGGAAGCGCTAGGAAACAATAAGGTTACATCAAATGCAATCAAAACCCCGCCTTCAACCAATTTAACCTATTTAATTTAATTAATAAATTAAAGTAAATGTGCAACTAAAAAACTTTTATGTTTGACGGACAAGCCTTTAAACTTGTTTGTCAACCGCTAAATTGTATGTCAGGAATCTAGTGCCGAAACAATAGGTCTCATTGATATTCCCGGTGTATAGCTTTTTGGGAGACAATACTTTTGTGAACTTTTGGATTTGCAACTTGCAACTTTCTTCCTACGTCTCTTGTGATAAGCTTGTCTTTATAATAATTTTTGTCCGAAATAACAATCTTATTACCTTTATCTGCTTTATTATAAAGACAATATTTTGCTAACAATCGCTTAAATTTTAATTTGATTAAAATTTTGGTTTTTAGTGGACTTATTTTATTTTAAGTTATTTGGAATGTTATCTTCACATTCTTCTCTAATGAAATATTTTGAAGGTTGTACTTACCTGACCTAAGAATTTCTGACTTATCATGAAATGCATGTTGACCAATTTTTAGTTACTTCTTTCCACAAACTTTTTATTACTATTTATTTTTTACTTTTATTAATCATTTACTTTGACTAACGTTTTATTTTATTGAAACCCATTCTTATGAAGATTCCGTTGCATAATTTGTTGCATCGAGACTTTTTTGCTGGTTTTAAATAATTATTTATTAAGAAAAACAAATGTTTACTGATGTTATCCGTATATTGGTATTTAGTGCAGCAATATCTATAATCAGAGATAACGCAAACAACAAACTTTATGGGTTAACCTGTAGATATATGGAAAATCCCTTTTTGGCGTTAAATGCTTTTTCATTAAATATTTTAGGGGACTTTGCGGTAAAAATACATTACTAAAAGGACTGGAATCGCCGCAAACATGTAAATGGGTCTCTATACAACTGGTTTTCAGGTGAAAAAGGACATATAGGTATTTTGTTCGAGCCTCATAAATACTTGTCCATTTGAATAAAATAAATACTACAAATCTGCCAGGCCCTGGTATAATATATAAACAGGCATAAAATATATGAATTGCTACGAGAATGATAAATGTTTCTGAACTTCATACAATTTTACACTGCTGGAAAGTAAATGGGACTTGAGTCACACCTCTAGTACCTGAATTTTATTCCAAGCATAAAACAAAACCACCTCAAGGAGCCCTGAACTTTTAACAGAAGAGGGCCTATACGGTTTAAATCCAGAAACTTGTTATACAATGTGGAACAGTCAAATGGAATAAACTCCATATCTCAATTGTTGTGCATATTTATAAAAAAGCCTGAACGCAGCAAGTGAGTTATGGTAGTGAATTGTCATTAAAATGTTCTTAATGGCAAATATGTCTTTTTTAAGTAAAAGGCATGGAATTTGGTATAACCTACATGTTTTTTTTTTATAAAAATTTGCTAAACAATTATTTGTCACGAAAATGAGAAATGATAATTTTTTTACAATAACATACATTTATTACTACCAACAAAATGATTACAAAAAATCTTCGAAAATCACTTGCTCAAAAACGCAACATTAATTTTACAACATCTTTTTTAACGAAAATTTGCTAAAAATTCATAATATTCAAATTACATATATACCTAATATGTATCTAAATTTTCGTGTGTAATTCACATTCTATAATATAAAGCCGCGTACCAAATTTGGTTGTCATAGATTTGTTATTTCCAGAGGTATAAAAATTTTCCGGAAGAAAACCTAAAATTTTCTAGGAAAAACTGCTACGGAAGACTTTTTTTACAAATGCAAAACTTTCGATATCCTTGTATTAGTAATTTTTTTAAAGAAAACTCAGTAAAAATCCCAATAACAAAACGACTATGGAAAGAAAAGAAAAACTACAGAGATAAAATATTACGTTTAGTAAAAGTTAACTAAAATCCTGAGGTAACGTTCAATTACTTCATTAAATTTGTTACTTTTTTAGGAACTGAAAAACTGAAGTTTAATATGCAGGATAAACCTATGAACGCATCCATAGACCATAGAGTAATATGTGTTTTACTTTGACATATTAATATATTAACCGTCAGCTAAAATATGGCACTGGAAATTATCTATTGAGAACAAAACATTGCTTAAAATATTTGTAACACATATCATACCTACATTTTATTTTTATGCTCTTCTCCTTTATAGCGCGCAATGTGCCTATAAAGAGGTACAACATTTTTTCATCGCTTATTATTACCCTATAAGTGATACTACCGTCAACGCATCAAAGGGTCTACTTTAAATTCATTTTCTGCAAATATTTAAGTTAAAAGAAGGAGAATGACGGCTGAAGCTGAAACTTAAGGCTTTATAAAAACACACTTCTTGCGACATTTCTTGTACCTAAGCCATATTAGTTTCAGGTTTTTTATCTAGAACATGTCAATTTTGACGTTTCAAAACGCGACTTTGACATTTTAAGAAGAAAAACTATAATGCTGATAACGTTGTTTCCTTTTAACGCAGAGATAAAAAATTCGGCACGTGGTTTGCTTTTTGATGATATAAACCTGCCTACCAAATTTGGTTGCCATAGCTTAGCTGTTTCCGGAGATATGAAAATTTTCTTAAAGAAAACACAGAATTTTTCTGGGAAAACTAGTCCGATTGTCTTGGCTAACGAAGTTATCCAAGCGATTTGCGAAAGGAAGGTTCAACCAAATGTTATCAAAATCGGCGCATTTTTTTAGTTATCAGTGTGACACATAAATATTATATATAGGCATATAAAAAGTCTTAATCTGACCTCGGATTTGGGTTCCAGAGGTCCTAGTTTTTACTCATTTGAAGATATTTTTTATAATTCAAAAGTCTCGATCTCCTCATTCGTGAATTTTTTAAGAAACATCCACTAACAAGCAGGAAATACGTCAATTTTAGATTTAGAATTACGTCATTAACGTGAAAACTTCCTCCCCACATTCAACCCCCTTCAAGTGACAGTTGCAACCCCCAGAGTTTAGAAAATAGAAAATAGGGGCTTGTGAGACCTCATTTAAAAAATCTCTCTTCAAAAATGCTATGGTTTTTAAATTTAACATTAACAGTAAGAAAATAATTCATCTGATTCACAAGCTTCGCTGCGACACAAAAAAAATCATAACTAATCGCGTTTCATTCCTGGTAACGAGAAAGCAAGCAAAACAATCTCAGTGTCTTTTTTGGAAGGTATCAATGAAAAAGGAGCCACAAAGACTTATCAACATTCTTCATGGTTGGAAATGTTAGTTTTCTTTAAAACGCTTTAGCAACTTGCTGTGTGATGCGCATATCAGTAATTATCAGTTGTTTACTGCAACTCTAAAACATGGTATATTTAACAGATATTTATAAAATAACGATTCTACAGATGATTGGTCAGAGAGATAAAATACGATCACTGATCGAAGTTTTTCGTCTATTTCAAGGAAGATTTTCCGATTTGGCGCATATACCCCAATAGACAATTAGTAACATTTAAAAGCAATTTCCCGAACTTGAACAGGTAAGGCAGATCAAAAAAAATCTTATAATGCACTGAATAATGACACCATATTGGAGGTAATGCTTGAGTTTGAGAATAACCCATATACTCCGAGTCAAGCAGCCACAACATTGGATGTAATCCACTTATCTATAATTCGACTATTAATCAGAGCCACACAGTATCAAGTCTCATAATTAATTTAAAGTATTTAATAAATTACTCTGTGAGTGGCTAGTTACTATGAAGTTTAGGTATCTGCAAAAGTCATAATTGAAATAACAATAGCTTACCTTGGCGTACTGAATAAGAGAAATCGTGCGAATGCTTAAAATCTCCAATTTGCTCTACTGGTATTTTTAGAAAACGTGACTTAATATTGTTTGGCTCCGAGGTCCATATATATATATATATATATATATATATATATATATATATATATATATATATATATATATATATATATATATATATATATATATATATATATATATATATATATATATATATATATACATACATAAACCTATACAATCATTAACAAACCCTAAATATGGGTGGCAAAGGCTCTGTTTCCCGTTCGTAAAAAAATTAAATAATAGATTAGAGTTGTTAAAAGTGAAGTATTGTTGTAATTGTTGCACACAATATTGCCAAACGAGATAGTTGTTTTAACTGTCCACAACCTTTCATAATACCGCTGAAAGATATAAATAACATTAACTTGATTAAGCAGCACATACAAAACTAGGGATACAAAGGTTTATGTCTATGGTGGGAAATTGGCGATAAATCAACAAATAGTGGTGAAATTCACGTTCTGTTAAATCAAATAAAATTATGATCCAGTTTGTTGCCGCTCCAGATCCACAAAGCTGAGACAACACTTTTGACCTCATATATGCGTTAAAGTTCCACGCTTATTACATATTATATATTTTGACAGTCGATTGAAATCAAACAAGCAAACAGTAGGAAACCATGAAATGTTTCAAAACTGCAAATAGCGCCGTCAGTTTTAAACAAATAACAAGATATTTGTTTTGTTCAGCTATATATAATGTATATCTACTAAATAATATACATGCGAATGACTAATAAATATAAATGTACGCGTAAACGCCTCCTCTCGGAATATGATATTGTGTTCAGTTTGTCAGTTTGTTTAGTTTATTACCGAATACAAAGTTTTCCTTCCTGAAAATTAAACTGTTTTATTAGTTAAAATAACTTACGCCCTGTGTTTAAACACGAAAATTAAACAAAATTGAGAGGCAATACTCGTATGCATACAGGAAACCAGAAACCTTGTTTTTGTATATATTTTTGATGATATTAATTTAACCCTTGATGTTGTTGGTTTAATGGCTTGTGTAAAATATACTTCATCTAAGATTTGTATGTTTTTGCTCACTTGGAGAACATTGAACATATATACAGGCTGAGTCAACGATTGAATAAAGTAAATTTGTCGTTTATGGGTAAACTTTTAAATAGAAGGTGTATGGTATATTGGCTCGTTACTAAGTGTGCGCGTCTTAAAATTAATTTGGACTGTACAGAGCATGCCAAAAAATCAAGGCAAAATAAAGTTTTCACTTTTTAGTGAATTTTCTTAAAAAAAATTCACTAATGAGGAGATCCCGACTTTTGAATTTTGAAAAAATTTCTTCTCATGAGCGCTAATTAGGCCCCCCAGAAAACATATCCAAGGTCAGTTTCAATTTTTATATGTTTATATATATATATTTATATATATATATATATATATATATATATATATATATATATATATATATATATATATATATATATATATATATATATATATATATATATATATATATATATATATATATATATATATATATATATATATATATATATATATATATATATATATATATATATATATATGTATCACATCGATAACTCAAAAAATAATAACCCGATTTTGATTAAATTTGGTGGAAAAATTCCTTTTGCAAATAGCTTGGATAAGTTCGTTAGCCAGGAAAATCTGCCTAGGTTTTCCCGGAAAATTTTGCGTTTTCTTTCGAAAAAAAATTATATCTCCGGAATAAACAAAGTAAGGGCAACCCAATTTGGCACGCAGGTTTATATCCTTATAGGTAAGTTACCTACCTAGCTATGTAGCTCAAAAGACAAAAAAGTTATAGGCATTTAAAGAAAAATAAATTGGGGTTTTCCTCAAAACGTCAAAGTGGCGATTTAAAATGTCAAAATTGGCAACATTTAGGCAAATAACTTGAATCTAATACGGGCTATAGAAATAAAATGTTTCAAGAAGGATGTTTTACAAACCCTAAAGTCTTAGTTTCAACCGTCATTGTCCTTCATTTTACTAAAATATTTGCAGAAAATTCATTTCAAATAGACCCATTCTCTGATGCTTGACAAGTAGCCTTAGCTATAGAGTTTATCATTCAATGGTATACAATTTTTGTCGAATTTTCGTAAAAAATCAATAAAGCTCAATATATCCGTTATTATATAAGAGACGAAAAAAATTTGTATATATTAATTATAGGGTGTCTTGAGCTACATCTTAAAATAATATTTCTACAATCACAGGGTGGCCCATAAGTCGTTGGTGATACAAATTTCCTTTTTTTTAATCAAACACGCCTTATGTTATTGCATTTTTGCATTTTCCATCGAAATATAATGCACGTTTGTAAGAAAAGAAATTCTGAACGCAGCAAGTGCGTTATGGTAGCGAATTTTGATCAAATGTTTCATATATTTTTTAATTAAACACGCCTTATGTTATTGCATTTTTGCATTTTCCATCGAAATATAATGCATGTTTGTAACAAAAGAAATTCTGAAAGCAGTAAGTGCGTTATGGTAGCGAATTTTGATCAAATGTTTCATATTTGAACAGCTCAATTTGCTATTAACCTATAAGGTTGACCAAGAAACGTGTTTTTTCGGGAACACTTTAAGTTTACTTTTGGAAATTTTTGTATATTTTCACACAATAAAGTTATTTTGATGAAACATGGCACATTGTTTTTACTATATAGGTTATACTGGTAACCAAATTTGATCCTGCTTTCTTAAAAAAACACAAATATTTGTTATTAAAAATATTTTTATGAAAATTCACTACCATAACGCACTTGTTTTAGATTTAGCATCCTGTGTATTATTTTATTTTTAAATTCTACTTGTAATTGTAAAACAATCTAGATGTTTTTAACTTATTTTAACTTTTGTTAGTTAGTTACTTCTTTATTAGCATATCTATCGTAAGTTACATTATTTTCATCACAGATACAAATATATAAACAGGGTATATTCAAAATTACAATAATATAATCTATTTGAGAATTCCTCTTTTACATTTACAAATAACTAATTTTTTAATGCGTTATAATTGTGACATTCTCTAATTTCATCAGGTAGTTCGCTTTATAGTTTCATACCTCTATGTAACAATTATTTCTGAAATTTGTTTGTTCTACATTTCTCTATGTAGAAATGATCTGTTTTCCTTGTATTATAATCATGCATCCCACTACATTTCCTAATTTGTCACTTAAGTACGAAGGTAGCATTTCAATTTTATTCTAAAAATATACAGAATTGCTTTATATATAATTATCTTATTTATAATCATGGATTCAAGCGTCCAGCATACTATTTATCGGTGTATATTTATTACATTTTAGTATATATCTCCCAACTTTGTTTTATATTTTTCGTAACTGCTCAGTTTCGTTTTTATTCATGTTTATCATAATTTTTATACAATATTCAACATATGGTTGAACAAACAACCATTACAGCAACATGACCAAAGTGTATGCCTGTCTGACATAGCATCATTGACCACGGACACAATCCAAACCGGAAGCTCTGCCATTCCTCTGTTAGCGCTATGAATAAGAGTATTTAATTAGTAACTGCATTTCTCACATGTTCATTCTTCATCTTAACATTACAAAATATTCCCGTATTTCCAGCCTTCTACGTGACATAATAATTATGTTATATTAAGAAGTTTGGTTTGCGCATACGTCACATATTTAAATTTTACTCGTCAAGACGAGTAAAATGATACACATATTGTCTAAACCTTTAATCAGAGTTGGTTTGCCTCCGAGATATTAGTCAAAATGTCAGATCCTCAGATTTTGGTTTGCACATGTGCTAACTGCCATGTAGAATGTCATGCTCTCTTATAACCCATCTCATTAATGTACTTCTTCTTATAATCTTACCATCGTAGCTTTTCGGTGATGCTGAGAACAATCATACACCCACACACATCAGGACTTAAACCTGTAGTCACACACACACACACACACGCGCACGCGAACAAACAAAAATGCATATATATATATATATATATATATATATATATATATATATATATATATATATATATATATATATATATATATATATTATCTTGATTGGCTTCATTAATGTATAATTAATGTTTAATTATTTATATGATTATTTTGTATAAAATTGATTATTTTTTTTCTATAGTCAATTATATTGGTAATTGTTGGGCGCCATACATACTGATTAATACTTTGATTATTTCTCAATTATTTATATTTTGATTTGTATAATTTTATGTTATCTCATATAAATAATCACCCTGTAAAAATGTAAATCTACTTGGTTGTTTTTGTATTTTTTTTTAAGTTTAAATTGGTATAATTGATTGTAATGTTATATGTAAATAGAAACCTTTTTAAATGATAATTTACACAATGTTTATGGATGCCCTGTAAATTTTATAGTGTATTTTTTTTTTGAATAAAATGTTTATGACTCTGGTGTTTGAATTTTAATTTAGATCAGTATATATTTGTTATAGGTATTAGTTTCAGTGTAATATGGGTTGCCTACCCCTATGCTCATTAGTCAATATTATAGGTAAATGCCAATTAAATTGAAATCAAATAATTAATGTACTTACTTTCTCTCAGTCGTGGATTCTGCTAAACAGGGGAAAAGAAATACCTAACCTTATTTTTGGGTCTTATTAAATTTTCTCAAAGAATTATGTTTTTAGTAAAATTTTCATAACTACTTTTATTGGACACAATTTTTAAATTTAAACCTAAACGGATCCGTTGTTATAAATCTCAAACTTACTCATAAATTAAAAGATTAATATTATTCACAGAATTTTGGCTGATTTTCAAATGTTCATTATGATATCTAAAATGGCTTTCCGAACTGCGATCCTGACTCCCTCTAAGTTCTTAACTTTGAACTTTGGTGATTAAGATTTCTGTTTATGTATAAAATCTTATTTTCCCATGAATGCTCTTGCTTAAATGATGTTTGACAGAATGGACCGTCTTTTAGTTAAAGTAATTTGCCTCCTTGTGCTGATTTAGATAAAATAAAATAGATTTCAAACCTTGGTTCCTCGCTAGTTGTGGTAGTTATCTTTAGATGTGGTTATTCTTGATATATATATATATATATATATATATATATATATATATATATATATATATATATATATATATATATATATATACTGTTTATATTGTAGTTTATTGCTTTAAGATCTCATTTAACACTTCTGTTTGTTCAAGTAATAACATGGGTCTTCTTTACACAAAATATACTTTAAAAAATATTTAATTTCTTTGGGACGCAAGAATGACGCTACTCTCGTGTCTGAATTTATTTAAGAACCAACAATAATTCATAACAAAAGCGGAAATCTTCTCTAAATTCATTTCCTGTTTGATATCAAAGCATCCTTTCTTGAAATTAATTAATACATTATTGACAGCTATTCATCTTTGAAACCGCCGGGTAAGTTTGAATATTCTTATTCTAGATCGTCATTATAAAATGACATTTAGCCGAACCTTACTTAGACAATCCTAACCAACAATAAATTTACAAACTAAATAAGTGTATATGCTGCAATCTTGATTTGAAAAGTCCCACAACACTAAACACTGTCTTTGGTAAACTCCAGTTCATTGTTTTCATAAGAACAAACTTATATATGGGTACATTACACAAAGTGTTTGTTTATTCATTACATCTAGGTAATTGTTTTCGAACATATTTCTTTGGTATTTATGTCATGATTAAGAGTTTAAGCTATTTGCATATAGATTTTTGGCTCTTTTAAATTCATTTAAACTGAGATATTTTCTAAATTTGCTAGTTATAAATCTTAAAAGTTTGATTAATGATTATTTAACAAATTATGGCTTTATATCTGTCATTGCTTATCCAAATAACACTGACTAACAATAATAGAGAATATGCTTGTATATTAATGTTATCATTTTGTTTTCTGTTGTTTTAGTGTAAAGTAAAATATGTCGAACGATGTGGATATGTATACAATCTACAGAGAGCCCATATAGATCACGTGCAAACCGTAAGTATTGTACTTACTACTGACCAGTGGTCCTACCATAACTCCTCTTGCTAAGCTGACCCCCCATTTTTGTAGGTCTGACTATTTACGTAATTGAAACAATAATCGGAATTTAACTTCATCAAACTAGTTTCTGTAAGGGTTTTCATTTTTGTTTTATAGAAATTTATATAGCCTTGGCATTATGTACACTCTAATGTACTAACAATTTATAATGTGCAATTTCCCAGCACAATATATATATATATATATATATATATATATATATATATATATATATATATATATATATATATATATATATATATAAACACACAACACATACACATACATATCAAGATTTGAACATGTCGCCACACATAAATGCAAACAAAAAGCACCACATACAACAAGCACAAACACAAGCCATGCAGATACACACAGCGCATACATACATAATATAGAAACACACACACCAACGCACACATCAAGATTTGAACCTGTAGCGATACATAGATACACACATACACAAACGCAACCACACATACACACATATCAAGATTTGAACCTGCAGCCATACATAGATACACATAACAAATACAGACCTAATTACAAACACACATCAAGGTTTGAATCTGTAACCATACATAGACACACACACACACGCGCGCGCATTCATACATACACTTTAAAAGATCGACAGGGGCTCTAGCCTTGAACACGGGGGCCTATCTATGTAGGGTGATAATTGTTCAGATTACCTCTTAAACTGCATTCCGTACACTAGATGCGACGATATATCTTAGCAAATATTTTCAGCTATTATAACTATAACCATGCTATTACACAGTTTTTATCGCGTGTTTCGTTGGTCTAGCGGTATGAGTGCATGAGTTGATGAATATTTCGAAGGTTCGAATCCAGCCGGACGATTGATGACTTTTTAACATACAATTGATTCCAAAGTCTCTTTCTCTCTATCTCGATCTCGTTCCAGATACACAAGGACTACAGCACTTATCGACGGGAACATTCGTCGTCGTCGTCGTCGTTCAAACAATGAATTAACCCACAAACAATGAATTAACCCATGTATAGATGCTGTAGATTGACCACACACATATTTCATGCAAATTTAAATTTCCCGCCACTGTCAGCTTCAACTGCAGAGCTGCGATGGCGTTGTCGACTAATGTCACTATAAATGTCGCTAGATTTAAAATTGACGCAATCTGTCATCTGATTGGTCAAACAAAAGTCCATAGAGAAAAATCTTTAAAACAGTCACTAGATATGTCACTAGCAAAAAGTCACTAGAAATGTCACTAAATTCAAACTTACTGCTGACAGATCACAACTGACAGATGACATCTTACTGATAATGACAGCTGCCAACCGCCATATTTGATGACATCATGAAAAGTGGAGAGGGTAATCTGAAGTGGCGCATTATATACTTATAATAACATTCCGAATGACTCACGACATACACACGCACAAAAAAATTCTAGTTTTTTTTTTAGTAAATCGGTTAATACATTTTCATTTGACTAAATATACATACATACATACATATATATATATATATATATATATATATATATATATATATATATATATATATATATATATATATCAAATAATTAGGGTATATCAAGAACGTGGCCGAATATAACGGATACACTGCTTGTCTAGTGGGGAAATTAATTAACAAACAGGAAACAAAGAAAATGTTAGCAGAATCAACGACCTTTAGAAAAGAGAAAGCCCAAAATAACTTTTTGAATCGCGAATCACAATGAATCTAGATAGCATTTTTAGGAAAACCAAGTTGTAAGTAACACTTTCGACAAAAACTGTTTTAATAACACTTGCTATAAACCCAAAAGACAAGGATACTACCGCTTATATATCGATCAACTATGAAATAGGTTATAAAGATAGTGACCTTAATACGTTTAGTAAAAAAAAAGATCTATTGAAATTATGTTTCAAGAACATTTAGCACAAGTAGATACACTACTTTAGATAGTGCTTGAGTTTCCCGACATATCACTATGTAGGTAATTAGAACCTAATATTAATCAAAAATCTTAGACAACCAGGATCGCTTTCGAAAGTATATATATATATATATATATATATATATATATATATATATATATATATATATATATATATATATATATATATAAATATATATATATCTGTTTATGTTAGTGTGTGTGTGTGTTATCAAATATAATGATAATAATAATAATTACAGTTGTATGAATTGGGCACCTACGTACAGTTTATTGATTTAACACTTAAAGAAAGAATCGGTAGCATGGGAAGGATGATAACCGAATTCAGGTAGAGGAAATTTCCGGTAAGCAATAAGTCAAAGTTGTTTGAACCACCTTATATTTTCATTTTCCAGGCCATGTACCTGCACAGAACATAAACACATTTCGTCGTCAAACATTTAGAATTTTTCATCCTACGTGACTTAAACGAAAGTCGGTTTTTTTAAATGTGTACTTATCAGTGCTCATCACGGGTTCCAATTTTCACTTAATGGTTAATAATTGTTGCCGTCGAAATATGGCGAAATATATATTTTTCTTAACAACCCGTGGTTTTGTTAGGAGACCTAGATATATATTTTTTACTTTCACGTCGGCCTTTTTCTGCAAATATGGTCAATCACCAACGCCATGGAGCAGCTTCACCTCACTGTCCTGGAAATTTTGCTAAACCCCTCCCTTTCGGTACGCAGGGTAGGAATCTATAACGTGCTCAACATCACATAGACGTGCAGACATTCAACTTGCTTAAATACAATGACACAACCTCGGCTGATGTTAATTTTACAGTATGTACAGAAAAAGTGAAATGGGAACCCTTGGAAGCGAACCCAGTACCTTGCGGTTTAGCGGCACACGTTATTACTCCTGGATCACCGAGGCCCTTACACATAGATAAAAAAATCTCTCTTTTAATAGAATTTCATACGTACAGATGATTTAAATACAGCTTAACCACTTACTCAATATTAAAGATATTTTTTCTGTCATATTTATAGTCTTTTATTATATACTTTCATCATTACCTAAATATTATTTAAGATCTGGAGCTTTATATGCATATTTAGTACAAATCTTGACAATCTAGAAGTGTTAGATTTTTAATGAATAATTAAATTCCTGATGTCGTTAAATCTTAATTTTCCATCATCGCAAAACCGGTGGAAAGTGAGTAGATGTTCCTTGGAAATTAGAAGTGTTAAGAAACTGCTAATCGAAATAAACTCTTCAGGCGAGTTAGATTAACACGAGTAATTAATCAGTCGTGACTTAGATTGAGAGTCTTTGTTGGTTTAATCACGAATCATTATTATCTGACTTGTGTCTGGCTTGTCGAGTCACTACATCCACAAGGAACATACATTATCAGCTGTTATTCAGATCGTGCGAAACTGTGACACAATTAAGGTACTAAAGTGCTAACTAGACGACGATTTTCATCGTGTCTTATCGATTTAGTTTTGCTTTTCATATTGTTTCACCAAATGTTGTTTGCTTAGGTGCCACAAAGTTAACGTACCTAATTAAAACTCATTTAAAGACTATAAAAACATAGTAGGATTGTATTGAATTTTGTTTCTGCCATATCGACACTGATACCAGGAAGCAGTTTTACATCACCAGCTTGAAAGTTTTGCCAAAACGTATGTCTTTGGTTAGCCAGGTGGGTTACTCATGGTAAAAACACCGACTGCTTAATGTCACCTACCAAAGGCGTATTCAAGAGCTTTCAAAACAATGACATAATTTTCACAAGTGTTGTTATTCAGTATATACTAACAAATGTTTCATTAATGGTGTTTATATGAGTACGGGCTGTGGTGAAATGCTAACCGAGAAGCCCTACATAGTCAGCTGAAGTTCTATTCGCTGAGCTATTGAAACCGCACGTGATTTTTTTTATTTTTATATTTAGAAGTAACCAGATTATGATATAGGGTGGCTCATTGAAAAAACGATCTGGCAGACATAACTGCCAGGATAATATTTTGTTGAAACCCGAGACACGTCAAGTTTGTATGTGAGGGGGCAACCTTTGCAGCAAAAAGTGCAGCCGATATATTACCCTCCTAGCGAGGGTGTCTTCCCTCAAATTTTTTCCAATGAGTCACGTGATCCCTCGTTTAAAAGAGCTTTTGATCACACCGATAACTCAAAATAACTGTTCGATTTTGATCAAATTTGGCAGATACCTTCCTTTTGCAAGTGGCTTGGAGAAGTTCGTTAGTCAGGAAAATCGGCCCAGGTTTTCGCAGAACAGTTTTTGTTTTCTTTCGAAAAAAAATCATATCTCTGGAAATAACAAAGTGAGGGCAGCTGGCTTTGTTGCGCTGATTTCTGTCACAAAGAGTATCCTACGTGCCAACATTCAGATCTCTATCTTGAAAGACAAAAAAGTTATAGGTAAATTAATTTTTAATTAATTAAATCTGATTCAAGAAAGTTAAAAACTTAAAAATTAATTGATCAGAATGCGAGTTAAAAATACTACAAGAAATGACTAACAAGCTCCTAGATATGTATCTAAGTCGTTATTTTTCTTGATTTCGTTAATATACAAGCCAAAATCTATTATAAAACAAAATGGTTTTATGTAAATTGTAAAACCATGAACAATAGGATTATTCTGCTGGTAAATGCATATAGTGCGTAGCTGAGTGGGCTAGGTGTACAGTGGTCACTTTACATCGTATAATCGACTCCCAAGTGACGAGTTCTAATACTGGTTTGTGACTTTGTTTTTTATCAATTGTTTTAGTCTAATTTCACTTTACAGTTATCTAATCTGATTGTTGTTATTGCGATGAATTTTTTAGAGAATTTTTGTATAAAAAATAATTTGATAAAGAGGAGATGAAAGTTTTAAGACTTTATTCAATTTGAAGAGCATATCTGGTTGTTTGTTCTTGCCGTAACTTAGTGAAACCGTTCCATATTAAATACAGTCGTAGATTTTTCCCGTGGCTTCACAAGTGCTTGTTTATGGAATTTTCTTTAAAAAAAAATCACTAACGAGGAAATCCCGACTTTTGAATTTAGAAAAAATTTCTTCAAATGAGCGCGAACTAGGCGCTCTAGAACCCACATCCAGGGTCAGTTTCAGTATATATATATATATATATATATATATATATATATATATATATATATATATATATATATATATATATATATATATATATATAAAGGGTGAATAATTTACCAAAATTTAGGCCTGTACGTTTAAAGACAAAAAAGTTTGAGGCATTTAAAGGAAAAAAAATGGGGTTTTCCTCAAAACGTAAAAAGTCGCGATTTGAAACGTCAAAATTGGCAATCTTTAGGCAAAGAACCTGAAAGAAATACGGACTATGTAAAGAGTGTTCTGCAAACCCTTAAGTTTTAGCTTAAACCATCATTGCCGATCATTTTAATGAAATATTTGCAGAAAATTCATATCAAATAGACACTTTCTCTGATGCTTTGGAAGTAGTTTTAGTTCAATTTATGGTTTAACGGTCTAGAATTTTTAGCTAATTTTCATAGAAAAAATTCGTTAATGAGGAGACTGCGGCTTCCGAATTCTAAAAAGATTTCTTCAAATGAGCGCAAACTAGGCCCCCTATAATCCATATTCGGGTTTACTTTCTGTTTACATATATACAGTGTAACGAATTTCTACGGTAAAGCTCAATATAATTGTTATTATGCAAGATACGAGAAAAAAATTGCATACGTGACCTATAGGGTGTTTTGAGCTCAATCTTATAAAATTATTTTGACAACCACAGGTGGCCCATAAGTCGTTGGTGATATCTATATTTGTCGTAACATTCCTTATTGCATTTTTCATCGAAATATGATGCGTTTGTAAAAAAAGCGAGACGCAGTAAGTGCGTTTTAGTAGCGAATTTTTATTACACGCTTCAAAATTCAATAACGCAATTTACTATTAACCTAAGGTTTGTTAGCTAGGAAATGTGTTTTCTCGGAAATGTTTTAAGTTTATTTTCGGAAATTATTTGTACATTTTTAAACAAGTTATGTTGGTAATATATGGTACATTGTTCCTACTATATAGGTTATACCGGTGACCAAACTGATTCCTGCTTGCATTAAAGGACATATTTTCTATTAAAAACATTTTAAGAAAATTCACTTCCATAACGCACTTGCTGCGTCCAGACGCTTTATTTTTGAAATTCGTTCTATTCGTTTAAAGATATGGAGTTTTTAAGTATCACTAATAAATTTAACCTGTTTCAGGTCATTTTCGACTCGTTTCCTGGCTGCCAGCACGTTTTCAATGGGTCAACCTCTAATATATGTTATACATGGTTATAATATTTTAAAATATTTAGACACAAGAAACCACGTTATTTAAATAAGACAAGGAATATAAAATCAGTTGTCAAGGATTTAGAGTTAAAATTACAGTCACATCTCAGCAATCAAAGTGTATTATGTTTTTAGTGGATTTCTTCTAATAAAATTGGGGAGACCCCGACTTTTGAATTTTGAAAAAATTTCCTCAAATGAGCGCGAACTAGGACCCCTAGAACCCATATGCGGGGCCAGTTTCAATTTTTATGTTTATATATATATATATATATATATATATATATATATATATATATATATATATATATATATATATATATATATATATATATATATAAGTTATTGTATATGTATACAGTGTGTCCCAAACTGGATTGGAATGTATTGCTATCTCCGTTATTATTAGAGATAGGGAGACGGTTAAATTAGTAATGTTTTTTTAGAATTTCATGCTCGTTCCAAATATTACTTGTATTTTGCCCTGTCTCTTTCTGTTATTTTCGAGTTATTAAAAAAACATAATTTGTCGATTTCTTTTTTCTTCAATATCTAAGTAGGCGTTGATCTGACATGTCTAAGACTTGCCCAATATCAGGACACTTTTTACAGAGTAATCTTTTTTACTATTCTTTACTCTGGATTGTTATTTGTTTTTGAGCTACAGGTATCAACGTTTGTTTTTATTATGGCAGCCATATTGGATTTTTGCTTATCTGATAGCATGTGAAAAGAGATTTCCAATGATGTACAACATGCTTGAGAATTATTGTAATTGCACTGACAATTTTGAGAAAAACCGTTTTGATGATACTGGGCTATGAAATTCAATACCCGAAAACAAATGACAAAAAAAGTGTTCAAAAAGCAGTAGGCCATGGAGCCTAACAATAAACTTCTACTTTTAACATAATTTTCTGTAATTATTCACGAT
Organism: Tillus elongatus; assembly: GCA_964006375.1. Taxonomy (NCBI): domain Eukaryota; kingdom Metazoa; phylum Arthropoda; class Insecta; order Coleoptera; family Cleridae; genus Tillus; species Tillus elongatus. The sequence goes on from OZ023269.1 coordinate 43,268,313, forward strand.
AAAAAAATAGGAACTTTGAGCACACCAATGAATCGGCCCATTATTACAAATGATATTTTACATTACAACGTTATCCTACAAAACTGTTAGAATTTAATTAAATAGGTAAACCTAGTAAATAACTAAATTTACTAACAGAACATTTTAAAAAACATATAAATGATTTACGAGGACGCCTTTGAAAATGGTTTGATTTTTAAACGTAAGTCAACTGTAAAACAACAGAAGAAAGGTTGCTATGTATATAACAGTATCGGGAGAATTAAGAATACTGTCATTCCTAATTATCTGAACAATTTGAGGTATATTTAACACGGTGCCTAAAATTTTGTACTAAATAGTTTGTTTCCTGTTTATTTTAAATACTCTTCAACAATGTGTTCAGTAATAAAGAATATTTTGAAATGTTGGAATGTTATATTCGTTCTAACTGAAATACTGAGGCAGCTGCAAATTAATATCAAAAAACTACCCAGAAAGACGACAACCAAACACCAAAATATTTCGCAGGATAGTGACCAATCTTTAATATTGAACGACGGTAGCTTCCCGACAAAGAAGCTACCAATGTCTAGAAATGAAGAAATAAATAATGGCGTCTTACAGGTTTCAAACAAAAAGCCTCCGAAATTTGTTCGGTTTTATGGTGAACAAATTGACAAAACAAAGTCATTACCATCCATACAAACCTACAATCGTACAAGGCTTAAATGTTGACGATTACCCTAAGTGACTTCAATTGTGCAGATGGTACCAAGGACAATGTCAGCAAGATGAAAATTTTCATTTGAAAATAATATGGACTGATGAATCGAGATTTACAAAATGTGGTGTGTATGATCGCCATAATAGGTATTATTGGGCAAATGAAAATCCCCATGTAAAGGAATAAACACGATTGCAAGACAGATTTGGTATTAATGTTTGGTGCGACTTATTAGGTGAAAAACTGTTATTTTTATTTGTAGATTATACAGTTAATTAAAAAAAAATTCAGGTAACTTCATTGTTGGTCCGTTTTTTTTTTGAAAATAATTTAACTAGGGAGAGGTATCTTAATATATTGAGAAATGATATCTTACCAACAATTCAAAGAATTCATGATAATTTAGACGAGATCTGGTACCAAAAAGACGGTTGTTCAGCTCACAATGCTAGGACCGTCAAATAATGTTTGTACCAAAATTTTAATATTCGTGTCATTTGTAGAAATGGGCCGGTTCATTGGTGTGCTGGAAGTCCTGATATAACACCCATGGATTTTTATTTTCGATGTACTCTGAAGAATGATGTGTATAAATTCGATCCATCACAAAATACCAATGAATTACGAAACAGAATCATGCAAGCTATAAATCATAGTAACCGAAACACCTTCACCAGAGTTTGCAGGCATGTTTAAAAAAGGGGTATAAACAATTTTCTATTTAGTGTATTTTATTATTATATATATGTATATATATATATATATATATATATATATATATATATATATATATATATGTATATATATATATATATATATATATATATATATATATATATATATATATCATACGGATAACCTAAAAAAGATTGATCAGATTATGACAAAATTTGGCATGTACCTTTTTTTTTTCCCTCAGGGCTCGTCCGCAACTTTGCCGCCCTGACAGCACCGCGGCCCTTGGCCTATTGTGGCACGTACCTTCCTTTTGTAAGTGGCTTGGATAAGTTCATTATTGAGGAAAATCAAACCAGGTTTTCCAGGAAAATTTAGGGTTTTCAGATGGAAAATTAAGATTTAACTATTTCAGGAATTTAATTATTCATTAAAAATTCATTCGGGAAAAAATTTATTTCAAAAAATAGAAAAGCCATGGTAATTAAATTTGTTACGTAGGTTCACAATATTAAAATGAAACTATATACCAAAATTTTTATTTCTGTTACAAGAAAAAAAGTTATTAAAAAACTATACGACGCTGAATCATTTCTATTTATTTTTCATCGCCACATTAAAGAAAACAGGAAACCTTTTAAGGTAGTACAGAGTCGGTTTATAATAAGAAGAATAGTGAGGGCATCTATCTAGAATAAACATAGCGTGAAGCTTAACATACAGATCAGTTAGCATGACGGGTAATCTTAATATTGTATTGACTACGGAACCGGTCTCACATCTTTGACTTCAAGGATACTGGAAAACTGGATGGCAAAAAGTGGTCTACAACTCGCGCCCCACAAAACTGAAAGTATAGTGTATTGGGTCGAAGAACACTGAGAACAGTAACCGTCAAGATGGGGAATACAGAAATTCAGTCGCAGACAAGCCTGAACTACCTCGGTATACGAATAGGACATAACATGAACATGGGGGTGCACCTAGAAAGAGTACTGGCAAAAGCAGACATGATGGTTGCAAAGCTAGGGCGTCTGATGCCAAATATCAGTGGACCAAAACCAGGGAGAAGGAGAGTGCTGAGTACTGTGGTAAACTCAGTCATATTATACGGTGCACCAGCATGGAAGGCCGTGCTGTCAAAGACAAAGTATAGAAAAAATATTGAGGGGCACAGAGGAAGGTAGCCATCAGAATAGCACGCGCATATAGAACAGCGGCAACGAAAGCAATGCAGGTGATTGCGGGAACAATCCCTATACATTGGCAAGAGTGGTAACTTACAAAAGACACGAAAATAGACGAGAAGAAAAAAAGAAGGCAAGAATCGAAACAATGCTGGAGTGGCAGCGAAAATGGGAAGATAAAATATCAACATCCCAGTGGCCAAAGAGGCTCATCCCACACATACAGACATGGATATTGAGACAGCATGGGGGGGGGGGGGGGGGGGGTGGATTACTGTTTTACCCAATTTCTGTCAGGTCATTGGCATTCCAGGTCTTACCTGAGTAAAATGAAAATAGTCGACAAAGAGGACTGTACGTATTGTGGGGATAGAAATAGGCCAGTACACACGGTTTTTGAGTGCGCAAGATGGTCGCAAATAAGAGAAGAAATGTATAAAGAGATTGGCAGAGGTTTAACAGCAGATAATGTGGTGGAGCATATGCTGGGAAGTGAAAGGGTTTGGAATACTGTGGAGAGAGGAATCGTAGAAATAATGAAGTCAAAGAAAGAGGAAGACAGGATGTAGATGTTTTGAAAACAACAAGAGTTAGGGACGTGGTGAAGCAATGCCAGCGAGTGGTTTCCGCCACGTCTCTAGGTTTCAAGGGGGTGTTTAGTGGGTAGTCCCGACCTGGAGGGAAGGGGAGTCACCATAGTACCGGTTGGTGTTAGATTGCGCCAGCGCCAGCCACCGGTCTGCGTAAAATAATTCACCTCCGCTATGAGAAAAAAAAGTAGTAGTAGTAGTAGTATAAATTTAAGCTTTTTGTATGTCATCCTTTTACTAATAAATTAACGCATTATTTGCTTTTTATATGATTCACTTTAAAATAAAATTAGCCTGCTACCGATTTTATAATGCTCAACAGCAGAAGTTTTAAATCAAGTTTTCAAATAAGTTCTTCTCTTTTATTAAAGAGAGATTTTTCTGCTTTAAGTCACCCCTCAGGTTGCGTGCGAAAAAAGATATTTGAAAACAAAGACATTTTATCAAACAAGTCGGCGTATTCACGGTTTGTAGAGATCTGCTAAAGTTCAGATTAGACAGCGGAGAAAGGCCGTGTTAAAAATGTGCGAAATTTCTACAAAACCTCGCTGTTTGTCGTTGTTTCTAGTGAAGCCTCCGTATATTTCTGAAAAGCTTTAAACTTTTCCTGATGTGTGCTAATCTCTGTCATTATCATGTAGCTGAAAGAATAAAAATAAAAGGCTACAGAATATGAGTCAGAAATACGTCAACGACACCAGTAACAAAGCTTTTCTGTACAATAGTCGCGCTAATGTGTCAAATGAAAAACTGGATGAATCAACTAAACGCCAGAGGTACTCGTTCACCGTTTCATTTATTTCATTGCGAAACACTTGATGAAAGTTAATTACTCATTTTGCTCAACTTTGGATAAATTTAAATAATTTATCAGCGGATTTAAACGTTTTGGTGCTTTTGTCTGTTCATATTACAATGAAATACCGGATGACTTAAATGATATTTCATACGTTTTAGGAGTGGAGATTAAACTCACGTAAAAACTAATGATTTATTGTAATTCATGAAGGTGAAGAATGGTAGTGCAGTTTTAGTTATACACGGGAAGCCTTAAATCTAAAGAAGAGAGAACTCATCCAGCACGCTTATGTAACTTATTCTCGCCACGTTTCCAACTAAAACAAATACTTCATACCGGATTGACATTTAAGTTTCAACTAACAGTAACACAATAAGAGTTCGCGGTTGTCGTTCCGAGTGAGTGGATGTGTGACGCAGCCAATAATCTTATCGCTTGCTGATAACTGACTGCAAAATAATACACTGAAATCAAGTAAGAATATTAGTTTATTTCTACGGCAGAATTAATATATTATATTAAGTTATTCAAATCACCCCTAATAACTGACTGTTGATTAACAAGGTAGCTATATGCTCCCAAACCAACAAAAATCATCACATAAAATATCTACAGATGTAGGAATCGGCCCTACTCAAACATCATAAAATACCACAACCAATCATACACAAATGTTAACGATTTACAGTGACAACTCGCAACAAAGTATTAGTGATCACAATATGAATAACCACAGAGACAGCTCTCCTCTATCAACCCATTCGTAGCAAGAAGTCAAAGAAAGAAAAAAAGTCTGTAACTTCCCCGAACAAACTCCAAAAAGGCCATCATTTCCAAATACATAGAACAGATTCTCATCTCTAGCTACAGCAGATGAAATTAACATTCATAACTACTACTCTACAGAGACGTTAAAACAGCCCAAACGTCCACTTATTTGTATCCATGGAGTAACAGATTATAATAAAATGAGTAACTTTCTAGCAGTCATAATACCAGAAGAACAATATTACTCAAAGACACTAACAAACAACACTGTCAAAATAAATCTTCATACATCTGAAACATATAGAAGACTTGTGAGATATCTGAGAGACGAGAATATCGTATTCCATACTTACCAGCCCAAATAAGAAAGAGCCTATAGAGTAGTAGTAAGATATTTACACCACACGACTCCAATTAACTAAATAAAGTTAGATATCCAAAAAGCTGGCCGCAGAGTGGGAAATATTATGAACATTAGGCATCATATTTCCAAAGATCCATTACCTCTTTTTTTGTAGATCTAGAGCCACAAGATAATTATAAAAGTATATATGATTTGCAATTCCTATGTAACACAAAAGTCGGTATTGAACCTCCAAGAAAAAACGCGAAATAGTTCAATGTGCAAGTTGTCAAGAGTACGGCCATTCGAAGACCTACTGTAATAAACCATTCATTTGTGTACAGTGCGGCGAACAACACGACAGCAAAATTTGCTTGAAAACAAGAGAAACTCCAGTGAAATGTGCTCTATGTGAAGGTAGTTATCCAGCAAATTACAAAGGTTGCACTGTATACAGGGACTTCATAAAAACCAAAAATCCTAACCTGACTAGAAGATACCACCAAAAGCAACAGAATCTAACACAAGACCGCCAAAACATACACGTTGCAGCTAAAATAAACACAGCAGTACCTAGCGACTACACTGAACCCCGCACAAGCAGACCGCTATATAATCAAGTACTCAAACAAAGGCAACACAGATGACCATCCAAATATCCGTGAAAACACGCTTACTTCTATACTGGGCGAATTTAAATCCCTTTCAACACAACTGATGAATCAAAACCCTATTATGCTTAATCTGTTATCAAGACTTGTTAATAATTTCAACTGAAATGGCAAAGTTCGTACGCATTGCAACATGGAATGCCAACGCACTAACAAGTCGCAAACAAGAACTAATAACATTTTTCAACATTAACAAAATATATATAATGCTGGTCTCTGAAACCCACTTCACAAAATAAATCAGTATTCCGCATACCGCTCTTCTCTACATACGCTACAAATCATCCAGATGGCACCGCACACGGAGGTACTGCAGTACTCATCAGAAGCAACATTAAACATTACGTCCTACCCCCGTACGTAACGACTGAAATTCAAGCAACAACTATAAAAGTGTATACAGAAACCAGGAGTTTTGATGCATCGGCACTATATTCTCCACAAAGACACGCACTTAGTGAAGACCAATTCAAAGGTTTCTTCCAAACCCTCGGCCCTAGATTTATTGTTGCAGGGGACTGAAATGCGAAGCACAGTTACTGGTATCAACGGCCAAGCCTACATATTGGCCAACACATATAAACAGAATACCTGACGTACTCGACTTTTTTGTGACAAATGCAGTTGCAAACAGTTATATAAGCGTAGAAACACCTCCAGATTTATCGTCTGATCGTACACCAGTGGTGCCACTTTAAGCACTACAGTGATAAAAAATGAACGAAATGCTACATTAACGACCTCTAGAATTAACTGGGAATCATACCAGCAATATATCGAAAATACCATAAACCTAATTGTGGCTATAAAGCAACCGAATGAACTTGATGATACCGTACCCTATTTTACTGAGCTGATCCAACAAGCAGCCTGGAAAAGCACCCCGTCAGTTACAGACAATAACTTATCAGTGAACCAGATACCCCTGCAAATGCGACAACTGATTGCAGAAAAACGTCAAGCTAGAGGTAGATGGAAACCAACACGAAATCACACTGATAAATTATATTATAACCGATTAACCAGAAAACTTCATAAGGCCCTTCAAAATCTTACAAACTCAAATTTCAGTCAATATATTCAAGATATCAACAACAGCGATGATCATGCCATCTGGAAAGCTACAAAGAACTTCAAAAGGCATCTAGTGAGAGTGTCTCCCATAAAAAAGTCAAACGGAGAACGGGCGTGCTCAAGTCAGGATAAAGCGAATGCTATCGCACATCATCTGACTGAAGTTTTCAAACCAAATGAAAACGATCCAACAATATGTTACAGAGAAATAGAGTTATTCATAGACGTGCCGTGTCAAATGTCCAGTTAAGCCATTTACGAAGAAAAAAATAAAAGCCAAAAGCAAGAAACTAAAGGCCAAAAAAGCTCCGGGTTACGACCTTATCACAGAAAAGCTTCTTTAATATCTTCCTGAAAAAGCAATTTCTTTGCTGACCACAATATATAATCGTATGATGAACCTATCCCATTCCCCAGCCTTATGGAAATACGCCTTGATTATTATGATAGTTAGGCAAGGCAAACCTGAACATGAGGTTGCATCTTATCGACCTATAAGCTTGCTATCCATACTAGGCAAAATTGCTGAAAGACCATTGCTGAAGGGGCTAAGGAAAGATGTGAACCTGCATCATATAATACCGAGACACTAACTAGGCTTTAGAGAACATCACTCCACACTCCAGCAAATTCACCGAATAGTCAGCAGAATATCAACCAGTCTTGAAAACAACGAATTTTGTAGTGCAGTGTTTTTAGATTCCTCTCAAGCATTCGATAAAATATGTCACACTGGACTCTTATACAAGATCAAGAATCTCCTACCACAGCCATACTATTTGTTACTAAAATCCTACATGTCAGATAGTTACTTTTCTGTGAAACACAATGATGCGATATCAAGTCTATATCTCATAGAAAATGGCGTACCACAAGGGAGCGTGCTGGGACCGCTACTGTACTTAATCAGCACATCAGATATACCAGAGTCAGGTAACACAAGACTTGCTACTTTTGCTGATGATATTGCAATACTATCATCGCATCGAAAATGTGAGATAGCTTCACAAAACTTACAACACTTGGACGAGATCAGTAAATAGTTTAAGAAATGGCGTTTCAGTGTAAATGAAAGCAAATCAGTTCAAGTAACATTTACTAATAATACAATCTGCCCAAGTGAAACTCTATTCAACAACCACATACCTGTAAACACTGAAGCAAAATATCTTGGTATACATCTTGATCAAGGTTTAACTTGGAAAAGGCATAAACAGTCAAAGAAAGCACAAATAAATTTTAAGTTTCGTCAGATGCACTGGCTCCTAGGAAGAAAATCACAGCTCACCATCAGCAACAAGCTATCGATCTACAAGGCATTTTTCAAACCAATATGGACCTACGGAATCCAGTTTTGGGGAGGCGATAAACCAACAAATATCCGAATTATACAAAGACAGCAAATATTTCGCTCAATAGTAAATGCTCCATGGTACGCTTCCAACCTTACCTTACATCAAGATCTCAAAATCCCTTTCGTTAATGAAGAAATTCGAAGAGACTCCCAAAATTATCACGCAAAGTTGGCTGGCCACGTGAATCCCCTCATAGAACAACTCTCTGAAGACCCTTTCTACGAGAGACGCTTAAGAAGAACCTGGCCAAGAGACCTACTAAATTTACAATTCAGTGTTGTCCCAGAGGGAGTGCCGACACTGGTGGGCTTCTCCTCACACGCTTTGCATTATTTATTATTTATATATGTATATATTTTTTTTAGTTATTTGTTAATTATTTTGATTTTCGTTCTTTTGGGTTTATTTTTATTTTCCGTCTAGAACATACGTGTAACATATTTACTTAATACTCCTTGTAGAGTAAATTGTACAAACTTAATAAATCAAAACAAAAGTAACACAATAAGTAAGAAAAATTGATAAGTTAGGATAAGTTTGAAAAACATGAATCGCTGTTATAAATTAACTGTAAGTGTTGATAAATCTACAACATACACAATACACATAAAAAAGAAGCGCGGCGGTTATAGAGACGGTTTGCTATGCTTAGTCTCTTGGGGTCGGTTTTCAAGACAGCCCTTCACTTTTTTCAAATTAATAATTTCCCATTTATTACCTAATACAAAGTGATAGAAAGTAAAGCTGTCCTAAACCCAGTAAAAGCAGAAGGGCGATTTGTTCCAAGCATGCCTTTATGTGAAGTAATCTGGGGCAATTATGTTTTCCTTTATTCTCTCGTATTTGATCATACTTTTTTAGACCTGTACCATCGGCCATCTTCTGTTTTGTTCTTGACACAAACGTGTCTATTTGTTATAAATAAATTTAAGCCAAGGTGTAGGGTCGTGCTGAGAACTAAATGTCGCAGTGTTATATTCAATCGTGAAGGTTTTCCTGACCTACAATGTACACCCTATTTATTAGTGCCTTACTCAAACACGTGGGACTCTATTTGAATGGACCTGGTTTTCCCAGATACTTAAGGGATGAAGGCTGAGACTACAAAACACCTAATTAACAAGTAGGCCAGAAGCTCTAAAAATCCGACCGGTAGCCACGCGGAGACGTTAAGGTTTCCAGGAGGGCACTTGGCTACAGTTCAGGAGAGCAGGTTAAAAGCAATGGAATACACCATAGTCTATAAGCAGATGCCTATTAGGCTAAAAGGACCACCTCGGGAATCAAATGCGAGACAGTAGAGACGGAGGCCCTAAGTAACGTGGTAGAACAAGTCCTGTAAAAAGATACATATCCCACGAGCAGTTATTTTCTGTCGAGGCGGAGGTTGACGCCAAGAAAGGAAGTACATATTTTGCTCAACATACGAAGGTATCAAGTTTTTGCATGCGAATCTTGACTATGCTAAGGCAGCTTTGACGATAGTGTGTGGGCGATTCCAAATGTTAAAAGCTACAGGAAGAAGCCTCTGTCATTACTGTGGACTCTGATAAAAGCGACAAAGCTAGAACGAGTGATCTAGCGATTTAATGGGGGGTGCTAAAAATATACCTCAAAGATACTACTACTACCCGTCATGGCATTCCTATAAATGCCTAGGCATATGCACTTACTATCTTGGACCTAATGATATTCTTGGACCTAATGATATCCTTCAAGTAGTTTCTTGTCGGATTAAGCTGGTCCTGTATGGCCAGCACAAACCTCCCTTCACTCTCCCTGGAAACATCTGGCACCACACCAATTAGTAGATGATGCCAGTTTGTGTACATGTTCTTGGGAGGTCTCACTTTGAGGTAGCTTATGGAGAGGCTTCTGCATTCAGGATTGTAGTGTGTCTTGATCACTCCAATCTGTTGGTGACTCTGTGTTTTACTTTCCCTTAATTGTACCCGTTTTGAATCATCTGCCTCGCCGAAAATTTTTGGAAAATAAGCGCCTGCCGATGGAAATATGCATGTAGGTTAAAAATCTACATTTCCAATTGTTCACCAATATACAGTGACTTCTTTCTTCCTTGGTGTCTAGATAGGGTTACTCGTTTAATGGCTCTACGAGGGTGGTGCTTTTTGGATTTGATTAGGAGTGGTCTCACCTTTCCTTGTAGATATTGGATGCCCCCTTTGCCCCGGTTCACAGTCCTAGATAAACAAGTAAGTAGTGCAGAACATGCATATGTATTAAGCGTTTGAGTCAGGTTCTTGCTGTTGAGATGTGCCCTTAAATGAGCTAGGGGTGTAATATATAAATCGTCCGTTATAATTTAAATTAGGGCTCTCTAAGCGTGAAAACAAGATCTCTATATCTTCTAAATTGTACCTTTTAAACTTTGACCTTTGTAATATTGTCATTATTATAACCTATTATTTTCGAATAAATTGTACGGGTGTAAGTACAAAGAAATATAAAATTGCTTGTACCTATTACGCAATTAACATTAGTGAAGTCTAATAGTTTTGGCGAAAACTTTTATTATCAAGACTTACTGTGATGGAGTACACTGACAAACAAATTGTTACTCATTGTAAATGTACACACTCCTAAACGGTCCTTGGATAACTCAGTGGATATAACGTTGGATTTCAGTGTAGAGTCTCATTTTGCTACTTATCGCAAAATTTTACTTTTCCAAAATTACAATATTTTTAGTACGAACTGAAAAAGCAACGACGAAGTATGTAAAATTGTGGCTGAACCAGGCTAATTTGTGCATGTGTTAGCTGTCACGGTTGCTTATAGACCGAAGAGTCCGTTGTACTGCGCAATGCTGAATACGTAGGAGATCGCCTCTTTTCTTACAAGAGACAACAGTTAAGGAACGTTCCAATTTTTTAGGGTGAAACTGCTCAGTGACCAGCCATAAGCGGGAAAATAAACTGGTAGATGAACAAAAGTGCAAAACAGATAGACGCTCTATATGTAGGTACAAGCAAATCTCCAAATAATTATTGTGTATCATTAGTAACCAGTCGTTCTTAGAATTAGCAGTTCCGTCTGGTAGCAGTCAACAGGCAGGCTGCAAAGTTTCTATATTAATTAATTGCATATAGGCAGTTAATTAAGTAGAAACTCCACATTACCACAGAACTATCACAAGTTTCCTTAGGCTATTTCTGCTTAACTTCAGAACTGTTAATCAGTAGACAGATATGAAATCTAATATTACCCAATAGATGTTTGTTGAAGCAGCACTACCTAGTTTGTGTACACAATTCACGTCTGATAGAAATCTATAAATCTGAAATGCCAATTTTTAATGGCCGATATTATTGAGTAAGTCATGAGCTCTTACAACGATTGTTTTGAAGCTATAAATTTCATACTACAAGCAAAAATGCTAATATTTGATTAAATGCCTGTGTTAAAAAATATTTTTAAGAAAGTTTTACGATATAAAGGTTTACATAATTTATTGATTTTAAACGTGTGGAATCCAAATTTAGTCTAATTTTCCTTAACGGCGTACGTCTTGCTTTCGCAATGTAAACTTAGACAATAAATAGGCACCAGTTTATTTATCAAAAGTCCACTTTCCAAATTATGAAAGTTGTATTAAAGCGCTATGCTTGTAAATTTAAATGTTCTGTAATATATCGTCCTGTATGTGACAAATCAGCTGCGTCAAAATTTCTGAACGACAACAATTTCCTAAAATTGTTTTCAAATGATGTATTATGCAAACATAAGCAGTTTGTTTAAACACATATTGGTAATTATATGAAGTAATAGTACAATTTGGAGAACCCAATTCTTTTACAATACCTTCGTAGAGGATGCTGTACGCTGTACCGCTTTGCATCTAACATGTAAATGGTAGCTCTAGTTTTAATTCTCTTAGTTTATTAATCCCTCTAATGACGCTAACTTTGTTAGTGAAACGGTCGTCAGGTCTAAAAACTGTATTGTGATGAACTGGGTTATCCAAATTGTACTTATCACTGCTCGTCACAGGTTACAATCTTCACTCATTGAATATCAAGTATATTTAATTAAACATTGCTTTATCATTGCCTTTATACCTGTTGTCGACCAGGACTACTTAAGCACCACATAAGGTCGATTATTCTACTTTAATGTGTCAAAAAACCTCGAATGTGGAAAAATAAATTGTTTTACTTGGGGTCGCTTCGAAAAAACTCAAATACAATGGAACATAAATATTTGTATACACGCACACAGCTGTTTTGGGTTATTTTGCTAACGACCAGTTTCTTGCTCCCATTTTGGTAACAGCCCAATCAGTTTAGTTTTTTTGGAATGCTACTAGTTGTTTAACTCTTAACGCTTTGTGGACATTGAAAATGAATCGCGCCATATTGAAATATTGAAATCAGATATTTCCAAAGGTGCTAGCAGGTAAATGGACCAAATCGTGTTGACACATTGATGGTGATTAGGGATATATTTTTTACACCACTTCGCTCTTAGTTAATTTTCTTGAAAAAAACTCACAAGATCGCAACCATTGAATTTTGAAAAAAAATTCTTCAACCGAGCGCGAACTAGGTCCCAAGAGTCAGTTTAAATTTTTATATGTTTATATATATATATATATATATATATATATATATATATATATATATATATATATATATATATATATATATATATATATATATATATATATATATTTCTGTGTCACACCGATAACTCAAAAAAAATACGCCGATTTCAATCAAATTAGGTGAATACCTTCATTTTGCAAGTGGCTTGGACAGGTTCGTTAGCCGGGAAAATCGGCCCAGTTTTTCTCAACAAATTTTTATATCTCCGGAAATAACAACCAAATTTGGTACGCGGATTTATACCATAAAAAGTAAACTATGCGTTAAAACTTAGGTCTGGAAGTTGAAAGACAAAAAGTTGTAGGCATTTAAAGAAACAAAATTTGTAATTTTTCTCTTAAAACGTCAAAACCGCGACTTGAAACGTCAAAATTGGCCACATTTAGTCAAAGAAACTGTAACGAATTGGGGTTACGTAGAAAAAATGTAGCAAGGGGAGTATTTTAGAAACCCTAAGTTTGAGCTCCAACCAACATTTTAGTTCATTTTGCTAAAATATTCGCAGAAAATTCATTTCAAATATAGCTTTTCTCGGATGCTTTGGCAGTAGTTTTAATTAGAGTTTATCGTTTAATGGTTTATAATTTTCAGCAAATTTCCGTAAAAAAAATTCGCTCTTGAGGAGACTGTCACTTTTAAATTTTGAAAAGGTTTCTTTAACTAAGCGCTAACTAGGCCCCTAGAACCCATACCCAGGATTAGTTTCAGTTTTTATCTGTTTTGATATATACAGGTGACGCATTTCTCCGGTAAAGCTCATTATGTCCATTATTATACCAGATACGAGAAAAAATTGTAAACGTTAATTACAGGATGTCTTGAGCTGCATCTTATGAAATTATTTTTACAATCACAGAGTGGCCCATAAGTCGTTGGTGATACAAATTTTCTTTTTTTTTTAACCGAACACGCCTTATATTATTGCATTTTTGTATTTTTGAAATCTCCATGAAAATATAATGCACGTTTGTAAGAAAAGAAAATCGAGATGCAGCAAGTGCGTTACGGTAGCGAACAATAATTAAATGCTTCAAATTTATACAGCTCAATTTGCTATTAACCTAAGGTTCGTTGGTCAAGAAGCAGTTTTTTCGGAAACATTTAAGTTTGTTTTCGGAAAATGTTTCCACATTTTCAGACAATAAAGTTATTTTGAAGAAATATGGTACATTGGTTTTACTATATAGGTAATACTGGTAAGCAAACTTGATGCCGGCTTTCTTTAAAAAAAGGCATTTTTGCCATTAAAAACATTTTTATGAAAATTCATTACCACAAAGTACTTGCTGCATCCAGACTTTTTATATTTGCTGCAATAATTATCCCTTGAAATAGTCTCCCCTCTTTTCACCATTGTTCGGTTAGATGGTTTTTAAGCGGCAACCATAAACACATACCTGTTGTCGTTAGGAACCAAGTTATTTTTAAAAGAATATATTAAAAAAATATTACACAAAGCATCTTTTTGCAAAACAGTATTCATGGCCGACTGCCGCAAGAATAATCTTCGGCACCCGACCATATGCGCTAGTACCTAGCTTCTGATTCGCTTGCTTTTGTTATGTGTCGCGCATTTTAGATTAGTAAAGTAAATTATTACAAGTTCATGGAGGTTTATTAGCGTAATCTTGTCAGTCCCCGTACCCCATCTAAATCTTGGCTACCAGAGTTCTCAGGTTAGGTTAGATTAGATTCAATTGTGTGTGGGTTATTTCAGTCCCTCCGCTGTGACCTTAGGTTTATAGACATGCTTGGCTTTGCGAACAAGTGAGGAGGGAGGTTAAAGATGAGTCACTGACACATCCGTACCGCTGCTACTCGCAGTTTTCGTTGTCGGTAGAGCCACGTATAGATCACTATAGTGATGGGAAAAACTGTTATATTGCTTTAACAGGTCGCACCTGTTACTGTTATTTAGAAATAACAGTTAAATATAACAGGTTGAAAATAACAGTATGAACTATGAATTATTAAGAATTCCACGTAGACGTAGTAACAGTAGCTGAACCCGTCCGGTGGTGTAGTTGGGTAATGTTTAAAATAAAAAATATTCTTTTATTATGTTTAAAACAATTAATAAATTTTTTATAAAAAAAATGATGGGGGTTTTTTTTGGGTATTCATCACTAATAATAATTTGGTAAAAAATTCAACAGTGCAGAATTTCTTTCGAATTTTCTTTACTAATTAAGTATTAGTTAAGCATTGGGCTTGAAAACCTCTATAGCCATCTTTTCCTTGAAAATGAGAGCTATATGAAATAAATGAATTATTGTAAGCAAAAAATAAAATAAATAATTTTTTTAAAATTAAAACTAATTTTTTTCTCTTTACCTATAGGGCGAAGTGTGTCTGGTTTCAACTATACCGGGTACAGGGAATATTTTTATAATTTCATTAAAATTGGTACTGTTTCTGAGATTTTTTAAGTTTCAGCGATTTTTTATTTTGCAGTAGTAATAAAAAAAAGATGTTTAAAATCGGACCTATTTCTTAGATTTCCAAAGTGAAAAGTAAAAAGGAATATTGATTTATTAGTTACAAAGGCAAAGAATAATGAGCAAAAAACTATCTAAGATAATATAATACCTAAGGACTCACGTTAAAGCATAACTGTACGTTTGTATACATATCAGTTTTTTTTTAAAACAAAAATGCCATCAGCATATCGAGTTATCTAATGAAGATTGAGTTTACGTCAACGACTATGTGATTATGCGGTGACCTGATTTTATTTTTACAGTGATATAGTTCATTTTTAATAATTTTCACTTGCTACATATACAGCCTTTTTATTTACATTTTTCATATTTTGTGTTTGTTTATAAATTGTAAATATATGTGTGTGTCTTGTGTGAATCAACAACCTGTCAAAATTTAACAGTTTCATTGTACCGACGACCCTACGTTCGCAAAGCTGTGAGCACACTAGTATAAAGTAGTATGTTATGAAGTAAAGTCCGCTCTATACTCTATACCCCATTCCCAGTCTCATGTCCATTCATCCTAATATAACAGTTGCGGATGAAAACAGTATTATGTTATGAAGTAAAGCCCGCTCTATACCCCTTTCCCAGTCTCATGTCCATTCATCCTGTTATAACAGTGGTGGATGAAAACAGAAGTTGATTCATCGTAGCAGTGCAACGGAAACAGATACGACAACAGAAACAGATACGACCCCGAGTTCTAGTGTAAAGCGCAACAGCATCCCCTCCACTGTACCTGTTATTTGTATATATCCATAACAGGTTGTTACTGTTGCGGCTCGACAACAGTTAAAATATAACAGACTGTTAAATAACAACCCATCACTAGATCACTATTAGGTAATTTTAGCGCTGTGGCCCAAGCAACGACCGCCACCTGAGATTAGGTGCGTCCAGGATGCCATTCCTAATGCACCAGTATCTCTGCTGCGAAGACTACCTGATAGTCCACCACCGTATTGCTCGCGTTCTGTCACTAGTCTGTCAATACCAGTAGCGGGGTTGCTGCTTGTAAAGAGAGTAGATTTTTTTTACATGCCCAACATCGCATAGCAGACTGTACCACTCTATTGCTGCCGAATCCGAGGGCGGATTGCGCAAGAATTTAATTTTTTAAGAAGAAAGTGCACTGTAAGTGGTTGTTATTTTTGACAAATTTTCTCTGAATTTTTGTAGTTTGTTAGCCAGGCCAATACATTTTTTCTGGGAAACATATAAGTTTACCTTTGGAGAACTTTTGTATATCTGAAAATACGAAAGCCTTTGCCACATAACTCGCTCGTATAGAATCATGGTTGTACGCTCTATTCAAAGCTTCAAGGTTAACAGAAAATTTAGTTATTAGCATATTAAGACAATTATGAGAATTCGCCACCGTAATGAACTTTTGCGTCAAGAGTTTTCAGTATATAAAACTGTTGAAAAGCGAGGGGTTTTGACAGCAAGCAGACTTTTTAACCGCTGGGCTAATGAGATGACTATGGTTGAAAATGGTAAATTTTTAAAGTTACAACTTCATTATGATGCAAAAAAATGAATGTATAATGATCCAGACCCCATTATCTCTGCTTACCACTTTACACCATTAAAACCTACGTACGAAATTTTGCGACCAGCTGTAAAGGATTTAGTTAATGATCACACGCTATACTGACATATTATGATTTACCGCAAAGTTTATGTAGCGCAGGGATTTCCGTTTGTTTTCAAAAGGCGCATGCATATTCATCAAATTCCTATAAAGTCTAAATATTTATTTAAGCGAAATCTAATTAACTCAATTCCTGAAACAAAAAACTGTGAATTGAATTAAAAAGTTGGAACGAATTTGTCGAGCAGCATGGAATAATGCAGATCATAAGAGCTGTCTCATTCAAGATTATTCCATCATGTCTTATACTTTTTCGCTTGAGCCCTCTTGGTTCTGAAATTCCTGCTCTGCACTGAACATCTCAAAGTTTATTAAATGCAATTCTTTCTCAAATTATAGCTTTTTAAGATGCTCTTTCTCTTTCCTTCTTATACCGTACTGACATCGTCGCGATTTTTTAAGTTTCCACCTCATGTTATTATTTTCTTACGCGGCAGAACGGAGCGACTTTCGAAAACTAATGGTGGATCATACCGCGAGGACATAAAATGTAAATTGCAAGGTGTATGAGCAACTTTTAAGGGTATTAGAAATTTAATAGCTTTCCTTTGTCATTTCATCTCGCTTTATCTATAAAATTTGAGTATGTCTAGCGAAGTTCTTTATATAATCAACACTAAAATAAATCAACCAAAAAGGCTTGCGAGAAACAAAACAAACTTGATTAGTCCGTAAATTGCTACATCAGCAACTTAAATAAATATAAGAAAGTACCTGCTACAGTTGCTGGAAATCAGCCATACCACCATAAAAAAATTGCCTTTGTCAAATTTCAATTGATCCAAAACCAATAAATATGATGGTTTCTGTTAACCGATACGATTTTAAATTCAGCGACAGTTTCACCCGATACGAAGGATAAAATCCGTTTAAAAAAAATTCGATTCACATTTAATATTTTTGAAAGACTAGACTCTTAGTTCGATTTTGATAAAAAACAAACACTTGCACTAATTGCAATGTTGCTTAACTAAATTGAAGTAATAGGATTGATTCTCTTTTGTAAAAATCAAGCTTTTTATATTAAAAAGTTTGTTGATACTTTTAGCAATACCATTAGTTAAGTTTTCCACTTATTCGTTTTGTAAACATTTCATCGTCATCAGCACGCTACTGACTGTTATTAAAATTATACATTACCCAATTACAACTAATGAAACATGTTAAAGACCACAAAAAGATGGAAATCTGGGAACAATACTACATTCAACAAACAAACAATAAAAAACAGTTAATGCCAGAACAAATCCAAGTACAAAGATTTCAACAAAACTTAATAAAGGCCATACAAATAGACAAATGACCAAACCACAGTGATCAAGACAGGAGACCGATACACACGACACAGTCCAAAGGCACAATCAATCAGAGAACAGTAAACCGACCAATAGAAGCCTACGGCGCAGGCGCCACTTACAATCTCAGACGTAGACCACACAGGAGTTATAACAGTCAGTAGCGTGCTGATGATGAACCGGGACGGTTCAAAACTGCAGTCCACGCAAACCAATAGAAATTACAAACGTACAGCAAACAAATAAAGTATATATATATATATATATATATATATATATATATATATATATATATATATATATATATATATATATATATATATATATATATATATATATATATATATCTGTGTTTGTGTATGTATGTATGTATCACACCGATAGTTCAAAAAATAATAGGCCGATTTTAATTAAATTTGGCAGATGTCTTTTTTTATAAACGGCTTAGATCAATTCGTTATCCAGGAAAATTAGGCCAGGGAAATTTTGAGTTTACTTTCGAAAAAAATGTGTATTTCCAAAAATAACAAAGGTATGGCAACCTAATTCGGCAATTAGGTTCAAGTTGTAAAAAGTAAACTATATACCAAAATTTAAATTTCTAGCATGAAAGATAAAGTTATGGGCATTTAATTTTAAAAAATACCAGTGCCACTAAAAGCCAGAGAAAATGCAATACAAAAATGTTGTATGTGTTAAACAAAATCTATTAGGTATTACAGATAACGTTTATTTTTATTTGCGCAAACACATCAAGTGGTACGAGAAAAATTGCTTTGAAATTTTATAACTTTTGTCCTGCAAATGTCAAATTGGAGATTTGAAACGTCAAAAATTAGTTTGTTTGAATAAATCATCTATAACCAATGCGGTCTTTAAACGGTAAATATTGAAATAAATGTACATTGGAAGGTAGGTACCACATTTCTATTTCAAATGTTTTCATTTGTTACAATATTTGCAAAAACTGCATCTAAAATAGGCTTTACATATTACAAATAAATAACCGAACACCATTAACTGTTATCTACATTATATTACAGCTAGAGTTAGTGGTATAATGTCCAGGCGGTTTCGATAGCAGACTCGTAAACAAGCAACGTTGAGGGACGTGGGTTCAAATTTTAATCGGGACTGAATTTTCTTTTGTCTGTGTTTCAATGTCAGCCTTATCTGATCAGATTATGTAATCTGAATAACTTTTGTAGTGACCGTTTATTAAAAAAATCACTAATGAGGGGATAAGGACTTTTAAGATTCTAGGTTCAATTTTAATAGCAGCTGTTGGTGCTCTTAGTTGGTAAAGCCGATTTACAGTTAACACGGACGTAGATGTTTTTTCTGTGACTTCAGAAATGTTTGATTTCTTCTCTGCAACCGGTTTCATTTTTTACAGCATCTCCAGGCGAGAGAATTTTCTCTGCAGAAAAAGTATCTATTGCTGGATCCAGATCAGATTTTGAATATTTTTAAATTCATTTATTTTATTTTTATTAGCGAATATTCTTGTACAAGATTTTCTTTTAATAGCGAATTTTCTTATAAACAAATTTAAACAAATTTCTTCTTCTTTAAATTATTCAACGTAGTTTTGATGGAACTCATTTTTAACGAAATTCATCGGAAATAATCTCTCTTAATAGATTTTCGGGCAAGCAAATTGTTCGATTTTCAATTCTAATTACAGGTTAGGCATATAATTTTAATTTTATGTATTCACGATAACTGCCTTAAAACGCGCCTGTTTCGTTTTTCAGTGAAAAGCCTGTATATAGTACTAATAAACACTATAAACCCAACCCCAGTGTCGCAGTTTCTCAAAGGAACCTCGATTGGAAAATATACTGTGTGGTTCGCCATTGACTTCCTAGGGCATTCCAAGGGAACTTGTTGCTTTCAGGTTGTTATCTATCCAAAAACTAGCCGTGCCCGTTGTGGGTTAACGTCGATAATTGCAGGGACATGTTCAACGCGATGTGGCCATATCTCTGCCCATATATGGGTACTTCAACAGTAACAGCACACAGAGCAGCAGTGATTCATTTACATTAAAATATTACGATTCAGCCGAACTTAACTGGGTCTAAAAGTATCAATTTAAAAAGAAGTAAAAACATTAATTTCAATTTTCGTGATAGCCAGAAAAATATTTGACGTATTGTATCGAAAATTGGTACAGATTAGTTATTTATAGTGATAATAATTCATATACTCCTAATTTGACTTTAGGGGATAAAATGCTCTGCTTTTAATGCACGTTAGGTTTTAAAAATACTTACTATACAAATATACTTTTTGCTATCTTCACCAGCAAACCTTTGACCAGAAAAGAATGCTCTCTTGCAGGTTTTTAACAAAATTTGAGTATCTGTTGGGGCGATTAACCGTTTCAGAAATATTTGTGATTTTAGATCTAGCTGCAACACGATTCTCGTATTATTTTTCATAACGTACTTTATTACCACATTCTACAGTAAGCGACTGTCATAACACAAACTTATTCTTCTGTTTTTGACATAATAGCGTCAGGGTGTCATCACTTGTTATTTTGATAACCTTTTGTTAAAGATTACCTAAAGTGTGCCGCAACATAATTGTTTTCTGATGAATAAATGCAAGGTATGGTTTGCTTTTATACGCAAGCACATTTTAAAGGACGTGAGGAGTGCAGAATGTGTGCTTTAAACAAAAGCGTTTAAACAGAAGGCATCGGGATCACAAATTATTTAAAATTAGTTACGGAAGATTAGAGAAAGCTGGTTTGTTTTGCCCAGAACCAGATATTTTAGGCTGACCAAAAGAATATTGCCCTCGAACAAGAAGAAGAGGTTTTAGTTGGTGTAGCAGATAACCTATAAATTGATCAGAGAAAATAGGTGCAGGTACTAATGTAAGTAGATAAGATTATTTTTTTATGAAAAAGGTCGTCATACATATAACTTTACAACCGTACATAGTTTGTTGCCAGCTGATCTTCCAGCTAGACTAAAATATTTCTTTTCCTTTAGAAACAAACAGAATGCCGATTCAGTCTTTGTAAATAAAATACCATTTAGAGACGCAGTTAATTTACTGACTTGGGTGTATCTCAATTCAAAAACGAACATATGTGGGAGAATACAAATCCTTATGTGGTCATTTTCAACATTAATTCAAGATGAATGTTTTGCGTAGAATAATCTAAAATCATATGTTAGATCAATATGAATTACCACCAAATCTGTATGAAAATTCTCACATAATATTTTTACAAAATGGGGTAAGTCTCCTCATTGATGATTTGCACTTAAATTTAAGGCGACATATGTATTTGATACAGGACGGTGCACCAGAATACTTTTCTGCTCAAGTTCGAAATTACTTAAATCAAAATTATCTCCAAATACGGATGGGCCTTGTCACTCAATCCCTTGGTAGCACATTAGACGTTTTCCTTAACTGATTTGTCTAGAGTGACAAAATTAACCCCCGCAAAGGACTACTAGAAACTGTCTTTTATATAGAAATCAAGCACTGTTATTTAAAATTATGCAAGCTATTCTCAGGCGTATATCAAATTATATTATAGTTAATGCTTGTCATTGTGAGCATTTCATTAATCCAACAATCCTTTTTAACCAACTTCAAAAAAGAAGGAGGTTTTATGTACCTCTGTACGTATTTTTTTCCAATAATAATACTTGCAATATTTTTTATTATACGTTACATTCCTCGCATCAAAAGTTATCAGCTTATACTGGTTTTTATTTTACAATCCAGAAACAAAAACTTTAAATGGGTCTTGTTAATGTCTACCACTTAGAGTTGATGTGTTATCACCCACAAAATTTAAAAACTCTGGACGCAGCAAGTGCGTTATGGTAGTGAATTTTCATAAAAATATTTTTATTTCAAATATGTGTGTTTTCTTTTTAAGAAAGCAGGCATCAATTTTGGTTACCAGTATAACCTATATAGTAAAAACAATGCGCCATGTTTCATAAAAATAACTTTATTGTGTGAAAATGTACAAAAATTCACAAAAGTAAACTTAAAGTGTTCCCGGAAAAACTCGTTTCTTGGTCAACCTTATAGGTTAATAGCAAATTGGGCTATTCAAATATGAAGCATTTGATCAAAATTCGCTACTATAACGCACTTGCTGCATCCAGAATTTCTTTTCTTAGAAACATGCATTATATTTCGATAGAAAATGCAAAAATGCAATAACATAAGACGTGTTTGATTAAAAAAAAGAAAATGTGTATCACCAACGACTTATGGGCCAGCCTGTGATTGTAGAAATATTTTTTTAAGATGTAGCTCAGGACACCCTATAATTAACATATACAAATTTTTTCATATCTTGTATAATGACGGATATATTGAGCTTTTTGATTTTTTGCAAAAATTGGACAAAAATTATATACCATTAAACGATAAACTCTATAGCTAAGACTACTGCCAAGTATCAGAGAAAGGGTCTATTTGAAATGAATTTGCTGGAAACATTTTAGTAAAATGAAGAACAATGACGGTTGAAACTAAGACTTCAGGGTTTGGTAAACATCCTTCTTGGGACATTTGATATCCCGTATTAGATTCAAGTTATTTGCCTAAATTTTGCCGATTTTGACTTTTTATATCGCAACTTTGAGGTTTTGAGGAAAATCCCAATTTTTTTTTAATGCCTATAACTTTTTAGTGAATTTTCTTAAAAAAAATTCACTAATGAGGAGATCCCGACTTTTGAATTTTGAAAAAATGTCTTCAAATGACCGCGAACTAGGCCCCCTAGAACACATATCCGGGGTCAGTTTCAATTTTTATATGTTTATATATATATATATATATATTTATATATATATATATATATATATATATATATATATATATATATATATATATATATATATATATATATATATATATATATATATATATATATATATATATATATATATATATATATATATATATATATATATATATATATATATATATATATATATATATTTATATATATATATATTTATATATATATATATATATGTATCACACCGATAACTCAAAAAATAATAGGCCGATTTTGACTAAATTTGGTGGAAAGATTCCTTTTGCAAATGGCTTGGATAAGTTCTTTAGCCAGGAAAATCTGCCCAGGTTTTCCCAGAAAATTTTGTGTTTTCTTTCGAAAAAAATTTATATCTCCGGAATTAACAAAGTAAGGGCTACCAGATTTGGTACGCTAGTTAATATTCTTATAGGTAAGCTACCTACCAAAATTTAGCTGTGTAGGTCAAAAGACAAAAAAGTTATATGCATTTAAAGAAAAATAAATTGGGGTTTTCCTCAAAACGTCAAAGTTGCCATTTAAAACGTCAAAATCGGCAACATTTAGGCAAAGAACTTGAATCTAATACGGGATATGGAAATCAAATGTCTCAAGAAGGATCTTTTACAAACTCTGAAGTCTTAGTTTCAACCGTCATTGTCCTTCATTTTACTAAAATGTTTCCAGAAAATTCATTTCAAATAGACCCTTTCTCTGATGCTTGGCAGTAGCCTTAGCTATAGAGTTTATCGTTTAATGGTATATAATTTTTGTCGAATTTTCGTAAAAAATCAATAAAGCTCAATATATCCGTTATTATACAAGATATTAAGAAAATTTGTATATATTAATTATAGGATGTCTTGAGCTACATCTTAAAAAAATATTTCTACAATCACAGGATGGCCCATAAGTCGTTGGTGATACAAATTTTCTTATTTTTTTTTAAATCAAACACGCCTTATGTTATTGCATTTTCGAATATTTCAGCGATGCATGTTTGTAAGAAAAGAAATTCGGGACGCAGCAAGTGCGTTATGGTAGTGAATTTTCATTAAATGCTTCAAATTTGAATAGCTCAATTTGCTATTAACCTATAAGGTTGACCAAGAAACGAGTTTTTCCGGGAACACTTTAAGTTTACTTTTGGAAATTTTTGTACATTTTCACACAATAAAGTTATTTATATGAAACATGGCACATTGTTTTTACTATATAGGTTATACTGGTAACCAAAATTGATGCCTGCTTTCTTAAAAAGGAAACACACATATTTGCAATTAAAAACATTTTTATGAAAATTCACTACCATAACGCACTTGCTGCGTCCAGAGTTTTTGTCTTTCGACATACATAGCTAAATTTTGGTAAGTAACTTACCTATAAGGATCTAAACCCGCGTTTGGTTGCCCTTACTTTGTTAATTCTGGAGATATAAATTTTTTTATAAAGAAAACACAAAATTTTCCGGGAAAACCTAGGCAGATGTTACTGACTAACGAACTTATCTAAGCCATTTGCCAAAGGAATTTATTCACCAAATTTAATCAAAATCGGCCCATTATTTTTTTAGTTATCGTGTGATACATATACATATATATATATATATATACAGGGTGTTTCATCAGCAAACCGACATAGCCGAATGGTAGGTGTATTTTTTCAAGGCGATTCAGGATCCGGTATTGAAATTTTTGTGAGGCCCTTCGTTTCGATGTTACAGGGTGATTCATGTATTTTGTCGAAATTTTTGATGATCAGTATCTTTTGAACGAATTGATGGAATTGAATGAAATTTTGTAGGTATGCTCTGTCAATGACACTCAATGCACTGCATTTCCCGCCGATTCGAAAAAATGCAGTGGCGTACATAATTTTCTGACCACCTTGGGTTTTAAAGATCACCCTGTATGCATTTTATTTAAATGTTTATCCCATCTGAGAAAACTACATGAGAATAGCTACTATTCTGGCAAAAAAAAATGTTTGGCACCATCAACTGAAACGAGAAAAGATAGGTAGACTTTGATTGCTTTTAGGATTTCAAATCATGTTTGTTCGTAATTTTCGACAAATCATATGTGATTTCCTAAAAGGTACGTATTTTGTATTTATTTCAAATAAATTCGTTTTTTCTACTGATTCAGGTATCATTAGGCACCATTCTAGATTTTTGTTAGCTAAACATAAGTGAAAATCAAAAAAAAAAGACAACTCAACGGAGAAATTATATTTTTTTCCAAACAAAAGTACATAAATGAAACATAAAGAAAAACATCAAAACATGTTGGAAAAAAAATTCAGTTCAGTGAAGACGATGTTCAAACAGGCCGCCATCAAACTCGAGACATTTCCTTGACCTTTTCATTAAATCTTCGGTTGCCCTACTGATCGCCTCAGGGTTGCCTCTTATTTGGTCAGCTGCCGCGATAATTCTGCGTCTCAGCTCCTCACCTGTGTCCACTTCATCTTGATAAACAATGGCTTTCATGTAACCCCACAAGAAATAATCTACTGGTGTTAGGTCAGGCGACCTGGGGGGCCAAGCATAGGGACCTCCACGACCTATCCACCTGTTTGGATACCTTGTGTCAAGATGATTTCGGACAGCTAAGGAAAAATGGGGCGGCGCTCCATCATGTTGAAAGATCAGTCCCCTCTCATTCACGTTCCTGTTTTCCAAGTAACCAGGCAGCTCATTTTGTAGAAAATTGCCATAGATCTCTCCAGTCAATCTTGATTCGAAAAAGTGGGGTCCAATCAGTTTGTCACCAATTAGGCCACACCACACATTCTCAGAAAATCTATGCTGCGACTGAGTCGTTCTCGTTGCATGGGGGTTCTGATGTGACCAAACATGTGAATTTCGAGTATTAAACACCCCATCTCTCGTGAACCGGGCTTCATCGGTGAAAAGAATTCTAGGAATATTGCGTCTGTGTCCTACAATCCACCGACACAATGCCCGTCTAGCAACTTCGTCACCTTCTTCGAGCCTCTGGACTTTCTGCATATGATACGGATGGAGACGTTCCTTTTTGATTATCCTCCAAACTTGTGAATGAGGGACTCCAACAGCAGCACTTATTCTTCTCGTGCTTGTTTGGGGATTCTGTTGAACCATCTGAATGATGCTTTCTACCTAAAAATTTAAATATCCTGATAATGAGCAATGAATAATATCGAGAAGCAACCAAAAAACGAACCTGAGTTGCGTCTTGTCTGATGGGTCGTTCTCTAATGGATTTCGAGGGAAACTTTCCGTGTTCCCTTGAAAATTGGAACACCCTGGAGAAAGTTTCATGATGTGGCACACGGCGTTCGGGGTACCGTCTTCGGTACTCTCGTTCGGCAGCCCTTCCATTGGCATCGGCAAATCCGTAAATAAACAAAATGTCAGCATATTCTGCGTTGGAATAATGATACGGCATTTTAAACACCAAATAAATATCACTTCAGCAAGCTTTTACCAGTCAGTGATTATTAAATTAAGTAAATCAACAAACGCTTAATAAGTGAGAGAGGCAAGTGAATCAAATCTGACATCTACTGACAGGAAATGTCAGATATTAAACAAAAATGAATACTTTTCCATTGCTCACTATCGGGATTTTCGTTTTTGATTAGATAAAGTCTACCTATCTTTTCTCGTTTCAGTTGATGGTGCCAAACATTTTTTTTTGCCAGAATAGTAGCTATTCTCATGTAGTTTTCTCAGATGGGATAAACATTTAAATAAAATGCATACAGGGTGATCTTTTTAACAAAACCCAAGGTGGTCAGAAAATTATGTACGCCACTGCATTTTTTCGAATCGGCGGGAAATGCAGTGCATTGAGTGTCATTGACAGAGCATACGTACAAAATTTCATTCAATTCCATCAATTCGTTCAAAAGATACTGATCATCAAAAATTTCGACAAAATACATGAATCACCCTGTAACATCGAAACGAAGGGCCTCACAAAAATTTCAATACCGGATCCTGAATCGCCTTGAAAAAATACACCTTCCATTCAGCTATGTCGGTTTGCTGATGAAACACCCTGTATATATATATATATATATATATATATATATATATATATATATATATATATATATATATATATATATATATATATATATAAACATATAAAAATTGAAACTGACCCCGGATATGTGTTCTGGGGGGCCTAATTAGCGCTCATTTGAAGAAATTTTTTCAAAATTCAAAAGTCGGGATCTCCCCATTAGTGATTTTTTTTAAAGAAAATTCACTAA
Organism: Tillus elongatus; assembly: GCA_964006375.1. NCBI lineage: Eukaryota > Metazoa > Arthropoda > Insecta > Coleoptera > Cleridae > Tillus > Tillus elongatus. Next base: position 43,295,617 of record OZ023269.1, read on the forward strand.
TAAAAATGAGTTCTGTGTCCATATTTAATCTCTGTCACTGCAAAACACTTGAATTACTGCAGCTACTTTCGAAATCGAAAATGTTTCTTAAACTATTTATTACACTGTTTTTGTAATATAATGAAAATATTATTTCCTAATTGAAAGGTAGCGCACACCGCGCCTTCCAACAACGTTGAAGCGAAATTGGGACTAACGATTTTTTATCACTATGAACAACTCTTCGTACTTATTTCAAACAAAATACGTCAAATACTTTTATAGATATCAAGGAAAATTAAAATTAAATTCCTCAAATCTCTTTTCATGTTGACCTTTGGGGAAAGGTAAGCTTGGCTAAATCATAATATTTTGGAAGAATCTACTGCTGCTCTATGGAGCACTCCTTACACTATATATATATATATATATATATATATATATATATATATATATATATATATATATATATATATATATATACACAAAAATAAGGGACCGTTAGGGCTCGTTATCCAGGAAAATTCGATCTTTTTTTTTCTGAAAAACTTTGGGTTTTATTTCTGAAAATCTTTGTATTTGGAAAAGAACAATGTTACTATAGCCAAATTTGGCCTATCCCTTGCAGATTTTTAGCATGATTTTATTAACATGGCTCTTCTTGTGAGCAAAAGAGTGTGAGAATTTGATTTTTAGCAAAAAAAAATTGATTCTATTGAAAAAACTGTATTTTCCATGCTTTAGACACATAACAGAAAAAATATAGTAAGTGAGCTCTTTTTCAAGCGAAATTGATTTATTTTGTTTTTTTTAAATTGAAAATTAAGCAAAGTAATGAACTTTTTGCACAATGTATAAATAGTTTGGTAGAGCTTATTTACTTTCACCCAGTTTGTGCGTGAGAAGAGTAATATTGCAGTGAGACTAAATCAATGATAAATTCTGTAAAAATCTTCTAGCCTGCTGCATAAGAGGGCCAAAATTTAAATTTAAATTAAAGAGCAAAATAGTCATGTAAGGATTTCTTAAAACTCATTTGAAATAATCGTCAACAACATTTATGCTTTGGAAAAAATATGTGTGAGAACTGACCACCAACTAGCTCTTTTATAGCGGAATCAATCAGTCTAATTTTTATCATGTCTTCAAGAGTTTCTTGTGTTATTTCATTAATCGCAGCAGTTACATTAATGTCCAATGCTTCAAGAGTTTTTGGCCTGTAAGCGTAAGCCATGGTTTCAACACACTGCCAAGGTAGTGCAATATTACATGATTTTGAGGCCTGTCAATAATTTACTAGTTTCTATGACTGTCTGCCACGTAGACCATCCTCTAAGGTTTAAGAGTTTTTGATATTCATCTCATTGATTTTTGGAAACCAAAATGCATTGAGCATGTTCCGATAAGGTACCCCATTCACCGCAACAGCAGCTCGCTACCCATTTCGAGTCCAACTGTGCCATCGGCTGATAATCTACACCAAGTAGTTAATTTTTCTGGATGCAGATACGTCTCTGGGACTTGTCTTCAGTTATTTACACTCTATACATATATAGCAATTTTGTTTGTTGCCGTTTCCTATCAACCAAAAATTGTATTTTTTGCTAAATAGAATTATATGGGAAAAATCCAACTGTTCATGAGCATAATTAGCAAATATCCAACGAAAACGGTGGTCATGATGCTTCATTTGTTAAACCAGCTGAATCTTGCAAGGGCGTAAAAAAAATTACGTAAAATTTTCCATCATGCGGTGGGCGGACAAAGCTCAAGTAAATGACGGCGAATTGAGAAATCTGAGGCTTCATTCACACTATTACTTAGAGTACCAATATCTGATATGCTACGTACACTTCTTTTGCCTGTTGTTGGCTTTGCATCATGCAGTGAATGAGCAGTGTGAAATTTAAAAATAAGTCGATAAACAGCACGTTCAGAAAAACGATGTCTTGAACCATAAAATTTACGAAGTACTCGACAAGTTTTACGAATAGAGCACGATGCTTGAAATAAATTGCTACAATTTTAAGCATTGCTCAGCCATAATACCGCTTATGATAATTTGTGAAACCTTGCTAAATAAAAATGTAAAAGCAAATGCCACTAACACTGACGTCTTATAGAATTATGTCTATTGAAAAATCTGGCATGCTAGAAATTACCCATATAAGTCAGGAGGGTGTAATGATTTTGAAATAGAAATTTTGTATCTAATTAAAGTCTTGTATATGCTCAGATGTTTTTGCCTAATTACATTTTGGTTCTGTATCAGCCAGGTTGTATTATTTATTAAGTATCTGTGTAAAATAAGTAAGGTATATCATACCAGAAGCCAGAGTATGTTCACCCCAGGATTATTATGGGTGAAACGGATGGATTATATAACTATGTAGCAAATTTCTAATTATTAAGTGAATGTAAACTATCATCGTCTCTGTACGAAGCTATTAACATAACATTTTGATGACCATACTCCAGTAGACGTGATTAATTATACCATAGAAAATACGCCTTAATCACTCTGACTATAACACGATTTGACGCAAAGTTTACAGCCTAATTGCTGCATGACTGTACTACAAACAAACGTTTGGGTAGCAAACCATTACCATGCAAGAACAGCAAACATTTCTGCCAACTTTGTACTTATTTACCAAACCTAAAGGCAACGAATTAGAGAAGTTGCAAAATATCAATATATGATCGATTTATGGGATTCTAAGTGTACTAAATTATTACGAAATGTGTAATTAAATAGGTTTGAGTAACCATAAAAAAACTTCTTAAAAGGTAAAAAAAAACACTGTGTAAATTCAGAGATAAAAAGAACGGTATTTTATTGCAAGTGTCGTGTTTTTGCCAATATGAATCTATAAAAATTATGAATGTAAAACGTTATTCTTCTTAACTCCAACATGTACAGCTGTCCCATTGGTTGCAATGCTGGGTATCTTAGTTATTAGTAAAGATAGAACCTTGCAGTTTTCGCAAAGGTAAAACGAAAGATACCGTAAACAAAAATGGCATAGCCCTGTTAGTTTCCGAGCTACAGGGCGATATTGAAAATATTGCATTCTAAGGTTCCCCTTGTGTTTCAGCTCAGAATTTGTCAAAAAGGTAAAAACGAGTGCTTTTAAAACTTTTTACGTAGAATCTAGTGGCGTAGTAAGTTTTTTCCTAATGTTACTGTTTTTGAAATGGTCACCAATGTTTTTTGTTAAATGTCGTATAAATCTTAAGCGGATTGAAAGTATTGGTTTGGTCAGATAATATGATAGTAAAACTGTATGTTTGCTTAGTGGACACGTTAAGTGTTTGCAATAAAGATGTAAAACGTAGCCGGAAGTCGGAGATCGTCATCTATTCTGGTTTCACATTTCAGACCGAAGCTATGCCTCTGTCATTATCAATATCTATTTGGCGTCCTGTATGAACATAATGCATGACTAGTGGTGATGAGGGGTCAGATTTTCCAGCTGACTGTGTATTCATGTACTGTATTTTTAAAACCTATGTTCATTTGTCCTATATAACATGAACTGGGACAACCAAAAGGAGAATTTCGTAGACCAGACGTTTGGAACCGTATCCCTGAAAGTTTTTATTAGGCTCGACAGTGTTTCTTCTGATGTAAAAATGGTTTTACTCTCAAGATTGCCTGATTTTTTCGGTGACTTCTTCAATATATGGAAAGACAGCTTTGTGCTGCCACGAGGAGTCCACAACAAGAACTACACACATGCCCATCTCACCCGCACAAAGTTTTTTTATCATAAATAAAAAAACGTCACTGACCAAATGAGGTCAATTTTTCAAACTCGTAACATTAAAATCATCATTGTAACGGACCACACACTGTCAATGCTAACAAAAATTTTCACGGATAATATTCCAAATAAATCTCATAGAGGCTACTAAAATCCTTGTTCCGACTGTTCCGCAACTTAAAAGATACATACGAATATACTTATCCCTAATATAATATATAAACTCACCGACACAGTTAGAAAATCTGGCCACTCGTCAGCACTGGTCATGCATTATATCTTTATACGACACAAACAATGCTAAAAGCATAGTTCCAGTTTACAACTTCAGAACCAGAATTATCTGCAAAACAATCGAGATTGAAAAACGCCCTGATTGTTTAAACAAGTCAGATGATGGTCGTCAACTCCTGTAAGCTTCTGGTGGTGTTGGACTAAAGGTGTTATGGCTTCGATTGTATTTTCATTAGCCACAGGTTTTATCCTATAAACCTACAATATTGTTATTAAAGTATTTCTATCATAGCCTAAACATAACGAAACTTTTGCGGGTTATAAAACTTCTACAAAAGTACCATTTTTATTCGACTTAAGCTTTCTGTAAATTCATCTTTATTTTGGACGTTTTAACACGTTCCGACAAGCATGAAAGAGTGTTACGAAACATCCTGCATTAATTCACATGCAACATATAAATTAAAAGAGACTTTGGATTTTGATTCTACATGCCTAATTTAAGCTTATTTAAGAAAGAATAACTCCTCTTCAAAGGATTTTGTCTTTAATTCGAGGTTTGGTATTATCTTGTGTCTGAAGGTGTACAGAGATTACTAAAAGATATATTATGGAGATCAGTTTTGTCAAGAACCGTAGGCTTTGGTTCACAGTACTTACTTTTCACCTTATTTGTTTTTAATATTCCGCTTATGGTGATATCACCTGTTAAAAACTTTTAGAGTTCTGTAAATTGGCGCAAACTAAAATTTTATAACGCATATCCGGGGTTAGATTAAAATTTTATTTCCTTGTGTTTATGTGTGTATGGGTCTGTGTGTTTGAATGTGTGTGTGTATGTGTATAGGTGCGATAGTTAAATAAAGCCTGGACGCAGCAAGTGCGCTTTGGTAGTGAATTTTGATAGAAATGATCTGGCACAAAATATTTTATTATAATTTTTTTTTCTTGTACTTTTTATATCGTAAACCTACCTACCAAATTTGGTTATCATAGATTTTTTATTTTTTAAGAAAAAAATTTTATTCAAATTAAAACTCAAAATTTTCCCCGAAAACCTCGTCCGATTTTTTTTATTAACGAACTTATCAAAGCCATTTATAAAAGGAAGGTACATGCCCAATTATATCAAAATAGGAGTATTATTCTCTGAGATAAAAATTTTTTTAGAATGAAAACTCAAAATTTTCCCGGAAAACCTCGTCATATTTTCCTGACTAACAAACTTGTCAAAGCCATTTACAAAAGGAAGGTACATGCCAAATTTTATTAAAATCGGCCCATTATTTTTTGAGATAAGAATTTTTTTCGAATGAAAACTCAAAATTTTCCCGGAAAACCTTGTCCGATTTTCCTGACTAACGAACTTATCCAAGCCATTTACAAAAGAAAGGTACGTGCCAAATTTTATCAAAATCGGCCCATTATTTTTTGAGTTATCGGTGTGATATATATATATATATATATATATATATATATATATATATATATATATATATATATATATATATATATATATAGATAGATAACTTTATTAGCCTTTGATCAAGTACATACATACTACAGGCACGTCAAAGAATTAGAAAAACATAAGATGTCAGTCTTAAATAATTACAAAAACGGAATTCAAAAAATAACAACACCACTTTACATACAGAATCAACTACAAAAATATACAATCAGTTTACATTAAACCTAAATTTACAGTTACAACGGTGCTATTTTTACAGCCATTATCATTCTCTCCGTTGCTCAGGGCCTGTACACCTTTCAGTAAATTCACTGATATCATAAAAAGAATTGTCAGCCAAAAATAATTTTAACCTATGTTTAAAGCAGCTCAGTGTATCCGTAGCCTTAATCTCCTGAGGAAGCATATTAAAATAAAAACAGCCAGCATACACAGGTGATTTCTTGTATGCCATATACGAGTAATTTGGCAAGTGGATGTCATTTCTTGCCCGGGTAGTGTAGCTGTGAACTGCACTGTTTTTAGTAAACCTGTTCCTACGTGCATATGTGAAACTCAGGAGTTTATACAAATACACCCCCGTGACAGTCAACAGTTTTTTGTTTTAAAAGTAGTCCTGCATGATTCTCTTTGTTGTAGTCCAAAAATCAGGCGGATTACTCGTTTTTGGCATACGAAAACCCTGTGTATAACATTTGCATGACCCCACACTATTATGTTGTATGCCAGCACACTATACACTAAAGCAAAATACACATTAATTAGAGAAATTTTATTCAAGGTGTTCTTCAGCTTCATGATGCAAAAATAGGCCTTACCCAATTTGTTTGATATACCTTCCATCTGGGTCTCCCATGAGAGCCTATTATCTAAAATGCAACCTAAAAAGTTGGTGGAGGTACTTAAGGCAATATAGTTATCATTAAAATGGAAATTAATATCAATAGAAGGCTCTCGACATCTTCCCATAAACTCTACACAAACTGTCTTAGAACTATTTACAATCAGGTGATTGCTGCAGCACCACTGACCGAAGTGTGACAAAATACTATTCACCTTACGCATAGCATCGGACAACACCGGATCCGAAACTACGATTGCTATATCATCCGCGTACATAAACAACCTCCCACCTATCAGACAGTTGGGAAGATCATTCACGTACAGCATAAACATAAGCGGTCCCAGGACGCTTCCTTGCGGAGCGCCCAGCTTTACTTCATATTCATCAGATCTAACACCGTCCACTGAGACTACTAATCGCCTGTCTCTTACAAACGACACAAGCCAATCACTAACAGGTCCCCTAAGTCCGACCGCATTTAATTTTCTTTCGAGGAAAGTACAAATAATGGTATCAAAAGCGCGAGACATGTCAAAAAATATGCCCACGGTGTGATGCTTTCTATCAACAGAATCCGCAATGGTGCAGCATACCATGTCTGCGCAGGCCTGTTCGTTGGAAATATATATATATATATATATATATATATATATATATATATATATATATATATATATATATATATATATATATATATATAAATATATATATATATATATATATATATATATATATATATATATATATATATATATATATATATAAACATATAAAAATTGAAACTGACCCTGGATATGGGTTCTAGGGGTCCTAGTTCGCGCTCATTTGAAATTTTTTTTTTCAAAATTCAAAAGTCGGGATCTCCCCATTAGTGAATTTTCGAAGAAAATTCACTAAAAATAAATGTTTTTAACTGATAATGATGAAGCTTGACAGATGCTATCATTTTGTTGATAGATTCGATAAGATTGCTATCCAGTCGGATAGAATCAGCTTTTCCGGTGACAAATTCGTATCAAAAAATTGTTGAACTTTCAAAAGTAAGAGAGGTATTTCAATAAAATCAAGTCCACAAGTAGGCGTAGGATGATGTTTTTTGTACCATATGTGAAGTTTTTCATTAGAATTCTCTACTATAAAGCATTTTCTGCATCGCGACTATTTATTGTTAGCTAAATAAATAATAATACAGTCAGTATTGAAAAAACAAAGTCGTTTCAAAAATAAATTTTTAGCTCTTCGTCTTATTATAATTAAATGCGAGTCATAAGTGAAACCTCAACGTTAATGAAGAGGTTATACAGTGAACAAGAAATAAATCTAAACGCTGTCGCTTCACAGAGAATTAGACAATTATTATGCCACATTAATCTCTACCTTCTATTATGCATAGCTGTTGTTTATCATCACTGAAAGTTAGGCGGAAAACGAAAGATGTTTTGCTAAAACAACAGTTAAAATAATTTATTTCGAAATGATTTGTTAGCAGATACAACCAAAGGATTAAGATGCAAGAATTTATCCCTTTCCCTTGATAAAATATTTTCCGGTTATTTTTATGGCTACAATCATTCGTAAACGTGACGGTCTTTGTAGTTATTCAAAATCACAATAGAAACATAAAAAGCTATGTTGCAGCAAGTGCGTTATGGTAGCCAACATTCATAAAATAGTTTTCGTTTCCAAATCATTATTTAAGCAATTAAAAGAAGCATCATCGTCACATTTTAAAAGCGATGTCGGATCATCCTCGCAGTCATGTCTATTTGTATTTAATAGCTCTTATCATTTCACAAAATTTTTTACACAGAATTTAGTTCTTACATAAAGCCTGTTAGTGTTGGTATATCTACGACTATATATAGATATTTTACAATTCGATATAATTAAAAAATAATTTAAAAGTAATTAGAACTTACTTCCCGATCCAAAAACAGCTATGATATTTTACACTAGATCAATAATTGACTATGGCTCCATATTTTATGGGTCAGCTTGTGACAGTTTCCTTGTGAAAATTGACAGATTACAATATAAAGCTCTTAGAGCTGTACACAGCTTAATCAAATATACTCCAATCGAAGCTATATTGATATTAAGTAAGGAGCCCCCGCTGAATATTAGATTTTTACGTAAACAAGATGACATAAACGCCGACATAGGTTACCATATACATCTGTTGTATTTATACAACACAACAAGCCAATACTGGAAAAATAAAAGCTTACCCCCCTCTAGCAGATGTTTACAAAAATGTATCTGACTTCAATTTTGGTATAAAAATTAGCAGAAGTGAAATATATAATACACTATATCAAGTAATAGAAACTACTCGAAAAACAATTTTTCCCAAACAGCAGCTGTTGAATACAGAAATAATATCTTATTATCAATAAATACGAAGTAAATATCCAAGGGCCGCTTTAATCTTTACGGATGGCTCCAAAACAGAAGACAGCACCGAGGCTGGAGTATATTGTGCCTACAACAAAAGCAAGTATATGTTTAAACTTGATAAGATAACCTCAATTTATACAGCCGAGACAACAGCACTAATAAGGGCCCTCGATATAGCCATGACAGATCCATTCGATGAGTATTTGATCTTTACAGACTCCTTAGATTTAATTACAACACTCATGCAACCAGAAAAGTATATTTACAATTCCAATCATCTGCAAACTCAAGGCAAAGCTATATAGTTTGGAAATAGATGGAAAAAGATGTGTATTTTTCTGGATTAAAGGTCATGCAGGCATCAAAGTGACGGAAGAAGCTGATCAACTATCAAAGAAGGGTGGTCAAGAAGGTGAAATTTATCAACTAGTAAGAACTGAAGATTATATAGTGATAGCAAAACGGGACATGGAAAACAAAAGGGAGAACACCAGAGCTTAGCACAAGACGTACCGTACAAATACATATTAACTGGCACTTTTGAAAGACCTGTAATGGACATGGTGGATGAAATTGGGTGTTGCTACCGTCTGTTGAAGCGGTTTAAATGTAGGGGTGAAGCTTTCACGTTGCAGGATGTCATTAGTATGTCAATAGATCCAATAAACCTAAGTGTATTTTCTATTGTTATATAAATAATATTGTATTTTCGTAAAACTGAAAGCTAATATAATACAAAAGTTCTTGCTTATAAACTGTCGATTTTTTTTATAAAATCACTTTATTTAAAAAAAAAAAAAACATATTCTCCAAATAAATGACATTCACTGTCCTCTTTTCGAGGTGAACGGTCATAGCGAGTGATATTCCTGTTCTTAGTGAGTGAATAAGCTTAATAATAAGTGAAAAAAATATGAATAAAGAATATAAAAGAGTCCCGCCGGACAAGGGAGGCACCCTTGACTGGATCATGGAGTTGGATAACGAAGAGGTAACAGAAAAACAAAAAAATACACAGCAGGTAAACACAAATCTTAATATAGGCGAAAGTTCAGCCTCAATCTTAAAAAATACAGTTACAAACACCTTACAAATGACGAGCAAGGAAGAATTGGTAAGTAATAAAACTAATAATTCTAATTTAAATTTACAAACAAATAATAATCAAAAACATTTTAACGCAGGTGAAAATGTATACGGGTCATTATCTCTTGAACAGACGATTGATAAATCACATACAGAAAAAACAATCGAGAACCGAGAAATAAACAAAACGAAATATCTTTATTCTGACAGAGATACTGGCCCGTATATAATATATATACAAAGTAAAACAGGTAATATTGGAAGAATGAATAGAATTGGTGTAGCTAGGATAATCAAAAGTTGCGTGCAGGACTTAGGTGACTCGATTAGCTATATAACTAGCGTAGGCGTAAATAGGTTAAAAATTGAATTACGCACAGTTAAAAGCGCAAATAAATTAATTTTATCGGAATTATTAGCTAACAAAAATTATGAAGTATATATTCCTCAATTTCTCGTGAGGAGACAAGGAATAATAAGAGGGATAGACTTAGATATAACTGAAAAAGAATTAGAATCTCTTATACAAACTATAAATTCCATACCCATACTAAACGTTCGCCGTATGAACCGTAAAATAATAAAAGATGGAATTCCAGAATATGTACCTACATCTACTATATTAGTATCATTTAAAACTAAATATTTACCATCGCACGTTTTTATTGAAAAGCTGCGTTTTGAAGTTGAGCCTTACATACAAAGGGTAATTCAATGTAATAAATGCTTTAAGTACGGTCATATAAGAGCTCAATGTAAAGGAAGAGATCGATGCAAAAAATGCGGGGGCGATCATCCGGTCTTGGAATGCATATCGCAGGAACCACCTCGGTGTATTTCTTGTGGTGGTGATCATGAGGCGACAGACAGAAAACAATGTCCAGAATTTAATAAACAAAAAAATATTAAAATTATTATGGGCACAGAAAATATTTCATACAAAGACGCTGCAAACAAATTTCAAAATAGCTACGCCAATGCAACAAAAAATAATCAAAATAGTGAACCAAGGTATAACCAGAGCAGTTCTAGAAACAGTAGTTACATAACTGTCAGCACTACTAAACGGAAACGACCTGATAACACTGTAGTTGGAGATAATCAAACATTGTTAGCTCATAATCAAATTTTATCAACTCCAAACATCTTATCGCGTCCTGTAGTAAATCCATACCCTCCCCTATATCATTACAATTTCCGGGAAGGTAATCATACAGAAAAAATTTGCAATTCTTTATTAGAATTAATTAAAAACCTAATAAGTGGGGCAGTAAAAATTACGGGGGACGAATTAAAAGACAAAGTATCGTTAATTCTTAAACAACAAAATTCGAGTTTAATGTGATGCAGTGGAATGCTAGATCAATTTATTCAAATAAAGGGGAATTTGAAAAATTTATATTTGATCATAAGATAAATATAGCATTAATAAGTGAAACATGGTTAAGATCCACTTATAATTTTACAGTAAATGGTTATAATACGATCCGCGGCGACAGGAATGATGGCCGTGGTGGTGTTGCAATAATATTAAAACATAATATACTTTTCTCAGAAATACCAGTCGACCATCAGCCGACTGACGTGATGTGTGTGGGTGTCAAGGTTATTATAAACAGACAAAAATGTATATATCTTTATTCTATTTATGTTAAACCATCCACAAGAGTATCGATTATTGCCTGGGTACAATTTTTTAGCAATCTTAAAAGACCGTTTGTTATTGGCGGCGACTATAACAGTCACTCTATGGCCTGGGGTTGTGGATGGAACGATACTGCAGGTCAAAATTTGTTACTTGCTTTAGAAGAATGCTGTTTAGTTATACTTAATACGGGATGCGAAACTTTGATTCGCAAACCAGGCTCCATCAATGGTTCAGCGGTTGATCTGACAATCTGCACAGCAGATTTAGCTTCACTTTTTACATGGCAAACCCATGATGATGCTCTCGGATCAGATCACTATGCTATAACCTTTACATGTTTAAATGATTCAACAGACGGTAATAATGAAACGTATGTAGATAGTAGAATTAGGTGGAAATTAAATGAGGCAAATTGGCAACTCTTTACTTCTCTGGTTGACGATTACTGTCTAAATAATCAGCAAAATTTTGATTATGAGAAATTTTTAAATAATATATTGTTGGCGAGTTATGAGTCGATACCAGAGAAGGCAAGAGTGAAAGTAAATAAATTCAGGAAATTATGGTGGAATCAAGAATGTAAGTTAGCTATTCAAGAAAAGAAAGAAGCATTTCAAAGATATAAACGAAACCCTTCAGCGCAAAATTTCATAGAATTTAAAAAACGTTCTGCAGTTGTAAAACGAATAGTCTTAGTTAGTAAAAGAAGAAGTTGGAGAGAGTTTTGTGAAAAATTGAACAGAAGTACAAAAATATCGGACATCTGGACCCAAATAAAGAAAATTAACAGTGTACCAGTTTGTCGTGCGCTTCCCAATGATCCGGAATGGGCAGAAGAAATGTTAAACAAGCTAGCACCACCATTTGTCTTAAACCACACGAACAAAAATAGTTTTATTTCTAATGTACCGCACCCTCTGAGCAAGGCCTTTAGTATTGGGGAACTCAATTATAGTCTGAAAAGCAGTAATAACTCTGCACCAGGGCTTGATAATGTACATTATGCTATGTTAGCTAATCTTTCACAAAGTGCTAAAGATAAGTTGCTAGAAATCTTCAACTATATATATACTAGTAATTATATACCACGATCATGGAAAATATATTTAGTACTTAATTTCCTCAAAAATGGAAAACCACCAGACAGCGTAAACTCATATAGAGGAATTTCATTAGCATCATGCGTTCTAAAAACATTTGAACGTATGATTAAATTTCGCTTGGAAAAATGGCTGGAAAGCAATCAAATTTTGTCAGAAACACAGTTTGGGTTCAGAAAGGGTTACTCAACAACAGAGAGCATCGCTCATTTGGTCACTGATATTGAACTGTCCTTTACTAATGGAAATGTGGTAGTCGCTGCCTTTCTTGACATCGAGAGTGCATACGATAATGTCATTTTGGATATTCTGTACGCAAAATTGTGCGATATAGGGGTTCCCAAGTCAATAGCGGCCAAAATCGTATCATTGTATGAAGACAGGGAGATATATCTTAGTGTCAATAATGAACTTAAGGGGCCACGAACTACAAGTAGGGGGTTGCCACAAGGTAGTATATTAAGCCCAATTCTGTATCTCATATACACCCACGATCTTCACAAAACAATAGATCTGCAAACAAGGATATTACAATTCGCTGATGACTTATGTTTATATGTCGACAATTGCAAAGAAGAACAGGGATTAAAATCGCTAGAAAAATCTTTAGCAAATGTCAATCGATATTTGACTGCAGTTGGGTTAAATATTTCAACTTCAAAAAGCCATATATGTGTCTTTAATAGGAAGCACCAAAGCCCAAAGTCACCAGTAATATTGAACGAGGTCCAATACAATATCGAATCTACAGTGACCTTTCTGGGTATCAAGTTGGACAGAAAACTGTTGTGGAGAGACCATATCAATAAAATAATTAGTAGATGTGAAAAGGGTATAAACATCTTAAGAGCAACAACACATGTTTCGTGGGGAGCCGATACGCATATATCACTTATGATTTATAAATCGTTTATAAGATCTACAATGGATTATGGGTGTACTTTTTATGATCATGCTGCTAAAACTCACCTGAACAGATTAAGTGTCCTGCAAAACAGGTGCCTACGTTTATGTACAGGTGCACTGAAAAGCACTCCGATATCAAATCTTTTATGTGAATGCGTCGAAGTTCCCATTGAAATTAGACGAAAAATTTTAACATCTCGATTTCTATTAAAACTACAGTCCAAAAATAGTTTGCTTCTTTCCAAAATACATATACTATTGATATGTGATTTAACAAGCCCTTATTGGGTCAATAAAAAAAGTCGTCTGTCAGTGGAATGTTATACAGAACAGGTTATACCCATAAGGGACGAAATTCAAATGAATTACATCAACCCGATATACCAAATAAACTTAGATCAAGAAAAAATAAATACAAGATATCTTCCAGACTATTCTAATTTTCCCCTTAAAATTAGAAACAGTATATTTGAATGTGACATGAAAGACCATTTTCCAAATGCCTACCAGTTGTATACAGACGGTTCCAAATCAGAACACAATACAGCAATGGCAATTTTTGACCCACAAATCGATGTTGCAGTAAAAGGCAAATTAAAGCCATATTTTAGTATTGCGTCAGCTGAAATAATTGCAATATGTGAAGCATTAGATCTAATTAAAAACATTAACCATAATAAATTCGTTATACTCTCGGATAGTAAAAGTACAGTTGCCAAGATTGCCAACTTTAACCACAAAACAAAAACAAATCACCTTTTTGTTAAACTTTTAGAAATTTTAAAAGAACTTTGTAATCAGGGTAAAACAGTAACAGTTGCTTGGATAAAAGCCCACTGTGGAATAGTGGGAAATGAGCGGGTGGACGAGTTGGCGAAGGATGCTCTGGTACATGGTGAAGTGCTAGATTATAAATATCCCTATGAGGATTTATATCCGTTTATAAATAGATCCTACAAACACAAATGGTTAGCACAATATAAAAGTGATCCTAAGGGAATCTTCTATAAGACAATACAACCTAATATCCCTGTTGAACCTTGGTTTACGAAGCTAACAGTAGATAAAACTTTTGTTAAGCTAATTTGTAGATTGCGATTTAACCACTCCTTGGTACCGGAGCATCTTTTCCGGCTGAATCTCCGCAGCAGTCCTTTGTGTGATTGTGGCGAGTTGGGCGACAGCCAACATATACTTCTAAATTGCGAACTGCAAAAAGAAAAGGTTGCTCTTTTTACAGAAAAAATTTGTAGATTGAATATAACTCTTCCCTTTAATTTACCACAACTATTACAATCCCAAAACCATAAGATATACCAAGCAATTGTGGACCATGTTAAATCTCTGAACATTAGATTATAATGCGAATGTTGACAAATATATGTGTATATATGTAAACAATATCTATCATTGGTATTGCCCTTTAGTTATTTAAGTAATTTAAACTATTTTATAGGTTGTAATTTATTGCTGTATTAGAATTAGGAATTACCTACTGTCTTTCCTTGTGTATAATACCATTCCGTTAGTGGCCCTCTTGTGTGTAGTCAAGTTGTCTTGATAGGCCCCAAGACATGAAGATATGTGTCCCCGTACCTTCCCAATAAATTAAAATAATAATAATAGTAATAATCATAAAAAGGAAAAAAAAAATTATGTGTGTATATATGTTTATATTAAATGAATAAGGTATTATGTTTACTTATAAATCAGAAAACATTATGTAAGTGTAGTGATCTGACGAACTAACTAATGAATCATCATTTGAACATAGATGGAGATTAAAAAAAAAAAAAAAAAAAAAAATATTAGAAAATGAGCGGATGGCCAGAGTAGCCGCAGCCAAGACATGACCGCACACACACACACTCCAAATAAATGAACAAAAATATAAATATATTTTATTCCATAATATCAACTATGCTAACCTAATATCTATTTTTACTAGCAAAGCTCCACTTTTTATTTCTGTATTACAGATAGATATGTACAAAATGTGATACATGTAAAAAAACGTTATTTGGTAACTCATACTTTTATATAAGAGAAAACAATGAGAAATCTAATTGATCATTCAACCTAAATCTATTCTAATTTTGCACCTAAATATTAAGTATTTCCTTAACAGTTCTATATAGATCATATTTTTAGTGAATTTTCTTAAAAAATTTCACAAATAAGGAGATCCCAACTTTTCAATTTTGAAAACGTTTCTTTAAATGAGCGCGAACTAGGACCCGTAGAACCCATATCCGGGGTCAGTTTTAACGTATATATATATATATATATATATATATATATATATATATATATATATATATATATATATATTGTCAAAATGAATGGTGAGAAATTCTAAACTGTATTCTTAAGTAGTTAGAGATTAAATAATGAATATTGTTATTGTACGCAATTTTAATGGTCAAGAGTGTGGAGAGGTGTTTATGAAAATAACACAGATGTTTTATGGAAGCTGCACAAGCAAAATTAAAAGTGACAGTTATGACAATAATTTTTGATACAAATTAGTTTTGAAATGTATACTTTTGAAATTGTGTTTTCGCAAGCAAAAGCTTTTTTGGCAAATATATTACTAATATATATATATATATATATATATATATATATATATATATATATATATATATATATATATATTTGTGTGTGTGTGTGTGTGTGTGATAACAAAGAAATGGTTCAATTTTGATAAAATTTGGCACGTACCTTCCGTTTATAAGGGGCCTGGATAAGTTTGTTAGCTAGGAAAGTCAAACCAGGTTTTCCGGGAAAATTTTGGATTTTCTTTCAGAAAAAAGTTTATCTCAAAAAGTATAAAAGCTATGGTAACCACATTAGGTACGTAACTTTACGATATTACAGAAAAACTAAGTTTTTAAAAAAACTAAATAACTTGCGACGTTAATGTCTTTTCTCTGGGTAACAGTTTCAATGAAGTGCTGCATCTTGTTGGTGATTTTAACGAAGCGCGCGTTACACTCGAACCTATGTAGAAAGGTGTCCTGCTGTGTTTTGCCAATGGTGCATTTGTCATCTGGTGCTCTTGTCATCTGGTGCTCTTCCAATCCTCTGTAGGAAACTTTGAGACATGAACGCCCAATATGCTGCTTTGCACACTATTTCTTTGTGTTCACTTGAAAGGTATTTGTTGTACATATATTTCCATTTAACACAGTCTGCATGAAGTGCTTGTGTGTTAGTCGCGTTTTGGAGTATGAGTTGACTATATAAGCTTTTCGATGATACCTCAAGTTGGAGCCATTTTTTCTCTATGTATGCAGCGTCTTGTACAAAACGCTTCATGTGAGGGGTTTGATGAGGTATTTAATTTGCGTACGGTGGATTTGTTACCGTAGCCCCAAAATGCATGTAAGCAAAGGCAACACTGTGCTTCCTCTTATATTTCATTGTAGGACCTATAAAAAGTGTGTTTGCTTTAATCCGTGCGTCTTGCAAGGTTAGACTACCTTTAAGTTTGGGGACAATCAGAGTCGTTCTTAAAATTTTGTTTGATGTTTCCGTCAATATAAAGTACCCATAGATGGTATATATGAGTATTGCCAACAGCAGAGGTATGGGAAGTACATGACTCAAATACCAGATTTTGAATAACCCATAAGTGTTAACAAAGAAGACCCTTTGTATGATTGTCAATTGCCTGTTTCGGTTGTTAAGTAGTGTGGTGCGCACTATTGATACCGCCGCTTCCCAGTTGGTTCTGAGCATTTCATGTAAATTGTTAGTGAATTTAATTCCCAGAACCTTGATACTGTCCTCGATTCGAAACCAAATGTTCTCAGGTGCAGGTGTGTTACTTCTTTGTCTTCATAGTATCATTCCTTTGGACTTACTTGCATTTGGGACTGCTGCAGTTATTTGGCAAAATGTGTTGACTTTTGTATGGATCATGTTCACTTGTTTAGGATTTTTAATGATCACGTTGAAGTCCGCCTAAGCGTGTACTTCAGTAGTTAGTGATTTTCAGTGTTGCATCAGTGGCTTCAAATAGATGATAAATAAATTCATGGATAAGGGATATCCTTGCCTTATAGAACATTTTATCTTTACTCTTAGGCTGCGTCCCCGGTTGATTTGCACACAGGAAAACAATTTGTATACATTTGTCGTCTGTTGGGGATAAATCTGTGAGGAAATTTATAGTGTTCTAGTGCCCACCACAAGTACTCATGATCGACTCTATCGGACGCATGGTCCAAGTCCAGGTTTAGGAGGATATGATTCTTGCCATGAATATTTGCCTTTACTGCTTCTTCTCTTAGGCTGAGCAGTGTTGAAAAAATGGTTTTGCCCGGATATGCACACGTTTGTTCATCGTATGGTTTATCATATGGTTTGTCAATGTATTCAGTCTTGTTTTCATCCATCGCATAAACAATTTATAATCTGTGTTGAGTAATGAGCTGAGTCTGCACTCACTCAGACTTTTCCAGTTTGCCTGTTTTGGTATAAATACCATAAGTCCATTCTTAGAATCATCTGGCGCGTTCACTCCTTTATTTATCTCGTTTATTATCGTCATAATACTGTCCTTAATTATGTCCCAATATTTTTTGTAAAATTCTACATTAAAACCGTCTGGCCTAGGAGATTTGTTTAATGCACTGTTGTTTATTTTGTCCAATATTTCGTATTCAGTTATTTCACGTTGCAGTTTCCCGCTTGTAAGTGCTTTTTCAAGGCCTGGTTAGCTTGCTCAGTGTTAAGTGGTCTTCCCTTGTATAAATTTGTCAAACATTGGCTTACTATGTGTGGTATTTGCTTTATTTTGTATTGTATTACTTTCTTCCAGGCGAGTTTTATTCTTTATTTTGTTTTGTTTTAGTGAATTTTCTTAAAAAAAATTCACTAATGAGGAGATCCCGACTTTTGAATTTTGAAAAAATTTCTTCAAATGAGCGCTAATTAGGCCCCCCAGAACACATATCCGGGGTCGGTTTAAATTTTTATATGTTTATATATATATATATATATTTATATATATATATATATGTATCACACCGATAACTCAAAAAATAATGGGCCGATTTTGATTAAATTTGGTGAATAAATTCCTTTTGCAAATGGCTTGGATAAGTTCGTTAGCCAGGAAAATCGGTCCAGGTTTTCCCGGAAAATTTTGTGTTTTCTTTCGAAAAAAAATTATATCTCCGGAATTAACAAAGTAAGGGCAACCAAATTTCATATGCGGATTTATTTCATTATAGGTAAGTTACCTACCAAAATTTAGCTCCGTAGGTTAAAGGATAAAAAAGTTACAGGCATTCAAAGAAAAATAAATTTGGATTTTCCTCAAAACGTCAAAATTGCGATTTTAAACGTCAAAATTGGTGAGTACATTCCTTTCGCAAGCCACTTGGATAATTTTGTTAGCCAGGAAAATCCGCCGAGGTTTTCCCGGAAAAATTTGTGTTTTCTTTCGCAAAATATTTATATCTCCAAAATTAACAAAGTAAGGGCAACCAAATTTGGTAAGCTGGTTTATATCGTTATAGGTGTGCCACCTACCAAAATTTAGCTCTGTAGGTCAAAAGACAAAAAAGTTATGGGCATTTAAAGAAAAATAAATTGGGGGTTTCCTCAAAACGTCAAAGTGACAATTGAAAACGTCAAAATTCGCAACATTTAGGCAAATAACTTGAATCTAAT
The DNA here is from genome assembly GCA_964006375.1 of Tillus elongatus. Classification (NCBI taxonomy): domain Eukaryota; kingdom Metazoa; phylum Arthropoda; class Insecta; order Coleoptera; family Cleridae; genus Tillus; species Tillus elongatus. Next base: position 43,314,734 of record OZ023269.1, read on the forward strand.
ACGATCTATGGAAAGAAAATGTCTCAAGAAGAATGTTTTACATACACCGAACTCTTAGTTTCAACCGTCATTGTCCTTCATTTTACTAAAATATTTCCAGAAAATTCATTTCTAATAGACCCTTTCTCTGATGCTTGGCAGTAGCCTTAGCTATAGAGTTTATTGTTTAATGGTATATAATTTTTGTCGAATTTTCGTAAAAAATCAATAAAGCTCAATATATTCGTTATTATACAAGATATGAAAAAATATTGTATACATTAATTATACGGTGTTTTGAGCTACATCTTAAAAAATTATTGCGACAATCACAGGGTGGCCCATAAGTCGTTGGTGATACAAATAATTTTTTTTGTCGAAAACGCCTTATTTTTTTGCATTTTCCATCGAAATATAATGCATGTTTGTAAGTTAAGAAATTCTGGAGGCAGCAAGTGCGTTGTGGTTGCGAATTTTGATTAAATGCTTCATATTTGAAAAGCTCAATTTGCTATTAACCTATAAGGTTGACCAGGAAACGGATTTTTTCAGTAACACTTTTGGTTTACTTTTGGAAATTTCTGTACGTTTTCAAACAATCAAGTTATTTTGATGAAACATGGCACATTGTTTTTACTATATATGTTATACTGGTAATCAAATTTGATGCCTGCTTTTTCTATATAGGTTATACTGGTAACCAAAATTGATGTCTGCTTTCTTAAAAAGAAAACACACATATTTGCAATAAAAACATTTTTATGAAAATTCACTACCATAACGCACTTGCTGCGTCCCGAGATTTTTTATTCTCGCATTATGTGATATATTGATGCCTGCTCATTGGGAATATTTTCTTTTAAGCGAGTTCTAGGAGTTGCCTTTGCTGGTCAGTTATTAGCGCTCTATATATATTTTTAATACAGTGACTGTTGCGGGGTCATTTGGGTTTCGTTTCATTGTTTATTTTAAACACTGATAGTAAAATTTAATGGTTACCGTTTCAGATTTTTTTATTGAGGCCATTTAAAAAGGACATGATTTTTGGTTGTGCGTACATATGATAGAATTGTATGTATTTCTATCTCAACAATTTTGATGCCATTATAGCATGTAAAAGTTAGGTGTTTCCAGGAGTTCGTTTTCCATATCGTCCACAATACTGTATGAGGATAACAGCTTTCTAATTTTAGAATCGGAAATTTCAATTGGCCCTCTATGTTTCCTTGCTATGTTTTTTGGTCCTTGTTGTATCGTCCACAATACTGTATGAGGATAACAGCTTTCAAATTTTAGAATCGGACATTTCAATTGGCCCTCTATGTTTCCTTGCTATGTTTTTTGGTCCTTGTTGGATAATTTATTTATTTTCACAGTTCTGCAAAATATCTACTAAAAGTTCTGCGTTCGCAATTTTAATCATTACCTTGTTATTCCCGTGGATTCCAATTGAGACTATATCTTGTTCTTGCATCTTCATTTTATCTTGTATAAAAGTATGTGTTTCGTATGCAGATATTTTATATTCCATATTAATAAACTCAAGACTTAAAGTATTCGTTCTCATGTTTACAATTTATTAAAGACACATTATCACACGCGATAACAGACGTCTTAATGTGCCATCACACAGCGCGAACTTCTAACAAAAATCGTCAACAAAAAGTTTTCCGTTGTGAAGCAACATGGCTGTTTTAAATTTCCGATAAAAACAGTTATCGGTTTTAGTGAACTCACATTCAAAATTCATCTCTTTCTACACAAAGTACAAAAAGTGATCTAAATTTAAGTTAAAGTAACTTAGCGTATTTATTAGATACCCATGTTGCACTATCATGGCTATGCAGAGAATTTTAAAAGAAAAATCAATTTGAGACTTGAGCTGCGATAGACATAAAGGTTAGTGCATCGATCACGCAACGGGGTAGAGACCCCGTATAAGTATAGGAGTTTCTGAAGTATGTAGCGCATGTAGAACACATACATCATAAGAAAGTCATAACAGAGAAATATTTCATGAAATAGGAAACTCTATTTGGAATTTTTCTGCTGTTGAATGAGATTTTGAGCGACATACGTACACCAGAGAATATAAAGAAGTATATATGTTTCATGTTGTATCACAAAATGGTTTCTCGTAAACTTCATCTATACATCTGAGGGGGCATCTTTATGCAATAAAGAACCAAAAACCAGAACAAGGTATACTCCAATACTGGGCTATAAAATTTAAGACTTTGGATTTATTTTATATTTTTGGATCCATTGACTTTTAAGCTTATATTCGTACAAACCGTATATAACAGATCGCCCCGATGGATGTAATCTAGCATATAAATCAGTAAACTTATCAAGTCAATAATTATGCTGGAGCCTTAGTGGTTCAGTGGTAAGAACAGTACTGGGTTAGCTCCCAGGGTTCTCCTTTCACTTTTTCAGTACATACTGTAACATTAACATCATCAACTGAGGTGCTGGCACTGTACTTTTAAGTTGAATGTCTGCACGATCTGCCCTTCGGAAGGGGCGTAAAGCCGTCAGGCGCCTGTTCGTACGATGTTGGGCACGTTAAAGATCTGTACCTCCCTTAGAGAAAGGCAAAGTTTCAACAAAATGTTCAGGATAATGAGGCGAAACTGTTCCCTGGCGTTGGTGATTGGCTATAGTCGCGCTAATAGCCCAACATTAAAAAAAACGATAAAAATTATTTATATTATATATAAATATTATATACGTGTTTAATATACAGAGTATTGAGTACGAATCAATGCAGCAATTAATTGGCATATACTAGGATAGGAAATCCGTGCTTCAGCCACAGGTTTCTATAGATATAGAGGTTAATTTAAAGTAAGTATAAGAGCGTCTCATAACTACAATATATCTGGGAAGAAAAACAAAGTGACATTACGGTGATTACACAATATGAGGGTCATAAAAGGGGACGAGAGACAGACACACTGGCCAAGAAATGCGTGCCGAGGCATAAAAGACCAATTAGAAAGGATCAAAAATGCCATTAGAATAATAATATGTCCATTAACAGGATACTGACGACTCAATAAGAACATAAACCAATTAGGTTTGGCAGAGGAGGTACTGTATAATTTTCGCAAAAAAAAAGGAAACCTCGCTCCATGTATTATATGAATGTGAAGACCTAACAGCGTTGATGTTTGAGTCAATTAAGAAAAATTTAATGCTTAAAGGTACACATGGTAAGCGCATCCAAGGGTACGGAACATTTTAAAAGGAATAAGATGGTGACCGAGACCTAACGGTCAGCTCCAGGCATGTTTCTTATCACCATATTGGTTTCAAATATGTATAGAAATACAATAAATGGGCCGAAGGAAAAGAGAGTATGAATTAAAATAGCTGGAGAACGGTGTCAGTGTATAAGTAACGCAGATGATATAGCGCCAATAGATGAAACTGAAAAATAATTACTGAGGATCAGTGTACTGAGTGATGCGTTTAGAAGAGTGACACTAAAAATGGTTACTATGAAAAAGAGTAATGAAAATAAGTAAGTATGTGATTCCAAATGTATAAAAAGCCAAACCGTCAACAACTTGAATAAGTAGAATTTTTCACCTACATTGGCATTGTATTGTTGCACAAAGTGATAAATATAAGAAAGAACTAAGAAGGGGAATTTCGATGGCAAAGCAGAAATTCTGAAGATAAAATACTATTTTCGCTAATAAACGTTTAAACGTGTACTTGACGAATAGGTTCATAAAGTTATACGAATGTAGTGTTATTTTGTATGGGGCAGAAATCTAGATTTTGAGTAGGCAGTGCATACAGAATAATAACATGTCTGAAATGTGGACATCGGTAAAAATGACATATATGTAGTAAACCGAATAAGACGAATAAAGGTGCCCTAGAACGGACAAGAAAAGAAAGATGCCTACTGAACGAACTTGAGAGGACCAAGACAAAATTTAATTGGTATGTTTTTGAGGCATAAGTAATAAAAACAATGATTTAGAGGACATATATTTGCAAAAATAGAAAGAGATGGACTAAAGGGGAAACGTCATATTCTAATATAATTATCTAACAAGCTTTCAAGGGTTTCTTTGATTCAGATTGTATATCTGCCACATTTTGTAGTAATCTTTAAAATCTAATTGCTGGTATCAGGGGCTTCACAGCAGCTTCTTGGCATCATTTGTAAGCAAGCAATTGTATAGTTTCAAGTCCGATTAATTTGCAACTGACTTCTTTATCCCTTAACCTTGATCTATTTCTGCTACTATGGCCAATCACCGACGGCAGACAGCAGTTTAGTTTCACGAACCTGGTAATTTTGCTGACTCTCAGCCTTCCTGTAAGGGGGTTAGACATCTTTAACTTGCACAAAGTTGCTTGGTACACGCGACCGACGGCCTTACGCCCTTTCCGAAAAGCGGAAGTGCAGACATTCAACTTGTTCACATACAAAGCCACAACCTCGGTTGATGTGAATTGTACGGTATGTACTGAAAATGCGAAAGTGGAACCGTGGGAATCGAACCCAGTACTCTTTGGTCCAGGGACACGCGTTCTTACCACTGGACTACCGATGCTCTGTAAAACAGGAGGCACGTAACATTGCCATTATATGCAATGGAGAATAGCACAAAGCGCACTCTCTGGTGTTATGATGATTCTACGCTTTCAACTGAAGAGTCCATAGAAAGCAAGAAACCAGTCTGTCTCTTCCTTAAGTAGGTAATGTTACTAGAAAATTATGTTTTTTACGAAAATTTGCTAAGCAATTTGTTTAACAAAAATTCGAAAACATTTGTTTTTACAATAACCTATTGAACATTTATTAATTACCAACATGTTAAAAAATTTTACAAAAAAATATTTCTACGGAAACACTAAAAAATTTCTATCAAAACTGACTAAATATTTTTTACATATTTTTTTTTTGTAAAACTACATGCAAATTATATACCTTATATGAAATTAAATTTAGAGAAAAGAAAATTAAAAAAACAGTTTTTTTATGAAGCGAGAAATACTTATATTTTCATGTCACAAGCTGTCAGAAATAAAAACGTTATTTTGCCATTTTGAAGTTTCATATTTGACCATATACCAACAATATCAACTACTTATATATTACGAAAATGTTAACATAGACAATCCTATGAAATACATTATTTATTGCCTTTTTGTATCAAAGTTTAAATTTTAATGTTAATATTTTTCTTCGAAAATTTGCTAAATAATTACATAGTCTGATCAGTTATTAGACTTGAGTTAAAAACAGAAAAAATCTCTACATGAATCATGGTATGTCATTATAAATGTAAATATTTCTAAAACTAAAGTCTTTAGGTATACAAAGTGTTATACAAGAGTTTAAGCCGGGGGCATACCATTCACTTCCGAAACACAAAATGCAGGCTCTTCCATCTGGAACAATTGAGTTACGGTAGTTCTATTTTTTTGTCAGCTTTTATTTGAGAACGGCCTGTATACGGTATCTCAATTTTTTCGATAAATAATATAAACCATACCAAATTTTTTGTCCTTACAAACATTCTTTTCCTTTAAGGTCGGTATATTTCCGCGACTATGGCAAATCACTGACGCCAAGGAGCAGTTTCACCTCACTATTCTGTAAATTTTGCCAAACCCCTGACTTTATGTAATGAAGGTAGGTATCTAACGTGCCAAACATCGCATGGTACACAGGACCGGCGGCTTTACGCCCCCTCCGAAGCGCGGAAGGACATTAAACTGGCTTAAATGTAAAATGCGCCAGCCTGTATATATCCAGATACACAAAAACTGAAAGTGACTAATCCGGGGTGGCATCTAGAGGAAGCTAGTCGCGCTCATTTGAAGAAATATTTTCAAAATTAAAAAGTCGCGGCCTCCTCAATAGCGAAATTTATGTCGGAAAATTGGCTAAAAATTATACACTATTAAACCATAAACTTTCTAACTGCAACGAATGTCAAAGCATAATAAAAAGGATCTATTTAAAATGAATTTTTGCACACATTTTAGTAAAGTGACGGACAATGATGGTGGAAGCTGAAACTTAAAGCGTTGCAAAACACATTTATTGCGACATTTTTCTTCTACATAACCTGTATTTGTTTCAGTCTTCGCCTAAAATTTTTCAATTTTGACGGTTTAAAACGCAACTTTAACGTTTTAAGAAGAAAAATTATAAAATTTTCAAAGTACTTTTTCTGGTATATCTTGACCCTTTTGCGCCATAAGAACTTGTGCATTTCTCTGATCACCATAGTGACAGCGATTTGTCTTTAAATGCTGAAAACCTTTTTTTTTCTTTTAATCTTAAGATCTAGATCTTGATACGTAGTTTACTTTTTAGCGAATTTTTTAGAGAGGTATCGATGGTGAGACTGCAAAAAATTTTTCAAATGAGCGCGAATTAGGACCCCTAGAACCCATATCCGGGGTCAGTTTGAATGTTTATATATATATATATATATATATATATATATATATATATATATATATATATATATATATATATATATATATATATATATATATATGTATGTATCCGTCTGATAACTCAAAAAATAATTAACCGATTTCGATGAAACTCGGCAAGTGCCTTTCTTTTATTAATGGCTTGGATGAGTTCGTTGGCCAGGAAAATCGGACGGGGTTTTCCGAAAAATTTTTGAGTTTTCTTTAAAAAAAAAAATTCTCCGAAAATTTCGATAAAATTTGGTCTACATATTGCTTTGGGAAAGACCTAACTATGTGCCAAAATTCAGCTTTCTAGGGTTACAGAAAATTGAGCTATTCAAATTTGAAGCATTTATGTTTAAATCACAACTCGCATCGTTTTTAGTCAATTGTTGTTATTAATAGTCAATAGTTTCTTCCCAAAATTTGCTCTTACCGAACACACATGGCTTCCATTGACTTCTGCTTCTGCCGCTGTTACAGTCTTAACTCTTAACATGTCGCTTTGCTTACGCTTACTGCTATACAATTAGTGAATTTTTTATTAATGGCTTGGATGGGTTCGTTAGTCAGGAAAATTGGATAAGGTTCTCCAGGAAAATTTTGAAGTTTTTCCTTACAACTCGCATCGTTTTTAGTCAATTGTTGTTATTAATAGTCAATAGTTTCTTCCCAAAATTTGCTCTCACCGAACACACATGGCTTCCATTGACTTATGCTTCTGCCGCTGTTACAGTCTTAACTCTTAACATGTCGCTTTGCTTACGCTTACTGCTGTACTATTAGTGAATTTTTTATTAATGGCTTGGATGAGTTCGTTAGTCAGGAAATTTGGATAAGGTTCTCCAGGAAAATTTTGAGTTTTTCCTTACAACTCGCATCGTTTTTTAGTCAATTGTTGTTATTAATAGTCAATAGTTTCTTCCCAAAATTTGCTCTTGCCGAACACACATGGCTTCCATTGACTTCTGCTTCTGCCGCTGTTACAGTCTTAACTCTTAACATGTCGCTTTGCGTACGCTTACTGCTATACTATTAGTGAATTTTTTATTAATGGCTTGGATGAGTTCGTTAGTCAGGAAAATTGGATAAGGTTCTTCAGGAAAATTTTGAGTTTTGTTAAAAAAAAACTATTTCTCCGAAAATTACGGAGCTATTTTAATGAAATTTGGTAGGTATGTTCCCTTGTAAAAGACCTTACTACACACTAAAATTCATGCATTTTTAGACAATTGAGTTATTCAAATTTTGAGTTTTCATTTGAAAAATAATTTTTTCTGCGAAAGTTACAAAGTTATTTTGATAAAATTTGGGGTATATGTTTCCCTGGATAAGACCTTACTATACACCAAAATTCAACTTTCTAAGTTTGTAAAAACTTGAGTTATTCAAATTTGAAGCATTTAATAAAAATTCACTACCATAACGCACTTGGTGCGTCCCGAGCTTTTTTATAATATAAACCGGCGTACTCCACTTGACTGTCATACCTTCGTTATTTCCGTAAATACAAAAATTTTCCGGAAGAAAACCCAAAATGTACCTGGAAATACTAGGCCTACTTTCCTGGCTAAAAAAAAACCTGTCCAAGTCACCAGCAAAATGAAGATTCTCATCAAATTTGATGAAAATTGGCCCATTATTGTTTAGTTATCGGTGTGATACACACACAAACACACACATATATATATATATATATATATATATATATATATATATATATATATATGTATATATATATATATATATATATATATATATATATATATATATATATATATATATATATATATATACCCGATATGTGTTCTAAAGGGTCTACTTCGCGCGCATTTAAAGAATTTTTTTCATAATTCAAAGGTCCCGATCTTCTCATTAGTGAATTTTCTTACGAAGAAAGGGCGGGTGGATAGAGCGTATCACCAGATAACAAGGTTGCAATAAAAACCAGGAACAAAAAGTAAAAATAAGAAGATTGGTGGAAATTTCTTACTAGAAATGAATGACATTGTCAAATACTGGAAAGCATATGTAGAATAGTTATGTAGAGGAAATAGGAAAGATAAACCCAGATCATCTGCGTCCGACAATTTCAAGAGAAGGATATAAATAACGTGTGCAAGAGAGAACTCCTAGCATAAACCAATTAATAGCGAAACTCTCAAAAAATTTTGGTCAAAAAAATAAAGAAAAGGTTTTTCAATTGATTGCAAAATGTTAATGATGAGTGTAGATTTTATATTATTACTTTGGGAAAATTTGGCAACAAACTAAAATTATTTCTTCCAAAATAACTAGTAAGACTTATAAATTCACATCAAAGCGTTGATAAGTGAAAATAACTGAAATAACTGAAAAAACTCTAGTGTCCAGAGGTGAAGAATTATCAGAGTGAAGGAAGATTTGACAGATTTAGACTTTTAGATGTCGTCATTTAAATTATGTAGTATACAGCAGAAACTCTAGCTTTTCGTATAGCACATTGTTAGGTTTGCGTAAAACTAATAAAAATATGTAGAAGATTCTGATAATAATAATTAAAAATAAAAAGCTAAACTTATTGGATGAATATCAGTGCAGATTTAGACTTGGCCGAGAAACAAGATGATTTGTGCTAGCACTTAGAGCAATAGAAGAGGGGAAATTTTGGCAATAAAATATATGCGTTTATTGCTTTTCTATGCATGGAAAAAAGCGGTCGATAATTTCGATTGCAAAATATTGTTTCATATAATGAAGAGCTGAATTGGATTAAATGGATAGACGAATTATTCTCAATTTACACAAAAATCAAAGTATTTTAGTAAGAATTAACGGAAACGAAACCAAAGCTAAAATAAGAAAGCAACTACAGCAATGCTGTCCATTGTCTCCATATTTGTTTACTTCATTTACCGCTAACCAAAGAATTAAAAAAGATGCTATGCTGTGTGTGCTGAGTAGTGTCTTAAAAATATCAACCTAACACATGTCGAGAAAAAGGCAACGGAGCAGCGATGCAAACATGCATATAAGGCTAAGCGGAAAAAACACGAGCAAGTAGAAATCTGCGCGTACATAGAGACTAGTATTACAGTAAAGAATTAAGAAGGACAATTGCATGAGCAAAGCAAGGTTGCAATGAACAAAGTACTCTTCTCGCTAATAAATATTTTAACTTGGACCCGAGAAAGAAGTTCATCAGATCGTATATATGGAGTGCGCTAGAACATGGAACGGAAACGATGACTTTGACTAAGCAGAACTTGATGATACTAAAAGTTTTGACATGTAGGAATGAAAACAATGACAAAAACAAAGTACACTGAACGGAAGACAAATAAAAGTTTACTAAAAGAGGTAAAACAAGGTGATTCTTACTCAAATAGATTGAAAGAAAACATAATAACTTCCTAACAACACTACCTGAAGGAAACCCACTTGGAAAAACGCAAGGTTGACCAGGGAAAGAACCTCTGGAAAAGCAAGCTCAATTGATGAATTAGGAAAGCTATAATAAACTGAAAAAGCAGCTGATGACAGGGAGTCATGGGTACGACAAGTGATGATGATGGTTGCACATTTTCATGTTAACTTGTGGCTTTCAGCTTTTAGTTTACTGCCACATTGGTGTCAAAGCTTGAATTCCTTATTTTTTATCTATGTAAGGTTGTCACAGTAGGTGGTCACTAAATGTGTGATCAGACATTTTTAAGGACCATTTATATGTGTATTTGTTTTTTCCACAATAACTTATTTAAAATCTCTAAGAAAATATATTCCAGACCTTTTAAAAACGAACCCATATAGGCAAGAGGTTCAATGTGGTTACTTCTAGATAGCACTGGTCTTGAATTTGCGACTAATGTTTGAGAATATATGAAAGAAACATTTCGTTATAAATAAAGAAGCCATGAGGTTTTCTGTAGCTTTGCAATGAGGGGGGTTAATGATCTTTGGGACAAAGCGATGGCGACCATAAAATCGACCTCAACTACGAAAAAAGAAGAAGAGTCTTATCTCCTAATCATGATTTAATTTCCATAAGTCTTGGAGTACGCCGTTTTCTCTTGACCTTTACTATTTGGTCACAATTTAGGTTTTGTAATATTGGCCGTCTCTTGTTTTGTTCTCAACACTGATGTGTATTTTGGATTTTCAAAAAAACCCAAGCCGTGGTGCAATACAACGGGCCGAATGGAAAATGGTCGCATATCTACGCGGCTTTATCAGTATCCCTGGGGGCACTAGGCATACGACCTTGTATTGGCGACTTGCTAGAAAACGCGAGGCTCTGTTCTAGTTGATCTATTTTTCCCTGATACTCGAGAGCAAAGGTGGGCACTGCAAAAGTATTAGTCCACAAGAAGACTAGAAGCCCCAAAGGGCAGCGGCCGGGCGAAGATGCAAACAGCAACCCCAGGGTGACACGTAGTTCTAATTAGGGAAACAGACCAGGGACGGTAGAGAACACGATAGTTCAGGAAGGAAAAAATCGCAGGGAGAATCAAATGCAGAACAGAAGGAACGGAGGCGCTTAGTAACATGGACTTATCTGATCAAAATAGGACAAGTTGTTTAAGTCTTTATAAAAGAGTATGGATCCTATAGCAGTGAAGGTGGCCGCCGCAATCAGAAATAAATATTTTCTTCAATAAAGATATACATCTGGATAGGCTGCCAAGATATTTCCATGTTAGTGTCACATAGATCTTAAAGGCATCAACCGAGGTTGTCACATTACATTTGAAAAAGTCGATTAACTGCACGTTCCGCCGCCCTTCGGAAAGGGGGGTCGTAAAGCCTCCTATCCTGTGTCTATGCAATGCTGGGCACCTAAGAGATTCGTACCCTCCTTACCGAAATGCAGGGGTTCGGCAAATTTGCTAGGATAGTGAGGTAGTGGGGTGATACTGCTCTCAGTCGTCGGTGATTGCCCATAGTCGCGGAAATAGATTGACATTAAAGAAACAAAAACACACACAGGTCGCATTAACAAAGGCCGGATGACTACCTTCCCCCCTAAATATAATCTAATCGATTCTAATGAAATAGATCACCAGCCACTACGTAGATTTGATGCAAACGTTTAAAACTTATTTAGTAAATTAACTGGCGCCAGCAGTGAAGGTCTGGAAAATGTATTTTTTATAAGCTCAGTTTCTATTAACAAGCTGCTTTACTTATGAAATTCATTCCAAAGTATACTTTAATCTACTTTTAAATAGTCCTGCCCTAGATAAGTTTCAACGTAGTTTAACACTTATTTCGCCATGCCCTTTCAAGTAGCATTAGGCAGTTTACGGGAACAGATTAAGTAAAAATAAGCGATGGGAAATAAAATTAGTGTCACTGAAATTTACTTTGTCTTTTTACAGTTGAAGTACAAGAGGATTTTCTACTGGAAGTATACAGCGCCGACGAGGGTGGTCCGATGCTTAGAAGTGCAAGGTAAGCATTTTACTGAAGCCACATGTAATCATTCTCAGACGATTGCAAAGGATTTACTATTGTTTTTTATTCTCTGTCGTTATCGCCAAGCAGCAAACCTATTTACGACTTTTCCGACATTCAAAATAGTTTTCCTGATATATTTAAATTCGTAACCAATGAAATTTAAGAAGAAGAGTTCTTGTAAAATTTTATACGCCATTGAACAATGTGAATTTACATCTAATATTAATATTGTTAGCAGTTATATTTAAAAAAAACGAGCATAAATATTTGTTGTCCTCACTGAGTGAAGATCGGAACACGTAATGAGCACTGATAACTACAAATTTGAAAACCTAGTTCATTAGAATACAGTTTTGAGACCGGACAGTCGTTTCGCTAACAAATTTAGCGTCATCAGATGAATTAATAAACTAAGCTAATAAAAAGTACAACTCCTATTTACGTGTTAGTTTGACAAGCAATTACGAACAGCGCCCTCTACGAAGGTATACAGAAAAACTGTAAATAAAATTCCACTATCTGCTTTTGTAAACCCGCGTGCCGTTATTAAACATTCCTTCTAAGAAAAAACACTGATTTTATTAAGGTAATAATTTAAACAATCAACTATACGGGACCGTTCCTGCTCAATTCATCAAAACATTCTTATTCAAATTTCTGACGATATATATATATATATATATATATATATATATATATATATATATATATATATATATATATATATATATATATATATATATATATATATAAATATATATATAAATTGTTTAGCGTGCTTTTAAATGATATTAATAATTTGTAAGCTAACTTTGGCAAGAACGAAATCTATCGGCTTTTTATGAAAATAAATGAATTAAAATAAAGACTATCCAATTAGTTTTATATTTGGACCAAAAAGCCTAAAATATATGGCCTTATTAGACATGGAATTTACCTAAGCGTAATATAGGTTACACTTTAATAATTTTACCCAGAAAATCAGTTTTGTCAAAATTATTAGCCTGACCTTCCACAGTGGAAAGCGTTTTCATTTGTGAATTCAGACACCAGTGTTTTTGTTAATCTGCTTTATCTAAGGTTTTTTTTTGTAATGTGGCTCACATAAAAGAACAAGAACGTCGTGAAATTTAAATGATGATCCGAAATTGATCTATGATGACGTTTGTCGTTTATTCAATGAGGTTTACCCTGATCGCCCACCCCACAAGTCTGCGGTGAGCAGACTTCACCACAAATTTACTAAAACGTGGAGCCTAAAGGATCGCCCCAAGTCCGGCCACCCTGTAACTGATACTATGGACGAAAAGACGCTGCATGTATTGCTTGATGTACAAGAAACTCCCAAAACTTCTGGATTGGAACTTGCCAGAATTAACGAGATCTCCAGACGTTCTGTACGGCGGATTTTGCATCTGGAAAAGTTATTTCCCTATATTCTTCATAACGTGCAAGAACTTTTTGCAGAGTATTTTGATAGAGGGCTCGAATTTTGTGAACAAATACTTCAGATTATTTAACAAAATTCTTTTAACTACGTTGTTTTCTCTGATGAAGCTGCGTTTTGACTTAGTTGTTGTGTAAATAGGCACAAATGTCGATATCGAAATTGGTCTGGCAGCAACCTACATTGCATGGAAGAAATTCATATCCAATCCTCAAAATAGAGCGTATGGACCAGAATTGTTAGTCATCATGTACTTGCACCCTTCCTCTTTGAAACGACTTCATAGTATGTAAAACAATTAAAAGATATATTGCGCTCCTCAGTATCAGAGAATTGTTTCAAAAGGATTTCGCCAATGTCTATTTCCAACAAGATGTCGACTCACCTCATTTCAGTCGAGAGGTAAGGGATTACCTTAACGTGATATCTAAAAAAAGGGTAGGCAGAAGAGGACCCATTGAGTGACCAGTTAGGTCTCCAGATTTGACTCCACTCGATTTTATGTATATGTGTGTGTATGTATCACACCGTTAACTCAAAAAAATTGGCCGATTTTGATTAAATTTTATAGGAACCTTAATTTTGTGGCTTGAATAGCTTCGCTGGCCTCGAAAATGGAACCAGTTTTCCGGAATAATTTTTTTTTTTTAGGAAATGTCTTGTATCTCCGAAAACTAAATGGTTTTGGCAACCAAATGTGCAGGTTTCTATTACAAAAAGTAGGTGTGCTATATACTAATAGTTAGATTTCCTAGTTAAAAAAATTGGTGATGCCATTGGATGTCACAGATAGGGCACAAGAGCAAAATATGTTTGTGATAAACAAAGCCCGTCAAATATTATAGACAAATATATCGTTTTCTTGGCACTTATATTATTTTTGTAAAAAGATTGTGTAGATTATTTCTTTGAAAATTTGCCTGCATAACGTACTTGTTGTGTCCAGACTTTTTCTTAAATTCCTATTATATGTAAGGCACTTATTTATACAGAGTTTTAATCCAGCTTCATAAAAAAGCCAGTAAACACCGAAAGCAAGCTTTCGGGGCCCCGTATAGACTGGATCTGGAACCATTCCCTAAAGTTGACGTGTAACATTCTTTAATAAATAAACTGCAAATACTTTTCTCAATTATTCCTTTTCCTTTCGTTCGGTTTTCTTTTGATGTATTGCCAGTTCAGTTTGATACTAAATTCGACCACTCTGTCACAACCTATTAACTTGATTTTACAAAAAAGGAGAAACAGAATTCCATGAATATTCCTATTAGCATTCTCAGAATATAAAAAAAGTTAAGCGCTGTCTTTGTGTGTCATGATTATCTTACGAAAAAGTGGAATGATATGTTAAACCGCCACCATATAAATAAAATATTTCAATTTTAATTATCTTTTTCGTCTTTTAACTACGCCTACAATCTGTTCTGGAAAAATAACTATACAATTCAGCGAAAAATATCACTTTATCTTTTACAAAAAAAGGAACAAATTTACTTTGTAATACATGACACTTTTGTAATACAGACCGTGTGTCTAAAAGAATGGAGACACGGCTGTCCCGTCTGAGCGGTTTAAAATATGGTTTTGAAAACTTAGGTATTACATACATCGAGTTTCTTTCTTTATTTTTTTGGAGGGCATAATAAAATTTTTTGTCGTTAGGTTTTTATGGTCCACCGCCATCTTGAACTTGTTCACATTACAACGTAGGTCATATGAATTCTCGTTGGAACGGTTATTTTTCTCTCTTTACGACAATGCCAACTTCAAGTAGGTTCCAAACTCAAGTAAATAAAAAATGGGAAGAAGTGCCAAAAATAAAATGTTTGGTTGGAGATAAATGAAATATTATTCACACTTAAGGAAGTGTTTTAATTTTCACCTCTTATAAGTTAATCAGATGAGGTGTTTAAATTCGTGCCCATTAATTTCCTGCCAAACCTCTATCCTTCCGTCGAAAATACACACAGTATTCAAGAAAAACTTTTCAGGAATATTGTCAATTTTTTGTTGTATTTGATTTTTTTTGCCTTTCAAAGCTTTCGGTTTGTTAGTATACACCAGACGGTTAAGCTAAATGCATTGGTGGTCCAATAGTAAAAACATGTCCCTCTCAATTAAAGGGTACTGGGTTCAATTCCGAGTACGTGACCCTATTACTTTTTCAGTACATCCTGTAAAATTAACATATACCGAGGTTGTAGCATTGTATTTAAACAAGTTGAACATCGGCACGCTTCGCTCTTCTACGTGGGGGCGTAAAGCTGTCGGCCCCGTGTCTCATGCAATGTTGGGCACGTAAAAAATCTCTACCCTCCATAAAGGCCGGAAATAGGCAAAATTTCCAGGATAAAGATATAAAACTGCTGTTTGGCGTCGGTGATTCGCTATGGTCGTGAAAATAGAGCGACGTTAAAGAAAAAAACTTTTAAGGTAGCCATATAGAAATTAGCACAATGGATTTATATCCAACGACCTTGCATGGCATTCAATAGAATCCCTTCGTCCTATCCATCTTTGAGAAGAAGCTAACTCTAAATACTCCTTCAAGGATCAAGCATAACACCATACAGCTGAAAGTAAACATTTCGGTTTCGAGATAATTCGTCCATTGTTGTATTCTTAGTCCAAAACGGTGATGAAGATGTTGTAGATACCTGTCTCTTGTAAATGTTCCTGCAAAAAAAAAACAGGAACAAGAATATGACCTCCGGCTACTCCATCCCAAACTGCGTGTGAACTACTTTATCAAATGGAGATTATCATTCAACCAATACCGACAAGTATATATGTTGACACTACCATTTAAACAAAACATTCAGCAATACGTTTTAGGCAATGTTTTCTTTAGTCGAAGTTTTTGGTCCACCGCTTTTGTGAGGATTTTACACTACCAGTTACCTTAATATTGTGACATATTTTTGACACAGTCGATTTAGATATTGAAGTACGTTCTGGATTCATATATTTGAAATAATGCGACACTTCCTTATAGTTTCTTTTACGATCCCCATATCCAATCAACATTAGCAGTAAAATATTTTCTCTGTCCGTTAGATGCGCGATTATAAGAATTAGAGATGAAACGCTAATAAAATTAATTCAGGTTAACCACGAACAATAACTAAGAGGCAACAAGTCAAAATCACCCACTACATTAAATAATCTCATTGAATAATTTTAAAAGTCTGGACGCAGCAAGTGCGTTGTGGTATTTTCATAAAAACGTTTCAAACCACGGAAAATTTTTACATAAATTACTTTCTTGCTTTTAACAAAGAGATCTGAATTTTGGTAGTTAGTATATGTTCTACAATAATCATTTACGTAATCAATTTGGTAGCCATGGGGTTGTTATTTTTGGCGATATAAAAGTTTTTCGAAAGAAAACCCAAGATTTTTTTTGTTTTGGAAAAACTGGTCAGAATTCCCTGGCTAACGAACGCATCCAAGGTATTTACAAAAGCAAGATACTTACTAAAATTCATTAAAATCGGTTTATTATTAGGAAGCCTGGTTCGTGCTCATTTGAAGACATTTTTTCAAAATTCAAATGTCGCGATCTCGCAAAGGCGATGTTTTAAAACTAAAAGTTCGCTAACATCGAAGAGACTTGTATTACTTAATCTTAACAAGTAAAGTAAAAACTTATCCACAATAATAATAATAATATTATCTACTACTACTTATCATGACGCCCTCGTGGCGTAGGTTGCTAGGTGACAGCCTGCTAAGCGAGAGGTCCCGGGTTCGTTTCCTGGGCGACCCACGAGAAGTTGACTTTGTCTGGAAAATTGGTAAAAATAGTGAATGATGGGAAATGAATGTGCTAATGGCCTGAGATGTCGCAGCCAATAATATTTTTAAAAAAATTCTACTTATCATGAGCAATCAATAAATTCATCAGTACCAGGCCTTGCTCTCGTTGGGTTATTTTTTTCTTTACATTAACGTCGGTCTATTTCCACGACAACGGTCAATTACCGACGCTAGGTAGCAGTTTCACCTCATCATCCTGGAAAGTTTGTTGAACCCCTGCCCTTTGGAACCGGGGCAGGTATCTTTAACGTGCCCCACATCGCATGGTACACGAGACCGGGGGCTTTGCGCCCCCTCCGAAATGCGGGTTAAATTTTAATGCATACACGGCTGGTTTTTATACATTGATAATAATAATACACTAAGTAAAGATTGTAACCTGTGATGAGCACTGATAAGCACACTTGGAGAACCCAAACCACCACAACACATTTTAAAACACCTGACGATCGTTTCATTAACCAAGTTAGCGCCATCAGAGGATGAATAATTCTGTCATTTTAAAAAACCTGACGACTGTTTCATTTACCGAGTTAGCGTCATCAGAAGATTAATGATTCAGAACAGAATTATCCATCCTCTGGTGACCCTAACTTGCTTAGTGAAATGATCGTCAGGTCTTTTAAAATGTGTTGTGGCGATTTGGGTTATCCAAGTGTGCTTATTGGTAATAATGATAAATATTTAATACTGCCGGTGTGTTAAGTGGTCGGCTGGCAGAGTCCTTGTCTGCTGATCCTAAGTTTGTAAGTTTGATTTCCACTGGGGTAACGAAAAATCAGCGAGAGCGTTTTCTTTCAATATTCCTTGGTACTGGGTATTGTCCGTCCCCCAAAAATTAATTCTTTTTATAGCTTCCTCCGATTTTTTCATTTGCTTGAGTTTGTAACTAATCCGATGTCGGTATCATCGTAAAGAGGGAAAAAAGACCTTTCAATAATGTATCATATAACCTATATTCAAATTTTTAAAAATTCAGGATGTGTAAAAACATAACGAAAAAAAAATATTCATTATATCCTAAATGTTCGAAAGTATATCCTGAACCGCTTAGATTGCAGAACTGTGCTTCCACACTTTCTAGAAACAGTGTAGAATCAGTTTGTATAGCATTTTTAAAAATGTAAGGGAAAAAAATTGCCTAACACATAATAGGCTTCCATACAATTGTATAATAAACTTTTTTTTTCAGGAAATTACACTTCCTCACACATCATTTTTTAGCTAATTTTACACTAATTGGAGATTTATTGAAAAAAACATCAAGTTAGTAATTTCTTTTTAGGGAATTTTCGTAAACAGGTTCGCTTGTGACGTGATCGTGAACGTTTGTTTTAACATTTCGTTAATTGTAAGCTGAAGCAGAATCAGTTTCAGCTTCTGAAGAATCTAGCAGGTATGTTTGGAGAAACATCTGGAAACCCGGACACAGCAAAACAGCCTGGAAACCATTAAGCTACCTAAGTAGTTACTTATTTCATACTTTTACAATTCATGCCTGTGAACATTGAGTTTTCAGTGAATTTAAAAAAAACTCATTTACCAGGACAACTGAATGACTTTCATGGAATCACCCTTAGCTGGTGACGTGCTTTCTCTGTGACATTACCTGGTGTGTGCTATACTAGGAACTCCTAATTTTTATCATACATAAAAATTGATGTTATTCATTTAATTTCTTTGCATATATTTATCAGATAATGTTGTCTGTATCAATGATACTTAATCAGTGAATTCAAATTTTTATCCAAAAATAGGAACGTGTGTGTGTGTGTGTGTGTGTGTGTGTGTGTGTGTGTGTGTTCTGTTTCTTTAACGTCGGCCTATTTCCCGGATTATGGCCAACCGCCGACGCCAGGGAGCAGTTTCACCTCACTATCCTGGAAATTTTGCCGAATCCCTGCCTTTCTGCAAGGAGGGTAGGGATCTTTAACGTGCTTAACATCGCACGGATACGGGACCGACGGCTTTACGCCCCCCCGGAGGGCGGAACGTGCAGGCATTCAACTTGCTCAACAAGAACCTCGTTTGATGTTAATGTTACAGTTTGTACTGAAAAAGTGAAAGGAGAACGCTGGGATCGAACCCAGTACCTTTCGGTTCAGAGGCACACGTTCTTACCTCTGAACCACCGAGGCTCTTAAAAATAGGAACGTAATGACCATAATCCAAAATCACATGAATAAAATTTATTTGTAGATTACAAAGTAAAGCTGCCTTATCTTTTAAAAAATTCAGGTTATGATTACAAAATAAACAATTTCTTCCAACTATAATATTAAATAATACATAAAAAATATTCCAAATCAAATATTTGCAGATACAAAAAATATCAAGTAGTGTAACTATACACAAATTTTAAACATTCAAAACTACAATAACTTTTATAAGCAAGAAAAAACCTGCAGATACTTGCTCTTATCCTCTTTGGCACATTCGATGCATTGGAGCATTCCAAACACATAGGTTTTTGCATCTGAATTCTCCTCTTCGGATATTGTACTATTTCTTTCTAAGTCTTCTAACATTTCGTTAGTTGTTTTTTCAAATTTAGGGTCACTCAAATACACCCTTCTAATTTATTATATTTGTTGCGCTTGTAAATAAAAGTTACGTGAATAGTGATGCGGGGTTCCAGGGACCGCATGTCTGGGACCTCCAGCTTCAAAAATGTCAATACTTATTCGAAGTTTGAATGTATCCAAATATTTTAGCTATAAAAATAATGGGGGTAACACTGCGTACACATTTGTCGATATTCGTGTGTCCGCAGGTCACAAACTACCTAAGTGTTGAAGGAGCTCCAATTAGTGACCGTAAAATATATTTTTTTTGGGATATCGATGCAGTTTTGATTCTCATTTTGTATGTCTTTCGCGGAAAACTCGTATCCTCTTGCTTTTAAGTTAGCAAAGCCATACAGATGGAATTTTGTACCCAAATTGTATTTGCAAAGAATGAGAAACATATGTTAGTAATATTTGACATTTTAAATTTGCCATTAAAACGCACTTGCTGCGTCACGTCAATTAGTGCTACTTTAGATATAAAAAGAGTTTGGAAGGCCGCCATTGCACAGAACTTTGGAAATTTTCTTCAGCTCTGAAAAAATTTGAAAATATCAAAAGTAATACCCACATATAAGCACACTTTGAGAACCCAAATCACCACAACACATTTTAAAACATCGGACGAGCGCTTTACTAACCAAGTTAGCGTCATCAGAAAATGAATGTTTCTAAATATCTTATATAGAACTCTATATTCTTCGACAGGTAGTCGGTCACTAACGATTTAGGGAGGTTCGAATACACAAAAATTAACATATTTCGTTTGGCGGAAATATACATACATATATATATATATATATATATATATATATATATATATATATATATATATATATATATATATATATCGTTGTTCAGCATTTATTAATTTTAGATTCTCTTATTTCCGTAGTAATTATTATTCCAAATATGTCTGGCAACGGAAAATCTATCCACAGTACGGTATCTTAGTTGTGCTAAATGTTCTTTGCATCTAATTTCAATAGATATTTTTGTTTGTCCGACGTATTTAAAATCACAATCTTTACAACTTATTTTATAAATTCCCGACATTTTGGCGGTACTGTCTTTGGCTTTCGGGTTACCGAGCAAGTTTTTAAAGTATTTTCTGTCGAAAATCTTAGTTGCAAATTGGCTTTCTTAAAAATGATATCTAGACCACTCGTGATTCAAGGTTAAAACGGTAACCAAAGTTTTTTTCTGCTTTTTCTCTTCTTAAAATCGTTGTTTCCGTTAACATTTTCTCTGTTAGTGAATTTTCTTTAAAAAATTACTAATGAAGGGATCCCGACTTTTGAATTTTGAGAAAATTTCTTTAAATGAGCGCAAACTAGGACCCGTAAAGCCCATATCCGGTGTCAATTCCAATTTTTATTTGTTCATATATATATATATATATATATATATATATATATATATATATATATATATATATATATATATATATATATATATATATATATATATATATATATATATATATATATATATATATATTTGTGTGTGTGTGTGTGTGTGTGAGTTGTAAAAAATAACAACTCAAAAAATATAGGTTGATTTTGATCAAATTTGGTCAGTACCTTCCTTTTGTAAGTGGTTTGGACAGGTTCCTTAGCCAGGAAAATCGACTCAGGTTCTCCCGGAAAATGTTGTCTTTTTTTCGGAAAAAATGTATATTTCCGGAGATAACAAAGTAAGAGAAATTCAATCTGGTACGCGACTTAACTTCACGGTTAAGACGTTTGAATTTTTTAAACAATTTATTTAATACTTTACACAATTAATACTTAATATAAAAATTATAATATAAAAATAAAGACAAATATAAATATCAACATAAGTGTGATATAAAAAAGGTTAACCACACGATGTGCAGAGTTTAACTCCGGAACAAGAATGAAAAACGCTCTGCATGCGAGCAGTCTATTTAGAACCAATCCCCCAGGCGTGGCACCATTGTTTCTCCGAGGTGACTTTCGGCTTGGATGACACTGTTCCCCATTTGTGATATTCCGTCTACTCCGTCTTTTCCAACATGTTCCTATCTGCTTACTCGAAGGTGCCTTCCATCTTCCTGCTGACTCGGATATCCTGTTCAATGGGAAGGTGACTCATGATTATAAAGGCCTATCGTTGGTAGTTTATGTATCTCGCATCTTTGTATTATAAATAGTGATCAAAATGACCACGTACCAAAATTTAGGTCTGTAATCTAAAAGACAAAAAATTATAGGCATTTAAAGAAAAAGAATTGCGGTCTTCCTCGAAACGCCAGAGTCCGATTTGAGACGTCAAAATTCGCAACATTTAGGCCAAGAACCTGAAACAAATACGGATAATGTAAAGAAAATGTCACAAGAAGAGTGTTCGCAAACCCTTCAGTTGCAGCTTTAACTGCCATTGTCCTTCATTTTACTAAAATGTTTACAGAAAATTCATTTCCAGGAGACACGTTATCTGATGCTTTGGCTGTAGGTTTAGTTAAGTTGATGCTTTGGCTGTAGGCTTAGTAAAGTTTATGTTTTAAAGGTCTATAATTTTGAGCTAATTTTCATAGAAAAAATTCGTTAGTGAGAAGATTGCGACTTTTCAATTTTAAAAATATTTCTTCAAATGAGAGCAAATTAGGCCCCCTAGAATTCATATCCTGGTTTACTTTCAGTTTTTATCTGTTGGCATATATACCAGGTCACGTATTTCTACGGTAAAGCTAAATATAATTGTTATTATATAAGATACGTGAAAAAAATGTACACGTAAATTATAGGGTGACTTAAGCTGCATCTTATATAAATATCTTAACAATCACAGAGTGGTCCATAAGTTGTTGCTGATCTCTAAAATTGTTTTTTCAAACACCCTTATATTTTTGCATTTTATCGAAATACTATGCGTGTTTGTAAGAAAAAAGAGTCGAGACGCAGTAAGTGCGTTATGGTAGCCAATTTTCATTAAATCTTTTAAATTTATATAACTAAATTTGCTACTAACCTACCTAACCTAGGCTAGGAAACCAGTTTTCTCGGAAACATTTTAATGCTATTTTCAGATATTTTTTTTTACATTATCAAACGATAAGTAATTTTGATAAAATAGGGTACCTTGTTTTTAATGTATAGGCTATACCGGTAACCAGATTGATGCCTGCTTGGATTAGAGTGACATATTTGCTATTGAAAATATTTTTATGAAAATTCACTTCCATAACGCACTTGCTGCGTCCAGACTTTTTTCTGTGTGCTAATTAATTTCTCCACTAGGCAAGCGGTGTATCCGTTATATTCAGCCACGTTTTTAATATACGCTAATTCTTTGGTGTATCTATTTTTACTTAAAGGATAATTAATTAATTACATTTTCTTACACGCGGCATCTGGAATTTTTAGTCAGTTTGGGGGCTAAATCTGCTGATTCCTCTCAAGAAGTTTCCGTTAGACACACGTCTCGTATATTATTTTGGAGTTTGGATCACAAGTTTTTGGGAGTCTATTTTTCATGAATGTGCGTGCTAGTTGAAGTTCAACTGATTGTAAAAAGCGACAATTTCACATTGTTTGCTGCTACTTTTATAAATAAACATATGCATTTATTTCCAATTGGTCTTGGCGGCAATGTTTTGTTTTTCTGGACACAGGATAACTATAAACCGTTTGATCAAAAGTGTCGCCACACCTTTGATAAAATTAGAGAATTGAAATATTTAATTTTTTAGCTGTGGTCATATATTATTTTTTCAGAGTGCATCGCAGAAAGAAAGATAGATTTATTTTTTGTGTATTAATGGCACCAAGGTTAACTTTCAGAAATAATTAAACTGATAAACTAAAATGAATGTTGCCTTGTTCGGTAAGTACTAAGGTAGTGGTCCCTTCTTATTCCGTCTTGTGGTGCCAACAACGTTTAGAATTTTCTTCATTCTTCAGCTAGCTAACTAACTGTCGCTTCTGGATGCTATATATATATATATATATATATATATATATATATATATATATATATATATATATATATAACCTAAATGGACACTTGCTGTAAATCTAAGAAATTGTTCTCTATGAAAACGTAACAGTATAACAGTACGAGGAATAGTGTATATACAGTTTTTTTTTTATTCGTCTCATACTTTACTTAAATCTTAGACAAATTAAGAAAAAACTTAAACCTACAACAGTCATAATGTTTCAGTATATTAACGGTCTTGTCTGGAAAAACATTTCTTTTACAGGCTACAGTTACTTATAAAAGAAATATTTTTTCAAGTACGACCGTTACTATACCGAAGCATTATGACTGAGTTAAGTTTAATTTTTTTGTTAAATTATCTAAGATTTAAGGAAAAAGAAAATAGAAACTGTGACGACAAATTTTCTTCTTTAAGTGAAATATAAGAAAAACTTATCAAAAACTGGACAGGTAACTATTCCTCGTACTCTTACGTAGTCATAGAAGAAAATTTGCCTAACTGCAGAGCATGTGTACATTTAAGGTATATAATATTGCATCCAAAACCGATAAGTGCGTAATTAAAAATGTGTGTATGTGGGACTCAAGAACATTTTATTTGATAAGTAGTATTTCATGATGACGCTAATCCGACTACTAGATTAGTTCCACCCTGTTGTGTAAAATAACAATCAAAATCTATTTAAACAGGAATATTGTCCTGGGCAGTTGGTACGCTAGCTCAAAAAATGTTAAGCGAGAAAAGTGTAACTCTTGTTCGCACAATAAGACGCAGTAAGAAAGAACTACCACCTGCGTGCTTACCGAACAAGGCAAAATTCATTACAGCTTCTCAGTTTCATGCTTTTGGAAAAGCTAATCTTAGTATCATTTACACAAAAAAGAAATAGATTAGTTATTCTTCATTTATGTATGAAAACAACTGAAAAAGGGAAATATTTCAATTCTATAATTGTACCAAAGGCGGGGCAAGACTTTACGTCAAATGACTGATAGTTATAATGTGTTAAAAAAATAAGAATATTGTTGCCAAGACCAATCAGAAATAAATGCACATGGTTTTTTTCAATAAAAAAAGCAGGGGACGATAAAAAGTTGTCGCTTTTTACAATCAGCTGGACTTTAACTAGCATGCATAATCATGGAAAGCATACTAGCAAAAATGTGTGCTACAAACTCCAAATATATATATATATATATATATATATATATATATATATATATATATATATATATATATATATATATATATATATATATATACGAGAAGTGTGTTTAGCGCGGATTTCTTAAGAATAATCAGCAGATCCAGCCCTCAAAGGGACAAAATATTCTACGTTCTGCATATGGCCTCGCCGGATAGAAAATGTATGATGTATGTGCTCAAAAAATGCAACGAAGACAGATCAGATATTTGCATTGCTTTTAAGAACAATCAATGGAGTTTCATACAGTTTTGTAAAAAAATTATTTCTCAAACCTTCTGATATTTGATTTCACAAATTCTCTGTGTCTACCACATATTTCTCAAGCCGAATCAGCAGATCCAGCTCCCAGACGAACCAAATCTTCTCGATTCTAAATGTGTTTTCGCCCGCGTGACAGAAGCCATATGTATACACTCTGTATATCCTAAAAAAATTTTGTAACAATCACAGAATCGATATTGTAAGAAAACTCAATGAAGTTTCTTATAGTTCCGTAGAATGTACGGTTTTCAAATATTTTGATGTGCTTTGGTCACCGATTTCTATGTGGGGTCATTCATAAGCCCGGAAATACATTTTTAGAGGCCTAGTTTTGGTATATATCACAGGAATAATAATATCCATATAGTTAACCAAAAGGTATTTGTGGGTTTCTGCATTAAGGTTTTATGCTACATCCATTTGCATTCAATAGAAGTTAAATATTTTGATTTATATGGTGTGTTTGAAATTTGTTTTTTACCATTTTTTCTAACAAAAATCACTTTTGGAAAAGTTACAGTTTTTTTACATCAAAAAAACATTTTTCTAATGAGCAAGGATTAGAGCCACTAAAACCAATATTTAGACTCCGCTAAAACATTTATATATGTTTTATATGTTTTTAGTTTGAAAAAACAAAAATTCAAGTGGTCCTCAAAAAAAATGGGACTTCAAAAAAAAAACAGCATTTTGATAAAACTTGGTATATATGTTACCCGAATGAAGGCTTTAATACCTATCCAATTTAAAGTTTCTAGGTCAACGCAAAATAAAGTTATATGACTTTGACATATTATTTGAAAATTTACCCCATAAGTAATTTGCAATTATAAATTTCTGTGTACCTACTTAACTAACAATTTAAAAAGTATAATTAAAGTATTTAGTATTTGACAGAAAGATAATATTATCTAATATAACCCAAAGTTATATAATACTTTTGCGTCGTAGTTTTACATCACAAGGTCATATTTAATTGTTACTTTTACACAAGCACCAAACAAACTGTTTGAGATACGTGGTTTTTCTTACCATTTTCACCGTTCTGTGCTATAGAAATGGAAACTCGACACAAACTATTCCGCAAATGTAGACCATCACTGTTTTATGTAGTGGATTCAAACTATCTTGTACAGCCTTGGATCTCTTAGAAGTTTCACAAAAATTACAGCATATTAAAACCACTTTATTTTTCATTCTTTCCTCTGAAGTTTAAATAAACACTTGACACAGAAGCTTTACACAATTTGACAAGACCACAGTACATTCTTTTCTTGTCTCTTTGTAAAAAAAGGGGATAGCGATACATTTTAGATAAACATCATCTAACATAATTTGTAAATCCCGATTAAAATGTAAGTTTATTAAATATAATTATTTACATACGTTTTCCACTACTTTATAAATAAATTGATTTCAGTAATAACGTAAAAACAATTTTTTGCAGCAGTAATATATTTTTAAATTAAGGTTATACCTATAATCGTTGTCGCTTGAAGCGACATCGCTATAAAGATAAAGTCGGGTGATCCGGCGATTCTCGATTGAGGCGAGATAATTTAGCGCCTTTATCTCAATGTCTCTTTCCTCACTTAGATGAGTATCGATTACTCAACTTTGTCATATAATCTAATGTGATATAGTACCATGGGGTATTTGAGTTAAAATTGTAGAAAGTCAGTAAGTTGCTCGTTAGAAAATGTGCGGGAAACTATATACAGGTTTTAGTTTGAAGATTGCATTTTTAAGATATATATATATATATATATATATATATATATATATATATATATATATATATATATATATATATATAATTTAATTACCAATTGTGTTTACTAATTTTTTTGTAGCCTTCAATCAATTACCTATATTTATTAAAAAACATTTAAAATCTTACCGAAGTGCCTTTTGTCGGTTTCTAAAGCCCACGCTGCTGCTACAAGAAGCAGGCCGGGAAAATAAGTCCACATCGCGAAAACTCTAAATATTAATAGTTTTAAATAACACGTATTAATCACGAAAACTCTAAATGCTAACAGTTTTAAATAACACGTATTATACAAGAAAAGCACTAAAAACACTATCACATATAATGTACACTACTTGTCACAGGTGAAATCGGAAAAGTTAGTCAGAGTTTGGAACAGTGAAGCGCCCTTGCTTCCTAATCGGAACGCGCGTGCAACTACACTGACGATTTGGAGAAGAGTCAGGCAATATAAATGTACGGACCTCATGTGGGAAGGGCAGAAACTAATCACATAGCCGGAGGCGCTTGCCGCCCCCAACTCATTCTCCCTTCTCGTGAAAGTAGGCTTGCGCCCTGAGATGAGTGGTTCCGCGCACCCTGCTCTGCACGGCCGACGGCCCGTTCTCCACAACTTTTGTCTCAGCAGAACCTTCCACTCTACGCCGATTTCCAACTTATGTATATTGACAATTGAGGATGGAGCTCTTATAAGTAACCCCCAGGTGTACTCGCCTTCCATGCCTTCATTCGTCCACTCCTTCGCCTCCTACTCCTTCTACTCCTTCTGCCAGCATGAACTTTCCATAGCGCTCTGACATGACTCAAACGAATGTTTCACACCAGCCGCCGGCCGCACATGCTGTTCTACTAATGGGAACATTCTCCCGATAAATCCTCCACCTTGTCTTAGCCGTATAACAAATAGCCGATTGCAATTAGTGAAAGATATGAGAGAAATTGCTTAAAACACCTCTTCACAAACTAGTCCTTACTTATTTTCTAACACACCCTGATTTTCTAGTTGCCCTCTTTAACATCTCACTGGAGATGGTGGCGACTAGACTAGAGCTTTCATGATTTATATCAGCGCTGTATCAAATAATAGCTCTCTGCTTGCTCATCTGTGTTCTGCAATGCTTTGCCTAGGGAAAACAAAGTGCTGGTCTGAGAAAAAGCGAGATCAGAAACATTCTTATTCCGACCCTCTTGGGTGAAATTGAATCAATTGGGGTGTTTTAGCATTATGGTTTTGTTAGGTCGGCATATCGCATCGGAACAATAGATCCTCTAAATCGCTGAGAAATATAAAGCTCAAGAGATACTAATTCTCTATTTCCGGAACACTCTAATATACTTGTCTTCTCTTTCCACCTATCGCTGTCTTGATTAACCAAGTCTCAGTTCATTCTTAGGATATCGGCTTATTTAGCTTCCTTTTCTGACAAATAATTCGAACACGCACCAAAGCAAAATACGCGTTTTGGTATATGTGTAAATAAATGACCATATAAATATTATTAACACATTTGTTTAGTTTGCACAAATTTGAAATCGGCTTTATTGGACGTATTAATTTAGTCTTCAAATCAATTTGTTTTTTAGTTATAATATACTCAATAATAAAAAAGGAAAGAAACTATAATCATGGTTAAGTTACACAAAAATTTAATATAAAACTATTAGCTCTCCCAAAAAATGTGATTTACAACTGTGTACTGTTTCAAGAGTTATGGGATATTTCACTAAAGGTTTTAGCACATAATTGATCGAATTATTATATAATGCAACATTTAGCAAATGATCCGGGGTTACATTCGACAATATCGAATGCTAGATACTTTTTTGAGGTTTTGGGGCAATGCTACCGCAACCAAATTAAGGTCCGTGTGACAACAATAATCGTGAACTATATATTTTTCGGCCGCCATTTTAGAATAAATATGTGGAAAAAAGCTCTCCGAACACATTTGAGTTTTTAGGAATAAAACGTATTCTCTATCGCGTTAAAATACCCCAAAAACGAACATATATTCTTTTTTCAAACATTCAAAACAGGAAAACCAAAAACTGCACTGGCGTCATGAAATGTAGCTGAGTTTCTTGGCACTTAAGTCTACACTTACAAGAATTTTGTGTACCAAAATATAAGACATTAGCTCTAGCAATAAATTATCATGGTTCCAAAATGCTATAGAATTAACACAACTTGCTTTCATTTTGAACTACTCTACCTAAGGGCAATTTACTAGAGCATACGAGTCTATCAATGCAAGTGTTGCATACTTTGGTTTAGTCAAGCAGTAACGATATAAAAAAAGTCGGGACGCAGTAAGTGCGTTATAGTAGCGAACTTTTGTAACTTTTGTTATACATAATGCAAGTTTTTTTCTTTAACGTCGGCCTGTTTCCGCGACTATGGCCAAACACCGACGCCAGGGAACAGTTTCAGCCCACTATCCTGGAAATTTTGCGGAATTTCTGCCCTTCTGTAAGGAGAGTAAGTATCTTTAACGTGCCCAACATCGCATGGACACGGGACCGACGGCTTTATGCCCCCTTCGAATGGCGGAACTTTCAGACATTCAACTTGCTCAAATACAATATCACAACCTCAGTTGATGTTAATTTTACATGCAGTATGTACTAAAAAATTTAAAGGGGAGCCCTTGGATCAAACCCAGTATCCTTTGGTTCAGAGGCATACGTTCTTACCCCTGGACCACCGAGGCCTTAATGCAAGTTATTTATCTCCTATGTATATCATTGAACCTGATTAAACTTGTTTCTTTTAAACTTAGGTAACTGATTTTTTACAAACAATTACGACAAAGCATCTAAAATTTTTCTGTCAATCCAATACGAACAGTGTGATATGTCATAGGTTAAAAACGCTGACAAAGCCTAAATCATTTCTAACATATTCATTTTTTTAATTTTATTTAAATGTATACCGCATAGTAATATTTTTTTCTTACAGCAAATATGATTCGCCGCATTTTCCAAATTCTGTTACATTTTATTTTTAGAAAAACCTGGATTACAATTATTGAACCAAACCTAATTTTGGAACATTGCATCTGTAGTTTAATGGCAATATATTACTTAAATTTCGTAAAAATAAATTAAAGAGTTTTAAAGATATAACATTTTAGTGAAGAGAATTTGTGATTTCTACGAAAACGTTTGATTCTAACAACTGGCCAACAAGGTTACACTCTAAAAATAATTTTCACAAGGTAATAAAAAACCAAAAGTACATTTATATATATATATATATATATATATATATATATATATATATATATATATATATATATATATATATATATATATATATATATATATATATATATATATATATACGATTTAGCTAAACATACCACAATAAAAAATCCAAAACTGAAATAGTTTGTTAAATTTAAGTAAGAAATTACATTTAGGTTTTTCTTGATACCTAGGTATTATCTTGAAAATTGGTACAAATGAGTTGTTCATAGTGATAAAATAATTCATTTCTAACTTGGCTCTAGAGGATTGCGGCCCACTTAATTAAAAAACATATTCACAGTTTTTTCTTACCGTCGCCAGAAAACAACTTTCGAACCAAAATCCCACTTTCTTGTATTTTTCTAACATAAAGCTATAATTTCAAACTAGTGATAAATAAAACCGTTTTGAAAGTATTTACCGCTTTTCAAGTAGCTGCTGTAATGTAATACTAGAAACGTTCGAGTGTCTACTACTGACTGACAAATAAGATAAGTTAAGAATGGAGACAAAACACATTTTCAAGCTTGGTCGGTGATAAAACATCGCGACGAAATGACCAACTTTTGTGTACGAAAAAAGCGGTTTCTATAAAAATTTGAAAACAATCCACGAAATGCGCGAAAACAATGTTAACAAAAATCCGACAAAAATTTATTTGGGTAAAAAAATATTATTTTATAAAAATTTGAAAAAATTTTAGCTAAAAAATACGTTAAAACCTCTTTTACGAAAATTCCCCAAATTCATTTTTTGCACGATAATTCATCAAACCATTATTTTCCAGGAATTTGGCAAAAAAAATCCATCAAATCGTCGTTAAATATTTTGCACCCAAAAATTTAAAACCCGTTTCTCTTACAAAAAAAATAAAGTATTATTGCTTTACTAAAAATTGTTAAAAGGTTGTGTAACAAAAAAGAAACGTCGCAACCGCAGGAACTTTTTGTACATAAAAGCTCGCTAATAAAATAACTAAAAAGTATACACTCTGATCTGAACACAGCTTCACAAAGTAAATTTTATTTTACCTGAGACGCCGTAGAAAGCAATCAGAAAAAAAAAACCATCACCTGTGAAGCCACAGAAAAAGGATTTCACTAAACATATTATTTAATATCACATTGGCTGAGAAAATTTTACGTAAAGATTCAACAAAATATTTTTTACGAAATTCCCCCAAAACATTTTTTTGCACAAAAATTCATCAAACCATTATGTTTCACGAATTTTGCACAATAATGTCTCATCAAATCTTCGCAAAATATTTTTCACGAATTAAAAAAAATATATTCCATTATATCTTCGTTAAATATTTTTCATGCAAAACTTCGAAACCGATTTTCTCCCAAGAAAATTTGTTGCTTTACAAAAAATTGTTAAAAGGTTTTGTAACAATAGTCGCCAACGCAAGAAAGTTTTTGTGCATAAAAAATAGCTAATAATAACTAAAAAGTATACACTGGTCTAAATACGTAGTTTTCACACAGTACATTTTTTTTGCCTGAGAAGCCGTAAAAAGCAACGTCGGTTGCAGAGAAAGACACCATGACTTGTGAAGCCACAGAAAAAGTATTTGAGGGAAAATATTATTGCATGAGAAAATTTTACGTAAAGATTCATTTTTCTAAAGAAAAGTCGCAATCGCTGAAATATATTGTACATACAAATTTGCTAATAAAATAACTAAAAAATTATAAACTCTGATCTTAATACGTCATTTCACAAAGTACATTTTTCACGATATTTGCAATAAAAATGTTCCATCAAAACTTCCCTAAATTTACTTTCATATAAAATTGTCTCAGAAATTTTTACGTAAAAATTTCAATAAAACGATCTTCAGAAAATTCGCGAAATCCATTTTTTCCAAGAAATTTAAAAACGACTGTTGCTTTAAAGAAATGTTAAAAGGTTTTTTAACAATATTTGCCCCCGCAAAAACTTTTTGTGCATAAAAATAGCTAGTAAAATAACTAAAAATATACACTCTGGTCTAAACACGTAGTTTTCACACAGTACATTTTTTGCCTGAGATACCGTAAAAAAGCAACACCGATTGCAGAGAAAGAAACCATGACTTGTGAATCCACAGAAAAAGTATTTGAGGAAAAATATTATTGCATGAGAAAATTTTACGTAAAGATTCATTTCCGGAAAATCCCGTAACATATTAAACATTTTTTGTAAGAAAAGTCGCAATCGCTAGAATATATTGTGCATAAAAATTTGCTAATAAAATAACTTAAAAATTATAAATTCGGACCTGAATACTTCGTCTCACAAAGTATTTTTCACGATATTTGCAATAAAAATGTTCCATCAAAACTTTTCTAAATATTTTTTGCACAAAAATTCGAAACCCATTTTATTTCAATCAAAATAAAAACGATGTTGCTTATTGTTAAAAAAATGTACGAAATGTCGCAATCCCGAGAACATTTTGTTCATAAAAACTCGCTAATAAAATGGCCGATAAAATATTCACCTAAATACGTAGCTTCATAAAAATAAATTCTTTTTCCTAAGATGCCGCAAAAAGTGTAACCGGTCGCAGAATAAAAAATCAGCACTCGGAAGTCACAAAACATGTCTTTACTTATTATTAAGTATGGAAACGTTTCAGCAAGTTAGGTAAACAACGATCTAACCTGCTATTAAAATTGAACTAAGCTTTAAAATTGAATTTAAAAAAATTCATTTTTAGTGGATTTTCGTAATTAAAAATTCAGTGTTAAAGTATTTGGGCCTTCAAAAGTATAGTTGCCGTAATGTAATTTTAGAAATGTTTGAGTGCCTGACACTGCCTGACAAATTACGGAAATGACAGAAATTTAGAACGTACATAAAACACCTTTTCAAACTTGGTGCTAGGCAGATCCGCTAAAAAAGTAGTTTCCTTGAAAATCACAAAAAATCTACAAAAATGTGCTGAAGTGTTAACAAAAAATCGACAAAAATTAATCCACTAATAATTTACTTTCATATGAAATTGTCTGAGAAACTATTACGTAAAAAATTTAACAAAACGATCTTCATGAAAATTCCCCAAATCCATTTTTTCCAAGAAATTTAAAAACGATTGTTGCTTTACGAAAAAAATGTTAAATGGTTTTTTAACAATAGTCGCCAACGCAAAAGCTTTTAGTGCCTAAAAAATAGCTAATAAAATAACAAAAAAGTATACACTCTGGTCTAAATACGTAGTTTTCACACAGTACATTTTCTTTTGCCTGAGATACCGTAAAAAGCAACGCCGGTTGCAGAGAAAGAAACCATGACTTGTGAAGCTTCAGAATAAGTATTTGAGGAAAAATATTATTGCATGAGAAAATTTTACGTGAAAATTCATTTCAGGAAAATCTCCTAAAACTATTTTTTGCATGAAAATATGTTTCACGAATTTCGCAAAAAATGCTTCATCAAATCTACGCTAAATATTTTTCACACAAAAATTCGAAATCCATTTTCTTTCAAGAAAATTTAAAACGATTCCTGCTTTAAAAACTATTGTACATTTTTTGCAAGAATAGTCTCGATCGTAAGAACAAAAATCCGATAAAAAATAATTTGGCTAAAAAATATTAGATATCTATTTAATATAATTTTTAAAAATTTTACCTAGAATTTTTTTTAACAAAAATCCCTAAATCAATTTTTTTCTGGACGAAATTTAATTCAGCCGTTATTTTTCAGGATTTTTCGCAAAAAACCCATACGTCTTCGAAGAAAATAAAAAACAGATTGTTGCTTTAAAAGAAGCTGTAAAACATTTGTGGTAATAAAAGTTGCAATTGCAAGAACATTTTGTGTATAAAAATTGGCTAACAAAATAACTCAGAATTTATACGATCTGATCTCAATACGTAGCATTACAAAGTAAATTTTATTTTGCCTGAGAATCTGTAAAAAGCGAAACGGTCGCAAAAAAGAAAACAAACACTTGTGAAGCAACAGTAAAAGTTTCCACGTCTATATTAAGTATGGAACGGTTTCACCAGGTTAGGGTAACAACGATTCAATCTGCTGTTAAAATTGAATTAGGCCTTATAATTTAATTTTAAAAAGTATCTACACTTTTTGTTAGCGTCGTTAGTAAACAACTTTTGATTAGAAAATCGCATTTTCTCTATTTATTGTATAACAAAGTGCTATAATACTTTAATCGATTAGAAATATAAAATAAACAAACTTAGTGAAATATAAATATCTTGATGTAATATTAGAAAGGTTTAAGTGTCTAGAACTGGCTGACAAACGACAGAAACTTAGAATAGACACAAAGCATATTTTCAAACCTGGTTGGTGATAAAACATCAACGCTAAATGACCAAAAAAAGTGGTTTCCATGAAAATTTGAAAACATCCAAAAAAATTCGCTACCAAATTGTTAACTAAAATTCAATACAAATTTATTTCACTAAAAAATGTTTATTAAAATTGACTCCGAAAATTTTACTTAAAAAATTCAACAAAACGATTTTCACGTAAATTTCCTACACCAATTTTTTTGGACAAAAATTCATCAAACCATTATTTTTCTCGAATTTTGAGAAAAAAATGGTTACATCTAGTTTTTGTTAAATATTTTTACACAGAAATTCGAAACTCATTTTCTTCCACGAAAATAAGAAAGTTGGTTGCTATAAAAAAAAATTGCAAGAAAAGTCGCAATCGGTAGAACATTTTGTACATAAAAATTCCCTGATAAAATAACTAAAAAAATATACACCCTGATCGAAATACGTAGCTTCATAAAGTAAACCCTCTTTTGCATGAGATGCCGTAAAAAGCGAACCCGTTTGCAGAGAGAAAAAACTGACCCCGGGTATGGCTTCGCGGAGTCCTAGTTCGCGCTCCTCTGAAAAAATGTTTGCAAAGTCTCACCATCGATACCTTTTTATTAGTAATTTTTTTTAAATAAAAATTCACTAAAAACGAGCACTTGTGAAGCCACAGGAAGAGTTTTTACGTCTGTATTAAGTATGGATGGTTGCACCAAGTTAGGAAAACAACGGTCTGATCCGCTTTTAAAATTAAATTCAGCCTTAAAAGTTAATTACGCCTTAACATTCAATTAAAAAACACTTACACTTTTTGGTTAGCGTTGCTGGAAACAACTTTTGACTAGAAAATGATATTTTCTTAGGTTTTTCTAATAAAAAGCTATATGTTTAATTTACGATAAATACACCACTTTTGAAGGTACTTACGGCTTTTAAAGTAGCTGCTGTTCAAGTGTCCCAGCACTGCCCGACAAATGACAGAAATTAAAAATGGACACACAACTCATTTTCAAACTTGGTTGGTGATAAAATATCGACCACAAATGACAAAATTTTTTCAACGCAGATTCGCTTAAAAAAGTAGTTTTCATGAAAAATCCACAAAAAATTCGATAAAAATTGTTAAAAAGAATCCGATAAAAATTTATTTCGCTAACACATATTACTTCGAATACATATGAAAAAATATTACGTAAAAACTAATGGAATATTTTTACAAAAATTTTCTAAACCAATTTTTTTGCACAAAAATTCATTAAAAAATTATTTTCTCACGAATTTTTCAAAAAAAAAGTGGCAAAATTATACACTCTGATCTAAATACGTAGCTTCACTAAGTAAATTTTCTTTGCAGAGTTTGCACAGAAGAAACGAGCACCCGTGAAGCCCCAGAATTAGTCTTTGCGTTTGTATTAAGTAATAATAATAATAATAATTATTATTATTATAATAATAATTATTATTATTATTATTATTATTATAATAAATAGCTAGTAAAATCACTTAAAATATACACTTTGGTCTAAATACGTAGTTTTCACACAGTACATTTTTTTTGCCTGAGATACCGTAAAAAGCAACACCGATTGCAGAGAAAGAAACCATAACTTGTGAAGCCACAGAATAAGTATTTGAGGAAAAATAGTATTGCATGAGAAAATTTTACGTAAAGATTCATTTCAGGAAAATCCCCTAACAAATTAAACATTTATTGTAAGAAAAGTCGCAATCGCTAGAATATATTTTATACAATTTAATTTTTTTTTAAATGAATTTTTAGTGGATTTTCGTAATTAAAAAATTTGTGTTAAAGTATTTGGGCCTTCAAAAGTATAGCTGCCGTAATGTAATTTTAGAAATGTTTGAGTGCCTGGCACTGCCTGACAAATTACGGAAAATGACAGAAATTAAGAACGTACAGAAGACACGTTTTCAAACTTGGTGCTAGGCAGATCTGCTAAAAAAGTAGTTTCCTTGAAAATTACAAAAAATCAACAGAAATGTGCTGAAGTGTTAACAAAAAATCGATAAAAATTAATCCACTAAAAATTTACTTTCATATGAAATTGTCTGAGAAACTTTTATGTAAAAAAATGAATAAAACGATCTTCATGAAAATTCCCTAAATCCATTTTTTGCAAGAAATTTAAAAACGATTGTTGCTTTACAAAAAAAATGTTAAATGGCTTTTTTAACAATAGTCGCCAACGCAAGAACTTTTTGTGCATAAAAAAATAGCTAATAAAATAACAAAAAATATACACTCTGGTCTAAATACGTAGTTTTCACACAGTACATTTTCGTTTGCCTGAGATACCGTAAAAAGCAACGCCGGTTGCAGAGAAAGAAACCATAACTTGTGAAGCTAGAGCATAAGTATTTGAGGAAAAATATTATTGCATGAGAAAATTTTACGTAAAAATTCATTTCAGGAAAATCTCCTAAAACTATTTTTTGCATAAAAATATGTTTCACGAATTTCGCAAAATATGCTTCATCAAATCTACGCTAAATATTTTTCACACAAAAATTCGAAAGCCATTTTCTTCCAAGAAAATTTAAAACGATCGCTGCTTTAAAAACTATTGTACAACACTTTTTATGCAAGAGAAGTCCCGATCGTAAGAACAAAAATCCGATAAAAAATTATTTCGCTAAAAAATATTAGATAAATTTCCTACATTTATTTTTTTGCACGAAAATTCATTAAACCATTATTTTTCTCGAATTTTGAGAAAAAAAAGGTTACATCAAATCGTTGTTAAATAATTTTTACACAAAAATTCGAAACTCATTTTCTTCCACGAAAATAAGAAAGTTGGTTGCTATAAAAAAAAATTAAAAATTTTTGCAAGAAAAGTCGCAATCGCTAGAACATTTTGTACATAGAAATTCCCTGGTAAAATAACTTAAAAAAAATACACCCTGATCGAAATACGTAGCTTCATATAGTAAACTTTCTTTTGCATGAGATGCCATAAAAAGATAACCCGTTTGCAGAGAGAAAAAACTGACCCCGGGTATGGCTTCCCAGAGTCCTAGTTCGCGCTCACCTGAAAAAATGTTTGCAAAGTCTCACCATCGATACCTTTCTATTAGTAATTTTTTTGAAATAAAAATTCACTAAAAACGAGCACTTGTGAAGCCACAGGAAGAGTCTTTACGTCTCTATTAAGTATGGATGGTTGCACCAAGTTAGGAAAACAACGGTCTGACCCGCTATTAAAATTAAATTCAGCCTTAAAAGTTAATTACGCCTTAACATTCAATTAAAAAACACTTACACTTTTTGGTTAGCGTTGCTAGCAAACAACTTTTGACTAGAAAATAGTATTTTCTTAGGTTTTCCTAATAAAAAGCTATATGTTTAATTTACGATAAATACAACACTTTTGAAGGTACTTGCGGCTTTTAAAGTAGCTGTTGTTCAAGTGTCCCAGCACTGCCCGACAAATGACAGAAATTAAAAATGGACACACAACTCATTTTCAAACTTTGTTGGTGATAAAACATCGACCACAAATGACCACATTTTTTCAACACAGATTCGCTTAAAAAAGTAGTTTACATGAAAATTACAAAAAAATCCGATAAAAATTGTTAAAAAAATCCGATAAAAATTTATTTCGCTACAACATATTACTTCGCATACATTTGAAAAAATTGTACGTAAATATTAATGGAATATTTTTTACAAAAAATTTCTCAACCAATTTTCTTGCAAAAAATTCATTAAAACAAATTTTTTCTCACGAATTTTCCAAAAAAAGTGGCAAAATTATACACTCTGATCTGAATACGTAGCCTCACTAAGTAAATTTTCCTTGCAGAGTTTGCACAGAAGAAACGATAATAATAATAATAATAATAATAATAATAATAATAATAATAATAATAATAATAATAATAATAATAATAATAATAATAATAATAATAATAATAATAATAATAATAATAATAATAATAATAATAATAATAATAATAATAATAATAATAAATAGCTAGTAAAATAACAAAAAATATACACTCTGGTCTAAATACGTAGTTTTCACACAGTACATTTTTTTTGCCTGAGATACCGTAAAAAGCAACACCGATTGCAGAGAAAGAAACCATGACTTGTGAAGCCACAGAAAAAGTATTTGAGGAAAAATATTATTGCATGAGAAAATTTTACGTAAAGATTCATTTCAGGAAAATCCCCTAACATATTAATCATTTTTTGTAAGAAAAGTAGCAATCGCTAGAATATATTGTATATAAAGTTTGCTAATAAAACTTAAAAATTATAAATTCTGACCTGAATAGGTCGTTTCACAAAGTAAATTTTTCACGATATTTACTATACAAATGTTCCATCAAAACTTTCCTAAATATTTTTTGCACAAAAATTCGAAACCCATTTTATTTCAATCAAAATGAAAACGATGTTGCTTATTGTTAAAAAAATGTACCAAAGGTCGCGAACCCGAGAACATTTGGTTCATAAAAACTCGCTAATAAAATGGCCGAAAAAATATTCACTTCATAAAAATAAATTCTCTTTCCTAAGATGCCGCAAAAAGTGTAACCGGTCGCAGAAGAAAAAATCAGCACTCGGAAGTCACAAAAAAAGTCTTTACTTATTATTAAGTATGGAAACGTTTCAGCAAGTTAGATAAACAACGATCTAACCCGCTATTAAAATTAAACTAAGCTTTAAAATTTAATTTAAAAAAATGCATTGAAAGTGGATTTTCGTAATTAAAAAATTAGTGTTAAAGTATTTGGGCCTTCAAAAGTATAGCTGCCGTAATGTAATTTTAGAAATGTTTGAGTGCCTGACACTGCCTGATAAATTACAGAAATTAAGAACGTACAGAAAACACGTTTTCAAACTTGGTGCTAGGCAGATCCGCTAAAAAAGTAGTTTCCTTGAAAATTACAAAAAATCTACAAAAATGTGCTGTGGTGTTAACAAAAAATCGATAAAAATTAATCCACTAAAAATTTACTTTCATATGAAATTGTCTGAGAAACTTTACGTAAAAAATTCAATAAAACGATCTTCATGAAAATTCCTTAAATACATTTTTTCCAAGAAATTTAAAAACGATTGTTGCTTTACGAAAAAAATGTTAAATGGTTTTTTAACAATAGTCGCCAACGCATGAACTTTTTGTGCATAAAAAATGGCTAATAAAATAACAAAAGGTATACACTCTGGTCTAAATACGTAGTTTTCACACAGTACATTTTATTTTGCCTCAGATACCGTAAAAAGCAACGCCGGTTGCAGAGATGGAAACCATGGCTTGTGAAGCTACAGAATAAGTATTTGAGGAAAAATATTATTGCATTAGAAAATTTTACGTAAAGATTCATTTCATAAAAATCTCTTAAAACTATTTTTTGCATGTAAATATGTTTCACGAATTTCGTAAAAAATGCTCCATCAAATCTACGCTAAATATTTTTCACACAAAAATTCGAAACCCATTTTTCTTCCAAGAAAATTTAAAACGATTGCTGCTTTAAAAACTATTGTACAACATTTTTGCAAGAAAAGTCCCGATCGTAAGAACAAAAATCCGATAAAAAATTATTTCGCTAAAAAATATTAGATATCTATTTAAAATAATTTTGAGAAAATTTAACGTAAAAATTTTTTTCACAAAAACCCCGAATAATTTTTTTTCTGCACGAAAATTAATAAAACCATTACAATGATTTTCACAAAAACCCCATTCGTCTTCGAAGAAAATTCAAAACAGATTGTTGCTTTAAAAGAAGCTGTTAAAAATTTGTGGTAATAAAAGTCGCAATTGCAAGAACATTTTGTGCATAAAAATTTGCTAATAAAATAACTAAGAATTTATACAACCTGATTTAAATACGGTAGCATTACAAAGTAAATTTTATTTTGCCTGAGATTCCGTAAAAAGCAAAACGATCGCAAAAAAGAAAACAAACACTTGTGAAGCAACAGTAAACGTTTCCACGTCTATATTAAGTATGAAACGGTTTCACCAAGTTAGGGTAACAACGATTAAATCTGCTGTTAAAATTGATTTAG
Organism: Tillus elongatus; assembly: GCA_964006375.1. NCBI lineage: Eukaryota > Metazoa > Arthropoda > Insecta > Coleoptera > Cleridae > Tillus > Tillus elongatus. Next base: position 43,355,240 of record OZ023269.1, read on the forward strand.
GCCTTATAATTTAATTTAAAAAAATATCAATACTTTTTTGTTAGCGTCGTTAGTAAACAACTTTTGATTAGAAAATCGTATTTTCTTCTACTTATTGTAAAACAAAGAGCTATTATAAATAAAATATGAAATATAAACATTTTGAAAGTATTTGAGCCTTTAAAACTAGCTGTTGTAATGTAATATTAGAAACGTATACGTGTCTAGAACTGGCTGAAAAATGACAGAAACACAAAGCATATTTTCATACTTGGTTGGTGATAAAACATCAACGCTAAATGACCAAAAAAGGTGGTTTCCATGAAAACTTGAAAAAATCCAAAAAAATTCGCTACCAAATTGTTAACAAAAATTCAATCTAAATTTATTTTACTAAAAAATGTTATATTTAATAAAATCGATTCCGAAAATTTTACTTAAAAAATTCAACAAAATGTTCTTCACGTAAATTTCCTACATCAATTTTTTTGTACGAAAAAAATGTTACATCAAATCTTTGTTAAATATTTTTTACACAAAAATGCGAAATATGGTTGCTATAAAAAAAATTAAAAACAATTTTTTGCAAGCAGTCGCAATCGCTAGAACATTGTGTAGATAAAAATTCCCTGATAAAATAACTAAAAAAAATATATACCCTGATCGAAATACGTAGCTTCATAAGGTAAACTTTCTTTTGCATAAGATGCCGTAAAAAGCGAACCCGTTTGCAGAGAGAAAAAACTGACCCCGGGTATGGGTTCACGGAGTCCTAGTTCGTGCTCATTTGAATAAATGTTTGCAAAGTTTCACCATCGATACCTTTCTATTAGTGAATTTTTTTTAATAAAAATTCACTAAAAACGAGCACTTGTGAAGTCGCAGGTAAAGTCTTTACGCCTGTATTAAGTATGGATGGTTGCACCAAGTTAGGACAACAACGGTATGATCCGCTATTAAAATTAAATTCAGCCTTAAAAGTTAATTATGCCTTGGTTAGCGTTGCTAGGAAACAACTTTGGACTAGAAAATAGTATTTTCTTAGGTTTCCCTAATAATTAGCTATATGTTTAATTTACGATAAATAAAACACTTGTAGGTATTTGCGGCTTTCAAAGTAGCTGCTGTTCAAGTATCCCAGCACTGCCAGACAAATGACAGAAATTAAAAATGGACACAAAACTCATTTTTAAACTTGGTTTGTGATAAAACATCGACCACAAATGACCAAATTTTTTCACGCAGATTCGCTTAAAAAAGTAGTTTCCATGAAAATTACAAAAAAAATCCAAACAAAATCCGATAATTTTTTTTTTAAAAATCCGATAAAAATTTATTTCGCTAACGCATATTACTTCGCATACATTTGAGAACATTTTACGTTAAAATTAATGAAATATTTTTACAAAAATTCTCTAAACCAATTTTTTTGCACGAATATTCATTAAACAATGATTTTTTTACGAATTTTGCAAAAAAAAATTTTGCATTAAATCGTCGATAAGATCGTTTTACACAAAAATTCGAAACCCATTTTTCTTCCAAGAAAATCAAAAATAATGATTGTTACTTGCAGTTGCAGAAAACATTTTCTACATTGCTAATAAAATAACTAGAAAATTATACACTCTGATCTAAATACGTAGCTTCACTAAGTAAATTTTCTTTGCAGATTTTTCACAGAAAAACCGAGCACCCGTGAAGCCCCAGAATTAGTCTTTACGTTTGTATTAAGTAATAATAATAATAATAATAATAATAATAATAATAATAATAATAATAATAATAATAATAATAATAATAATAATAATAATAATAATAATAATAATAATAATAATAATAATAATAATAATAATAATAATAATAATAATAGTAATAATAATAATAATAATAATAATAATAATAATAATAATAATAATAATAATAATCCTTTACTATCTCTTGCAACTACCTGCAAATTCGATATAAAGACATTTTAATACTACAAACCTGGCGAGTTTACACTTAAGGGCATTTGTCATATTAATTTTCTTAAGATGCATAGGCAACTTATTGAACAACTTAGGCCCAATACAGCTAGGTGAATTCCCAGTTAGGTTTATCCTAGCCTACGGAACACGTAACTCACCAGCCTGTCTCGTGTTTATGTCATGCACACTATTGTTTCTCGCGAATATGTCCTTATTATGGAATAGATACGAGCAGACCTCAAAAATTAACAAGCACACTACATTTATTATCCCATTATTAATGAAATACGACTTACAGGATGTTCTTTGTGACTATCCAAAAATTGCAGCGAACTATACGCTTCTGCGTTATAAAAACAATACACAGAGAAGTGGAATATGCAATCGCACAAACGTTAGATCACATATAGTCCAGTATAACATTACCAAGGAATATACTGGGCCTGCCGACTCCTTTCTGGTGGGCATGAAACATAATGCTGTTTGCTTTCGACGAATTAAGGTATATTAACTTTTTAAAAGACCAGTTTTTCAAGATATCAAGAGTACTAGTGCAACTATCCATTAAAAGATCATCCGTCTTCTCAGGTATAACCAGGGCGGCATCATCCGCGTACATCGTGATACCCACATCAGGCGATATCTTATCAAGCTCACTTATGTAGACAATGAAGAGAATTTTGCCCAAAACCGATCCCTGGGTCACTCCAGTAGAAACACCCATGGAGCGTGAGTTCACAGTTCTAATGCCAGTTTTATCTTTGTAACGTATACTGACAAATTGTTTTCTATCACACAAGTAAGACGATAACCAGTCGAGCGCCGCACCTCGCACTCCGCAGTCATAGAGCCTACCCTTTAGCAAAACATGGCCTAAACAATCGAATCCCCTGCTGAGATCACAAAATTCCTCAACAGGACACTCACTGGCCTCCAGAAAGCCAACCACGTCTCCATAAAACGAAGTGAAAGCGGACGTCGTAGAGCAATTTCGCCTAAAACCATGTTGGTTCTCGGAAAAAATATTATATGAATTCGGAAAATTCTCCAGTCGATTTAAATAGCAATACTCAAACACCTTAAAGAACGCCATGGATATGTTAGGAAGTTGATAATTCTCAAGATCAGCCGGATCCCCTTTTTAAGTAACGGGATACCCCTGCCGGATTTTAAGGGTTTTGGAAATGATCCCTGCAGAAATGATAGATTTACAAGATGCAAAATAGGCTCAATAATAGATGTTAGGGAATTCTTTACTATATAGGGTGGAATGTTATCCAACAGGATACCTTGTTCTTAAGTTTACGCATCAATAGAGTGTGTAATTCAATAGAAACATCGTAGCCTGATTAGCCTTTCCTAAAATACTAGCAGGTCCAGATACCTTAGGAATCTTATCCACTCTTCTTTTTCGAGCATCCAAGAAATATTTATTAACCAAATCCTCAATCTCATCTGGATCAGTTCCAACTCTATTATTAGCCTTAACCTGTATATTATGTACCCCTTGCCTTAGTGTCTCACCCCATTCATCGATAATGCGCCATGCAGAACGAGTAGGATTGTCAGATCTAAAAGTATAATTCTGATAGAAGCTCCTTTTAGCGCTACTAACCATCCTCTTGTGCTCAGTTTTGGCAATTTTACAGGCTTGAGTAGCCTCTGATAAAGCACCCTTCAGTCGAAGAAGTGCTTTAAGCTTAAAGCTTCATAATCTAATGTCAGAAGTAATCGATCCCCCATTATCACTTGCTTCGCCCACATAAGTTTTACGTAACGGAAAATGACAATTAAAATGGAAACAAAAAATCTGATGAAACTTGTCAATTCAAATTCGCCTATACATGGTAAAATTATCACATCTCCTATTGAAACCATAAACGAGCTCAAATAACACAGACATTTGATCAGAAATGTTATTGTCAATCACAAGGCAGGCACCTTTATTGTCAAAATTAATAAAAATATTATCCAAAGTACTCAGACTCATATCTGTCACCCTAGTCGGCCACTCCATCACATGCGTCATTCCAAAGCAGGCCAGCATATCAGACAGCATAGATAACTCTCTAGACATAACATTATATGAATCAAAGTTATAGTCACCAGTAAGAATCACTGGAATACCAGGTTTCATCAGCTGACTCAAAACAATTTGATTAATCAAACAAAAAACATCACCAGACGGAGAGTGATAGCAGTTCACTATATATGTCATGACAGTATCAACTCGATAAAAAATTCCACATACTTCCAAATGTTTTTCGGTGCATAGTTGTTCAAAATGATGGTTTTTTACAGACAAATTATTTTTATAGTAAACTGCCACACCACCACCTCTGCTGGAACTCCTACAGTAAAAACTACCAAGGTCATAACCACCAATTCTTAAATGATTAATAGAAAGATTTGACTCACATATTTCTCTAAAACCAAAAAAAATTATACTAGGAAAATATATTAACTCTATTATTAAGTCATTACTTTTGTCCATATTTAGACTCTGCGTATTAAGTAAAAGTAGACTGGGCTTAAAATCACTTCCACAAGCTATGCTGCGGCGGTCAGCCGCGGCCGCGGGTAGAAAAACTTACTAGTAGAAGCTACAGCGGGCCAGATGCCAGGACTCATAGCAATTATAAAATTTTCAATGATTTTTGCAATATAAATCTTCCATCAAAACTTCGCTACACATTTTCCACACCAAAATTTGAAAGCGATTTTTCTTCCAGGGAAATTAAATAAAACAAGCACCTGTCAAGCCATGGGAAAAGTCTGCGATTATATTAAATATGGAACGGTTTCACTAAGTTAGGGAAAGAACAAACAACCTCATACACTATTCAAATTGAATTAAATCTTAAAACTTTCATCTCCTCTTTATTAAATTATTAAAAAAAAAAAAAACTTGCCTAACGTCTTTACTCTTTACACCAAACAATTTTTATGTACAATGGATTCTTTGCTCATATTTTCACAAAATGAAGGAAAATGACAACTCGGACACATATCTAGCAACATGTTAGTCATTTCGTGTCGTATTTTCCCTCACATGCGTAGTCCTACCCTAATTATAGATTTTGACGTTTTAACTTTCTTTAATCAGATTAGTTCATTAAAAATTAATGTAGCTCTAACTTTTTTATCTTTTAACATAGACATCACGACATAAACTAGAGTACCAAATTTGGTTGCTCTTACTTTGTTATTTTCGGAGATATAATTTTTTTTAAAGAAAACACAAAATTTTTCGGGAAAACCGAGGCCGATTTTTCTGGCACTTATCAAAGACACTTGCAAAAAGAAGGTATGTACCAAAGTTTATCAACATCAGCTGATTTATTTTTGCGTTATATATATATATATATATATATATATATATATATATATATATATATATAAATTGAAACTGACCCTGGATATGGGTTCTAGGGTTCGCGCTCGTTTGATGAAATTTTTTCAAAATTAAAAAGTCGGGACCTCCTCATTTGTGAATTTTTTTTTAGAAAATTCACTGAAACGAATGTTTTTTTTTTGTGAGAAAGGACGCAATCCCAAGAATATTTTGTACATAAAAATTCCCTAATAAAATAACTAAAAAAATAAAAAATCTGATCTAAATACGTAGCTCTATAAAGTAAATTTTCTTTAACTTGCGTTGCCATAAAAAGCGAAACCGATTGCAGAGAAAAAACGAGCACTTGTGAAGCTACAGGAAAACAGTATTAACATATGTATTAAGTATGGAACAGTTTCACTAAGTTAGGGCCTCAACGATCTGATCCGCTATTAAAATCGAACTAAGCCTTAAACTTAAATTAAGCCTTAAAATTCAATTTAAATCATTTCTTACGCTTTTTTGTTGCATCGCTAGAAAAGAACTTTTGATTAAAAAATATTATTTTCTTGTATTTCACCAACAGCTATACTTTTTAATTGACTACAAAGATAACCGTTTTGAGAGTATTTGCCGCTTTTAAAGTAGCTGCTGTAATGTAATATTAGAAACGTTCAAGTGTCCTAACACTGTCTGACAAATAAAGAATGGACATAAAACACATTTTTAAACTTGGTTGGTGATAACACATCGACGCTAAATGGATAGGAGAGCAACGATCTGATTTGCTATGAAAATGGAACTATGCTTTAAAATTAAATTTAAAAAAATATTTACACTTTTTTCTTAGCATCGCTAGGAAATAACTTTTAATTAGAAAATAGTATTTTCTTGTATTTTACCAACAAAGTGTAAATTAACGATGAGTATAACTGTTTTAAAATTATTTGCGGCTTTAAAAGTAGCTGCTGTGATATAATATTACAAACGTTTCAGTGTCTTGCAATGGTTGACCAATAATGACAGAAATTAAGAATGGATACAAAAGACCTTCTCATACTTGGCTGGTCAACACATCGACGTTAAAAAAAATTCCATGGAAATTCAAGACAAAAATCCACTAAAAATACGCCAAAAATTGTATGGTTAACAAAAATCCGCTAAAAATTTATTGTGCTAAAAATATTAATTCACATAAAATTGTCTGAGAAAATTGTACGAAAAAAATTCAACAAAAAATTTTTCACAGATTCCGTAAAACAATTTTTCAATTTTTCCCGCCAAATTTCATTAAACCATATCTTTCACGAATTTCGCAAAAAAATGTTCCATCAGAACCTTGTCAAATATTTTTCACGCAAACATACAAAACCCGTTTTCTTTCAAAAAAAATTAAAATGATTGTTGGTTTAAAAAAATGCGAATTTTTTTTTGCGAGAGAAGTCTCAATCGCAAGAACATTTCGTACATAAAATTCGCTAATAAACTAAAAAGTTATACACGCTGATCTAAATACGTAGCTTCACAAACTAAATTTTCTTTTCCTCTGTATATATTTAGTTTACCACACAATAATTTGATCTTTCGCCCTTTAGTGGCATCAAAAATTTTTTCATTGAATGCTGATGCCTTTTTTTCTTTTAACATAGAGCTTTATAGTTTGGTAAATTGTATACGTTTAATAACTAAAACATGTGTATCAAATTTATTTTCCATAGCATTATTATTTGTTAAGATACAAAAACTTGCACGGAAACACTCGTCCGTGTTTTCGAGCTAACGAACTTCTCTAAACCACTGATAAAAAGAAGGTGCTTGCCAAATTTTATTAAAATCGGATCACTATTTTTCGAGTTTCTACATATATACATATACACATACACACACCTATATATATATATATATATATATATATATATATATATATATATATATATATATATATATATATATATATATATATTATATATATATATATATATATATATATATATATATATATATATATAACTAATATTATTGATTACCGATGAGCCCTTTTTCAAACAATTCAATACTTGAAAATAGATAACTTTATTCAGTGGATGTTAACAGTACAGATACCAGATTCTAACTAACGATGTTACATTAGTTAGTGTACATTAAAAGAGGGAATGAAATATAAGATTTTATGCGAAGTTGGTGGAGTGTCCGCGAAAATAATAACCATGTCGTGGGAAACGCTGATTAGTACAGTTTTATATAAACGGAATATTATAGTTAATGATATAACTTATGTTTATTATATATATATATATATATATATATATATATATATATATATATATATATATATATATATATATATATATATATATATAAGAGCTGGAAGTCCTACCCGCCAGGCAAATATTTTGTCGAAAAATCCTTAAACACGTTAAGTTTGCTTGTGAGAGGGACAACTTTTGCCCCAAAAATATAGCCCAAACTTTACCCTCCTAAACGGGGGTGTCATATCTCCAATGTTTTCAAACAGGAATAGGGGTCATGTGATAGCTCCTGACAAGAGGTTTTGATTTCCTCTACATTGATTTTTTTTTTTTTTTTGAAATTCGGTCTAATCGTTTAGAAGATATGGATTTTTGAAATATCACTAATTCATTTCCCGAGAAATTCCTAATGCTTGAGTTGGGCCTCACCAGCGTCCAGTATAAGAAAAAAATGTTGTTAAATGTTTGCTTGGGTAATAGAAAGTCATTTAGATTAAGGTGCTCCAAAAAATGTTAGGCAAAAATTTGAACAAAATTGTATGGAAATTGGTGGTGCTCAATTTTAAACATTTATTGGATTAAAGTTTAATTCGTTGATATCTATTTTCTTAAAAAAAATTCACTAATGAGGAGATCCCGACTTTTGAATTTTGAAAAAATTTCTTCAAATGAGCGCTAATTAGGCCCCCCAGAACACATATCCGGGGTCGGTTTAAATTTTTATATGTTTATATATATATATATATATTTATATATATATATATATGTATCACACCGATAACTCAAAAAATAATGGGCCGATTTTGATTAAATTTGGTGAATAAATTCCTTTTGCAAATGGCTTGGATAGGTTCGTTAGCCAGGAAAATCGGTCCAGGTTTTCCCGGAAAATTTTGTGTTTTCTTTCGAAAAAAAATTATATCTCCGGAATTAACAAAGTAAGGGCAACCAAATTTCATATGCGGATTTATTTCATTATAGGTAAGTTACCTACCAAAATTTAGCTCCGTAGGTTAAAGGATAAAAAAGTTACAGGCATTCAAAGAAAAATAAATTTGGATTTTCCTCAAAACGTCAAAATTGCGATTTTAAACGTCAAAATTGGTGAGTACATTCCTTTCGCAAGCCACTTGGATAATTTTGTTAGCCAGGAAAATCCGCCGAGGTTTTCCCGGAAAAATTTGTGTTTTCTTTCGCAAAATATTTATATCTCCAAAATTAACAAAGTAAGGGCAACCAAATTTGGTAAGCTGGTTTATATCGTTATAGGTGTGCCACCTACCAAAATTTAGCTCTGTAGGTCAAAAGACAAAAAAGTTATGGGCATTTAAAGAAAAATAAATTGGGGGTTTCCTCAAAACGTCAAAGTGACAATTGAAAACGTCAAAATTCGCAATATTTAGGCAAATAACTTGAATCTAATACGATCTATGGAAAGAAAATGTCTCAAGAAGAATGTTTTACATACACCGAACTCTTAGTTTCAACTGTCATTGTCCTTCATTTTACTAAAATATTTCCAGAAAATTCATTTCTAATAGACCCTTTCTCTGATGCTTGGCAGTAGCCTTAGCTATAGAGTTTATTGTTTAATGGTATATAATTTTTGTCGAAAATCAATAAAGCTCAATATATTCGTTATTATACAAGATATGAAAAAATATTGTATACATTAATTATACGGTGTTTTGAGCTACACCTTAAAAAATTATTGCGACAATCACAGGGTGGCCCATAAGTCATTGGTGATACAAATTAATTTTTTTTGTCGAAAACGCCTTATTTTTTTGCATTTTCCATCGAAATATAATGCATGTTTGTAAGTTAAGAAATTCTGGAGGCAGCAAGTGCGTTGTGGTTGCGAATTTTGATTAAATGCTTCATATTTGAAAAGCTCAATTTGCTATTAACCTATAAGGTTGACCAAGAAACGGATTTTTTCAGTAACACTTTTGGTTTACTTTTGGAAATTTCTGTACGTTTTCAAACAATCAAGTTATTTTGATGAAACATGGCACATTGTTTTTACTATATATGTTATACTGGTAATCAAATTTGATGCCTGCTTTTTCTATATAGGTTATACTGGTAACCAAAATTGATGTCTGCTTTCTTAAAAAGAAAACACACATATTTGCAATAAAAACATTTTTATGAAAATTCACTACCATAACGCACTTGCTGCGTCCCGAGATTTTTTAATTTCTTGGGAAATTCATTAGTGACATTTCAAAACTCCATATCTTCTTAACGAATAGTCCCGAATTTCAAAAATATAAAATCAATGTATAGGGAATCAAAAGATCTTTTACCGAACTATCACATAACCCCTATCCCCATTTGAAAATAAATGAGAGATGACACCCCCGCCTAGGAGGTTGCAATTTGGGCCGTACTTTTTGCGTCAAATGTTGTCCTCCTCACAAGCAAAGTTAACGTGTTTAAAGTTTTTTTCGACAAAATCTTTTCCTAGCAGTTACGGCTGTCAGCTAGTTACCAGTGCGCCACATTATATATATATATATATATATATATATATATATATATATATATATATATATATATATATATATATATATATATATTGCAAATTAACCAGACAATGTATACATATGTATGTATAATATCAACTTGAAACTAATCTCTAAACAGATAACAAAAAGTAAAAAATCCCTTTTCTCGTAATTCTTGTTTTTTTGGGTCCAAAAAAGTCCGTCTTTGTATTTAATATTTAATAGGTCTTAAAGCCAAAGATTATGCAACAAAGTACAAGGATCCACAGGATATAAGAGATTGAATTATCCAACAATGTCAGCTTATAACACCGGAAACGTTATATGCAGTTCATAAAAAAATTCGGAGTCAAAAAAATTCAGAAATAGAATCTTAAACATCTTATGGTAGTGAGTGGTGTCACTTCGAAAATTTATGCGTAATCAATTGATAAGTAAAATGTAAAAAGCCTGGACGCAGCAACGTCGTCGTCATGGTAGGGAATTTTCATAAAAATTATCTTCACTATTTTATGAAAATACACACACACACACACACACATATATATATATATATATATATATATATATATATATATATATATATATATATATATATATATATATATATATATAAACATTGGATCTGACCTCCTCAGTAATCCCACAGTTTAACTATCCTTTCCGGCCAGATCCTTGCGCAAACAAATTTCTGTGCTCGAGTTTATGCAGTGCTCCCACTTTATATTTCTTCATCGGCTTAATAACAATAATAAATGACAGTGAACTTTTTTAGGTGTACTATTTTAGGGTTTCTTCATCACTCCCCTTCGTAAAAAAAATGACGCATTAAGTGAGTTATGGTAACGCATAAGGTAATAGAATAAGGTAGCGCTTGGAATACATTTACTTTTTCTCTATATGTTATGGTAAAAATGTACACAGCTTATGTAGTTACGGTTTCCTTTTTTTATGACCAAATAAAAGTATATATATATATATATATATATATATATATATATATATATATATATATATATATATATATATATATATATATGGTCACGAAGTCGATAATCCTCAAAGGATCATCCAGCCTAATTAACATGCATAAACTGCAATTACTAGACTTGCAACGGCTTAAATATTTGCCAACGTTTCCAGCGGTATGATATATGGGAATTGGGCACGCTGTAGAGAAGAATTAGTAGTGGGGCAGGTAGAGTCGACCAGGTAGGAGACATATTATAAACGCTGAAACTGATCCTGCATATGGGTTCTAGGTGTCCTAGTTCTCCCTCATTCGACGAATTTTTTTCTACGAAAATTCGCTAATACTTATAGCAGTCTATTAGCATATTATTTAGAGCCAAGTGTTGGCAATAACGATTTTTAATTCACTTTGTGATAAGAAGGCCTTCATGCCGTTTTCCTTAATGGGAAAAGTTAGGGTCGAGTAAAGAAAATAAGAGAATAAGGGTAGTATGTCTGGAAATACAGAATACACTATTAATTTATTTGCTTCATGTATGAAAGGACGTTATCGTATGATTGATGTTCCTTGTTAGAAATCTCTATCCTATTAGGGAGTAGGTAGAGAGCATAGCGAAGACAGAGAACATGCTGGTTTCTACACTGCCCTCCCGTCGGCCGTCTTGTAATGATGCTTCAACTCCAATGTCCCGCTTGCATGGTTCCATTTTACAGATAACCGTTGCAGGAGTACCTATCTTTTCCCCGATAATTTTCTATCGCTAAGGGTTCCCTGTTGGATTAATACCATTTTATTACCTTACATGCCGCTACTGGAACAACTTTGAGAAGACTTATGGATAATCCGAGAACTAATTTTGCTAGGAATTCGTTTTGTCGGACGCTGGATATTTGATTTATGCAGTAACGGCTTAGCTTAATTGACAGATAATTATTAATTTTAATCACAGTCTAAAGGCTATGTCACCTTGTCGTTTGGGGAAAGGTGCTATGGGGTGGTTTCCTGCTTGAGTCGACTAGGCTCAGATTTTATACATGACGGGTACGTATTCCAATTAATTAATAATTGTGATTGCCCTTACTTCGTGAAACCAATCCATCCTAAATACAGACGTTTACACTATTTCTCTGGCTTAATAAACGCAATTCAAGTTATCTATTTTAGCGAATTTTTGTAGGAACAAATCACTAGTGAGGAGACTGCGACATTTACTTTGGAAAACATTCACTCAGTGAGCGCACACGACGCCCCTGAACGAATATCCAAAGTGAACATTAGATTTTATAACTTCATATGTATACACGATAACTCAAAAAAGAATGAACCGATTTTTCTGAAATTTACTACGTATCCATGTTCTTTTGTCCTTGGTTGCGTGTATTACGTCGGGGAATTTTTAGAACATTTTTCCTAAATTATTCTCTTTCTTCGGGAATAAAGCTGTTTTAATCACATTTTGGTGCGAAAGTTGCACCTATACACGTATGGCACATGACAAAAAACAAACCCATAAATTAAAAATAAGAATATTGAAAAGTATTTCCAAAAAACAAAATTGATCGCACTGGAGGTAACGAAGGACACAAAGTCGAAATATTATATGTAGTTACTATCAAATGTTACAGACAAAGAGTAAGTTATTTTTTTGCGAAACGATCAGGAATAAAATGCAGGTTCTGGACAACCAATATTGCGAAAAGTGCGTCTAGCCAGATCTTACATTTGCCTTCAACAGCTAATATATTCATTTTAAAAAATTCGAACACCCAGTAAGAGTTAATCAACTTTAATAAAATTTATACATAATGTGTGCTTGATCAAACTTTAAAAAATAGTTGAATTTTTAAACTAAAATATTGAAAAATAACAATGTTATTTAATAATTATTGGGTTCGCCGCGGTTTCTTGTGCATTCGATTGAAATAAATTGATTTATGGTACCCAGAGGAATGTCATCCCAGGCTTCTTGGAATCGGTGACGAAGGTCAATTAGGTTATTTGGTGGCTGGAGTAAATTACCCAGTCGATTGCTAATCATATCCCACACACGTTCAATTGGTGACATGTCTGGGGAGTAAAAAGACCATGAAAGCAAGGTCGCGTTATTTTCTTCCAAGAGTCATGTCGTAACTCTTGCAGTATGAGCACATTGGGTGTCTTGTTGGAAAATGGGTTGAATTAACGCTCATTGGTACGGCAGTCCAACAGGCTGCCGTACGTTTCGTATGTAGTCACTTGCATTCAACGTGTTGTCAATAATAACTGGTGGTTACCTGCTACCATGTGTTTTCGCACCATACCAACATACCCTTCGTGTAAAGACCGTATGCCGTACCACAGTAAATTTTATATTTATGCGTTCTCCACGTAATAGTCTCACTCTTCTGCGACGATCGCGAACACAAATACAGAATCGGGACTCGTCAAAGAACATAACACGATTATATTCACCATTACAATTTGACCTGGCGTTACACCACTCAGGCCGAGCAACATGATGTTGAGGTATCAGTGGGAGATATAAAAATGGTATATACAACGAATTGCAAAGCCCGTCTGACACTTAACGCAAATTAAATTGACTAGTTGAAAAAAATTCATTTTTAGTAACTCTATAAATTCGTAGTGAGAGGTAAATCAAATAGGTTGTAGGTTTTTGCCGCTGATATTTGTATACGCATTGACACTAGACAATAAAAAGAGAGATATTTCGTTTTTAATGTTTATCATAAAACAAGTTATCAAAAGTTAACAATGTTAATAGATATACAATTTGAAATAAAATGATAAATAATGACCAGCTGAAAGATTTTCAAATTACTACTTTAAAAATTTAAAAATAAAGAAAATCACCCAACTTAAGCAAGTTTTACTTAATATAGTTTTCTGCTGTTGATATGATGCAGCCAGAACCTAGTTTGCCGCCGAACTTCTATAAGCAAGCTGGATGTTCGTTTTAGTTGATTTAATCAATTAGAGCTGGCGGGACTTCTACTATGATTCAAACATTTAGAGCTGGTGAAACTGCTATCATGCCGTAACCATTCAGACGTGATGAGATATTAATTAATTAATATTTCGCCTACAATGGTATTTCCTCATAATGTGCACTTTCGATGTTAAAATGAATTCATATGAAAGAGAAATTTATCAGATCCATGCAAGTATATATACCGTTCAAAGACAAGTGACATTTCTCACTCAGAGTCCAAGTTGACTTTAAGATGTCAAGCATTTGCTGTATCTAGCCACAGAATAAAGAAAAAGTAAATGGACAAAGGCAATGACCTCATTAGGCTACAAGTATATCTATGTTTGAAATATAATAAGAGAAAAATAATAGAAACGTGTAAAACGTTACCCACTTATTATGGTTAAGCAACGACATGCATAGTCAGTTCTTGGATGAGTCACCGGCTTGTAATCTCGTCTGGCTCTGATGTTTGTAGAAACCTTTTTTAGTGAATTTACGTAGAAACCTATTTTTTGTGGAAATTTTCGTGGAAAAAAAATGATTGTATTATTTTGGTAAAAATATTATAAGAAAAATTTTGTAAAAATATGTTGACTATTTTTTATAGACAAATATTTTCTAATGACTTTTTGTGAAAAAATGGTCCTCGCAAAATTTTGAGGCAAAAATTTTGTGGAAAAATATTTTCTAGCCAGTGAAGTTGAATAAATTGTTTTTTCTCATACAAAACCTTTTGATTTTGTGATTTCTTTTGGTATTCTGAAGGAGCAAAATAGATGCCTAAAACCCAATTTTCTATAAAACTAGAAACTTAAAATTTGGTATGTACTAGTCTTTATAAAGGCAACTAATTCGATTTGGCTCTCTAACGAACGTATGTAAGCTATTTACAAATAAAGCAACCTGCCAAATTTATAATATTTTCTTCGTTAAGCAATCAGACTAGTTTTTCACAAAAAAGTATTTTCTCAAAAAACATCCTACGGATTATTTTGTTATTTCTGTAATTTGGAATGTTTTAATGGAAACGTCTTTAATTAATTTAGTGTTTACAGATATGCATAGTTCCTAGCAGCGCAGGCATAAAATCGATGACCAAGACTGTTGATTTTAGTTTCCTACTATTTTCATTTTGTAACTCTTTTGTTACGCTCATACTGTCACTACTAGTAGAAATCGGTTCCAGGATCTTCTTAGAGCTATATTTGGAAACCATTTTTCTTTATACAGGCTGTCACATGGGAGCGTGGCAAAAATACGTTGTCTTAGTGGATTTTCTTAGAAAAATTCTCTAATGAGAAAAATGCGTTATTGAGGAGACCGCGGCATTTAAATTTAAAAAAAATTTATTTAAATGAGCGCAAACTATGTCCTTTGAAACACATATCCCGGGTCAGTTTCAATTTTTACACGTTTGCATAGTAATATATATATATATATATATATATATATATATATATATATATATATATATATATATATATATATATATATATATATATATATATATATATATATATATATATATATTGTTCACACCGATAACTCAAGAAATAATGGCCCCATGTTGATGAAATTAAGTGAGTACCTTCCCTTTGCATGTGGCTTAGATAAGTTTGTTAGCCAGAAAAATTAGCCTAGTCTTCCCTGGAAAATTTTGTGTTTTCTTTCGGAAAATTTTATATCTCTCAAAATAACAAAGATACCGCAAGTTTATATCATAAAAAGTAAACTATTCACCAAAATGTAGCTCCCTCAGTTTAAACAAAAAAAAGGCATAGGCATTATTGGTACCACTGAAGACCAGGCAAACGCACAGCAACCAACTAACTTGTGTGGATTACAAAACCTATTGTATATTACGGACAAATATTAGGTTTTTTGGCACAAAAAGGTTATGAAATGCCAAAAATTTAACTTGGAAATTTTATACTTTTTCTATTTAAAATGTCAAAATCGCGATTTGAAACGTGAAATTTAGCAACTTTTGGGCAAAGAACCTGAGTATAAAAACGTATAAAAATATTTTAATAAGTGACTATGTGTATATGTATATATATATATATATATATATATATATATATATATATATATATATATATATATATACATATATATATATATATATATATATATATATATATATATATATATATATATATATACATATATATATATATATATATATATATATATATATATATATATATATATATATATATATATATATATATATAGTGTGAAACACACTTATGGAATAAAATTCATTATTCAGCCAAAAATAGTTTTTGTGGAAAACGCTGAATCACGTGAAGTTTAATTTGTCCAACATTATCTTATAAGCATAGTTAAAAAAAATCTCACCATTTTACCCCGGCCACTTTAACCATTTTTTTAACAGCAACCCTATATTTTTTTATCACAATTCGATGGATCACATTTTTCTGAATGCGGAGATACCCCATATGTATGGTCTAATATTACAATTCTCAATACAGGCTGGAAATTTAATACCGGAATAATAAAACTAAACAGTTTACCCTGAAATTCAAATTTTAAAAATAAACGTCTCTTTCTTTAATAAATGTTCAAAATGTTCTCCATTCATTTGCACATAACGCACTAATCTGCTCTGGAATTCTTCTTCATTCTGTTCAACAGGTTAGGCGTTACGTTCCTAATTTATGTTGTTATTAGTGAATTTTCTTTAAAAAATTCACTAATGAGGAGATCTCGACTTTTGAATTTTGAAAAAATTTCTTCAAATGAGCGCTATTTAAGACCCCTAGAACCCAAATCCGAGGTCGGTTTCAGACTTTATATGTTTATATATATATATATATATATATATATATATATATATATATATATATATATATATATATATATATATATATATATATATATGTTTATATATTTATGTCTCACACCTATAACTAAAAAATTAATTTAACGATTTTGATAAAATTAGGTGAGTACCTTTCTTTCGCGAGTGGCTTAGATCAGTTCGTTAGCTAGCAAAATCCGCCGAGGTTTTCCCAAAAAATTTTGTGTTTTCTTTCGAAAAAATTCGAAAAATAATTATATCTCCGGAATTAACACAGCAAGAGCAACGAAATTTGGTACACGGGTTTATATCATTATAGGTAACATACCTACCTATCAAAATTTAGCGCTGTAGGTTAACGGACAAAAAAGTTACATGTATTTAAAAAAAAATAATTGGGTTTTCCTCAAAACGTCACAGTCGCGATTTTAAACGTCAAAATTGTTAATATTTAGGCAATGAACCTGAAATTAATATGATCTATGGAAGGAAAATGTTTCAAGAATAATGTTTTACAAAGCCTGACCTCTTAGTTTCAATCGTCATTGTCCTTCATTTTACTAAAATATTCCTAGAAAATTCATTTCAAATAGACCCTTCCTCTGATGCTTTAGCAGTAGTGTTGGCTATAGAGTTTATCGTTTAATGGTATATCATTTTTGTCGAATTTTCGTAAAAAAATCATTAAAGCGCAATATATCCGTTATTATGCAAGTTACGAAAAAAAGTTGTATACATTAATTGTAGGGTGTCTTAAGCTACATCTTAAAAAATATTTCTACAATCACAGGCTGGCCCATAAGTCGTTGGTGATTCAAATTTTCTTTTTTTAGTGAATTTTTTTTAATCGAACACGTCCTATGTTATTGCATTTTTATATTTTCCATCGAAATATAATACATCTTTGTAAGATAAGAAATTCGGGACACAGCAAGTGCGTCATGGTAGCGAATTTTCATTAGATGCTTCAAATTTTGAATTAATTTGCTATTAACCTATAAGGTTGACCAGAAAACCAGTTTTTTCGGGAACAATTTAAGTTTACTTTCGGAAATTTTTGTACATTTTCAAACAATAAAGTTATTTTGATAAAACATGGCACATTGTTTCTGATATATAGATTATACTGGTAACCAAATTTGGTGCCTGCTTTCTTAAAAAACATATTTGCTATTAAAAACATTTTTATGAAAATTCACTACCATAACGCACTTGCTGCGTCCAGAGTTTTTTTTTCATTTTAAAATCATCTAAACCAGCAGGTTGCGTTATATACACTCTGTTTCTAAGGCATCCCCATGAAAAGAAATCAAGAGGTGTAAGATCTGGTGATTTAGCGGGCCATGCTAGGAAACCTTTTCGTCCAATCCATCCTTGTGGAAGGATCGTGTAAATACTCCCGTACTTGAAGAGAAAAGTGGAGCGGTGTACCTTCTTGTTAAAACCATATACTTTCATGGGGAATATTATGTTCCATTACATTTCGATACAATTCTGCTAACATTGGGACAACCTGTTCTCTTAGCATTTCTAAATATCTTAGACCGTTTAGATTTTCTATAAGAACAGGTCCAACTACGTGATCACCAGCGATACCAGCCCAACGTTCAACTTCTGAGGACGCTGAGTGTGTGTTTGTCGCATCCAGTGGGGGGTTTTCGGCAGCTCAGTATCTGCAATTTTGCTTGTTTACATCGCCATCATCAGAAATGTTGGTTCATCAGAAAACAGAACGTCAGCAGCAGAAATAACTTTTCTATGTAAAATGTCCAGCAGTTTTTCACAAAATTGCAGTCTTCTATCAGAATCACCGTCAGTCAACTCTTGGACGTGTTGTAATTTACAGGGATGCATTTTTCGTTTTTGAGACAACATAAAACTGCTGATTGACTAACATCATTTTCACGTGCAACTTCACGGATAGAAGTTGTTGGTTCTTCTTGAAAAGCCAATAAGATATTGAGTTTTACATCTTATTTAACAAACTTGGGTCACCTAGGCAGTGGTTTAACGTGTCCATAATCACGAAACTGTGAATGTATCTTAGACATCGTTCCCTGGGTTAGTGGGGACAAATCGGGATAATTTTCATTAAATAGGTTAACAACTTGTGCCTTTGTTCTACACGTATCACCATATCCAAACGTCATTAACATTTCTGTTCGCAGAGTTTCAGTTATGTATCGCATTATTATACCAAAAATTAATTGAAATTATCGGAACAAACTTACGACTAATTTATTAAGAGACCGTGCGTTCAACACAATACACCACGAAATAAAACAGAACTGTTAAGTTTCACCTCTTACACTGCAAAAATTGGTAGTTAATAAGAAACGATTAATGATACCAAGTACGTTTTAGATAAAAGACAAGATAACAGATTTAAGATAAGAGTCAGTGAAGAATTCCAGAGCAGATTTCGTTACGTGCAAGTAACTAGAGAACATTTTGAACATTTATTATAGGAAATGGACGTTTTTATAGTTTATTTTCGAAATTTGAATTCCTTGGTAAAATGTTTAGTTTTAATATTCCGGTATTAAATTTCCACCCTGTATTGAAAACTGTAATATTAGACCATATATATGGGATATCTCCACATTCAGAAAATTGTGATCCATCGAACTGTGATGAAAAAATGTAGGGTTGGTATTTAAAAATAACGAATAAAGTGGTGGGGGTAAAATGGTTGCCGTTTAATTTTTTTACCTATGATTGTAAGAGAAAGTTCGACAAATTAAACTTCAAATGTCTCAGCGTTTTCCACAAAAACTATTTTTTGCCGAATAATGAATTTTATTCCATAAGTGTGTTTCACACTATATATATATATATATATATATATATATATATATATATATATATATATATATATATATATATATATATATATATAAACAGTGCGTTAAATTAAAAAAAGTGTAGGGCTATCTGAAACTAAGTTAAGGTCCTATATAAACTTTTTAAAACTAAATGGTGAATATGATTTTAAATACATTTTAAGAATGAACACTGAAAGTGTAACAACAATGTGTATTTACTTAAACTACATGCAGTCGTAAGTTAATTTAGAAGTACAATTTATGTTAGTTGATATAATGACATCAGATTTAAAAAAACTTGATGCATGTGACTTGTTTTCTATCCAAAACAGATTAAAGAAATAGTTGTGTGGGGTTATTTAATAGTATTAAAATATAAATAAATGTATTTTGTAAGTTGTGATGATCGTAGCCTGTATATAATATTCTGTATAGTGTTTAGAAAAATAGTATATGTTAAATGATTAATTAAATGTGCTGCTTTAAATGAATATATTGTTAAATATCTGTGTTTTTCCTTTCTTTTTTTCACTTAATAAATTATTGTTTATACGGTTTTAGACTGGCAATATTAATGTTTGAAATAAATGTTTGGGTTGAATGTACTGAGTGTTCCTTTTCTTGCCGTGTATTGCATAAATACGACAGAAACTAGTATTTGTGTAATATTTTAAATTACATTTATACATAATTTTCTTGTACCGGTTCCAAAGGAATAAACCAATGAAATACATGATCGATATCGATCTTACCTTGGTTTAAAATTCTACCGGCACTCTTATTGAAGAGTCTGTCTTATTGAGTTCTGCCTTTCGAACTGTATTACATTTTTCTGTATATTATTTCTTTTCTTGTTTGCTTATTATTTTAGTACTATATATTTTTATTGCCCTAATAACTCAGATAGGCATTGATATTCTATTTTTTATATATTCTACACAAACAATTTATTAACAATTCTTGAAGGTTTATTCACAAACTATTTTCACCTAAATTTTGAGATAAATTTTTTATAGAGGACCCTCTTGTTTCTGATATCAATTAACGATCCTACCTTTCAAATTTAATAATAAACAAATTTCATATCACATTAGTTATTTCCAAATTTATATGCCTAAATGTTTTTAATACTTTGATTTAAATACCTTGTCTGACCTCTGTTGGTCTCCTCTTCAACTATACTCTGCCACTGTTCATAGTTCCCTATATGTAGCTATTACGTTTGCTATTTTGGATATATTATTATTACTATTACTATGCTTGACAATAATAATCTTGAGTTTCTAAGCAAACATGGTTCTTCTGCTTTGCAGTTTAATGTTTATTATGGCCAGTTAAAAATTTAGCTGTAAAACTTACACGCGCACTTCTACCTTGGCCTAGTACCATGGTTACTTTAGGTATATAAATTGCATTTAGATACTCCTACCAACTTTCCATAAATAATGCCACGAAATTCATGCAAGATGAACTCACACTAGGTTTGTATGACCTTCAATGTTATTTCGATAGTATTGTGTATGTTAATACCTTAACATTTTAATTTTAATATTAATGACGTCTCCAAACGTTCTTCCTCTACCAGAGCAACTTTAAGACAGCATTTTGAATTATTTTGCGTTCAAAACGCTACCAAATGTATACCAAAGCATTCTTCCTTGAGACAATATTCATTTGGGTGGCACCTGTTTCACATTCGGGTGACATCGAGATGTTTTTTTTTGACGACCACGAGAATTAAAATTTTGACAATTTTTTATTTAATTTTCAATAATTTACTAAATTTTTAAATGTAAGCTTACCTGAATAATTTATGCATCAAATGAACACTGACCTGAAAAGATAAAAAAATTAAGAATTGTTTGCTACCAACCACACGCTTGTGATTGTCATTTTAATCGTAATCAAAGTATTTTGAAAACTATACGTCACGCGGGAAAATGTATAGCTGCTCTTTGCATTATGCAACTAAGTTTTCTGATTTTAAATGCCTATATATATATATATATATATATATATATATATATATATATATATATATATATATATATATATATATATATTGCTTTTTTACTCTTACTTTAATATGTTTTGACATTAAGAACGTGTGCCTCTGAACCGAAGGATACTGTGTTTGATCCCAGGGTTCTCCTTAAACTTTTTCAGTACAAACTGTACAATTAACATCAACCGAGGTTCTGGCATTGTATTTGAGCAAGTTTCAGTATAAACTGTAACATTAACATCAAGCGAGGTTCTGGCATTGTGTTTGACCCGAAAGATACTGGGTTCGATCCCAGGGTTCTCCTTTTACTTTTTCAGTACAAACTGTAACATTAACATCAAGCGAGGTACTTGCTGAGCAAGTTGAATGTCTGCACGTTCTTCCCTTCGGAGGGGGCGTAAATCCATCGGTACCGTGTCCATGCGATGTTGGGCACGTTAAATATCCCTACCCTCCCTACAGAAAGGCAGGGGTTCGGCAAAATTTCCAGGATAGTGAGGCGAAACTGCTCCCTGGCGTTGGTGATTGGCCATAGCCGCGGAAATAGGCCGACGTTACAGAAACAAAACACGAACACGAATCTGTTTTGGATATAAAACATGTCACATGCATCAAGTTTTTTTTACATCTTGTGTCATTATGTCAACTAGCATAAACTTAAATTAATTTCTAAAGTAAGTCACGACTGCATGTAGTTTAACTAAATACACACTGTTGTTACACCTTTAATGTTCATTCTTAAAAAGTATTTAAAGTCATATTTACCATCTGGTTTTAAAAAGTTTATATGTGACCTTGACCTAGTTCACATAGCACTACACTTTTTTTAAATTTAACGCACTGTTTATATATATATATATATATATATATATATATATATATATATATATATATATATATATATATATATATATATATATATATATATATATGCGTGTGTGTGTGTGTGTGTGAACAAAATCAATTGAGATCCAATATGGAAACAACCAAGACAGCAACAAAACTCACATCTTAAGCAAAATCGACTTACCTATCTCTCTACAAAACCACTGTTATTTCGATATGCTGGTTTATTGGCATCTTTATGTGTACTTTGAGGTCGCTGAGTAACTAATAATGTTAATGCTTTTTTAACGGCAAACGATTAGAAATGCATTCACTGCATTTACAGTGTTTTTTACACATTTAATAAATATCAATTGCATACCATTCTTCAAATGTTCATTTCAGGACCTCTAGCACCTAGATTGAAGTTGAACTTAATTTTGTCAAAAAGATGGGGCAATATTTAAGAGGTTGATTTCTCAGGTCATTTTATGAAAAAAAATTCCATAAACATAGGTGCTAAAATCCATTGTTTCCAAAATACAAAGTGTTAAATTGTCCTTGTAAAATTACGAATTTTTTAAAAATAATTCAAATATCTCCTAACCGATTGTTTTGAATTTTGGCAGCGTTGTTTGTATTATTAATGGGCTGATTTGGCCCTAATTAGATAGATAGAGATTGTTAAGTCCATTGGCGTTAGGGGGGGCACCTCAACAAAATTTAGTGACATAAAAATGTACGCAACTGACTGCAATATGATTTGTATTTATTTTGAGATAAAGAAGCTCAAACTAAACGTTTTTTTTCTGTTGAAATTTCTCCGTATCTTGAATTGTTTACACGATAAAAGTAAAAACCTTTTTATGGCATGTCCATTTTCATAGAGAAAATCACAAACACGAACAATAATTTTTGTTGAGGTGTCCCCCTTTATGCCAATGGACTTAACAATCTTATCTAATTAGGTTACAATCAGCCCATTATTAGTACAAACAACGCTGCCAAATTTCAAAACAATCGGTGGGGAGATATTTGAATTATTTACAAAAAAATGTAACACCTTGTATCTTGGAAACAATGCATATTAGCACCTATTTTTATGGGAACTTTTTTTCATAAAATGACCTGAGAAATCAACTTTTTAAATATTGCCCCGTCTTTTTTAAACACCCTGTATATATATATATATATATATATATATATATATATATATATATATATATATATATATATATATATATATATATATATATATATCTTAAAAATTGTGCGATAACCGTCAGTTGCAATAAAAACTCTTTATTAATTTCCGAGCTTTCGGACATATAACGTGAGATTTATTTAAGTATTTTAAACCTGTGTATTTTCCTATGTGAATTGTCAGTTTTTTCTTTCCATTTTGCAGCCTTGATAATGGAATAAGTTATTCCGAAAGCTCGGAAATTAATCAAGAGTTTTACTGCAGCTGACAGCTATTCCACAATTTTTAAGAAATCATAATATTACCGTCACAAAAACTTAATATTATATATATATATATATATATATATATATATATATATATATATATATATATATATATATATATATATATATATATATATGATTGGAAAATTTTGCACGGTCACTAGTGTGGTTCTCGGGTTGTCGGGTTAAACCGTGTTTAGAATTAATTAAAGCTCGTCGTTTCGGCTCCTGGTTTAGAGCCATTTTAATGATGGAGAGGAAATATAAAAGAAAATGAACTCTAACGCGTCAACCCGCCTACTCCTTAGATCGGTCCATAAGGGTAGGTGGGGTTATTGTAGATTGATTATGGTGTCTCAATTTGGCTACTGCCCAATCTTCTCTAAGGTATCAGTGTGTTCAACTCTAGACTTTAGAGAAATGTTACTTAGAAATTATTAAATCTGGCCAAATGGACTTCTATTTTTGAGCAACTTTCAAGAGGTTAACGGCATATGAAAGGAAATGAAGCCCAAGACCTAAATCGGGCTACTCCGTGGAGCAGTGGATAAGAATAGGTTGATATGTTATAAATTCTAAGTATCGTTTAATCCAAGAACCAAGTATTTACCATACATACAATGTGGAACAGGGAAATTAAATAAATTCAGTACCTTAATTATTGTGCATATTTATCAAAATCCCAAAATTAATGAATTTTAGATTAAAAAATAACACCCTGCAACTCCTTCATCAAATTCGCTTCAAGTAACAGTTTCTATCCCCAAATTTTTAAATAGGAAGTAGGAGCTGGTGATTGCTCATTTATTGAAAGATCTTTTCATTCACTATTGCTGCTATCGTTCTAAAATCTATTCCAGAAATTAACAGGAAAAAGTCATAAATTCATTTGGTCAACAAATTTCGCTACAATACACTAGCAAGATAATAACTAATCGCGTTCCAATCTTGTTGATAAGGAAA
Organism: Tillus elongatus; assembly: GCA_964006375.1. Taxonomy (NCBI): domain Eukaryota; kingdom Metazoa; phylum Arthropoda; class Insecta; order Coleoptera; family Cleridae; genus Tillus; species Tillus elongatus. Next base: position 43,380,150 of record OZ023269.1, read on the forward strand.
CATAAAAATCACATGAATTTTAATCTAGGAGATGTTTTAAATGCATGCCTTGAACGTCTTGACAGCAGCTTAATGGCGAATAAAAATTACTTCTAACGTTAGTGAACACCTGAGGCGTGACCGACCTAATCGCAATCGTTATTCTTCTTCCTATGTTCGCTAAATCCCGCGGTTAAGTTCTGTATAACATACTTTATTAACGTCCCCAGAAAAAAGTCTGTACACCTCACTCACCGATTTGGAAATATAAGGTCGAAGTACATTGATTTGGTAATGTGCTGGTGCTCCATCCTGCTAGAACCATATCACATTTGCTGGAGATTGTGAATTTGCTCCATCAGGATATATACATTTTGACGCTTAGGAACAATCAGGATATATTATTGCCAAAGCTAGCACCACATTATCGTGGAGCAGTGCTAAATAATTATCTGTATTCAAATTTTTTTCAATAAAATGGGATCAATGACATGATTTCCAACTATTTATATATAATAAGATTTTCATTCCTAGAATGACCTTGGTTCTCACAACCAAAATTTTTTTCGTATTATTTGAGAAACACCCTGTATAAGTAAATAGAAACATAACCGTTATTATTGAGTTTTTTTGAAAAAAAACATTAATTTTTAAATTTGATTTAATTAAGCTTGAAATAAAAGTTTTCTGTTTAAACAATTTCAAATCTTTTTTTACATTTAGCACACAAAGATTAAGATAATTTATTATAGCATGTTGAAACTTACAGGCTAAAACAACTTTTTTAACCATCCGATGAAGTAAACTATGCTGGAGAAATTACCGTAACTGTACTTTAAAAAAAACTGTTAGGTAGCGAGTCTAAGCTTTTAAAAAATAAACGGTAACTCAAGCGCAAAAACGTTACAAGTCTCAATAAGTATATTACTTAAATAAAATAATTGAATTTTTTGTTAACTAAAAGGATTTTTTGTTCATGAAAGTCGTTCACTAAACGGTATAAAATTATGTTTTATAACTATTTCACACTGCATGATCATGCTATAAGCTGTAACGGTCAAAATAATAGCATATTATGTCAACCAACCTAAAAATTAGGTAAAAAAAGTTGGGGAGGCAGCAAGTACCTTATGGTAGCCAATTTTCAATAAAAGTTTCAGATTTGAATAACTGAGTTTTCTATAAACCTAGAAAGAAAGTTGAAATCTCTTCCCCAGGGAAACATATCTGCCAAATTTCATTAAAATATCTTTGTAATTGTTTGAGATACTTTTTTTTTCGGAAAAATTTTTCCTTCAGAAAAACTAGTCCTATCGGGCTAGCTAACGAACTAATCCAAGCTATTAATAAAAGAAAGACACTTGCCAAGTTTCATCAAATCGGTTAATTACTTTTTGAGTTATCGGTTGGATACACACACAGACACACCCTCTATTGTGAATCTTTTAAAATAAAAATTCACAAAAAAAGAGGTGTGCCTATAACATGGTTTCATATTTTAGATTACTAGTTTGATAATTAATTTTGGTTATAAAATCAGGTTGACGTTTGCTTATACGTATGATTAACTTTTTTTGTCTGATACACAAAGATTTCTTAAATTGTCACCAGATAATTTACGGTAATAGAAAACTGTCTCTTTTCTAAACGAAACGAATTATATTTTCTATATATATAAAAATATCCCTCCTTTCAGCAGCTGGTACTGTTATTTACATGTCATTCCTAATTTGGCGAATATGTTTGACAGAGCAACGTATATGACAGTCTGAAAATCACATGATGGTGTTTTCGTTGAGCAGTTTAGTTTCAATTTCCAGGTGACGAGCATGGTGCCATGAATAGAACACAAGACGACATTTGCTGGAAACCCAAGCTGGTTGTCATGTGAAAGATTATTCTCTCAAATCCCGGGCGGGTTGGCTTTCAACCTCTTTCCGAGGTTTGTCTAGATGCTTCTGGTAGAATACTAATATCGCTATTCTGAAAAAGCAATTTTATAAACAAAGACAATCAGATTATTAGAAACCGAACTGGAACAATATACAGCTTATATTCGTATTTTATAGTCAGTCAAACTAACACAGTATATTAAATTGTTTCAAGGGCTTTTAATGTGCTGAACTCTATTTAGTTACAACAATAACTTCATTTACCCCGAAAACAATATTTTGTTTGTCCCCAAACAACATAAAAATATTCTACAAGTACTTTTGTAGGATGAATAGATTTACAAAGCACGGACTATACGGTGTGTACTACAATGAAAGTTATAAATATAAACACTGGAGAGCAGCAGGTGCGCTATGGTAGGGAAATTTCATTAAATGCTTCAAATTGAAATAACTCAATTTTCCATTAACTTAAAATTTTAATGTTGGTATATATTAAAGACAGCATATCCACCAATTTTTATAAAAATAAGTGTGTTATTTTTCAAAGTACAAACATTGTTACAAAAAATTTTTTGTTGTTGAATAACTGGTCTGATTAACGAATTTATCCAAAATATTACAAAAGAAAAATTATTAATTAATAAAATCGGTTAATACTCTTTTAAGTTGTCGGCTAAATATATGTAAATAAAACATATAAAAACCTGACCTAGTCTACCATGGCTTTCGCTTTTAGGAGCCCTGATTTGCGTTCATTTGTAGCAATTTTTGCAGTCTCTTCTTTAATACATCTCTGATAGCTAATCTTTGTTAAGAAAAACAATAGTCGATAAATAAGCATTATGGAAGTATACATATACAGAATGTTAATTTATAACATATACAGTATCAAACTAGTACACTAAGTAAAGATTTGAACCTGTGATGGGCACTGATAAGTACACTTCGAGAACCTAAATCACCACATCACATTTAAAAAAACCCGACGATCGTTTTACTAGCCAAGGTAGTGTCATCAAAGGATGAATAATTCTAAATATTTTACATCGACAACTGTTTATATTTTGTACAGAAAGAGTCGGTCTAGAACGATTGAGGGTGGTTCGGCACTTCTAGTAAAGTGGTCAATCAATAAACCGGCCATAGGCGGCGGTACCGAAATCATACACCTTTTGTTATTATATATATATATATATATATATATATATATATATATATATATATATATATATATATATATATATATATATATATATATATATATATATATGTATATATACCGAAATGTACGCCATCTTGCACTGTGCGCGGGAGAACAAGAGGAGGGGCTACACCAACAAGCGGATCCTAATAGCCACAGACAACGAAGCAGCCCTTAAGGCCTTAAGTAGCCCACGGGTAAATCCAGGCTGGTAAGTGGGTGCCGAGACGAGACGAGCGACCTAACTGGGCGGAATGAGGTCACCCTCATCTGGGTGCCGGGTCACTCGGGGGTGAAAAGCAATTAAGAAGCTGACCGTCTCGCAAAGACAGGGTCAGCAGAACCATTTATGGGACCAGAACCGATTCTGGCCGTGACAAAGAGCACTGCCAGGGAACCATTAAGTCCTGGGTCAGAAACGAACACAAGGTTACTAGGCAGACTGTCCAGGGCCCGGAGATGGGAAGTCAGTAATTGACGAACCCAGTTCAAAGAGAACTGTGGAGCTGCCAAATCTTAGCAGAGGACAGCTCAGAGACATAACAGGTCTCTTGACGGCACACATGGCCGTCAAGAAACACCTGCATAAAATGGGGCGGTTCGAGGAGGACCACGCATGCATACTCTGCTGCGAGGGGGCGAAATCAGAACAGCACATCTTGTGTGAGTGTAAAGCTCTGGACCGCAAAATACAACTGATCTACGGTCAATCTAGATTGGAGATAAAGCAATATAAAACTTCAGCCTACCAATCGCTGTGCAAACTAGTTCAAGACACAGTGATTTTGGAATGGGTGGAGTAAAAAGACTAAGGGCATGCATAATAAGCCAAAGGCTGCAGTTCTATCGGGGCGGCAAAGTCGCGGACGAGCCCTGAGGGATATATATATATATATATATATATATATATATATATATATATATATATATATATATATATATATATATATATATATATTATATATATATATATATATACACTTTCGAAAGCGTTTAGCTGTCCCGGTTGTCTAACATTTTTTATCAATTTTAGATTCTCTGTATCAACTTGGTGATTATTCTCCTGGATATGCCTAGCAATAGAAGATCTGTCTATACTGCCATAACTTGGTTGTACCAGATGTTCTTGAAATCTCATTTCAATACTTTTTTTTTGTTCGCCAGACGTATTTAAGATCACAATCTTTACTACTTACTTCATAAATCCTCAACATTTTAGTTTAGTTTTGTATACCATACTCCTTGACATATCCTCATAAGAGAAAGTCTAATAGCGTAAGATCGGGTGATCATGCCGGCGATTCTAACGATCTTCGCCTCCCTATCCACCGATTTGGAAATATATAAAGTTGGGGTACTCCCGGACATTGTGTTAGTAATGTGCTGGTGTTTTAATGTAGGGGTCAAATTTTCACGTTGCTTTGAACTTTTTTATAAATATTCACAATAATTAAGATACTAAATTTATTCCATTTGGCTGTTTCACACTGCCTACGTGCCCAGAATGTCAGAAACTACTGAAAGGGAGGATGACAGGAGAGCGGGACCATAAAAATGTCGTTTAAAGTCATTTAGGTGTACTTGAGTCAAGAAAGAGAGGCAAAAGATGAACTACAACAAGTTGCAGAGGATCTAAATATGAACGCTGTCATCGTGCAGGAACCATACCCGTTTGGAGTAAGTTGTTCGGCGACGGCAAGCCGGACAATGTAATGATGGCAGTAAGATCGAAATATAACCCGATTGGGTTGTCTCAGTTGAGTGACAGCATTGTCAGAGCAGATGGTATAGGCATTGGTAAGTTCGAAATGGTGCTCGTGCACGCATGTATGCTTCCGGGGCATATATACGAACCGTCGGTTACTCTCTCAAAAATAGAGGTTTCTTGTGAGAGGTTAGAGAAAACCGACAATCGTGTGCGGAGGTTTTAAGGTCCAGCACGAGGCGTTCGATGGTGACATCACTGACGAAAGGAGCTCCCAGGTGATGAACCTTGTTGGCGTGGCTAACTTAGTATTTCAAAATGACAGAGGGTCACCACCCACCTTTCAGACCGTTAACAGAAATAGTTAGGTAGACGTCACACTAAATCGCGATGCGACGCTGGAGAACTGGTTGGCACGAGAAGACGATGTACTAACTGACGACAGGTCCATTACATTCGCGGTAAACTGTGAAAGGGAAGCGCGAGGGCCGGTCAGTGAAAAAATAAGAGCTGTCGGCTTGACAAACTGGACAGTGTTCCAAGAAGAAATACAAGCGGCTCTAACAGGGACGTCAGGGCAAGAAATATTTGCAGATGACAGGGCTGTCCGGTTTCAGGAAGCTTCAATAAGCGCATGCGACGCAAACATCTCTTGGAAAAGGAAAAAATAAGGACAAACTATTTTCTGGTGGAACCAGGAGCTCCGTAGAAATAAACGTGAAACAGGAAGAGGAAGAGCGAACGCGCAATGAGAGCAGGACCAGCAGTGCCGCCGTAAGCTCTTCAAACGTTTCAAATAGGTCCAGCTTAATTTAAAAAAAGCGATCAAAGAAGCAAAGCTGTGATGATTGAGGCAAATGCTCTCTAAAGAAAGCAAAGATGACCCGTGGGGGCTGCCCTACAAAATCGTTTCGGCAACAAAGAAGAGAGCACCGACCGCGTGGACGACGGTGCAAAACGCGGCAGGTAATTGGACACGGGATAGGTGCGAAACAGCGGAGGTATTGATAAGTACTTCCTGGCAGACGACTTCAGGACTGATTCCAAAGCAAATAGATTGAGGCCACAATAAATAATTATTATCGTTTTAACTTATCTTACTGTAATTATTAATTTATTTTCTTACTTTTTGATTTTTCTTGTAAATTTTGTCATATGATACTATTTCCGAACGTCCCTACTTATACCTACTGTGTAAAATTTTCACACACATATATATATATATATATATATATATATATATATATATATATATATATATATATATATATATATATATATATATATATATGAGAGTATACCTATAAAAGTTATTAAATTATGTATCACTAGTCTACAATTTTATAAACCATTGAAGGTGCACTAACTTAAAATTAAATAAACCTGAGGCCAAGAGACATATCCAAGGCCATATAGGTGTGCGCGTAGAAAGGAAATGCAAGTGCTTATGTGGCTTAAAAGACACAATGAGCAGCAAACCCTTATCTGCTAGAGCCAAATGGGTAATGCATAATTGTTCACATCTATGGAATAGATGTACTTTTTTTATTTATACACTTGACATACTTGGAGGGTAAATTAAAGGCTTGCACTTACAAACTTTTAGTTTCAAACACCCTACGCGTTTTGGCTCTCCCTAACTAGCTTCAGTGTTTTTTTCTTTTTTAACGTCGGTCTATTTCCGTGACTATGGCCAATCACCGACGCTAGAGAGCAGTTTCAGCTCACTATCCTGGAAATGTTGCTGAACCCATGCCATTCTGTAAGCAGGGGAGGGATCTTTAACGTTCCCAACATCGCATGGACACGGGACCGAAGGCTTTATGCCCCCTCTGAAGGGCGGAACGTGCAGACATTCAACTTGCTCAAATTCAATGCCACGAACTCGGTTGATGGTAATTGTACAGTATGTAATGAAAAAATGAAAGGAAAACCCTGAGAATCGAAACCGGTACCCCTCGGTTGAGAGGTACACGTCCTTACCACTGGTTCACCGAGGCTCTATATTCGGGGGTTAATACCCATAACACAAAAAGTTGGTTGTGTGAGAAAGTAGGTTTCAGGTAGGTCTAGCGTGTAAGAATGACATAATATTTTTTTAGATATTAGGGAAAATCTAAATACAATTTATCACCCTGACACTCCGTCTCTTTCAATTTTGACTTTTGGATTAATGTAAGTTTAGCTAAAACATAACATTTTGATGCCAAGTATATACTGCTGCTCCGTATACAATTACTTTTGGACCAGCCTGTATCGTAGGTATCAAATTTTAAGTTCACGTTTTTAAAATTGAGTAATATCCATTTAGAAAAATGTATGAAATATCAGGTTGCATTTGCCATTTGCATTTAAATATGGGGAAGGAGGAGGCTCCACTAACCGTAGAAAATTATTTTTTTCTTTTTGAGTTTTATGTATTTTTGTTAAAGTTTAGTAACAAGTCCGATTATATGATTTTTTTAATTTGTTAATTAATTGTATAAAAAATTGCTCTTTTGCTTGCTCTTAGGTTTCCTATTTCCTAGTTTATTTGTTGTCAGGACAATATAGAATACTTGTAGCAAAAAAAGAGGGGAAGACAGGGGTAAGAAAAGTAGTTGGTCGGGAGTGGGAGCGGTTGGAGGGGGGTATCCTTGTCATGAGAATAGCATTATTCTAATTGAGCAAAACGGTGGTCATTTGGATGAGAAACGGTGGGCCAAGCGTGAAGCGGTGTCGCCTTTCTGAAAATTTGGAACAATATAGGGTATTTATGCGAAAAGAGACGGGTAGAACCGGGGGTAAGTTAGGTGGTTGGTCGGTTTTCTGACCATTTTGTTGATTAAATTTTACCGAATTTTCATTTCCAAATAGTAAATGAAATGACCCAATGCCATATACTAAATTTAAAGTATCTGGCTGTATAAGCATCTACCCTTTTTTTAGTTATTACATAAGGCTAGAGAAAGGTGCAAAACTTAAAGCTTCTTTATAAAATTATAGTTTATTTAATTTTTTGTTATCCGGTAACTGATAACTCTTTAGCTAACCATCGTTTTTGTAAAATTAGAAGCTTCTTGATTGCTTGAGCTAATTGTTGGATATTTTGTATATACAATCCTTGGAGGTGTGTAATCAAATTAATATAAAAGTCAAATCGAAGTATTTCAAATTAATTTTTGGAATATATTAGACTATATTTAAGCGTAATATTATTTCAATTTTCTTCCAAATCACTCCATAATCTTTATCTGTAAATGGTCTTAAAAACCTTAGGTATGTACTTTTGAATTATTTTTCCCATTCCAACAATTTTCAAATAGTGGCTAGTGTTTACAAAAGCAGATTTTTTAACAAATTGAAAACGTAGATAACAGCTCTGTGTGATTTTTTGATAAATGCACTATCTAACAAATGGCTCCCAGTATATTTATGTGAAACAATGTCGTTAATGTTTCGAACTACTTGAGTTAACAACTTTGTTTTTAGTGAATTTTCGTAGAAAAAATTCACTAATCGGGAGATCCCCACTTTTGAATGTTGAAAAAAATTTTGCAAATGTGCGCGAACTAGGACCCTTAGAACCCATATCTGGGATCAGTTTTAATTTTTATATGTTAATATATATATATATATATATATATATATATATATATATATATATATATATATATATATATATATAAATATATATATATCTGTGTGTGTGTGTGTGTGTCACACCGATAACTGAAAAAATAATGAACCGATTTTGATAAAATTTGGCTCGTGCCTTCCCTCTGTAAATGGCTTGGACAAGTTCGTTAGTCAGCAAAATAGGACAAGGTTTTGCGGGAAAATTTTGAATTTTCATTCTAAAAATTTTTTAAATTTTTATCTCAAAAAATAAACTATCTGTGATAACCAAATTTCGTATGTAGGTTTAAGATATAAAAAGTAAACTATACACCTAAATTTAAATTTCTATATTACAAGGAAAAAAAGTTATAATAAAATATTTTGTGCCAGATCATTTCTATGAAAATTCACTACCATAACGCACTTGCTACGTCCAGGCTTTTGGTATCTAAGACCACTGTCATTTTGATCAGGTAATTCGAATATCCGCTTAATTAGGATAATATTATTTATAATTTTTAAGGTGTTTAGGAAAAATTCTTCCTCATTAGTTTGGAAATCACGATGTAACATATACTTTGTAATAAGCTTGAGAGATTAAGGATATAATTTTAACGATAGACGTAAAATCAAAGTTCTTTCAAAATTCTTCTGATTCGCTTCAAGTAACATTATTCAAAGGCGTAAATTATGTGTTTATTAATTGGCAATGCTCAATGCAACTTGCACGTTTTATTTTCAAAGTTTTCCAGAATGTTTCTTTATAGCAGAATAATAAGTACATACAAAGGAAGTAGCACTTGACGTAGGCAAGCGTGCAATTGTTTTGTTTAGTTTCCTTGCGAGCTGAGATTACCTGGTATGCAACAGATAGCAGATAGCATTTGTTAAGGTGACAGTGATATACGAGAATAATTTAAATGATGTATAATATAATAAATAATAAAGGTTGTCAGTTCGGATATTAAGTAGGGTTGGTGACTAGTGCTTGTACATGGACTTAATCACGCCTACGGTGGTGCTCTACTAGAACATCTTGTGTTATCCCTGCAGGTTTCCCAGCTGAACTACAGAAGAACATGCTTTGTTGTCTGACTCTGCCAACAAAAAGGCTAGGCGGTTCACGAACATGTACGTAATTCAACACGATTTTTTCTTCCGGCAACGTTTAAGAAATAAAATTACTTCAGACTGATTACGGTAGACCACTAGTTGAATTCAGCCTCACGTAACACAGTGAAGCGATTTTTTTTAATTTTTAATGTGATTATGTTATACGAGCGCTTCTTTAAACGCAAGAATTCCAACCAATTAAAACCTTCTGCGTTTAGTTATGAAGTTCAACGTTTACCAATAAAGAGATTATATGAGTATAATCAGAAGTCTAGTAAATGTCAACCATTATGTTGAGATTATAAGACTCTTATGATATTCAGAACAACCCATGATGCAGGAAATACCGTACGGTCGGAGTTTTCATTTATAATTTTTCAAATGCTAAAAACTCAATTTTTATTTCGAATAGAAAGCTCATATTTTATGCATAGCATAGCGCCTATAGCGGAAGCCTGTGCAATCAATACCACCTAAATGCTTTTCTATTTGTAAATAAAAAATCTTGCTAGGCTAGACCTTCTCTGAGAAAACTAATGTCATTAGGCTTTCCAGCGAATTTTTCAGGCAATTAGCAATAAAAGAAAACTGCCAAGTTTAATCAAAATCCGTCAGCTTTTTTGAGTTATCACGCCAAAAAACACAACCCAATCCAATATCTTGTTTATTTAAAACATTTATCAGGGAAGCTACAGATATTACTGTAAGCATACGAGATAAAAAGGAATGTCTACTTACAAGCTGCAGTGATGTTTTAAGGCACAGAAACTGGACAAGAAATAACAGTCGACTGTATAAGTAATCGTTAATCATAACTTTTTTTTAAAAAGAACACCACAAACATTAGAATTCTACATAACCGTAAGCAAAACATTGCAAGATGTACGACAGGGTCGCCATCTAGGTGTAGAGCTAGGTAGTATGTTGTCACATCAGCTCAAAATAACACAAAATGTTATAAAATAGAGACTCTGTACAACCAACTAACAATTTTGTAAATTATAAGGCCAGATGTATGTAGCGATGTTTGTAGCGATGTAGATATATGGTCTGCGGTTCTAATTTTGGTGGGAATACATCTAGCCTTACATAAACCTTACAAAAACCGAATCGTTCACCATAACTTTTGTTTAAAAAAAAACACCACAAACATTAAAATTCTACATAAACATGAGTACAAGATTTAAAATTCGCAAAATAAGGTGAACTCCAAAATGTTCTTAATCCTGCTATCTTGATGAATTGATTAACCTAAAATCATTTTGCCATGAATGACATTCTATTAAAACTGAATCAAATACAAGTTTCATATATATATATATATATATATATATATATATATATATATATATATATATATATATATATATATATAATATATATTTCGGGGAGGTTAAATAGTTCTCAGGTTCAACCGTGTCCAAACTCCTTTTAAATTTGAGGTTTAGAAAATTGCAAAAGATGTTGGGTACTCTAAGTAAGTATTTGGAAGTACGTTTTAGACCCAGCAGAAAAGTTCCAAAATACATGTTCTGTTGCACATAAAAACAAGTGTTACAGCACGCGTTGTGAGAAATGAAGCTACAAAAGTAACGGTTATCGGGCACATTACAATGGATCCCACTTTAAGCATTGGAATGGATGCAAATATTTCAAGCATAAATCAAAAAATATACAAAGGTTTTTAAAAGAAAATAAATCCTATCTATCATACAAAATGAAGCTGTTACATTAACTAAACTAGGACAATTTTGATTGCCGTCTACAATTATGTAAAACGGTAACCTAACGTGCTACAGATAATCAGAGTTTTTTGTACAGTATTTGCTTTTCTGACGAATGTTCCTTTTTTCTTAATCGTACCGTAAATGGTCATAACCGCGGCTGCTCAGATTCCAATCCAAGAACATTTAGCGAAGTACATATACAGCACCCACAGTAACTGAATATTTGAACTGGAATTTACAGTAACCATTTGCTTGGTCATTACATCTTACCAGATAACTACCGCCAAATATGACGAGAGCTATGATGAAAACTTGTTGGTAATCTAACAAAACGGTGTTCGTCAACATTACACTCAGGCTGTGCGGTAGTATTTTGATAAAAGCTTTTTGGACAGACGGGCAGGAAGATGGAGCCAAATTGAGTGATTCTTAAGGTCACCAGTCTCAGCACCGTTAGACATTTTTATGGAGACATCTAAAAATCAAAATCTATGCAACTCAGCTCACAGGCAGGTAGGATTTGCGCCAACGCATTGTTACTGAATGCCGTCTGATAACATCCGGATGCCTTCAAAACGTGAGAAATAGATTTCAGCGAAATTTTTAGTGTTGTATGGAGAATGGTAGAGACCATTTGTGACCTTCTCTCAAGTAATCTTTTAGTAGCTAGGCAAAGCTATGGATTTGTGACCTACTTTTCAATAAAACGGTCTTGTTACCAAACCGTCATTACTTTTTTAGAGTTGTACTTTTTAAGTTTGATTTTGAATTTCCTTCGCATGAATGTTAAAAACTTTTAAAAGTGGATACACGATTGGATAAAGATCTGAGTGTAGAATTTTTAATGATGTGTCTTTCTCTCTCACTTGCTATTTAAGAAATTAAAGAGGACACCTACCCTGTTTAGAGAATTGACGTAGCAACTTTGACATTCACGCAAGAATATGTCCCTCTCAAAAACAAAGTCGTAGTGTCCAAGCGTTTTGCAAAGAGACAACTTTTTAGGTACTAGAAACCTGCCTGCTTTGTTTTTGATAGGCGATTCTAAATATATGCAGGTGTCCGTTAATTGGTTTTCTAGCTGATCTATAAGATATAATACGTAACAAAAAATTATCTCACATTTTTCACTGAAATTGATGTTAACGGAGATATTGAGGTCTGAATTTATGGAAACTAAAACGTATCTGCCAATACTGCACCGTAATTCTGTTCAGCCAGTGATGCACTATCTGATACAAGAACTTAGTTTGATTTAGGAACGACTTGAAGAAACCAAAAAAAAAAAACTAAACGATTATTTACAAAAACTGTCAAAAAATTCCAGTTTGTGTGGGTGCCTTTCCAGATTTGTAAGCCTTCTGGGATCAAGACTTGTCTAGCATTCGTTGATTTTATATAAATCACAGTCTTTTTGTCACTTTTTCTTCACATAATTTGAGTTTCACTTCCACCCACTGATCAGCGTCAGTTAAAATATAAGCCTCAATTCAAACGTTTGTTGTTAATTTTATGGTTGAGTTGAGGCTTGCAATTTTGAGTTTTCTGTATTTCATTAATCTACATGAACATATTTTATCTAAAATGTTTAAATTTACGGTAAGTGGCCCACGGAAATTTGTTTTCTTGGAGGGCGTCCTTTTCTTAAAATGAAATTTACTGATTTGTGGCCATTACTTGTACTAGGAAATTTATTGCAAGTATCATAATTCAGGTTTGAGCCATATCTTTGGGAAATATTTTGGTAAGAGTTATCTTCATTTGCATCATTTCTTTTTTTATATTATAGACGTATATCAGCCTCAAAATCCTCATTGTCTATCGAAAGTTGTAGGCCATCGATATCTCGAATAATTTTCGTTTCTTTTTTATTCCGGACTTGTGACTCAATGTTTTTTTAATGTAAACAAAACACTGAAGCCTTTGAGCTAGTATTCAGAATAGTGCTCTAAATCCATTTCTGATTGCAAAGAAGCATCCGCAAGTAACACATTTGATTTTCAAATAGTTCCATGTTCCATGTATAGGTTTGAACACCGTTTTTTTGAATTTCATGAAAAATAAAGACGTTTCTTCTGTTATACTGTCAATACTACAGCAAGTAAAGGTAGATACGCTGCAGAGCTTCAATTTTGATACTCTCAGGCCTGGATGACCCTCTCAAATTAATTTGTATTTGGCATCAATTTAAACTCTCTTAGTTATCGTTATAATATAATTTGCAGAAGTCTTATGATGGACAAAATTATTTTTAAACCTTTGCGTGTCCGGGTCATCAGCTGTAATTTTAAACCCTAAGGAGGGGAATATGCTATTTTATATCATAATAGTTACATATGTTTACCTAATATAAACGCCGGATCCTCATTGCTTGATATTGTTGAGTTAATACTACACAAATTATACAAGGACAGAAATACTAGACGATCAAAGAGTTTTTGAGCGTGGTGAAGTCAAAAATACTTTCAACTGTGATATCAAAGGTAACTGTTCCGGGCTAAGAAAGCTTGTTATTATAGCGTTAGATTTTTGATGCCGTCACTAAAAACTTTGCTGATATAGAAAGTCCTACACTGCTGTCCAGAAGAGTGGCATCGTCACCTTTTGTCCAAAAAGAGCCACTTTCATGGACTTGGGGTGATAGTATAAACACTTATTATTTCTGTCTCTACCACCTGTATGAACAAAGGTAAGCTTTGATCCTTCCGCTGCTTAGCATGGAGTCACTTTCTAACAAACATTTTCCCTTTCAATGAAATATTTAACGTATTTCGCATTATTTGAAATGAGAAATACCACTTCAGGAGAGTTTAAATAACTTTACACTGGCAAGCTATTAAACCTTGACATACCTAATAAACGTAATTTGTTTCCGACCAACTTTTGTCTTAGCAGGCTTTCGCGTTGCAGGCATCAAATTATCGCTGTCATATTCAGATTTGTCCGATTATCTGTTAACCATAGATTCTTTACACATAGTCATTGTTTCACTTAAATCTGCACACATCGTTATTAAAAGATAAGATACAGATGCAATCAAAAGGAAGGGACTAAATGCCCTCGAAACTTTCATTTTTAATTCGTCACACTTCGCTCACATTCGACTGTATATCCTGTTATTGTTATTTTTTTAAAGAGTATTTTTCTTGTCTTACCGATCGTAAACGCTAAAACTTTTTTGATTATTTTTTTTCTTTTTAATGCTATTTTGGCATTTCTTGAAGTGTATTTGAGAGGAATCCCTTTTTAAATGGCAAAAATTGGATCTGCATTTACTAATATTTAAAAAATCTGGACGCAGCGTTATGGTAGTGAATTTTCATAGAAGTTATCTACATCTATTTAATAAAAATATATCGGGTTGATACTTGATAGTACTACCGAAAATGAATTTCACAATGGTGTATTCTGAGGCAGAAAGAGTTGAAACAATTACTCTTTTTTTCAAAAACGATGACTGTGCCAACCGTACCGCAAATTTGTTTAATGAACGACATCCGAACAGACATGTTAACAGAAAATACATTTTGGAGTTAGTTGCAAAGTTTCGACAAAGTGGTTCAGTGGCCAACAAAAAACGGGATCCTGAACGTGAATTTCCGGTTAGAAATGAGACTACTGAGATTGAAGTTTTAGGACAAATTGCTGCATATATATATATATATATATATATATATATATATATATATATATATATATATATATATATATATATATATATATATCTATCTATATATATATATATATATATATATATATATATATATATATATATATATATATATATATATATACTGTGTCTATAAAGAAACGCATAAATTCAAAATTTGAAGTGACCATTATTAAGGAAAATTCAAAAAAATGTTGATTTTTATTATCAAAAACTAACTTGTTGATATAAAAATCTGACCCGTATCGTCTTCAGCAGGTAGCTGCTCCTTCGATACTTTGAAACTGGATGGTGGGTAGTGTGATGCATCTTTTTAAAGCTAATCCAATTCTTTATTTAGCAGCACCAATATTTTTTTTGTGGGAATAATATAAAGTGAGTAATAACATTTTTATTACCAGTAACACCTAACACAAGTGAATTCTGTAAATAATTACAAGATCCAGTCTTATGGTACTCATATGATACTTATGATATGATACTTCAACGTCTCAAAGTTTGTAAACAATGTTAAAAATGTTGGGCTGCTTGTACGAAAAGAGCCCTAGAGATTTTGTTGTATACTATGTCGTATCTGTAATAATCGACCGATGATAACAATTATATGCTGTGTGACATGTGTCTTAAACACTAATCAAACATAAGTTTGTTAATTTTTTCCGATACATTCTACATATAATAGTAGTAATTTTACGTTTTGGTTGTCGTGCAAAGTGTATAGGTGCAATTTTCAACTTGTCATATCGTGTATTTCTATATAAAAGCTCCGCCGAAAATCGGAATCGTCGTGACTTGCAGCTTGTTACGGTCGACTTTTCAGCTACCCTACCATTTTGCTGTTTCCATAAAATGTCTGGGAAAATTTTAATGGTCATTACATCTTTTTAATATTGAATATCGCGAAGGAACTATCGAATTAAACATTCTATGAGAGTTCGCTATTATTTTTCCTGTCGTAGTACACGGATGACCCTGCTTAAATATTTTCAAGAGGCATGTAACATAAATATTTGACAGCAAACAATATCAAAGATGGAAAACCTTCCTTCAAAATAAAATGTGATATCATTTTTGTCTCGTTGGAACGAAATATTTATTAAATAAGAATTTGCGTACAGGGAAAAACCACATAAATTAGGTGATTTATTAGTCAGATTGACAGAATAAAAGATGTCGAGATTCACGCCGCCAGTAAGGAGTCATAAATAAGCTTGACATTTAAGGAACGAAATCAAAGGTTGAAGCAGCAGCCGGTCTGGAAGTATATAAGTGTCTACTCCCTTCGTCATACAGAATGTAGCGAGTTTGAGTGAAGGACAAAAGATTAGCCGCCGCGAGGTTGAACTCGCGCGCGGAGCGATCCAGCTTATCAAAGCGATATCCAGTGTGATCTGGATGAGATGTCGGTGAGTTGTCTGATGACAACAAGGTTTGACTAAGCATATGCGCGACCTACCTAAGGGGTCAGAAATCGGTGGCTTCTCTCCGGCGCGTGCCGTTCAGATATCTGGAAGCGACAACGTTCGTCACTATCGCAAGCATTATTCACCGAAGGAGTTAGTGAAACCAATTCCACTGGCGAGTGCAATAACTGTTACTTCATTAACGCAAGTGGTATAAATATTCAAGCAGTGACTATCTCATTTAACTGCTTGTGGTGTGAATCCTGCTACCGTATGCTTGGCAAGCAACTTTTTTTGTACACAAGTTGCATAATCTCTGGGTTAAGGCTGGTATATCCGGGTTCTGGTATCTCTAAGTCCTAGGCCATGGTTGTTGCAATATATAATTTTCCTGACTCTGGGGTACAGACCACCTTTTATAAAAAATCGTCCATGCAGCAGGATACTGGCTCACTTTTCTTATTGTCCAGGCTACAGGATTGGGCACTAGCTGGACTGAAGTAATTATTTAAAACTCCAGACTACATGGTATTGGCTCATTTGTCTGATTATCCTGACCATTGGGCACTAGCTGGCTTCTTGTAATTATTCAATAATCCTGGCGTGGGCTACTAGCAAGCAGAAGTAATCTCCTAAGTGCAGGGTAGCACTGGTAAATTCCCTGATTAAAGTCAAGGAATACATATGAGTCTCTTTCATATTGTGTATATACCTTCATGTCCATAAATTGTTTTGGAACCTAATATGCCAGAAGAATTTGTCATAACACTATATGTATTTTTTTATCTGATTATTGCTTTAATTTTCAATCAATTCCATTAATTTCTTTTTAAATCGCGGCATTTTGTGTGATATTACTAATTTTTTTAGCTTCAAGAAAACAAAATTTAATTAGATTTTTGCACTACCTTTGTTCAACATCTATTAAAAACACGTAAGTGAGTTTTACTAATTATCTAGATACACTAATCAAACGACAACAGCTGCCCATTGAAAAATAGAGTTTAATATTCGTGATATTTTTATTTTTGGTAACTCATTATCTTAATGATTACATAAATTTTTCTTGCAAATTTAAGCAATGAAGGACTGGATAAATATATAAATTATTTATTTATTTAGAAAAATCTTAACCCTGGGTTCAGTATATTTTCATTTATTTTCATTTTTTTTTGCTATCTACCAAGTTAAGTAAAGAGAGTTTACATTTGAATAAAATAATTGGAAATTGAATAGTGGCTTGCAGCCTCATACTTTGCTTGATAGTTGGGCAACTGTCTTAAAATAACTAAAAATTATCTGGCCAGACAAGTGTTTTTATTTAAGATTACTTTGAGAATTTTTTCAGTTACATATTCTATTTATTTGACAATTATAACAATTCCATATTGATTGCCTTTTTATCTTAAAACCCCTTTTTATCGCTGTTCCACTTTCATGTGCTTAATAAAGATGATTTTTAAGTTTTACTTTGCTTTTATTAAAGATATATTACCGACCTCCATTTTCTCATAAACTTGCAACAGCAGGATAATATATCTTTATCTAGATATCTCCATTAACGAATACCGAAGCAAAAAAGATTTGGTACTAGAATTCCTAAAAATATGAGATTATAGGCAATATCCACCCATAACAAAGTAAGTACAATTGTGCATTGTTATTATTTTAATTTAACTTACACCTTTAAACATAAAATTTAACATCATATATTAGTAACATTTTCATTCAGATGAAATAAACTCGAGAAATTACTTTTAAGTGGGGGGGTTAACTGTTGCAAACTTGCACAGAAAAAACCAAACCATAACAGAATGTCACCTTTCGATGGGTCTATGGTCAGAAACGCATTGACACATCCGACATATTCGGCTGTCACCGCGCTTCTAGCGCCAAATTCAAATTAAACAAATCTTATTTCTACAACTCGACCATCCTGACTTGACAATCGTCCTCGATCGTTGAATATAAAAACAAATTATCTAAAGCCATTGATATAATAAAATGAGACATATATCATGATTATTTCGTTTCCTTACACTAAGTAAACATTTCCTTAAGATAATAAAACACTAATCAGTGAATAAGCAAATATGTCCCTTCGGTTTATCACTTACCACTGTCAAAGAAAACATAAACTCATTCATCACAAATAAGCAAATTAATATTAGGGTTTCATAACATCAAGTACACACATACATAACAGAAGTTACAATTCAACTACATAACACCTTAAACATATCGCATACATTTTTCACGATAAGTTCAAATTTAACCATGGTTTAATGCGACTAACAGCAAAAATGCCTTCATAAGGAATTTGAGTAACCTGAAAGCCATCTATATCACTTATTACAAAGCGATGGCAGAATATTCTTCACAACGTAAGGTCCTATATACTTTGGAATCAAATACTTGTTGACACCTGGGGTAAGAACCATAATATAATCTCCAACCACATACTGTTTTCGTGGTTTACGTTTAGCATCAAAACCCTCTTGATCCTTACCAATGCTTTCTGTAGCTTTTTTGTCTTAATTCAAAAAGATCACGTGCAGAATCAAATTTAGTTTCCAGGTAAATCTTCAAGTCATAATTGACCTGTCCTCTTTGGTCAATTCCAAATTAATGGCGACTTGCTGTTGTTTTTGTAGAGCGACAAACAGTATTAATAATGAAAATTAAACGTTTTCCAGTACCACATCCCATTTATTTACCTCTGGAATAATCCTCGACAGCATCGGAGTACTGTACCGGTGACTCCGTTACATCTGCCTGTTTGCTTTTGGAAGTCCCGTAGCAATTGCTGTCTGAATTACACCTGTCGACTTTAAAAATTCTTCGAATAATTTAGGCATAAATGAACTTCATTTATCTGATATAATTCTAACAGGTTGACTATAAGTGTAAAAATAGTTTCCTTGATGTTTTGTGACCTCCGGTGTGTTGGTTGCCTTACAAGCAAATCATTTTATATACTTAGTGAAACTTTCGATATTTTCAAATATATACTTGTTTTTCCTAGGCGTCCTATACGATGGCCCATAATGGTCTATGTGAAGTGTTTGTAATGATTTACTTAATTTTTAATACAAAAAATTAAAATTTGTCACAATATTTTCGGTAAACAAGTCCATTATCCATTAAACATGTGGGATGATTCTGTTTTTAGAATATTTAACATAGACTGGCGATTTCAAAGTCTCGAGTTTGTTGCAAAGCTGAATTTTTCTCAAAATTATTTTCTGATAAAACCAATATATTATGACATCCACTGAGAGCGTCGACATGAGTCATTTTTGTTGCACTTCTATGCTCCACAGTGTATTAATAATCATGCAATATTTATTGCCACATTGCAATCCTAGGATTTAATTTCTTCTTGCTCAAGGTCATCTTAAGACTACGACAGTCCGTAATTATCTTAAGATGTATACCGTACAAATAAGTATGGAATCGTTTCAAGGCATATATTGTCGCTAAACATTCGAGCTCATAACAATGATAACGGGATACAGCATCAGTTGTCGGTTCCGAAAAAAAATACAGCTTGCCAATTTCCATCCTCCTGTAGCATAACCAGCAGAACTTGTGTCGCAGTGAAGCTCAGTTTCAATTTTGGCGAATAAATAGCTAGGACAGGTGTAGATGATAAGCAGTTTTTTAGAATGTCAAAAGCGCTAAGGTGCCCTTCACTAAAGTAATGTAACAAACTACATTTTAGCAGATGATACAGTGGTTTGTCAGCCAAATAGAAATTGTGAATAAAATTTTCAAAGTAGCTAACTAGTTCCAAAAGCGTTGTAATTCCCATTTTGGTTTAGGCAATGGAAATATCAAAACAGATTCAATATGTTCGTCAGGAGTTACATCGTTTGAATCATTTGCATATCCTAAATAATTAATTCCTAATCTTTGGAATACCACAGATTCTCTTGTGTAACAACGTTTCTCAATTCACTTTGAAGGAATTTACCAGGTTTCTGTCTTCTTACAAGGTTCAATCAACTTGGTATAATGCTTCTTACCACCCAAAAATTAACCATACCAAAAGAGGGAATAAAGTTTTGGTCACAGCTATTGCTTCTTTTATTGGTGACTCCCATAAGACGTGGGATGAAAATATTTTTCAGATTGCTCAAGCTATACGCTTGCAACGCATGATGTAACTGGACATTCTCCCTCATTTTTTGTTTTTGTTAGAAATGTGCCTGTGTGTGGTACATTCTATGGTCCTGTTTCTGAAAATTCGGTAAATTTACCTATGATTGAGGAAAATCGCGTTGGCAGGAAGATATGCACAAGCTTTCGGAATTGTTTGTTGAAGTACGGCAGCGTTTAAGAAAAGCATATGAGACCAGTAAGACTCGATCTCACTTACGTCGACGACCACTTTCTTTTGAAGTAGGCGACAGAGTGTGGAAAAGTAATTTCGTGTTGTCCAATGCTTCTAAAGATTTTAAGGCTAAGTTGGCGCCGAAATTTGTGCTCTGTCGAGTCACCAAGAAGATCTCTAACCTTATGTATGAACTGTCAGATATCAGTGGCCAGCCAGTAGGTCGATGGTAACTAAAAGACCTCGAACCCTATCCATAACTCCTTCTTTCGGAAGACGCTGGAGATTGAAACATAACCTAGCCTGTTTTCTATCTTATTTTCCAGTCTGCTCTTTTCTATAATTATATATTACCTACTGTTCCTCTCCCTGTTTTCTGTGGGTCACCCAGGTATTGCGGGATTGATGCGACCTAAGAACTTATGCTGTTTAGTTACGAGCTTGTATACGGCCGGATATGGCTTCACAACAAATAGCTGTTTCTGTCGTTTTGGAGAGAAAACAAGACACTGGTATTCACGCAGACAGCGTTACCCTGTTTCGACCTTTCCTTTCCCTTCATCTTCAGAGCATCAAGTTTTCTTATTTTCCTGTCCTTCTAATCACTTTGTTTTAATTCCAAACGTCCTTTGTGCCTTTAATCTGTTGCCAGCGATGTACTTTCATCCACTATGAACCCGATTATGACTTTCCAATCGTGACAAACTAATTTTGATAAACATTTGATGTCGACTTATTCATTTCTAACCGGCGAGTTGGATTTTCTATGTCGTACATAAATCTGTGATTTTCCTCTTGTCAGTTAGTTTTTGATTAGTTAATTAGAACTTTTTGTTTGTGACCAGCGAGTGGGATTATCTGTATCGAGCAAGAATTTGCAATTTTCCTGTCATTGGTATAGAGACGTAAAACTGTCCGACCATTATGTACTGAAGCATTTTTTTTCTACTTACCGTTATCGCAGTCTCAAGTATTTGCTATGGTAAGACAGAAACAATATAGCCAGCCTTGTCATATGATTTTGACTACCTCCTTTATTTTGACAACCCCGATGTTGACACCACACAGATTTTGCACTCATCGTTAGATATGTTTACCGGAAATAAATTTGTTATATATCTCACGAGGATATAAATCTGCACGATATTATGGACTTGTTTTGGGCACAAATTTTCATAAAGTTGTGAATAACTTTTTATTGTTAGTTTTGCTAACGTGTTACTGACCCCTTGTCGTTGATGAAGCATTTGGCATACTTTGTCGAATTA
The DNA here is from genome assembly GCA_964006375.1 of Tillus elongatus. Taxonomy (NCBI): domain Eukaryota; kingdom Metazoa; phylum Arthropoda; class Insecta; order Coleoptera; family Cleridae; genus Tillus; species Tillus elongatus. The sequence goes on from OZ023269.1 coordinate 43,402,047, forward strand.
TCGCTGTCATTGTCATCGTTATCGAATTGTCGCTAACTCATTACCGACCCCCCGTCGTTGATGCAGCACTTAACTGGCTTTATCAAACCCATTTTCGGTACTCTAGCGATTTTTCGTTGCTGTTTGCCGTTGTATATGCTTTGTCATAACCGTTGTCATTAATATAGATAATTGTCATCAATTCTTTTGGATGGGACGATTGTTTTTGTTTTGTCGTATAATTTTTTATGGCAAATTTTCTTTACTTTATCGCTGACTACAAGTTAGTGAATATTTATTTTCCATGTTGGGACATATGAAAACCGCATCTAAATATACATTCTGAGGGTTGTAGTTAACAAATGATTTTGCTTGTAGCAAATTTTCATCACTTTGCAGTTCGCTAGGAATTTGTGGCTCGCTTGTGTTTTTTAGCGTGTGGTGGACATATGAAACCAATGCGACATTGTTGGTTTATTTATTAAACATACTTTACCGATTTGGCTTTTTCTTTTCCTTCTACGCTTCACCAACCCGATTTTTACACTATCAGCGTAGAGTGGGGCCTGTTATAACTAACGCCTTACGTCGGTCCGGCCTGTCGTTTAATTCGCGCGGTCAGGGCCGGTATGAAGTGGATTTAGATTAATGGTGTAAGAATCTTGTGCGAGAGTGCGTCAATAGGTGACACTTTTGGCGCCCCCATAAAAAACTTATTGATAATGTTGAAACGATTTTTGCGCCCTGGGACGTAAGTCTGTCTGAGGGAGGTATTTTCTTACACACTTTAAAAACAACACTATTTTCCTACTCGTTTCTTTCTTTAAAATTGTAAATCAAAATTTCAACTTATTTTGGATTTGGCTTAACTTTGGCATTTTAGATTTGGGATTGGGCGACCTAAGGCAGTATATACGTCTTTTTCAGTTGGTTTCGTTTGCCACTGCTTTGTAAATTAACTCCTTGAATTTCTCGGGACTGCGCATTTCAGTAATAGTTACTGAACCATCCCCCTTATTTCTACCTAATGTTGTAATAACTTACTTTCAATTGTCTGACTACATAGATTTCGACTATTACCTTGCCAAGTACCTTATGAGTGACCTCTACTTTCTCAAGACTTTTATCAACCTGTAGTGTGTAAAGAAATTTACTATCGATCTTTCCTTTGTAAACCTTTCTATACTTTGATCAGTGGCGACTTTAATACTTAATAAAAAAGAAGAATTCCTCTTCTTTTTTCTGAGCGGGAAAAGATGGTCTCTTACGATCTACTTTTTAAGCCGTCGTACTGTTTGATTATCTTGCAAAATTTTGGAACACTTTCAATGGCCGCTATGAAAATTCGTTAGTATATTTTTTTAGTAACATCTTTCTTACCAACGCCGTTCCATTTTTATCTAATACCAGTTTTTTTTGTCAATCGTCTTTTTAATTACTCTTTTCCGTGTGATATTGCTGAAATTCCTCGCGTTATGACTATAATTAAATCTAAGAGTATTTCTGTTTTAACTATCGCTAACAATTGTGTCTATAGTTATCAAATCTCAAATAAGTATTTTTAAGAACTTTTCCTCTTACAATATAAGATATCTTTGAAATTTACTGCCTATTGATTTAACCTTCTTTGAACTGAATAACTTTTTTTATTGCTGTCTGTGTTCATATATGATTAATAAAGGCTAAAGTTGTTGTGTTTTTTATAAATGTTCATTACTGAAACAATTTTCCAAACCCTTTTTCCTTCTTTTAACTTAAACAACATACAGAATTCTACCATTATCTAGATATATAAACTAATAACTAATGTTAGCTGCCACAAAAAATTTTGCAATGGAGGTCTGAAGAGTATGAGCTTTCAGTCAAAATTATTCCTCAAAAGAGTATCATTTTTAATTAACCTCCTTAATTAATTAATTAATTACGATATCGTCTTTGGCCACTTGCTTTGACACAAAATAACATAAGAAGCCACTTGCAAGATCCTAATTAAAGTTTCACAGTTTTGACAAGAAATTCAAAATTTCTATTAAATAACAACTAGCTGGCTTTCTTCGAATGAATTAAGATTGCAAATTACTCTAAGGAGGGATTGCGAATCACAAGTTGGCACAGGGTATTGGGACTACTAACGCACAATGCAAAGTGTATCTACAAAGCATTCAAGAAAACCAACAAATAAAACATTTAGTTAATATACTATTTACATTTTATTAATTATCGTATTATAAAACATAAATTATTATACAAAAATAATTTTATTAGTTGAATGCAAGTTGCCTTGGCCTTATTCTCGTCTTTCAAAAGCTTCAAAGCTCTCATCGAAAGGCTGCAGTGTTTGAAGGGCTTCATTTTCATCAAAAGCCTGTAAAATAAAAGCATATATTAAGTCTCATTCATGAAATAAATTATCTCGATAAAGTTTTTGCTGTGGCTAAAATATTTGCTTCGCATTCATATTAAAAGGGAGAAGCCTCAGACAGCAACAACTCTAATATTTAGTAAACAAGTGTTGAGAAAGACAAAGGAAACATATCTAGTCAGGAAGAAAATTACAGGAGACATTATATTATTTTAATTAAGGATAGCGAAGCTGCTATTTCATCCTCTTAGATAGGGTAGCTACCTTCAAACTTTTAAATAGGGACTGGGGTCGTGTGACATATTGTTAGAAAGGCTATTCAGTTCTCTATTTTATCGTACTCTGCTTTGAAAATCCTTAAAATTCTTGCGGAGAAAGTAGAAAGGTGTCCCAAATTAATGGCGTTGCAAAAACTATTCTTTATTCAACAGTGTGATACAAATACATGGGTCGTCCAACAGTTGCAAAATTACTTGAAGGTAATATGTTGAATGGCGTCTAGCAGCCACAGTTTTGTTCAAGTCAACTAGGTGTCCACCTAAAAAGTCCAGTGACCTCAGAAAGATAGTGTCGCACTGTTCGGGCGTAACGTAGAGGAGCACCGTCTTGTTGGAATACCAGTATCATAGCTCTCGCCATTTTCGATGATATCTGTCAGCGTGGGATCAATGTTTCTTGCAGTAATTTCTAATAGACTTCAGCGGTTAAGTTTCCTGGTACTTTCCTTCTTTAAATACAATCACATATTTGCATTTTCCATCAAATTACAATGCATATTTGTAAGAAATAAATTGATATCGTTTTCGAGTTGTTTCAATTGTTTTTCCACTTTTTCGTTTTTGCCACCTTATCTAAAACTGTGATACGGCCTTTTTATCTATAAATAGCGGAGTCGATGAAATTGAGGCAGTCAGGGGGTTTTCGTTTATATTATTCGTCGAAAAAATCTGGACGTCATACATAGTCCACTCTCAAGTACTGGCTGGATTTGAAACAACCCTTTCTCTTTCAAATGGAACAACTTGTATTTTATGTTTCAAGTGTAAAGGACATGCCCTCCGTTTTAACTTTTGTATTACACTCGGTATACCTGAAGACTAGTTTTGAAAATATTTACATTTATAATAGAATGATTCATGTAGGGATCAGTTAATTTTTTTTCTGTTTTTATTTAACTGTAATAACTCATCGAATATGTGATTGTTTAGCAAACTTTCGAGGAACATATTAAAATGTTTTAACAAATTTTGGTACAGGAAAAGGTAAGAAATAAGTAGTTTGATAGGATCATCTATGGTAAGGTTTTCATAACATATAAGTAGTTGATAAATTGTTTTCACAAATGTCAAATAAAACTTCAAAGTAACAGACAAATAAATTTATTTCTAGCAGCTTGTGACATTATGATATAAGTATTTCTTCGCTTATATTTTTTCTTTACTTCAACTGGTTCGAATTTAAGTGAAAAGTTATAAAAACAACTTTTTAATTTTAATTGCACATAAGGTATGTAATTTTAATTTTAGATAGTTTTTCAGTAAATGTTCGTGTAAAAATTTTGAGAGTTTTCGCAGAATGTTTTTTTAGTGTAAGTTTTGTGAAATGTTGGTAATTAGTATTAAATGTTTTAGAATTTTGTGGAAAAAAAGTTTATTGAATAATGGTAAACATATAATTTTCGTGCAACATTACTTAAGCGAATTTTTGTGAAAAAAAAATGGCAAATTTTAGTGACAGAAATTGCTGCAAATTTTGAGGTGAAAAGGTTTTTACAATTTTTGTCAAAAAGCTTTTTGTGAACAATTACGTATATCTTGGAAAGTGTGTAAATAGCTTGAAGAGGTTCGTTGGCCAGGAAAATTGAACCAGTTTTTTCACGAATATTTTAAGTATATTTACCGAACATTCTTGTACTTTTTCAAACAATAAAGGTGTTAGCCAAATTTGATGCCTTTTATTAAGGAAATAAATATTTGCCATTGATTTCCTGTTATCCAGGAGGAAACGCAATAACTTATTAATTTTTTAGTGTTTGTAGCACATTTCATCAATCAAATGAATTATTTTTTTGACTGTTAATTTTTGCATTAAATTTTGAAACCGTATCATTTTGGAATAAAAAATGAAAAGATTTTTCAAATGAGGTTTCACAAGCCACCACTTCTTATTTAAAAATTCAGGAGTTGCAACTATCACTTGAAGGGCATGTCATTTTTTATGTAAAATTAACGTGTTTCGGGATTTTTTACAACTATGCACAATAATTGAAATACTGAATTTATTCCGTTTGCCAGTTTCACACTCTATAAACATATTATATATATATATATAAATATATATATATATATATATATATATATATATATATATATATATATATATATATATATATATATATATATATATTTGTGTGTGTGTGTGTGTGTGTGTGTAGTAGTGGGTGTAAAATTTTTGCTAAAAACAAAGTGGTTCAAAACTTATGGTATACAGAGACGCAGTAGATGCAAATTTACCTCTAGCGGATAGAGTGAGCTGTGTGTGGTACCTCTCGAGTTAAAAATACTCACACATTTATTAGCATCGCTAGGAAATTTTTGACCGGAAATTGGTATGATCCTGTATTTTCTTAACAAAATGTTATACCCGTTGAACGACGCTAAAATTGACAGTTTTCGAAATACTGGCGATTTTAAAAGTAGCTGCAGATGTAAAACTACAATGTTTAGGTCTTTAACAATGGCTGCGAAATGAGAGGCTAAATCTGGATACAACACATTTCGAGACTTGGTGGATTATATTAAATTAACTCCAAATACCAGACAATTAAAGTACTTATCTAAATTTGCTTTTTGATTTTTAAAGAAAAAAACAGGTGAATAAAATAAATCACTGGAGATTTGAGATGTAAGAAATGTAACGACTGATAGTAAAATATGATTACTATGACTACTAGCTTTTTATAGTATGACAAAGGAATTAGTCGCTCAAATATTGAAAGGGAAATGTTCATGGTGGTCACCATTAACATCAATAAACTTCAATATACGCTTGAGGAAGACTTTTTTGTTTTAAATAGTGTTTATTTAGTTCTAAATAAATCGACAGTTTCTATCCTACAATTTTTTTGCCATGTTGCTACTCGGGTGTTAATGGTGTTCCTGTAGGCAATTCGTTTAAAGTAACGCTAAAGAAAAAGGCTGGTGGGTTTAATTCAGGACATTTTACTGGGATTCCATGGCCTTTCCATCTTTAGGTATACCTTGCGTTAATTATTGTACACTTAAACAGAGGTAAAATGCATATTCCACGTTAGTTTTAAAATAAAACATCAATGGGTTTACCGAACCCATTTTGTAGAGAATTTAGGTAGCAATTTGCATCCAGATTTGGTGGTAATTCATATGGACCTAAATTTTAATTTCAGATTATTCCAAACGTTAATCCTAGATTCGTGTTAGTAATATCGTTCTGCTACGACATAAGGATTTTGATTCCCCCACATAAATGTTTTTGAAGTTAAATACACAACAACGAGTAAATTTAGCTCTATGTGTAAGTGTAAATAGTATTTTATTTACGTGAATCTACTTTCTGTTTCTTCCCGAAAGGAATAGCAAAATTCTTCCTAGTTGGAAGATCAGCTGGCAATAAGTTTTGTGGGTCATTAAATACCCTCAAAACCGATGAACTACTCATCTTATCAGCTGAACTTAATCTTATTTAACTAATTTATAGATTATCTCTCATACGATCGGGAGGTTTTTCTTGCTTAGAAGCGATATTTCTTACTCGGTCTAAAATACGCGGACAGTTATCTCTGATTTGTCATAAAGTTGTGTAAATAATTTGTGATCCGGCATTCTTGTTTTTAAGTGATTTTTGGCACACATTTTGCACGCACTAGGTCCATTAAAATTGGCTTGTGCATAAAAGCAAACCATATGCCGCTATGCGTCGTGGACAATATTGTACAAGGATCTATTAAAATGTCAACTAATGAGAACAAGATGCGACTTTGACGGGAAGAGAGCCATAAATTTGTTTCTCACAGACGCCTTTTATGTAGCAAATAAAACATCCAAAAATTATTACGAAGAATATGTGGCAGCTACTTTTAAAGTCGCGAATATTTACGAAACACTTCACTTCGATGTCATTTAGGAAGTGTACCTTTTTTGTTAAAAACTTCTAGGAGATTACTGTTTGCTAATACAAGTCCCATAGCCACAAACAAGAACGTGTGAGTATTTGTAAAACTTGAAGTGTACCGCCAGCAGCGTCCTATGTAAACTGGAATCGAATAAATTATTGTTATCGCTATAACAAACTCTTTTATCTATACCAACTTTTTAAAATGATACATCAAATTCCTTTTCTTGGGATCAAGGAAAGTCTAAATTTTGTTCTTCACTTTAACACCTCTTCTAATTGTGACTTCCGAAAGAAGGTCTGACTTAATCGCGATAATTTGCTTTTTATTTATTTCGACAACACACCACGAGGGCTTACAGCCTAAATACTATCGTACCGTGGGTGTCAACAAGGAGGAAAGACGCAACTTGCTAATTCTGGATTTGAAGGTTTGGAGGTTCGGGGGAGTAGGAAAAACATGTGCCGGCAAGGAATTCCACAACTTGGAAGTCCTCGAGACTAAAGAGCGGGCATAACAAGACGTTCTATGTCTAGTGACCTGCACAGTAAAAGGGTGCATTCGCTCTGTGCCCCTGGTAGATTTGGTGGGGGCAGCAGCTGGAGGAACTATGGAAGAAAGCTCCTCTGAGCAGTGCCCGTGCAGATATCTATAAAAGAGAGAGAGAGAAGTCACCAACGGCACGTCGGTGGGCAAGAGATGGCAGCCTTTGAATGAGGGTAGGGTCACCGATGAAACGTATAGCTCTCTTCTGAATGGAGTCCAGGATAGCGAGTGTAGAAGCGGCAGCAGCACCCCAGATCTGGGAGCAGTATTCATGGTTTGGTCTTATTTGTGAAGTATATAAGGTATAGAGATTATCTGGTGAAAAGTATTTGCCAGCCCGGAAGAGGAAACCTAATTTCTTAGCAGCCGCTTCTGCAATTGATGTAACATGTTGGTGCCAATTGAGATTTCGATGCACAGAAATGCCAACAAGTGAAAAGGACTCATTACTTTGAATAACTTGGTTGTTTATTGTGATGTGTCTAGGGCTGGTGTATCTCTTATGAGAAATAAAGCAAGACTGTGATTTGGTGGGGTTGATCTGTACAAGATTTCTACTTCCCTAGTCTAATATTTTTTTGGAGATCCACGGAGACAGAATCCTCCATGAGTCTGCGATCGTCATCTATTTGGGCTAAAGAGACAGGCTTAGAATATTGTATATTTGAGTGGAGGGTGATGTCGTTCGCGTAACTGTGAACTGGGTTGGATGTGCTACAGAGGAAGTCATTGATGTGGAGAAGAAACAAAGTAGGGGCTAAAGCTGAACCTTGACTGAACCTATTACTGCCCTGTGTTCATTTACTCTCTCTCTCTCTCTCTCTCTCTCTCTCTCTATATATATATATATATATATATATATATATATATATATATATATATATATATATATATATATATAGAGAGAGAGAGAGAGAGAAACCGTCACAAATACGGAGATCCAATGTAGTGTCTGCCTTGAGGCCGACATGTTGGAGCATAGGTAGAGCATATAGGGTCCAAAATGGTACGAAACCAGTCTATGTCTCCCACTATACATATTACCGCAAGTCCCGCAAGTACTGAAGTGGTATTGGCTAGCGAGTGATGTGAATCAACGCCCATCGTGGTATTAGCCAAGGGAGTAGTTGTTTTCCGATAGTTTTCTTCTCAAAGATTCCTTTATCCTATACCGTGTGTGCGTGGGAGCTGCTGTGGAAACTTGGAAACGTCAGAAAGCGAAAGAGGACGCTTTGCGCTACTCTACACTGCATTTTACGGTATTGTTTGCCCTAAGGCCGACTTGAGACATAGGTATGGCATAACGGAGAGTCCAAATACGACGAAATATGACTCCCAGTATTTACATTTAAAATTTAAAACCGACCCCAGATATGGGTTCTGTGGGCCCTAGTTTACGCTTGCCCAGATATATTTTTCCAAACTATAAAGTCGAGATCTTCTCAAAATAGCGACTTTTTCTAAGCAACTTTGTTAAGAAAAAAAAAATATTTTAGAGTTATATGCTCTAAAAGATTTCCTTTGAGAATTGTCGGAAAGTAAACTTTTCACGGAGTAAATATTTTAGTTTTTCTTAGTACAACTATCGAAATAATTTTGCTGCCCGACCGTAGTTACTTGTGCCAGGAAATTCTTCAGCTATATGAAGGGATTCATCTGTTCAGTCTGTTATAACTTTAACAAAAGAGTATTGCTCTTTGGAGCACCAGTTTTATTTAGATGAGATCAATATACTAGCGCGTCTCAAGCTGACCTTTTTATTTTGTAGAAGTGCCTTTGACATAATATAATCATCTCAGACATATTCAAATCAAAGTAAAAAGGAGCTTTCATTGTACTCAAACAGCGTTACACGCTGTATTGTAAATAAGCTGGTTTGCGAAGTAAGGGTAGAAATTTCATCAAATTAAATCGTAAGTTTTCCTTGTCTATACGTTATTAGCAACTTGGACGTACTCGTTCTACTTTGTACTTTTTTTAAATTACACGTTCAATTACTTGATAAATTAACGCCGTGTCTCTTCAACACTAAGTGAGTAGTGGACGTGCCGCCACCTATTTGCGGAACCAAGTAATATGTTGTCACGCCAGCGCCAAATAACACAAAGTGTTAAAAGATAGAGACTGTATACAACCAACTAACAATTTAGTGAATTGTCAGCCCTGGCTCATTTATACCCTAAGATAGGGACAAAGTATGTAAGGCTAGATGCATTCTCGCAACAATTAAAACCGTAGACTGGTTTCGCCCTCATTAAAGCTGGTCAGTACGGCATACTAATTGCAGCCCAAATACACCTATAAATAAATACGGCTATAGTAGCCAGCCCTTCAACACTAAGTGAGTGGTGAACGTGCCTCCACCTAGTTGCGGAACCAAGTAGTATGTTGCCACACCAGCCCTAAATAACACAAAGTGTTAAAAAATAGAGACTGTATACAACCAACTAACAATTTTGTAAATTGTCAGCCCTGGCACATTTCTACCCTAAGATAGGGACAAAGTATGTAAGGCTAGATGCATTTTCACAATAATTAGAACCGTATGCCTGTTTCGCTCTCATTAGAGCTCGTCAGTATGGCATACTAATTGTTGCGAGAATGCATCTAGCCTTACATACTTTATCCCTATCTTAGGGTAGAAATGGGCCAGGGCTGCCGATTTACTAAATTCTTAGTTGGTTGTATAAAGTCTCTATTTTTTAACACTTTATGTTATTTGGAGCTGGCGTGATAACATACTACTTGGTTCCGCAACTAGTGGCGGCACGTCCACCACTCACTTAGTATTGAAGGGCTGGCTACTATAGCCGTATTATTTTATAGGTGTATTTTCGCTGCAATTAGTATGCCGTACAGATAATGAGTCGAATGATACTGTATTATATCTTTCCTTAAAAACGGAAAAAATACTAGCCTTCGCCGCTGCTGCTATTGCCATAAAAATAAAAATTGTCACTGAGCACCATTTTGCGTTTTGTTTATAGAATAAGAAAGTGTAATAGGTATATTATTTTTAAAGTCTTCCGAAATAAAAAACTGTCCCAGAGCTTAACACATTTGGAGAATCAATAAAAATTATGGCAAATCGATTTTATAACAAATGGCAGCAGTTGCATATAGAAATTAAAATTAATAAATGTAAAAGTAGTTTTTTTCTTAAAAACATTTAAAATACAGATATTGTTCGCTGGCGTCAACACAGATAACATCTTTTTACGCGCACTGCAAATAGTAAAAAGGCCAATATTTCCACAAACACTCGTATGTTGTTGTCTGTTGTGTCCATGCTGCTTTATTTAACACACAAAAAGTCAACTAGTGTCATGTCAGAAGACTGGGTAGGCCTACTATATATTATTTACAGGATGATTTGGATACCAGAATAAAATTGAAGAGAAAGAAGCCTAAAATCTGCATTTTAGAGCAGAATACTCTCCGTTTTTTGTCTATTGGATGTCCTTGGTAACGCTTTTTCATTTAATACTACTGACTTGCCATAGAGTAATACCAAAATCACAAAACGAAAGCAGCCTTCGGTGTTTATATTATAATGTATATACGATCGACTCACAAATTTAGTCACCTAACATGTTGGACCAAAGTAAGAAAAAAATTCCTGTTCACATTAACCGAAAACAACTTCGTTTTCGACGTACATGGCGTTAAAATTTTCCCGAAAAATGTTGAGAATGACTAGTTCAAATAATTAAATTTTTTTGCTCATACTAAAAAAATGTTATGCTTTAACTCTTATAATGATTGAAATTTTTATTCAGTTACGGAGGTGCATTCCTATCACTATGATACCGAAACTTCTACGCTAGAGATTATTTTTAAAATTGGATACCCCAGCAAGTTTGGTTTAAACAATATTTAAATCTGTACCTGAGAATTAAAAGAGCCAATCTATAAAATCGCCATTTTTAGATTTATGCACATATCCTAGTGCATGCTTCATGTATAAAAAAGGTCAATGTCACTGGACTGATGGTTCTAAATGTACAAAGTTGTAGCAGAGACCAATATCCACTGGCACTTGAAATTAAAAAGGCCAATGTAGACAGTTTGGCCACTTACTTCTAACAGCAACATCACAATTCACTTAGAACCGTCAATCTTCCCGCATTAAGGAGATAGCCGTTTAATAAATCAGTTTGGAAATTTTCACTTTACGAAATCGTCCTGAATGTGTCAACATAACTTTATTTTCAACAACATATTACTGCTGCAAGTGTTCGCTTGTCCTAACGTAGTACTTGTTCGAATTGATCCGCTGTTTCTTTGTGGTTTGAATAAAGTGGAAAAATAATTTTGTGAAAATGTATAGTGCAAGAACACGGAAAATTGTCAATTGGGCCCGCGACATTCAGAATAGAGCAAACAGTAAGCATTCTTAATTACTAAAATATCTCACAAAAACGACTAAAGCTGCGATTGCCTAATACAGTAAACCCCCGATTTAACGGACTACTCAGGAGAGAAGTGATTCGTTAAACTGAAACGCCCATTACATAAAATTTTAATGCTGTATTTATATGGAAACAACAGTTTCAATAAGCAAGTAGCATTACGTAAGTATTTTTGTTGTTATTGTTCCATTGTACGTAGCGCACGTTTCTCGAGGGGCAGAAACTAATAAAAATTTGAGTTTATTATAATTTATTGTGATCACTTTTGACCTGACCTGACCTGATCTGATCTGAAACCTAAAAATATGGCACAACTTATTAATGAAAGGCTTGAATGCAAAACTTATCCTAGCCCAAAGAATAGTAATAAATGGTGTGACAGGCTCCAGTCGCATGTATAAAAAATGTGCAGAACAGATAATATTCAATCAGCCGAGTTTAATATATAAGTGCATCTAATTGTGTCTGTCACATTTTGTATATTTTATGTATGGGAAAACATTTGTCCACTACCTCGGGGCTTACTGTACTACTACTGTGCAACATGTATTTATAAATCAACTATTATCTAATATTAATATAATATAGCTTATTCTATGATGAAGTGAAACGATTGTCAGGTCTAAAACTGTATTGTGATGAATTTGCTTCACCAAATTGTACTTGCAGTGCTCATCACAGGTTCCAATTGTCACTCATTGAAATAAACTATTGTTAGAATGTATTCTTCTTGTAGATGGTAAAGCTGAAATCATTGTGTCCCCCTCAGATATGTTTCCAGACACACCTGTCGCCAGCATGGGTAGTGTTACAGTTGTTTCAGATTATAACGTAAATACTCAATTCTTTTATATTTTTTCGCAATTAAATTATTAATTTTTTGTTATAGGTCACTTTTGCCATGCCGAAAGATTCAGTATATGCAGAGCTACGCAATGTTTACGAAACTGGCTCAGATAATTAATGTATCCTTATAGACCAAGATTATACTATGAGCAGAACATTCATACTACTATCTATTGACTTATCCTTTTTAGATTATTAACAACAGCGGAAAAGATGAGCTTCCTTCTGGTCGCACGGATAAAGAATATGTTCCAGATTCAAAACTCCTCGTCAGGTGAAAACAATGCCGATGAAAGTCATAGAAAACACAGAATCTACTGATCTAAAAGAAAATAACGAGACTGAGACGAAGACCAGAAAAGGTATACGTAAAGAGGGCACATGGAAAAGCGAAGCACAAAAAGATAATAAAGAGAAATGAAAATATTTCACAACGCAGAGAGAAAAAACAGTTAGCGCAAAAAATGAAAGATCCATGTCAATGTAAGAGAAAGTGCAATCGTCTAGTACAAGAGGCTCAACGCAAACATATGTTTGAAAATTTTTACCAATTATCTAGATATAGATAAGATCAATGCATTGCCGAAGCAGCTGAGGCAACTAGAAAAGAAAAAGAAAGAATTCCAAACAAAGGCCTAAGAGTTAGCAGAGGACAGTTTTCCAGAAAATATTATTTCACTAGCCGAAGCGGGTGTAAAATTGAAGTTTGCGAGGAAACGTATCTGAGCACACTTGACTTAACCGTCAAAAAAGTGACAGCTATTGTTGAAAAGAAGAGAAGAACTTATGGACTAACTGCCTGACTAACGTGAGAAACATGACAAACAAAGAAAAGTTGCCGATGATAGAAAAAATATAATTCGTGCCCACATAGAAAGTTTTTCAGCATAGGAAACTCACTGTCCCCGTGAAAGGTCCTCAAGGAAATATCTCAATCCTGATTTGACGATTTTACTCATGTAGAAGTTGTACTGTGGGTATTGCAAAGAAAGAGAGTTAGTACCTGAAAAATGTCATCAGTATCCCTAAGTTTTCAATGAAGAATACAATCTTTCGTTTCATCGTCCAAAAAACTACACTTGTGCAAAATGTGATACAATTAACTTGTCTCTGCAACCATTATCTGATTAGAGAGATTGCAAGAGAGGTCGAAAGAAACGCAAAAGAAGTCAGCATTGTAACTTGAAAAAAAAAACAACATTCAGATCTAGCTAAAAAGGCTTACAGAGATAAGACACAGGACAAAAATAAAAGCAGAGAAGAGCCAGATTTTATAACATGCTTTTTTGATTTGCAAAAGTGTCTGCCCACAGCATATCTGAGAAGTGAGTTTTTTTTTATAAGAAACAATTATGGGTTTTTGATCTACCAATTTTTAAGATCAATAATTTTGGTCGCTGCTACATTTGGGATGAAACTGTGGCCAGTATAGGAGGCTAATAAACAGCTTCGTGTGTGCGAAAATTTATATTGTCTTTACAAGTGATTGATGTGTTGGCCAAAATTCTGCGTTTTCATGAAAAAGCTGGAAGTACTGACTTCGTGCGTTGTTTAAATCAATCCTAAATTTATGGAGCCATGGCATATGGACGCTGACTCAATCCATGCAGCGATTGTAACGTCAAAGAAAAAGACAATTAGTGACATTGAAGTACCACATGATTGGTGCAACTTTATTAGAACAGTTTACAGAAAGACACCATTGGAAGTCATGAAAATGGCTCAGACGGATTTTATTAACTTCGGTGATTTACTACACTTAACTTTGGTTCACAGAAAAAAGAACGAGGATGGGGAAGCAATTCCGTGGATGCGTATGAAATGGATGGCGTATGAGAGAGGCTGCGATTTTCAGTTATACTATAAAACAAGCTTCAATCAAGTCGAAGACTTCAAGATAATAGATTTGACAAGATGGTCTAGGAGAAACTGCAACGAGAACCCTACCTTCGAGCTGAAAGCAATTAATGTTCATCCACTTCCAGTACCTGAAGGGAAAACTGATCATCTTTTGCAGTTGCTACCCTATATAAGCGACTATAATAAGCCGTTCTATGAGAAAATGATACGAGCAGCTGGTAGCGGCGATGAAATTTTTGAATATTTTGAAGAAGATATTAGTCATAAATACCTATAATTTTTAGAAAGAGTTGTCCTCTTCATAAAGAAAATATTAATTTTTTAGAAGCACTATGTATTTTATTTTCAGTTTTGCATCAAATTTTTTACCAAAATGTCAAAAAATATTTAAAATAAAATAATAAAAGAGGCCAATCTCCATTTAACAATACCTTTGAGTAAAAATGAAAAGGCCAATCGCCGTCCAATTTTCTTTCTTAACGTTTTTTTGTCAAAAATTCATCGCACTTCTCTAGACAATCATATTAGTGACTGTTTACAGCAAAAAAGCTAAGACTTAGATGCAGCGCTTAGTATTATTTTTTATATTATATAACTGCATGAAACATCGAGAACATTATCTCAAAATATTGAAAAAGGAGATTGGCTCTTTTAATTCTCAGGTACAGAAGTATTTCTACTTCCGCCCAACAGTTTGCTATTTATTCAAGAAAATACAGAGATATTAATTTACCCCGTAGTGTGTAACTGATCAAGAATAAAAAAGTCTGGACGCAGCAAGTGCGTTATGGTAGTTAATTTTGATAGAAATTATCTGGAAACAAATATTTTATTATAACTTTTTTATTGTAACATAGAAATCTAAATTTAGGTGTATAGTTTACTTTTGATATCGTAAATCTACCTACCAAATTTGGTTATCATATATTTTAATTTTTTGAGATAAATTTTTTTTTCGAAAGGAAACTCAAAATTTTCCCGGAAAACCTAGTCCGATTTTTCTGGTTAACAAACCGGTCCAAGCCACTTACAAATGGAAGGTACGTGCCAAATTTAATCAAAATCGGGCCATTTTTTTGAGATATCGGTGTGATACACACACACACACACACATATATATATATATATATATATATATATATATATATATATATATATATATATATATATATATATATATATATATATGTATATGTATATATATATATATATATATATATATATATATATATATATATATATATATATATATTTATAATATATAAACATATAAAAATTAAAACTAACTCCGGATATGGATTCTGGGGGGTCCTAGTTCGCGCTCATTTGCAAAGATTTTTTAAAAATTCAAAAGTCGGGATCTCCCTATGAGTAAATTTTTTCTACGAAAATTCAGTAAAACAAACAACTATAGAATATTATTATCGCGGATAGATTATAATAGAGTAGCATAAATCAAGAAGGTCGCAGCTAGTGCCTTATGGTAGTGAATTTTCGAAGAAATGATTTACACATTTTTTTTTACAAAAATTTTATATACGCCAAGAAAAATAATTTGTGTGTAATATTTGATATATTTTGGTTAACATCCAAATATTTTTGTACTCTACTGTGACCTCCAGTAATACCTACCAGATTTTTTTTCATTGATTGCTTATAACTTGTTTATTTTAAACGTAAATAGATAAATTTTGGTATAAGGCGTCAATTTATAATACAAACCTGTGACCAAATTTGGTTGTCATAACTTTGTTACTTTCCTGATACAATATTATCCGAAAGAAAATTAAAAGTTTTCCAGTTAAACTGGTCGGATTTTCTTGGCTAAGGAAACCTGCGTATTCTCTTTTGTGTGAACATTTAAATGCAACAAGTCCAACATTTGGTGCAAATGGAGTCATAACTTCCTCATTGCTGTGATATTATACTCTCCGCAGAAGGCCTTTTCTCGAAATGTATTTGAGGCCGATGATTTTATTACATATAAAGTTGACCTTGATTGGATGTTAGAGGTCATCGTCAAGATAAAATCCAAGGTCACCATCAGATATCCAGGAAAAAATACTGGAGCTCTTGTCTGGAACTTTACTCTCCGTTACTTGAACTTTCCGAGTTAGTCTAATATTTCTAGGGGTCCAGACATAATTTCTAAGAAATCCAATTTACAGCTAACATTTTCGACCAAAATAATTTTAAAAAATTGCTAGGTGACCCAAAAGACAAGGATAATACCCCTAAAATATCGGGGATCTATTCAATAAGTTTTGATCTTAAATACGTAGGACAACCTAAAAGTTTTGTTGAAATGAAATTTAAAGAACATTCAGCACAAGTAAGATACGGTAAAATAGATAGATCTTGCATTGCATGTTTGGGACAATAATCACCACGTAGATAAAGGTAACCTAAAGTAAATAAAAAATGTTTGACAACCAGGAGTGTTTATATATATATATATATATATATATATATATATATATATATATATATATATATATATATATATATATATATATATATATATATTTATATATATATATATATATATATATATATATATATATATATATATATATATTAGAAGATATAATAATAATAATAGAAGTTGTAGTAAGTCGGCAGTTTATTGATTGATCACTTTACGAGACATGCCGACAAAGGAAGCGTGGGACTGATAATCGCATTCGGGTCGAGGAAATTTCCGGTGAGCAAGCAGTGAAAGTTTTGTTTTTTGAATCACCCTCAATCCCGAGTGTCTGCACAGAATAGAAACACAGTTGTAGTCGTCCAACGTGTAAAATTTTTTATCCTCTCATGGCAATAACTTGGATAGTAAAACAATCTTCAGGTTATTTTAAATGTGTTCTGGTAATTTGTGTTCTACAAGTGTAGTTATTATTGAGGTACTACTTGTGAAGGAGAAAGAGTATTGTGGAGTATATGAGTCATAAATCTAACACATTTGTTGCTTCATCTGGAGTGCCTCAGGGTTCCAATATTGGGTCTCTATTGTTTTTGAAATCTATTAGTGAAATTGTTAAATGCTTTCACAAGGGGGATTTACAACTTGAATGGTTTACTAGAGTTGTGCATTGTAAATAGTTTTACTTTAAATATTTAGAAGTGTACAGTTTTTCATTTAGCAGAAATTATACTTTTCACACATATAATTACATGGTAGGTTCTTAAGTTGTGGAAAGTGGGGTAGGTTAAGGAATTGAGAGTGATGTTTGGCACGAGACAGACTACTACACTAAAATCTGTGGGCTTGATTTTAAGGTCTTGTCGAGACTTTGATAACGCGTGGTGTTTTACGAGAGTGTTTAACGCTTTTGTCTGATCGTGTCTAGAATAAGCCATACATGTCTAGTTTCCATAATACCAGCGCTATAAGGACCTCTTGCAGCAACGGGCCAAGAACTCTGACAGACACACATACACCTTTTGGAGCGCGCTCAGAGTAGGTTCTTAAAAAAATTATCTTATAAAGAAGATCGTCGTTATCGGGAACGGAGCGCAGCATATGAGTATATTTTAGAGAATTTTCAGATGAATTTAATTATTAATAACAACATATTGAGTCACATAAGTTTATTTCTGTTTAATTTATTCTATAACCTGCTGGATTATTTTATATTGTTGAGCTCAATCTGCCAAGTAGAAGTAACCGAAACTACTTATTATTTTAGTTGCAATAGCCTCGTACAAATATTTTTGTCACAACGTTGTTTGACAGTAGTGATTTTCTTTGTTTATATTTTGTGTATTTTTTGCTATAATATGATTATTTTGTATCGTTATAAGAGTGATACAATGTATATTAAATAGTTAATATAGTAAATAAATATATTTAGTATTGTGATCATTAGCGGTAATGATTTTAAAATTTTGTTTCTTTTTAGCTTAGCTATATAGGAAAAGCCTGTTTAAAGATTTTTATAGATTGTTTTTTAGTTTTATTTGTTACCTTTGCTGAAAAACATGTTAAATGTCAGCCAAATTACTGAGATTCATGGTTGTGCATTGGTTAAAACAAATAATTAAATAAAAGTAAATAAACGTGATTTGTTTTGGACGAGATTTTGCGAATAATCTCCTAAATAATTATCAGTGACTCCGGGCTTCTATTTATTTGTGTTTACGTCATTTATACACTACGTTTAAATTGGACTTGCTAATAATCACCTGGGGTTCAATGCAACCTGACTTTCATTCTACATATCCAAGAGAATGCAATAAGTGAAAATTTCGATAAAGCTTCTATTTTGCTAATAGTATTGTAAACAATTAACAGTGACTCGTAACTTCTACTTATCTGTACTGTTTTAATTTATACATAACGTCTAAATTGTCCTTGTTAGTAATCGCCTGAGGTTCACTACAACCTGAGCTTCATTCTGAACATCGTAGGAAATCTAATAAATTGAAATTTAAAAGAAGCTTGAATTAAGTTATTCGCTCTACATGAAACTGGATTATGCTGAACGAGATGCACGATGCAAATCTAGTTGACGATTTAAAATCCAGCAACTCGCCGCACGTAAATGGATGTTTAAAAGATTCTAAATCAGTATGAACTTTGAGAATTTGCAATATATTCATAATAATGCCTTCCAGTAAACTTACATCCTGTGAGGTTATACGAAAGACTTGAAAAAAGTAAAGTGCAAAGTTGGTAAATGCAATTTTAAAAATAAAAAAATAACTTCTAGGTAACGTATTTCATGGTCTGTCCTACGACACACTTATGGATAACCAGAAAATGCATATTATAATCAATTGTTTTAAAAGTTATAGTCCGGCAAATACGTTGGTACGGTTTCAGTGCACAATTTGTTCATTAAGGGGAGCTTGATAAACTAACAAGTACTTTTCCTTGTATTTTTATTTTTGTATTTCAATAACACACCACGTGAGCTCACAGCCTAAATACAATCATACCGTGGGTGTCGACAAGGAGGAAAGAGGCAACTTGTAAATTCTGGACTTAAAAGTTTGCAGGTTCGGAGGAGAAGGAAAAACATGTGGTGGGAAGGAATTCCACAACTTGGAAGTCCTCATGACAAAAGAGCGGGCATAGCAAAACGCTCTATGTCTGGTGACCTGGACATTAAAAGGGTGCATTCGCCCTGTTCCCCTAGTAGATCTGTTGGGGGCAGCAGGTGGAGGAACTATGGAAGAATGCTCCTCTGACCCTTGCCCGTACAGACATCTATAAAAGAGAAAGATGTCACTAACGGCACGCCGGTGGGCAAAAAATAGCAGCAGGATCACTGATGAGACGTACAGCTCTCTTCTGAATGAAGTCCAGGATAGCGAGTGTAGAAGCGGCAGCGGCACCCCAGATGTGGGAGCAATATTCAATGTTTGGCCTTATTTGTGAAGTATATCAGGTATGGAGATTAGCTCTGGTAAAAAGTATTTGAGAGCCCGAAAGAGAAATCCTAATTTCCTAGCAGCCGCTTCTGCAATTTATGTGACATGTTCGTGCCAATTGATATTTCGATCCACAGAATTGCCAACAAGTGAAAAGGACTCATTACTTTGAATAACTTGATTGTTTATTGTGATGTGTCTAGGGCTGGTGTATCTCTTATGAGAAATAAAGCAAGACTGTGATTTGGTGGGGTTGTGGTCCTCCATGAGTCTGCGATCCTTATCTATTTGGACTAAAGGGACAGGCTTAGAATATTGTATATTTGAGTGGAGGGTGATGTCGTCCGCGTAACTGTGAACTGGGTTGGATGTGCTACAGAGGAAGTCATTGATGTGGAGAAGAAACAAACTAGGGGCTAAAGCTGAACCTTGACAGAACCTATTACTGCCTGTGTTCATTTACTCTCTCTCTCTCTCTCTCTCTATACAGTATCCAGAGTGGTTAAAAAATCGTTACTAATAGTACTGTACATAATATACCAAAAAAGAAGAACTTTGATGGAGATGATGTAGGTACTCTGATATCAATGGTTTCGTTACGCAAAAAGCCCGAGCTCTCACTAAAAAAGTCGCGCGAGGAGACTCGCATTGGCAAATCACATTTGCAACGCATTTATGGAGCAAAGAAGGTAAAGGCATATAAACTTGGATTTTGTCACACGTTAGAAGAAGGTGGTAAATCTCGAAGGTTGGAATGTTGCCTAAGTTTAGGTGAGGAATTTCCAGCCAGAGGATTTAAATTTCTATAAAAATATTATTTTCTCAGATGAATGGACATTTACAACCAACGGTGTACCTTCATCACAGAATTGTCGGTATTGGTCTAAAAATAATCGAAATGATGTAATACATTCTCGGCGGCAGTATTTTAAAAACGTTAATGTTTCGTGTGCCATTTCCTATCATTGCGGTGTAATTGGTCCATATTTTATTAAGGGGAAACTTAATCAACATACTTATTTAAATATTTTGATGCAGTTTGTGGACGAACTACCATACGACCCAAGATTTTTTCATAGTTTCAACAGGACGATGCCCTGTCCACTCGACATTTTGAGTATGTAAATGGCTGAATTTTCAAGAAAAATAGATAACCAATTTTGGTCCCATTTCGTGGCCACGCAGATCTTCAGACCTAACAGTAATGCTTTTTGTTTGTTTTTGGGGCCAGATAAAACAAATAGTATATTTAAATAGGCTTCAAAATGATGTAGAAGTATTGAAAAATCGCATTAGCGATGCGATCAATTCTATTTCCCATGATAAGATTAGAACAGCCTTCACCGCATTTCGGGTGAAAATTGAAAAATGTGCGAATAAAGGTGGCGGACTTATTGAATAAATGAGTATTTTAGTTGATGTTATTGTTATGTTAGTATTGAAATAAACTTATTTTTATTGTTTGTATTTTCTTATTTTAATGTTCTTATTTCTTTAATTATTTAAATGTCTAATAGAGGGATAAAAATAAAAAGATCGTGTTCAATTTATTACTTTCAACAATTTTTGTTAACGAAATTTTAAAATAAAGAGGGTGCATGGAATGAAAATTAAGCGATATATCAACGTAGGCTTAGGATTTAAATTTTTTTTATTCCTGCACAGTTTTTCTTTCTGATCATCTTTTCTTAAAAACAGTTTTTCGTACCTCCTACAGAAAAGGCAATTTACTAGTGCAAAAATTTGTTTTTGTAAATTTCCAAGACATACTTGATTTTTGGAAACTAACACTATGACACAAATTATTTTGTTGTCAAGCAGTGCTTATTCGCAGAAATTGAAGTTTCAACTCAAAAAAATTACAGTCTTTTTCACCTATTCATGCGTCGGCGCAGGGACACACTACACACACACACACACACACACACACACACACACACACACATATATATATATATATATATATATATATATATATATATATATATATATATATATATATAGCGGTAGTAGTAGTAGCAGTTGTGGGAAGGCCAACGCTAAGCAAGTAGGCCATCATGGGCCCTTTTTGCCAACCCCAGCAACTCAGCAACCATGCTCTACTTCTCCTCGGTTCCGTCGCCAAACCGCCTCGACTTCGAGATAAAGCCCGTGATGGTCTTCAATTGGACGGTACTTACCTGATTCCTCTGCAGAGTCTTCGATCCGAAAAATTCTGCTCGAAGACTTCCAAAAGCCTCGAATTCGCACAGGTAGTGGTAGGACGTTTCCTCACCCTCGCCGCATTCCTGGCAAATCGGATTACTCTCTACGACTATCAATGTGAGGTGTCTTCTAAGGGCGCAGTGGCCTGTAAGCACTCCAATGATGCGGCGAAGCGTAGGTCGACTCCTTTCGAGTAGCCAAACAGCTTTATCTCTGTCCAGCCCCTCCACAAAGTCCCCCGCCTGCCTTCAGCCACCAACTGACCCCCCAGTGCCTCTTCATTGCTTTCTCGGTCCACCTGTCTAGGGCGACAGAAACCGTCTTCCGACTTATACATATCGCCGCCTCCGGGCCACAGAACGGCCGCCGGGAACCAAGCCTAGCAAGATTATTCGCGACCTCATTCCCCGCCACGCCACAGTGTCCCGGAACCCACACAAGTTGTACCTCCTTTGTCCTGGCTAGTCCTTTGACGGCGTCAGCGCACTCCTGAACCAGTGTAGACCTGATTCGTGCCGCGCAGACTGCGGAGCTGCCTGGCTATCCGAGCAGATGTACACACACTTCTCGGGACTCCTCTTCACATCCTGTCTATTCGCCACAGACAGGATAGCGTACACCTCTGTTTCGAATGCCGTTGTATATGCGCCAAGAGCATAGCTCTCGCGCACCCCCAGGCCCTCGATGTATATTCCTGACCCGGAGGATTGTTGGTCCGCGATCCGTCGGTGAAACAGACCAGGCTTGCGGGCTGGAATTCAACCTCATTTTCCCTCCACTGATCCCTACTGGGGATCCTGAGGGTGTATGGACTAGTCAACCTAATATCATCCTCGGCGTCCCGCACCTTTATGGCGGAAATCGGAACTTTCTTTTCCACCTCCTTGGCGACTCTTGGATGCCCTATTACTGCTCCCTCTCCGCACCAGTTTCCTGCGTTTCGCATTCTGAGATGCGACGCCTCGCCTCCCTCTGACACAGATGGGAAGCGGTGGCAGCATCAAGAGGGCCTCTAGCGTGGCTGAGGGTGTTGTCCTCATAGCGCCTGTGATATCCAGGATTGCCAGCTTTTGAAGTTTGGCCAGCTTCCTGCTGGTAGTTTGGTTCACACCGCACCACCAGACCAACGCCCCATAGAGGATTCCCAGCCTGACGATCGCAGTGTAGATCCAGTAGAGGATCCGAGGATTAACTCCCAGGTCCTCCCTATCACTTGACGCAGCTGCGAGAGGGTCGCTACTTCCTTCCTTACAACCCGTTCTATTTGCGACCCCCATGTTAGTTTGGAAGTCCAGGATCACCCCCAGATATTTGACCTCCCGCCCTAAAGCTAAAGGTTTTCCAAACATCCCTTCCCATTATTGGTAAATAGGATTATCTCCGTCTTCGCCGGATTTACGGAGAGTCCCAGCTCACCACAACACCTTTCGATTATGCTACAGGCAGCTTGCATGCACTCACACACACACACACACACACACACACACATATATATATATATATATATATATATATATATATATATATATATATATATATATATATATATATATATATGTATATATATATATATATATATATATATATATATATATATATAAACATATTAAAATTCAAACGGACCTTGTAAATAAGTTCTAGTGGCCCTATTCGCGCTCATTAAAAAAAAACTTCTGAAAATCTCGCCATTGTTGCCTCTCTATTGGTTAATTTTGTTAATGAAGATTCACTAAAATGCAGAACAGGCTTCATTTGAGCTCTTACTACTCACGTTCTCTGTCCAGGTATATATTTTGATCCGACTAGTCTATTATCAAAAAAGCTAGCTTATACAACAACAAGTGCCTCATAAAATATACTTTAGAATTGCTCAGTTATAAAGGTTGATTCTGTTGCATGTCAAAACACACTTTTGTCACACCTGTGCGGTCATTCTTACTTAGCAGTTGTAGAACTTTTTGGTAAGTAATGTATTTAGTTTAAATTCCGTTGGTAGCTTGGGTCTCAATTCAATGTATGTAGCAGCTTTTAATTTATTATTTTTTTACTTCACAAGAAGAACAAACATCTATTCGCGAATCCAAACATAAGTTAACTTTCTTGGCAAATATTTTATTATATTTACTAAAAGGAGTTACCATTGCATTTATAGTGTTTCACATCAAATTTTTTGTGTACTGATAATTTTGGTAGCAAATAGCTACTAATATCTATGTTTCGAATAAAGTAATCATTGCGCTGTCGTTTTTTGGATTATTGCCTCTAGATCGATGACGTTGTGTAGTCTATGATTGGGTAAATTTGATTGGAAATTCGTTTTGAGCTGCTGCAATTTTGTGGGTAAATTATTAAAAAAATCCACAATAAAGCAAGATATCTAAACGAATATCAGTATATTTTGATGATTCAGCTCATTTGCATTGCACAATTTTGTGCCAAGAAGCTTACATGCAACTTTTGGAGATTCGCCTGCTGAACTGTTGCTGTGAACAAATCCTGTAGCTTTTTTCCACGACCCTGGGGTGGTTTCAATATACATAAGCATTTAAATTTGTACTATTCAAAGCCTTTAAATTAATTAAGATACATTCGGGTTTGTTATAGAAAAATGCTGTTTAATTTAAATTATAGCTATCTAAAATTCGGGCAAATAAACCGTAAGTAATTTACTAACAATTATTCCTTGGAAATAAACTGCATTTGCTTCACTATATAGCGGAGGATACAAGATATCAATCGTTTCATATAGAATATAGAAAGTTCAAAAGTGCCTTACTAGTTTTGCTGAATTAACCCCGGAGATCGAGACAATAATATTGGATATGAAACGTGCAAATTTCTATTTCCTTTTCGGTAAAGTGGCTCCTGTGTTAAGATTCAAGTAGGTTATAAATTTTGCCGAGACAAGTTTTCTATTGGGTTAGGAGCAGCTGCACATAAGGAGTAGCTTCTAAAAGCAACGTTTGACGGATTTGAGAACTGAAAAACGCAGCGCGTGAGAAAAGATGTTATGTGAAAGGGATAAAAGGAGAGTGGATAAAAAAATGAAATGAAAGTAAGACAAAACTCAATTGTTTGACACTCTACTCAGCACATATAAATTGTACATATTGGACGTTGTGTTTTGAAATTAAATGGAAGAGATTGATAAAAAAAAGTGTTTTTGTGACGATTACTATATGGCCTCGGAAACAAACAAAAAGTTCTTTTACATAACAGTTTAGCCTAGTTTATACAATTAGCAATATTATTCCTCAGTGGAGTACATGCAATGTTTTTTCATAAAATATCTAAACATAATAACGTATGAACTACTATAGAATTTAATAGAAACAATGTACTATATTTTGTCAAAATAACTTATTGTTTGAAAATGTACAAACATTTTCCGAAAATAAACTTAAAACGTTTCCGAGAAAACTCGTTTCCTAGCCGACGAACCTTAGGTTAATATCAAATTGAGTTGTTGAATTTTGAAGCATTTAATGAAAATTCGCTATCAAAACGCACTTACTGCGTTTCGAATTTTCTCACAAACATGCATCATATTTCGATGAAAAATGAAAAAATTGAATCAGGAATGTTCAAAAACAATTTTAAATATCACTAACGACTTATGGGCCACCCTGTGATTGTCAAAATGATTTTATAAGATTGAGCTCAAGACACCCTGTAAGTAACGTATACAATTTTTTCTCGTATCTTGCATAATCACAATTATATTCGGCTTTGCCGTAGAAATGCGTCACCCTGTATATATGTAAACAGAAAGTAAAGCTGGACATGGATTCTAGGCGGCCTCTTTTGCTTTCACTTGAAGAAATCTTTTTAGAATTGAAAAGTCCGGACTCCTCAATAACGAATTTTTTCTACGAAAATTATAGACCGTTAAATCATAAAGTTAACTGAAACTACTGCCAAAAGATCGGAGAAAGGGTCTATTTAACATGAATTTTTCACAAATATTTTACTAAAATGAAGGACAACGATGGTTGAAGCTGAAACTTTAGGGTTTGCAGAACACTCTTTACATAATCCTTGTTTCTTTCAGGTTCTTTGCTTAAATCTTGCCAATTTTGAGTTTTAAATCGCATCTTTGAGGTCTTGAGGAGAACACCAATTTTTTATTAATACCTATAACTTTTTTGTCCAAATGTTGGCACGTATATCTATATATATATATATATATATATATATATATATATATATATATATATATATATATATATATATATATATATATATATATATATAAATTTACACTGACTCTATATGTGTCTAGGGAGCCTAGTTCACGCACGTTTGGAGAAGTTTTTTAAAATTTAAAAGTCGCGATCTCCTAATTAGTTAACTTTATTTACGAAAATTCACTAAAAAGCACACACATTCTTAAATAATATGTCAATATATATTTCACCTTAACAGACCCACAGATGATATTCTCACCTTAATATAATTATTATTATCTGGAAAGGGTGCTTCTCTCTATTGAGTCTCATTACGGCGCCCCCCTAGCCAATTCTGCCCTCCAGATTGTTGTTATCTGTCTCAAGATACTCCAGAGTCTTACAAGGGTCAGTATTTTCGTGTAGTACGTTTTCTTTAATTGTTGCTAGGATCACTTTTTCAGCCCCTAACAGCCTGCGCTGTACTTCCGTAAGGGCATGGCAGTGGCACATTATGTGCAGATGAGTTTTACCCTCTTCTCCACATTCTTCAGCTAGAGGCTCTGACTTGATTCCAAACAGGTAGAGGTGTTTCTTCATTTGACAGTGACCACAGTTCATCAGTTCTGTGAAAATCAGTTCTGTTGTCTTTTCCAGGAGCTCCATTTCAACGTTTTAGATACGCTCATTGCAAGATCGTCTTGATTTATTGCCTTCTATTTTCATGGAAAACTACGAAAGATGATTCTGGTTCACCTAAGGGTAGATGTTTCTCGCCCTGCTCTTGGGATTAACTACCCTGTATATTGTAATGCAAGATACTCATATCATATTAACGGTATTACAATTTTCTAACTGGCAGAGATTGAGAATGTAGCCAAGCACTACGTTTCTCCTCACCTCCTGTGCCCCAGCTCTTAGTACCTACGAAGAACCTCCATAATTCCTCCAATCGCATTTGTACTCACATCATGTTACTATCTATCTAGTTAATAGCTAATGTTTCAGCTGGGAATATGATTCCACAATGACCCAGACCGTCAGATACTTTCTATCCCAGTATTTTGGCCCCGCGTATTCCACACCCTTCTCTAGTTGCTGCTGTGACCTATCAATGAAATAGAAAATTCTATTCAGCTTTCGACTATTCTCTTAGACTTGTTCTTTGGGGATCGAGGTAATTATCTTGTATAGTATACACTTGCGGTAGGTTTTCGTTACCCTGTCTGAAATCATATTTCTTGTGTGATTGTTAGAAATTGTGCTTATAATGGTACAGTGACATGCCGCGAGTTCTCCTCTTCTAATCTAGTTTTCAGTCTATATGTTTCAACAACCGCCTCCACTTGTTCACATTTCCCCAGTAATATTTAGGCAGGTTAATTGTTGTATCCTTCGCAATTTTTTATCATTATGTGTGTTGGCTCTCGCCCTCCACACTGAGGATGCATACGTGGCAATGGATTTAACCATCGTTGCGCATATGTGGTGAGTGCATACGAGACGATATATCTCATATTCTCCCTAGATCTGCTGTGGATTTGTTCTATATGCTATCCAAGTGCAGTGTATATTCCAAAGTACTGCCTAGGATTACCTCTAAACCGTTAACCTCTCGAAGATTTCATATAATTTTGTCTTATAGACGTACCAGTTTTAGCCTGCATTGACTATTTTCCTTGTGAATCGTACAATAGAAAATTTTGACATATTTATTGTTACACCCTTCTTGTCCTACCCTACGTCGCTTAAATCCCAAACGATCCCCTTAACCACTAGGCACCAGAACATAGCAGAAAGTACACGCCCTTTAGTAACCAAAGCATATATCCTGCATTCCAACATGTATGAGGTCCATTGACAGATAACTGGATGGACTCCCTTGTGTTCCACGGATCTTTTAATTGATGAGAGTTATTTTCAAACGCCCCCTCTATATCCATGAAAACTTTATAAGAATCTCTTTTTGCCCCAGATATTTTCCATTCTTCATAGGTACCTTGTGTATGGCTAGCTTATATAATTTTCCTGTTCGATGGGCATACTGGTCCATACTTAGCGGACACGATTTCCGCACTTTATCTCTTATATGCCTTTTAATAAGTCTCTACAACCATTTAAGGAATTTTAGGATTAATTTTTAGACTTTGGAATAAATGTAACCATTATTTTCCTCCAAATCTCGCGCATATACCAGAAAGCATAGGTTCTCAAACTTATTTCGCCCCCCGCCCACTTTAAGAATTTTTTGTCTAAAGCTTCCCAACTTTTCTAACTTACCATCTGTCCCATCTGAAACAGCTATGGGAACTATTATTTTTAGACATACATTATAATATATGAGAGGATATGACCCCTATCTGAGTTTAAAGAAGAATGTTGCGGTGATAACGATTAAAACGCATACTCAATCATATTGAGAGGTATTTTTATTACCAAGCGAAGATTCTAACCTGTGATGAGCAACGGTAAGTACACTTGCAGAACCCAAAGCGCCACAACACATCTTTTTAAAGACCTTACGATCGTTTCAGTATCAAAGTTAGCGTCATCAGAGGACGAAAGAGTATTTTTATTAACATAAAAAAGGCAAACTTATCTAATGTGAAGGATGAATCTGATGCATTTTAAGGAGTTTGTTAATATCAGGCTCGAAATTACTTTAAAATAGCCGTAAGTCGTCGCGTTCAGTAATATGAAGCCGATTTCTCTTTTTAGTTAGCAACGTTACTAGAGCACTAAATCTACGTTCAGATAAATAGGACGATGGGAATGTTATCAAAAATCGTTGAACAATCGACCATAATCTCGGGCATAGTTACGAGATCGGTTTCTGCAGCCAAAATTCGGGGTAGCCATTCTTGAATTCAATGTTTGGTTCCCCATTTGTTGTCAGTTCTATAAGTTTTTCTTCTAAAAGCCATGATTCTGCTGCGTTGGCATTTTAAAAAGTATCCAACACCCAGTCCATGTTTAAAATATCCTGGAATCGTTCCTCGAAATCACCGTGGAGGTTTTGTGTTGACAGTAAACAAACCAGTGGTCGTTGTTAAATTATACTGCTGATAAATTAGGGAAGCTGTTGAATTCCTGTCTCCCGATATTTCTTTGGTATAATAGTAGTTTGGCTACGAAATCAGCAACGGTGTTTTTTTTTTGTTGGTCTTAATCAAGTTTAAGTCGTTGCCATGAAGCTGGAGATTCACATCATTAAACAATTTATACAGGTCTGTTAAGTACACAGATCATTCTTTGATGAGTTGAGGTTGTTGCGCCATTCTGTGTCTTGATTTTTTGAGAACTGTATCACAGACTCAAACATATTGTAAAAGAGAGTCAAACAAGTACCTTTTAACAGCCAGCGCACCTCTGTGTAAAGCAGCAATCGGTTAAAATATTCATCATTTGCAATGCAAGGCTGACTTAATAATGTGCCATTCAGTGAGTTACTTGTGTTGGCGATGAGTGATGCAATGTACAGCAAGCACGTCAGGAATTTTATTTTTTAAGTGCGCTACGACCATGCGTCTTGCAGCACTGCCCGGCACACGAGTTATAACACTAACGTTGACAATACATACAAACATAAAAAATTTACCAATATTACAGTTTTCGTTACTACGTGGGTCGCGTGTTTTTTTAGTATTTTTTTCAACTATATTTTTGTAATCTGCCCCTAGTACCGCCTTAACGACCCCTAATTTTCTCTGAGTCTTCTACTGCGCCCCTGAAAGCATCCACTACCCACAAAGGGGCGTTATCTCCCGCTTCAAGAAAGGGTGCCCTAGAGCAACAAACACAAGACGGGTGCTAATAGATCAATCTCTTGTTGGAGCAGCGCCGGAAAGTCCCATTTCCTGTAGATTGAACTGGTTACAATTTTGAATCTCTATTTAATTTTATTTAATTTGTGACCTTAATTCCCAGGTTTCAAACCTGTCTGGTGGGCTGCCTCAACGAAACCAACAAGTCTGGATTGCCCCTGTCAATATCAGGTCTGATATTAATCGATCCCGGGAAATCCGCCATCAGCAGTAGATCTAGGGTTCTTCTATCAGTTTTTGTGTATTTCCCACTACTTATTCCGAGGGAACCTATTCCTCGCAATTTTTTTGGTAATGACTTCTAGAGTCTGACACTATCAGGGTTTTTTTGATATTCCAAATCCGCCTCTAAGATGTTCGCACATACACGAATTACCTTTATATTTCCACTCTTAAAAAGCTTGAAAAAAGCCACGAAATTTCATTGAATGTTTCTAACGCATTTGATAGGGTCTGGCACACGGGACTTCCATTTTATGGATTGTCTTTTGATAAATAAACGAGAAATTTTTATAGGTGTTCCACGAGGTGTGCTTCTGGCTCCCACTTGTTTTTATTTGTAACTATAAATTGTCTGTATGTGCAGCTACTTGTGCAGTCCTCAGCTTGGTATTTACAGTGTATGAGATTTTTGCAACTAATAGCTTATATAACGTCAGAAATCCAAAAAAGATTTAAAGTTGTCTATCTAAAACAATGTCAATGACGTTATAGCCATACGGCGACTTTTGTCAGAAATGAAATAAGAAAAGCAAAAGTACCTGTTTTTAAATAGAAAACAACGTGTCCAAGAATTCATATTTCTAAATCATATAACTTATGCAATACCAGTGTATAAAGAGGGTAAAAGAGTTTGCCTAAAATCAACTGAAAAGGTGTCAGTGCTACCGGATTGCATTTATTGGCTTTAATAAGAACTGGAAGTAGTTTTAAGCTAGTCAATACTTACATAATCGACATTGGCACGAGTTGGATATATACAAGGGAAGCATTCCATGTAAGAAACTCCAGTATTAGGAGCCGTACATTCACACTCCACGCAGCTAATGGGCACAGCTGAAGCTGCCACACGTTTTGTAAATACTATCGCAAACTTCTCGATAGCGTTCCTTCTCTCCGCTTCCAAATATTTCGCACTGAAGACCGTACCTGAAAATGTAAATTTAATTTATAAGAAAATCATTGAGTTTGTTACAGAGAATATGAAGTTTAAACAGAAACTGAGCATTTATTTTACCGGTTCATTGTCCCGGTTTAAATATTGGATACGGAACAAATTTCATTTGACTTAGAGATATCACAGAGAAAATCTTATTAGACAAATAAACGAACAATATATTTCCTTTAATTTATTCGCTTTAAACGGAATTTCTAAGAAAAGATTCTCTACTGGAGAGATCGCAAAGTTCTAGTTTTGAGAAAATGTCTTCAAATTAGCACAAACTAGACAACCAGAACCCAAATCCGGGGTCACTTTATATATTTATACAGGCTGTGCCATCGGTGTGAGGAAGATAGCTCCTCATTGAGGCTATATTTTCAAATGCGGTTTTCTCGATGCAAAAGATGTTCTACGAGTGCACATTTTAAACTTATTTTCATTTAAACATGGTGTTAATATACAGAGTTTTGCACTTAACCTATTTTTTTATACGGAACACCTATATATTATGGAATTTTTAGAAAGCCGCGTCGATGCTGATTAAACTGATACCATGTTGTTATGGGTTATTTTCAACCGTTCTCCAACTACAGGGATTTAAATTTAAAATAAAGTGGTCTACTTCCGACATAGATTGCGTTTATGCACGGTAATGATAACAATTTATTTTTAACATACAGTTTATTTATCTTAACGCGAAATTATTTTTTTTTTCAAATGCGACACTGTATATTTTGCTTTGGGTGAATGCAGAATTATGATTATGATCTTATGATACCATATTTGTATAAAATAAATTAAATACGACAGGATATACAGCTGTTCAAAGTTTTTATTTGTATGGGAATGTGTTTATTATCATTACACATTAGTACCGAGATTAAGGTAGCCCTAGAAAGGAGTTGAAACCTAGACACCAGAATAAAATAGATATTTGACACATCGTGTCGTTGACATTTGGCGAATAATACTTCTGTTAGCTAATTTTTGTATTATTTTAGTGTTTATCTTTAATATTTTTACCTTAATGTTTGTATATTATTCGTGGCTTATGGTGCGTTGTTTATTATCCTCTGTTTATTTACTCAACGTTACGTTCAAGAAATATATTTCCTGTTAAACAGTTAGGAAACATGTACGCTTTGGGAGAGGCTGATAGAAAATATCTACTGGCATTCAGAATTTAAAGGAAAAATATTCTTTAGGCCAAAATCCAAAAACTAGAGGCGTTTGAGAACGTTGAAACACACTTTGAGAAAATTGTTACCCAAAATACAAGGCAAAATCTTATGAAAACTATGATACAACGAATGGCCATGCAGAATTCTACGTTTTGTTGGCGATTGAAGAGAATCATCAGCTAAGTACAAGAAAAATTGAATATATTCAGAGGATAAGTAAATCCTCAGTTAATAGGAATAATAAAAAACAAACATTTTCTCCCTATCTTTTTTGTTCTAATCAATCACTTACTGGCCAGGATAAAGAAAACAGAATAAATTTTTGTAATATTTTTTTCAATATGAAGAAATTCCAAATTTTTATAATATTGTTCCGTTTAGTGGCAAAGCAACTTTTAATAATATCTGCATAGTTAACAAACATAATATGCATTATTACGCTCGAAAAAATGGCCTTTGGGAACGTCAAGCGGATTTTCAGCATCAATAGTCCGTAAATGCGTGGGGAGGAAATATAGGCGATCGAACCATTCTTTTTGAAGATCGACCTAATGAAGAACGCTACTGCTG
This sequence comes from Tillus elongatus, assembly GCA_964006375.1. NCBI lineage: Eukaryota > Metazoa > Arthropoda > Insecta > Coleoptera > Cleridae > Tillus > Tillus elongatus. The sequence goes on from OZ023269.1 coordinate 43,434,686, forward strand.
AATTATAGAGGATGATTTACCCAATTTAGTGGAATATGTCGATCATGAAACACGTCGATTAATGCGTTTTCAGCAAGATGCTGCTCAGGCGCATTTCCACCAGAATACAAGGCAATATTCAAACCATTGGCTAGCAAACCAAGGGATTGGTCATAAAGGTAACATTTGATGGCCAGCAAGATAGCCCGATCTAACCCCATGAGACTGTTTCCTCTGGGGGATATACAAAGCAGATAGTGTATCAAGAATTACCAACAATTGTGGAAGACATGCAAATCGTGTATAAACAGAAGAATACCTTGCCAATGTTGAACAGGGTCAAAGAACACTTTGCAACTTCGAGTTTGAATTCAGGAAGGCGGAAACATTTTTGACATGCTTTGTAAATTTTTTATAAAATTTTGCACCTAAAGTTTTATTTCTTAATGTTTTCATCCATTCAAATAAAATAAGAACTATAGTATGTGTAAATAAAAATTTTGAACAGCTGTACCTCCTTTCGTATTTAATTTTACTTATACAAATATGGTATCATTAGAAAGCTTATGAAATTTTGCATTCACCAACGTCAAACTAAATAGGGTGTTGCATTTGCCAAAAAAGTATTTTTAAATTCCGCAAAAGATAAATAGCATGTAGATTAAAAAATATACTGGTATTACTACCGCACATAAATGCAATCTACACGAAAAAACAATTATTATGACCAAAATCGATATTATTATCACAACATATCGATGGATACAAACGTCTGAAGTATACCACTTTTTTTACATTTAACGGCCTGTAAATGGAGAACGGTTGAAAATAACCCAAAATAATACGGTATCAGTTTAATCAGCATCGACGTGGCTCTCCAAAAATGCCCTAATATGTAATGTTTTGAATTACAAAAAAATAAGTTTGGTTTAACACTCTGTATATTAACACCCTGTATAAATGGATATAGTTTTAAAATGTGCACTTGTGGAACATCTATCGCCTCGAGAAACCCACATTTTAAAATATAGCCTCAGTCAGAAGCTACCTTGCGTCCTCACGCCGTGACTGCCTGTATACGTATATATACCGGGTAGGGCACATCGAGCGTGCAATTAGCAGAATACGAAAAAGTAAGACAATCTGAGTTCTGAAATTTCTCAGATTCGTGTTTTCGACAAAACCTAGTTCAATGAAAATATTGACGTCAAAATTGTATTTCCCGTTGTAACGGAAATGACTATAAACTTTTTTATTTCAAATAGAACATGCCATTTTAGCAAATTTTTGTTTAAAAAAATTGTGTACGTATCCACACGATAACTCAAAAATTCATTAAGCGATTTTAATTTAACTAGAATCTTTTTTCTATTAATGGCTTGGATAAGATCGCTAGCCGGCCTTGTCGGACCAGTTTTTCTGGAAAAAAAAATCCGAAAATAACAAAGTTATTTTGATGAAGTTTGATCGTTGTGGTGCACTCGTAAATACCTTTCTACTCACAAAAACTCAACTTTCTAGGTTGATAGAAAATTAAGTTATGATAATTTGAAGCTTTTAATAAAAATTTGCTACCATAACGCATTTGCTGCGTCCCGAAATTTTTAGTCGAATTTTGAGCTTCCTGTGAAATTTGATCTTTATGGATGTATCATATGTCAAAAATCAACGAGTTATATCGATTAAAAAAAATAATTAAAATGGTGTTTATAGGTAGCTTATTTGTTGTATCTCCATCAAAAATCAATGTAGCTTTCTCTAGTCGCGTACGAGTATTAAGTAGATAAAGCAGTATTCCAGAATATGATGGATAATTTCGTATCTCATACGGGGTGTGAGAAATTCAGTTGGACAAGTTTGGACCACTGTAACTGGCTTACTTCTAATAGAACACGCTGTATTTTTTACGTGGACAGTTCGGCATGTCTTATATGTCGGTGGTTCGGAGATAAGATTGTGCGCCTCTAAACCGAATGGTACTGGGTTCGATTCCCAGGGTTCCTCTTTCACTTTTTTAGTACATACTGTAAAATTAACAGTAATCGAGGTTGTGGCATTGTATTTGAGCAACTTGAATGTCTGCACGTTCCGCCCTTCAGAGGGGGCGTAAATCCGTCTGTCCCGTGTCCATGCGATTGTAGGCACGTTAAAGATCCTTGCACTCCTTACAGAAAGGCTGGGGTTCGGCAAAATTTACAGGATAGTGAGGTAAGACTGCACCCTGGAGACGGTGATTGGCCATAGTTGCGGAAATAGACCGACGTTAAAGTACAACAAAAAAGCATGTCCTATAATTAAATTAGCTGGATAAGTTTATTAGCCAGCCCGATCGGACCAGTTTTTCCACAAAAAAAACCTCACAATTTCTTTCAGTGTATCTTTAAAAATATCGGAGCTATTTGAACCAATTTGGTACACACATTTCATTTAAAAACTATAGCACCTAACAAATTTCAGGACTAGTTTTATGAAGAAGTGATTGTTACACGCATTTAACTTGTTTTTCGGAAAAGCTTTTTCTTTCAATGAGGTCAGTTACACACATGGACTTTACATAGTCATTTCGGATCATTTAATTAATCAATGAAGGAAACCTGTGGAAAAAAATTGCTTGGTTCATTATGATGGTTTTTATATTCAAAACTTGAAGCTTCAGGCTCTCAAAATGGGGTGAAAAGTTAAAATGAAATTATTTTTCTGGAAAAACAACACAAGGTTTTGTTTAAGGGAACGCATCTCACTACTCCTTCCAGTTTTTTTTTACTGCAATTTTGTTGTAAATTCACGTTTTGTTTGTCAAACATTATTTAAGATCGTCTGCTAAAATATTTTTAGATACCTTACTAACAACTTCCAAGTTATTATATGTGACTGCTTTAAACAATATTCTAGCATTTGCTCACAAAACTTCGTCGTCAGAAGATGCCATCACACAATATCTTATACACTTAAATCATGTAGGGTCAAAGCGTCAAGATATATACACAAGTATAAAAGCAAACGTTTCCACAAAAGATGAGGAAAAAGCTACAGAATTCTTCACGACGCCTATTAAACAAGACATGTATATACCAGGGAAAATCCGTACCGGAATCTCATGTTTGGGAGATGCCGGACAGGACATATGACAAAGATAGTGGCACCGAACACATCAACTTTATCTTGGATCTGAAACGGCGTAGCGGCTACGGAATGGCCCATTTCAAACTACATGTTCCACAGGGAATGTATATTCAACTATGCAGGGACGGACTTACCATTTGTTTCCAGAGCCAGAGATGAACAGAAACCTAATGTAGCCTTGGGTAAGCTGACTTGTCTTCTCAAGGCCTGATCACCTCGCAGGACTCTCATATCCTTCTTAGTGTAAGCTGCTATACGATCTATACCTGAAAGTAAATGCACAAAATACATTACTGATTGTTACTTTACCTGGTTTTTTGCTTATTTGATTAAATAGTCTCTATTTATATAAGATTTTGAGTAACAAACTCATAAAAAGTTATTATGTAGTCATCAAGGTTTGACATCACTAACTATATACTAGGTGTTTAGAACGCCTTCGTACATATGTATAAAGATAATGTAGAGCTACCTTGCTAGCTATTCGAAAATGAATAATAATAATAATAATAATAATAATAATAATAATAATAATAATAATAATAATAATAATAATAATAATAATAATAATAATAATAATAATAATAATAATAACAACAACAACAATAATAATAATAATATTAATTTCATGATCTACTGACTTCTTTGCTGCATTTGCTTAAACTTTGTATGTTATTTAGACATATACTAGTAACTGAAATATAACTCAACAATAAAACATAAAGTCATTGTATACAATTATCTCAGATAAACAAACTTAAACTAAAGCCCCTTAAAAACATGGAACTTCAAATCTTAATCAAAAGCCGGTAATATTAAGAAACTTGTGAAAATGCATATATATATATATATATATATATATATATATATATATATATATATATATATATATATTCTTTTAGTCTGAAATTTTAACAAAGGGAAAATAATGTATCATTTCAAATTTGTTTAGGAAGTCAATAATACCAAAAATCTTGGATTGAAATACAAATGTTGGAATAAAAAATTGGGCCAAACTAACTAGTAAAGGTAAACGTTTTGTGTTATAAAAAGACCTTCCTCTTAACAATATCAGTTTTTACAAAATAACAGGTTTAAGGAATTCAGAATATAAAATGGGCTTTAAATGATAGCCTCTGTTATACCTCTGTTTTACCTAAAAGATAAGTGTTTAGAATGTTTAATTATGGGCACCTGAAGCGTAGGAATATAAGTAAAGATAGGTACCGTTGGCCGAGTGAACAACATTTTTAATCAGTATAAAGCTGAATCTAAACACACTTCAAAGCCTCGGTGTTTTAGTGGTAAGAATGTGTGCCTCTGAACCGAAGGGTACTGGGTTCGCTCCCAGGGTTTTCATTTAACATTAATGAGGCCTATGGTTGAACACACTGAGACCTTACAGACGATCTCCGGCGAGATTTGGGGAGTAGGCAGATTGAGGCCCCGTAGGCTTATTTCCGCGACTATGGCCAATCACCGACGCCAGGGAGCAGTTTCACCTCACTATCCTGGAAATTTTGCGAATCCCTGCCTTTCTGTAAGGAGGGTAGGGATGTTTAACGTACTGAAAAAATGAAAGAAGAACGCTGGGATCGAACCCAGTACCCTTTGGTTCAGAGGCACGCGTTCTTGTCCATGAACCACTGAGGCTCAATATATATATATATATATATATATATATATATATATATATATATATATATATATATATATATATATATATATATATATATATATATATATAAATAAATCCACCACACGATAGCACAAAAAGTTGCTAACCCATTTTAATGAAACTCGGCAAAAAACTTTCCTTTATTAATTAGTGTGGATTAGTTCGTTAGCCAGCCCTATCGGACCAGTTTTAAAATATTTTTTCCAAAAAAAAATAACAAAGTTATTATGATGAAATGTGGTTGTTACCTTTGTAAATATCTTACGACACACCAAAACTCAACTTTCTAGCTTTATAGAAAATTGAGTTATAAAAATTTGAAATATTGAATGAAAATTCGCTACGCACTTGCTGCGTCTCGAATTTTTTTTAATTACCATTAGCAAAAACTATTGAACTGTTGAAGCAAGAGGCTTTTTACAGGATATTCTTCTGTAGATTTATTTTAAAAAAACGGAGTCAAAATTGAAAGAATGACTCAAATTAACAAAATAATGAAATATTTTGGTTAAGACGAAAAAATAATATAAAACATTACATGCAATACGATTTAGTCGAGGATTAAACGCAGAATTAAATATGCAATAATATACAGGATGTTTGAGTTGGAAAAGTCAAGTTACCGTTGTTTGATGTTTCTAAACAAGAATAATGTTTTAGGAGCATCTGTATAATTTTCTCAGACACTGTCAACTGCTTAAGATCAAGCAATATTTTAGAATTTGGATATAAGAAGATTGTAGCTTCAGTGATAAAATTCGGTTAAGAAAAAGAGTTTTATTAGACTTCTTCGGATGTCAATTCTTGTCTTCAGGTCGCCTTATTTTGGAAACTATTAGAGAAAAGTACCAACTATGGTACATAATGTAATAGTAAAATTTGACAATAAATCTAAGAATGTAATAATATACCGGTGTTCTATTTGAAATAACGAAGTTGGTGTTCACTTCCGGTATGACTGAAAACGATCTGAAGCTATATATTTTTTCTTTGAACAAATAATTATAGAAACACACCAATATACATTTTCAGATTTTGAATTAAAGTAGTTCCTGATATACGGATAACAGTCCAAGTTAGCAGGACACGCTGTGTATATACAGTGTGGAACATCCAAATTAAGTAAATTCAGTATTTCAATTACTGTGCATATTTAAAAACAATTTAAATTAAAAAATAACATCCTGAAACGTGAAAACTTCGCCCCTATATTCAACCCCTTCAAGTGACAGTTACAATCCGCAGATTTATAAATAGGATGTAGGGGCTTGTGAAACCTTATTTGAAAGGTCTCTTTATTTTCTATTTAAAAATGCTACGATTTTAAAAGTCATTGCAAAAATTAACAGCAAAAAACAATAAATTTAATCTGATTGACAAACGTCCCTATAACATGCTAAAAAATTAATAACTAGTCGCGTTTCATTTTTGACAACGATAAAGCAAGCAAAAAAAATTGTGGCCATTTTGGAGAGGATGTGTTAAAAGGAGGACAAAAAAAGTTTTCAATATTCTTAAAAGTTGGCAATGTTAGTTTTATTTCAATCCCCTTATAAACTTACTGTGTAATTTTAACCGCATAACAGTAGTATTAAGTTGTTAATTGAAACTCAGGAACATGGTTTATTTAACAAAAATCGATAAAATAACCATTCTACAGATGATTGCTTACGGAGATAGAACACGATCACAGATCACAGTTTCTCGCTTATTTCAATAAAAATTTCCCGATTTGCCGCCTATATCTCAAGAGACAATTAGTAAAAAAGTCTGGACGCAGCTATATATATATATATATATATATATATATATATATATATATATATATATATATATATATATATATATATATATATATATATATATATATATATATATTGAATTGAAACTGACCCCGGATATGGGTTCTAGGGGTCCGAGTTCCCGCTCATTGGGAAAAAAATTTTCAAAATTCAAAAGTCGGGATGTCGCCATTAGTGAATTTTTTCTACGAAAATTCACTAATGTAAACCTTCTAAGGCACTGAGTAATGTTTGTGTTGTTTGATGTTTTAAATGCCTACTAGCTGTAACAGTAGTACATAAAGTTGAAAACCTACCTTTCAATTTTAGCGTGGATATTCGAAAAGGTGATATTATTACTTTTCAAGTCCATTTGTCAATTTTTTAACCCACTCAAATGTAGGCGTTAAAGCCTGTCATAGTAATCATGTAAAACTGGAATACGATCACCACGTAGAATAATTTTTACTGATATAACTCGCGTATAGCGTAGGTAACAATCTATTTTACAGCTCTGCCACCACAATCTATTTTCCACCATCAAATCGATCTGTCAGTACGTTGCAGGCAAATTATGTTATCCTTCTATCAGCGGAACTTAAATTCGACATGACCTTTTTGTACTCAATTATCTGATTCTATCCATACTGAGTAATAATAAACCCACATAGGTGGCATTTCTGACAGTTGCTGAGCGTTGACTGTTACATGCTGAAAAAATGACAAGTTCAGGCAGATGTGTATCCTTTTGAGAAAATAAATAATCGCCTGTGCATATACAGTGTGAATAGCTAAATGAAAATAATTCAGTCTCTTAATTATTGTGCATATTTATAAAAAATCCCGAAACAGGACACTTTTAAATTAAAAAGTGATATCCTCCAACGTGAAAAGTACATCCTTACATTACACCCCCTTTCAGTGACAGTTGCAACATCTCAATTTTTAAATAGCAAGTAAAGCCTTATAATACGTCACTTGAAAGACCGCTTCGTTCTCGATTCAAACAATATGGTTTTAAAATGTATTGTAAAAAGTAATAGTGCCCACCGACGTGCCGTTGGTGACCTCTCTCTCTTTTATAGATATCTGCACGAGCACTGCTCAGGGGAGCTTTCTTCCATAGTTCCTCCACCTGCTGCCCCCAACATATCTACCAGAGGAACAGAGCGAATGCACCCTTTTACTGTCCAGGTCACCAGACATAGAACATCTTGCTATGCACGCTTTTTTGACCCGAGGACAAATTGTGGAACTCCTTGCCGGCACATGTTTTTCCTTCTCCCCCGAACCTCCAAACCTTCAAGTCCAGAATTAACAAGTTGCCTCTTTTCTCCTTGTCGACACCCACGGTACGATAGTATTTAGGCTCTAAGCCCTCGTGGTGTGTTGTTGAAAAAAAAAAAGATTCATCCAATTGACGAATTTCACCACAGCACACTGAAAAAGTAATAAATAACCGCCTTTCATTTTTATAATGAAAGACAACCATAAAAAATTTCGGTATCCTTTTTGGATGTCATCAATTAAAAAGGAGATAAAAAAGTTATTAACATTCTTCATAGTTGGCAATGTTGGTTTTGCTTGAAACCCTTGAGAAACTTGTGTGAGTGTAAACGCATGACAGTAGTTGTCGGTTAGTTGTTAACTACAGTCCAGAAACATGGTTTATTTAACAGAAATGCATAAACTAACAATTCTACAGATGATTGGATATGGATATAAAAGACGATCATAGATCGAAGTTGCTCGCCTATTTCAAACAAAAAAAAATCCCATTTGACAATTAGTAAAATATAAACGCAATTTCGCTTGCCTTAACATGTAAGGCAGACAAAAAAACCTTCCAATGCACTGAGTAATGGTAGCAACTTAGATGTAATTCTTGAGTTTGAGGAGAACCCACATACTTCGAGTCGACAAGCAGCCATAACATTGGATGTTAGCCATTCATCCATTATTCGAACATTTAAAAAATATCTAATGCATATTAATTGATACAGACTCAGGAGCTTTTTGTGAGGAGATGATGGAGATGTTAAATAGCAATATTAAGCTTAAAGTGATGACCTTGAGAAAATTTTACTAGCATGGTGCCATATGATTCCAGTTAAAAGTTCTGGTATGGTTAAGTGTCATGAAAATATTGATAATTTTCACAACTCGAACCTACTTAATTAAGGCATTAAACATACATATTTAAGTGTACCTAATTCTGTGAAACTTCGCGGTTATTGTGAAAAAAACAGACACGCTGTTTTTTTTTTGCCAGAATACGCCAGATTATTCCAATTATATACCAGAAGTTTGACATTAGTTATGTAAAACCATAAAATAAAATCCTTTAAACAACAGAGGACGATTCAGATCATATGCTTTGCCGAAATTAAATGTAACAATATATTTATCTTTTCCTTGGCCGTTGAATGCATTATCCATTGCATAATGTTAAGACATAGTGTGGTAGTCGCCTGCTTCCTGAAACCTTATTACCCGCAATTCGATTTTTGAACTAGGAAAGCAGGGTAACCATGGTATTTATTTGGTTATATTTCTTATTACATTTTTCTTTTTGTCGAACCTATTTTTATTCTGAAAAATGTTCGTCTGCGGATTAAACTGTAAACTGGTGTTTTCTTGCAAATAGGGCACAACATGGAAGTTATTTGTCCCCTAACACGACAATAAATTATTGAAACATTTGTAGAGGCTAAAAAACGATAAATATATGCATGCTGTCCTTTAACTTACAAGCTGTAACTCAGCCACATAACACCCGAAACAACTTCAAAATTCTTAAAGTCGCTGTTGAGTCAAGTACTTCCTTTGCTTGAGTTGGGATGGCATTTTAAGTGACCTCTGCGTGAACGAGCAATTGAACTATTTTTACCGGGTTTTATTTGATAGTATCGATAAGTATTCTCATAGCAAAGTCATTAAAGTTAACCCCACTAAGCCTGGGATAACAGAATCCCTTTTGGAGTTAATCCGTAGGGAAAAATTTTGTGGAGGACTTACAGACATTCTGGCCTTGATCCTGCTTACGCACGTCACCGATAGTTCTCTAATCTAGCAAAATCCAAGATCGCTTTGGCGCGGCAGGAGTACGAAAGAAAACTCGTACTCAGTGGAAACAAGAAGAAGTTTTTCAAGCATATTCGATCGTCACTAACCTCAAGAGTAACTCATACTGCACTGCGACTCTCTCATAGCTCGTTGACTACAAACGCATCGGCTAAACTGTTGGCTGAGCATTTCGCGAGGAACTACATTGAGGAGCCAGCAGATCTCCTGCAAGGTATCAATTTTCCCGTGCCAGCTAGTGCGTTTTTACAAAGTCTTTTACCCCAGGTGATATTCTGACTGAAATAGCCAGTCTCTCTGAAAATTTCTCACCTGGCCCGGACCGGATGACAGTCCAAGTGCAGAACCGATGTGGGTATGCGCTGGCCACTCCTCTCATAATTACGCAATAGTCTTTTTCTTCTTATATCCTGCCCCAGTCCTGGTTGACTGCGGATGTTATTGGAATATTCAAGAAAGGTGATAGATACGATCCTCCAATTATCGTCAAATAACTTCGACACCTTTAGTAGTTAAAATTATGGAACCCATCATTCGTAAAAGCATGCAGATGTTTCTTCTTCAAAACCACATCACCCCGCAGAACCAACATGGTTTTACGCCCGGCCGCTCGACACTCACAAACATACTCACCTGTGTTGACCATTGGATAAGACTGGTGGATAACAGGAGACCTGTTGACGTTGTTTACCTGGATTTCTCCAAAGAATTTGACCGAGTATCTTTGAGGCGGTTTTGCGTAATGCTGTCATCTTTCGGAATTGAGGGAGACATGCTTTTGTGAATTAGAGCTTTCCTTAGCAACCGAACTTCTCATGTACGCGTAAATGTTGCATACTCCGATCCCCAACCTGTGGTAAGTGGTGTTCACCAAGGCTCAATCCTCGGCCTGCTGCTGTTTCTGGTATAAACCAGCAATCTACCACTGATTATCAGATCTGAACGCGTTTCTTGCGCCGACGACATCAAGATATACAACGACCCACTTGTTTATCACAGTGATATCCAGGACGACCTTCTCAAGCTGGAGGATTGGTGCAAGTCACGATTGCTTCCCCTCAACGCCTCCAAATGTTCAGTGTTGCATATTGGCAGAAACAACCCCAAAATTCCATACTACATTCATGGAACCCAGCTTGCAACGGTAAAGCAGCGGACCCATCTGGGACTCATCGTAACTGAAGAATTGACCTGGTCTACGTGTGTCCAGTATCTGTTCTAAAGAAAATCGTATCCTGTACATTTGTACATGATCCGTAAGTCTTTTCACCATATTAATTTTCAGTGTGCTAAACTTGTATACACTACATACATTAGACCTATAGTGGAGTATTGCGAGCCAGCCTGGTACCCAGACCTATCAAGAGACCCTGACCGACTGGAAAAAGTGCAGCGAGCAGTAAGCCGGCTACCTTATGGCACTCTCAGGCCTATCTACGAGGTTAGGTTACAAATCTGGGACGTGACATCATTTGCTGAGCGACGTGAACGAGGTGACCTGATTTTTACGTATCGTATCCTACATGGTTTTGAAAGAATACCGTTCGATCCCCTGTTTACTTGGAATTCTGATAGTCGTCTCCATGGGCACGAATACAAGCTTTCCAGGGAGGCGTTCAGTGTTCATTGTCGGCATAACTTTTTTCCGAATCATGTGTTTGGCAGTTGGAACAGTCTGCCTTCTCCAGTAGCGAGCGCATTATCTGCGAATACCTTTAAAAGAATATACGACCCAACTTGACTTTAGTATTCTCTAAGTTTTGTTTGTTTTTGTAAGTTTGGTAATTTTTCTGGTTTGTGCTGTGCTCTGGTTGTGCGCACCTAGCCATTGCAAACAAAGACTCTCTAGGATTTATCCTCTGTCCGTATCTATATGTAATAATTATAATAGTGATAATAAAATCTCATTGCCAAATCGTCCTTTTTATCACGCATGGGCTTATGTGAATTAAATTATTTTCCAGTAGGGAGAAAAAAGTCTGGACGCAGCAATTGCGTAATGGAAGTGAATTTTCTTAAAATGTTTTTAATAGAAAATATGTCTCTTGAATGCAAGCAGGAATCAAGTTGGTCACCGGTATAACCTATATAGTAGGAACAATGGACCATATTTTACCAACATTACTTGTTTGAAAATGTACAAGAAATTTCCGAAAATAAACATAAAACATTTAGGAAAAAACTTCTTTCCTAGCTGACGAAGCTTAGGTTAATAGCAAATTGCGTTATTGAATTTTGAAGCGTTTAATGATAATTTGCTACTATGCTATACTATACGATGAAAAATGCAAAAATGCAATAATGAATGTTCAAATAAATGTAGGTATCACCAACGACTTATGGGCCATCCTGTGGTTATCAAAATAACTTTATAATATGCAGCTCAAAACACCCTATATGTAACGTATACAATTTTTTCTCGTATCTTGCATAATAACAATTATATTGAGCCTTACAGTAGAAATGCGTTACACTGTAGGTATATATGTAAACAGAAAGTAAACCTGGATGTAGATTCTAGGGGGCCTAGTTTGCGCTCATTTGAAGAAATCTTTTTAGAATTCAAAAGTCGCGGTCTCCTCATTAATGAATTTTTTCTACGAACATTGGCTAAAAATTACAGATCGTTAAACCATAAATTTAACTAAAATTACTTCCAAAGCATTAGAGAAAGTGTCTATTTTAAATGAATTTTCTGGAAATATTTTATTAAAATGAAGGGCAATAATGGTTTAAGCTGAAAATAAAGGGTTTGCAGAACACTCTTTACATAATCCGTATTTCTTTAAGGTTCTTTGCGTTATTGTTGCCAATTTTGACGTTTCAAATCGAGACTTTTTACGTTTTGAGGAAAACCCCCTTTTTTTTTCTTTAAACGCCTCTGCCTTTTTGTCTTTAAACTTACAGGCCTAATAAGTACACTTGGAGAACACCCAAATCACCACAACACATATTTCAGAGACCTTACGATCGTTTCGTTGACCATGTCAACATCTTCAGAGGAAGAAAAATTCTGAATTCTATAGAATTTTTCTTCCTCTGAAGATGTTGACATGTGTTGTGGTGATTTGGGTGTTCTCCAAGTGTACTTATTAGTGCTCATCACACGTTCCAGTTTTCACATAGTTACAGGCCTAAATTTTGGTAAATGATTTACCCTATATATATATATATATATATATATATATATATATATATATATATATATATATATATATATATATATATATATATATATATATATATATATATATAATTGAAACTGACCCTGGATATGACTTTCATCTCCTCTTTATCAAATTATTTTTTATACAATAACTCGCTAATAAGAACAATCGGGTTAGATAACTGTAGAGTGAAATAATAATAAAAAAATGATAAAAACCGAAGTCACTAACCAGGATTAGAACGCGTCATCTGGAAGTCGATTATTATGGTGTATGGTAACCGCTGTACACCTAGCCCACTGAGCTACGCTCTATATATATATATTTTAATGACATCTAGAAAAATAGCGACCTAGACACATATCTTCTTGAATCAGATTTCATTAATTAAAAATTAATTTACCTCTAACTTTTTTGTCTTTCGAGATAGAGATCTGAATTTTGGCACATAGGATTTTATGACAGGAACCAGCGTACCAAATTTGGTTGCCCTCACTTTGTTATTTCCAGAGATCAAAAATTTTTTCGAAATAAAAAACAAAATTTTCCGGGAAAACCTGGACCGATTTTCCTGACTAGCGAACTTATCCAAGCCACTTGAAAAAGGAAGGTATTTGCAAAATTTGAAACTGACCCTGCGTACAGCGGTCGGTGCCGTTACTATGTGCTGTTAAGCTCATTAAAGATCACTACCCTTCTTAGAGAAAGGAAGGGTGTTCGGCAGAATTTTAGGATGGTAGGGTGACACATTATATAACAACTGTCATTAGTGATAATTGTTTTAGTTTATTTCTAGCCTAATAGCATCAACTAGTAAAACATTCGTATTTTGTATGTATTCCAAAGAGTTGTCGAAAGTTTTTCTTTAGTTTCTGAATAAAATGTTAATTTTGTATAACAGCATACTTCTAAATTCGACAATCGGAAATAAACATGGGTCCTGTAAAATTAAGAACAGTAATTAGAGAAGATAGTATTTCTTTAGGGATTTACTTACACACGGCAGCGGCCGTATTCATTTTGTATCCCGTGTTTAGATCAAATTTCAGCGAAGCTGTGCTCGTAATACTCCCCAGTGAAGCCAAGTGGAGGTTAAGATCGGTTTATAGTATATCATTAAAGTTATCTTTAACATTGAACACCTCACATTTACATAATTACTTTAGCACCGACTACACAACTAGGCTTACGTACAACAGACACATCATGTTTCTAATAATACAAGCAAGGCATAAAGTACGGTGTTGCAAAAGCGCATCCAGGATTTAGCTGTTAGATCTGTAATAAGATTATTAGTTAAAGGAATCCACAAATAACCCCACTAACAATATGTACTATGCAAAAGCGAATATAAAATCATCTCATTTTATAGAGGATGAGTCGTGACTATTGGGACATAGAGTAAGCGTTATATAAGGATTGGACCAAACAAGTCTTAACAAAATATTGCCGTGGAAAAAGATACAGCGTGTAAAATGTGACATGATTTCTCGTTGTTTTCTAATAATTTCACAACGTATTCATAAATCGTTATGAAAATTGGCACAACTTTAGACAATAAATATTATTTTACTTGCTATTTTACATTTTCTTACAGGGAGCGCTAAATGAACTAATCAAATGGGGTCATACCTTTTTTGACGGAACTTTTTGGTAATTTTGATTATAAAACGTGATATTAATATCTTTTTTATTTAAAATTGTTATACTTGGTCCAATTAAATAATTTCAGTCGTTTTCGAGAAAAACTCCATTGAACATTTCAGAGCCTCGGAAAGGAATCCTAATTTCGAAGTGAGGTCGCCAATTGTTTGTGAAATGTTGCAAATCAAAATATTTCTTAAAAAGTCTGGACGCAGCAAGTGCGTTATGTAGCGAATTTTCATGGAAATAGCTTTAATGTTAAATATGTTTTTTTAATGAAAGACATCAAATTTAGTAGAAAGAATAGTTCTATATAGCAGAAACCATGTACCATATTTCATCAAAATAACTTTATTATTTGAAAAAGTACAAGAATTTCCCAAACATAAACTTAATATTTTCCAGAAAAATCTGATCGGATTTACCTGGCCAGGGAACCCATCCAAGCAACTTACACAAAAACTACACTTTCCAAGAAATGATTATTCACAGAAAGCTTTTTGACAGAAATTTTAAAAAATTACATGAAACTTGGCAAACAATTTGTTTCAAAAATTTTTTTACAAAGAATGGCTATATAATTTCAGACTGAAATTATATAAAAACAATTTAAAGGAAATTTAAAAAAATTTTAGACAAAAATTTTACAAAGTTTTTTTACGAATTCTAAAACATTTTGTGCACGTGAATTCGCAAGTCTTTTTTCAATAATTTATCAAATTGTTAAATAATGCAAAACAAAAAATTGCGAAATCACTGAAAAACATTCTGGGAAAAATTGACTAGATATTTTCTAAACGAAAATTCGTTGAAAAAATACATAAAATTCAAATTATATACCAAATTTGTCACTAAAATGGAAAACAAAAGAAAAAAGTTATCTTTTAACTTTTTACGATCATTTTAACCAGTGTAACTAAAGAAAATTAAAAGCGGAAGGTTCTCATATTTTCATGTGATAGGCTATCAAAAATAAAGGCGTTATTTAAGTCTGCCACTTTGAGGTCTCACTTGACTTTGTTTTCGAAAACAATTTAGCAACTGCTTAATTATGTATTATAAAAAAATCTATTATATATTTATTACCAAGACGTAAAACAGCATAAACACAATAAAACATCATAAAACACAAAAATTCTTTAAAACATTATTTTCCGTGAGTTTAGTCAATAAAAAATACTTCATCAAAAATTTTCTAAATATTCTTTTACACAAAAATTGGAAACAAATTTCTCTTTGAAGAAAATTAAATTCATTGAACCCTTTTTGTAAGAACATCGCTATTTCAAGAATATTGTGTACATGAAATCTCGCTCATCAAATTAATAAAAACTGTAAAATCTGATCTAAATACAGACGTAGAGATTTTTCTGTGGCTTCACAGGGCTTTCACTTTCCCAGCTGATGTCGTAAAAAGTGAAATCAGTTGCAGAGAAAAAACAAGCGCTTGTGAAGCTACATAAAAAGTCTCTACGGCTGCGCCGACTATGGAACGGTTTTACCAAGGGCAAAAACAAACAATCAGATCTGCTATTCAAATTGGATTAAGGCTTAGGGGTTTTAGTCCCATCTCTGGTGAATTTTTTACCCAAAAATTTGTTAAACAATTCATCGGAACTACACAATCTGATTAGATAATGGTAAAATGAAATAAAACTCACAAAAGATAAAAGAGTGAAGTCATTACTAAGGATTAGACCTTGTCTTATAGCACTCTATTATCTAATGACAAACCGTTTCTTACTAAGCCATCCTCTATCTGACAGATGTAGCGTACTAACAGGTAGATACAGTCGCGTGTTAATTTTCTACCGCCTACTATTTATAGCAAACAATTTTAATTTTGAATGGAATTTTGCAGTATTTTAGTTAAATAAGGGGAAATAACAGCTGTGACAAAAATCTAAGAGCTTGTTAGTCATTTTGTCAGATATTTTTCACTTAAAGAGCATATAAGTAGGCCTACCAGAATTATCAATTTTGACATTTCGAAGGCTTAGAACATTTTTACCTTGCAATCTATAGATCTGGGTACATAGAATACCCTTTATTATAGAAACCTGCGTGCCTAATTTGGTTGTAGTATCTTTGTTATTTACGGAGATATATGTTTTAAGAAAGCCTAAAATTTTTCCGGAAAACCTGGTCCGATTTTCCTGGCTAACCAATTTATCCAAGTCACTTACAAAATGAAGGTACCTGCCAATTTTTTTCAAAAAAACTGCCCATTCTTTTTTGACTGTATCGGTGTGATACATACATAAATACATACACACACACAACACACACACACACACACACACACACACACATATATATATATATATATATATATATATATATATATATATATATATATATATATATATATATATATATATATATATATATATATATATATATATATATATATATATAGAGAGAGAGGGGGGGGGGATAGAGAGAGAGAACTGAAGGGCAATAACGGTCGGTATTGTTAGGTTCCAAGATTTAAAGTCTCAATAAGTTTTACTCCCATGCTGGCTGCTTCACATACTTTGTTCAGCTCTCGTTTTGTAGTTCTGACCTTACTATTGGATTGTACATCATATCTGTAACTACTTCTAGGCTCCTGAGGAAGTACCAAAGAAGGTGAAAAACATAGAGCATGTTTTAGCAAAGAACCTGCCTTTTAATGCCCATGTAGAATTATATATATATATATATATATATATATATATATATATATATATATATATATATATATATATATATATATAAATTAAAATTGACCCTGCATATGTGTCCTAGGGGGCCTAGTTGGCGCTCATATAAAGAAATTTTATTTAAGATTCAGAAGTCGGGATCTCCCCATTAGTGAATTTTTTCTACGAAAATTGACTAAAAGAAAGACCTAGTTCTAGTTTAGAACAACAACTTCAGGCAAAGAATGCAATAGCAATGCGCAGCATGTTTTTCATATTCGAGTATATCATACTGGACCTTGGCCTATCTTTACTGAAAAAAGAACCCGATATAAATATCCAAACTGTAGATGCTTAACAAATTTTAATTAGATGCTTATTGAACTAAATTAAAAATTAATAATAATGCTTATTTCTGAAGCAAACTAAAAGAGAAAGACCAAGTAATAATTTAGGACAACCAATTAAGGCAAAAAATTGACTGACAATGCGCAGCATGTTCCTCCCAACAATATTCAGGTAAGTCATGCTGGACATTGGCCTATATTCACTGAGAAGAGGACCCGATATAAATATTCAAATTATGAAAGTTTAACCAATATATTTTCTAGAAAATGTATTGTGTATGGATAAGAAAAATAATTGTTTTAAATTATTTCATAATTTAAAATGAATTCATATATTTTGCACAATTTTGCAACAAAAATTTTCAAATGAATCACATTTTTTGGTAATAATTTTTTCTCATGCTTTTATTATTTTTGACCTAGAAAAGAAAGTGCAACCAAAAAATAAAAAATCATGAATTTAGGATTTATTTATACAGTGTGGAATAAATTCCCTATCTCCGTAATTATTGTGCAGATTTATAAAAAAGTCCGAAACAGGTCAATTTTAGATTAAAAAAAATTACACTTGCGTGAAAACCAGCCCCCAACATTTAAGCCCGTTCGAGTTACAGTAGGAACCTGTAAATCTTTAAATATGAAGTAGAGGCTTGTGATACCCTATTTGAGAGGTATCTTCAGTCTTGATTCAAGAATGCTTTGGTTTAAAAATTTATTTCAAAAATTATAAACAGTAAAAAAAGACATTTAACTGATTGACGAACTTGGCTAAATATGTGATTGCGTTTCATTGCTGATAATGACAAAAACACATGTATCTTAATATAGAAAATGTTCAAAATGCGTGCCTTGAATCGCGTGATCTAGATTTGTACAAAATACTTTCCAGATATATCCATAAGAAGAATTCTAATAGTGTAAGATGGGGTGATGGTGTTGGCCATTCTCACGATCCTCGCCCCGATATTCACTGATTTGGAAGTACTAAGCCGAGGTGCTGCCGGACATTTATTTAGTAACGTGCCGGGACTTCATCCTGCTGGAACAATATCACATTCGCTGTAACTTGTGGGCTTGCTTGATTAGTATATAAGTTTTACAAAGGTGGCACTTTATCATTTTGAAGCGGTGCTAAATAAATATCTCCGTTTATATTGCCATCAATGAAAAATGACCCAATGACATGGTCTCCAGCTGTTTCGTGCCCAAACATTAACTTTTTCAGGGTTTTACGCATGTTCTTCTGTCATCTAGTACGGATTCTCCTTAGGCCAGTAGCGACAATTTTGACGATTAGCATGAAGTGTAAAACTGTACTCGTCAAACCACAAAACATATGCGCTCCTGAGTTTACAAATACTTAATAGGGATGCATTTAATTTTGTTTTAAAAATCGACTAGTCGATTAAGGACTAAGCCTAATATCCAATAATAGTGTGACTGCTTGCTCGAAGTATGTGTGTTTTGCTCAAACTCAAGCATTATATTCATTTCGGATTCATTACTGAGTGCATCAGAATGATTTTTGTATCTGTCTTAAATGTCCAAGCTGGCGTAACTGCTTTTCAATTCCACAAGTCCGTTGGGATATAGGCGGCAAATCGGAAATTTCTTCTTGAAATATGCGGGCAACTTCGATTTGTGATCATGTTTGATCTCCGTAAGCAATCACCTGCAGAATTGTTATTTTATGCATTTCTGTTAAATAAACCAAGTTATAAATTACAGTTAACAACTGATAACTACTGTCATGCGGTTACAATCACACACAGCTGCGGAAGCGTTTTTTAACAAACTACCATTGCCAACTATGACGAATGATAACTTTGGCTTCTGTTTTTGCTTGCTTTCCTACTATCAAGAATCAAACTTGGTTAGTTATTATTTATTTAGTGTGTTGTACCAATCAGAGGAATCTCTTTTTTACTGTTAATTTTTGCAATAAATTTTAAAACCATAGCATTTTTGAATAGAGACTAAATTGGTCTTTAAAATGAGGTATCACAAGCATTCACCTTCTATAATATATATATATATATATATATATATATATATATATATATATATATATATATATATATATATATATATATATATATATATACATATATATATATATATATATATAGAAATAAATTGAAACATTCAAATTGTATTACACCTATTTTGATCAAATTTGGCGAGTGCCTTCCTTTTGTCAGTGGTTTGGACAGGTTCGCTAGCAAGAAAAATCGGATAAGTTTTTCAGAAAAAATTATTGGTACTCTTCTATCCTCGTAAATAACAAAGCTACGGTAGCCAAATTTGATACGCAGCTTTCTGTTCTAAAGATTATTCTATGCACCAAATAAGGACCTCTAAGTTAAAACAAGAAAGTTAGAGGCCAGTAATTAAATAACAAATTTAAAACGTCAAAATTGGTGATGCTGGAGATAATGCCTTGTGAGTAGGAAATGTTGCATGCAATGTCTAACAAGGTGCAAGATCTATTTTCAAACTAACATTCTTTCATTTGACTGAAATATCTGCAAACAAATCCATTTAAAATTGAAATTATTTACTATAGCTAATAATATATATATACTACGAGCTTATTACCAATTATTACACTACAACTGTCATGTTAGCCGTAGTCTAGTGGCGGAAATTGTTGGCATCACGGTAATGTAGCCCTCTAACACAAGTTCTAATCCAGTGTAGACTTTTTTTATTTTCTTTTGGTATTTTATTCTATTTTAATGCTATCTGATCACATTATGTTACACCGATGAAATTTTTAGCAATTTTTGCTGGGAAAAAATCAGAAAAGAAGAGATGCGAATTTCTAAGATTTTAAATTCAATTTGAATAGCAGAACTGGTTGTTTGTTATTGTTCTTAAATGGAGCCATCCACACGCATGACTGCCGCTATTGAAGCGACACAAATCTTTACTTGTACAGGCAATTCCCAAAATTCCAAAATCCAGAAAAAATAAACATTTGGACAGGAAATAAAAGTGTTATAACAATTTTTATTCCTTATAGTTTGACTCGAGAGATGTATCTTAATTTTCTGGAAAATAAAATAGATATTTTGATAGTCGAAATATTGGAAATGACGAAAATCATAACAGTCATCACTTTTGTAGTCTCCTCTTTATTAATCCATAGTTATGACATCTTTGTATAATTATTAGCTAGATAGGGTATTATTTGATTTTTAGCACAAAAGCTCATTTTAAGGGATGCTATGTTGAAAATTTAACAAACGTATTTCGAGAGTAAACTTATTTTGTGATTCAGGTGTGTCTAATTTTGTGTTTTAGGTCAGTCGATCAGAATAAGAGGTCCAATTTAGCAGCCAGTTAGATCTCCAGACCTGAATCCCCTAGACTTTTTCTATAAGGATATGTAAAAAGCACGGTCTTTCAAACTCAACTTACAAGATCTGCAGAAACTTAGGGATAGAATTACAACTAAATGTCAAAAATAACCCCAGATATGTTGTATCTTTGTATAATTATTAGCTAGATAGGGTATTATTTGATTTTTAGCACAAAAGCTCATTTTAAGGGATGCTATGTTGAAAATTTAACAAACGTATTTCGAGAGTAAACTTATTTTGTGATTCAGGTGTGTCTAACTTTGTGTTTTAGGTCAGTCGATCAGAATAAGAGGTCCTATTTAGCAGCCAGTTAGATCTCCAGACCTGAATCCCCTAGACTTTTTCTATAAGGATATGTAAAAAGCACGGTCTTTCAAACTCAACTTACAAGATCTGCAGAAACTTAGGGATAGAATTACAACTAAATGTCAAAAATAACCCCAGATATGTTGTAAATTGTCAGAAGATGATTTGGTCACAAATGGTATTATTATATCCAAACCAACAGTGTCATTTTAAACAACTCTGAAATAAAAAATACAATTTCTGATTTAAAAAAAATGCTAAAATCGCTTTTTTCGTAGGAAGTAACACCTCTAATTTAATATTTGTGGAGCTACAACTCCTAAAAAGAGTTTTAGCTGCGGTTTAAAATAAGCTAATTTTAATTGCAGCCTTACACACAAAATTTATACTATTATTTTAAACGTTTTATTTTAAAGTTTTAAAAGCAAATCTCTCAAAAACGCTTGAATAGATTTTGAAACTGCAGCTTAAGCTTCGAAAGAAAATACTTAAAAAACGAATTGGTAGCACTAAAAGAGCTATATATATATATATATATATATATATATATATATATATATATATATATATATATATATATATATATATATATATATATATATATATATATATATATATATATATATATATATATATATATATATGTATACATTAGCTGTAAAATACGGTTGTTGTAAAATCTATTTTGTCAATGTGTACACATTATTTACTACAACAAAATTCAAATTTCACATATTTTCAGCAAATTGCATCAAAATAAATGGCTGGAAAATATATTTGAATTAACTAAGTAATTGCTTAATGGGTACACATTGTTTGGTATGCATAAAAGTGCCGATTACGCTAGTTATAAAAGCCACATGCAGATACACGTTGCAGTTATTGCGTACGTTCGCTTTGATCAAAAACGTATCAACTTGTTTGTCACAAGCAATCGTAATTTCAAATCGATTTGGTTTGAAATACTACAATGTATTTTTAATAAGTTACCACTTACAGAACTACACATTACACGAGCTTCAAGTGGGCAGCACTTTAATTTTATTTGATGTAATAGCAAATTTAAAAAGTCTCGTTGTGAATTTTGATAGACATGCTTTGTATTTTTATTATATATATATATATATATATATATATATATATATATATATATATATATATATATATATATATAAAATTATAATTATTTTATGACAGTGACCTATGTATAGTTCACTGTTTTATGGTTACTACTTAAAAAAATTTTCTTCGTGATCTCCTCATAAGCGAATTTTTTCTACGCACATGCATAAAAAGAGTATTTGAAACGAAAATTTGAGAAAACTCAGAAGAATGAGCTAACCTAATTATTTACAAAAATCAGAAAACAAAATTCTATGAAAATTTGCTAAAAAATAGTAGTTATACAAAAATCACAATTCATTAAAACATTATTTTCACAAATTTCTTTAAAAAAGTGTTCCATCAAAACTTCGCCAAACATTTTTTCACACAAAAATTCAAAATAAAGTTTTCTTGCAAGAAAATTAACATTCGCAAAAAATTTGTAAGAAAATTTGCAGCAAACGAAAATTTTGTATATGAAAATTCGCTATAGAAATAAACTAAAATATATACAATCTTATCTAAATATAGACGTGGAGACTTCTCTTGCGGGTACAAAAAGAAAATGTTGTTTTGCCTGAAGGTGTTGTAAAAGGCGAAACCGGTTGCCGCGAAGAAAACAAGCACTTGTAAAACCACAGGAAACGTGTAGATGACTGTATTGAGTATGGAATGGTTTAACAAAGTTAAAGTAACGAAAACAGCCTAATCTGATATTAAAATTATGATTAAGTCTTAAGAGTTCTCATCTCATTAATGATTTTTTTTCCAGAAAAGCTCCCCAAAGATTCATTGCAATTACATAATCTGATTACATAACGTTAAAAAAAAGAATAAAAAATTACAAAAGAAATTTCACACACCTGGGTTTGAACCCCGCGTCATCTCTAAAGTAGAAGTAGGAAAGGCGCCCTTTGGCAAACTGGACAAGAGAACCACATGAGAGGTTCGTTGTAATGAACAAGTTATAAGCTAGTATGTAGAATTATACTTTAGCATAACAAACAATGCCTATTTCAAATGGATTTTTCAAATATTTTATCAAATGAACATCTAAAACAAAAATGTAGGACTTTGTTAAACACATATAATTTAATATTTTTCATGCGTCATGCACAGAACGTTTCTCAAAAGTCATAAGTGTTAACCTTTTGACTTTGATTTTAAAAGTAATTTTTCTCGCATTTCTTGACCTTTTTAAGCCAATAAAAAATAGTCTTGGTTTGTAATATTCAGTAGATTTGGTTTACCATAAAACATTTCCGTTTCTCTGATCGCCAGTGGCACCCATTTTTTTCTTTAAATGCTTATAACTTTTTTTTTGTACCGTCTGTTTCTATATGTTGGTAAGAGATTTTCATTTTACAATGTGAAGCAGCGTACCAATTTTAGTCACCATAGCTATGTTATTTTCGAAGATATACTTTTTTCCGAAAGAATACTTGCCCGATTTTTATGGGTAACGAAAATATCCAATTCAATCGACCCATTATTTTTTGAGTTATCGGTGTGACACACATACACACACACACACACACAAATATATATATATATATATATATATATATATATATATATATATATATATATATATATATATATATATATATATATATATATATATATATATAATTTGGTAAAAGAGCTTTCATTTCTGAACGTCACAATGAATGAAGTTGTGACCTGTGAAAACCTTCATGTATAGTTTCGAGTTCAATTTTTTGTTAATTGTTCAAGTGAGTATGGTTCATTTTTTTCACTTGTTTCTTTGCCCTGTTGGTTCTCATTGGGTTTCTTGCTTAACTTTGCCCGCCTGCTGTGTTGTTTAACCTGTCAATTTCACTCATTGGCTTTGCTTTTGCCTCAACAATAGACTTGCTTATTTTAGTGTTCAAATTATCAGTTATTATACTTTGACAGTTTTTGTGTTTTTCAACGATTTTTAGTTGCTTGATGCTTTTAACTTTGTTAATGTAGTTTGCATGTTCAACTCAATATTTTAACTGTGGTTACTGTATCTATAGTTTTTAGATTTTGACTTGACTGTTGGTCGGTGTTCTTCTGTGTGACTTGTGACCTTTGACTTTTCTGTGAGGATCACCTTGTCATCATTGTGCTCGGTGATGCACAATTGCCTACCGGAAAAACTAATGTTTTTCTAAAAGACCTGTCTTGTTTATGTTTGTAGATTTATCCCCTCAAGATGACTTCTTGGAGTGTCGAAACGCGTCGGGAGTAAGAGAAAACTAAAGTAAATGTTGGTGTCTGGAGGAGAAGAAACATTCAACGTTTTAATTATGGTAAAAGAGCTAATTAGGTATGAAATTGAATTGTATAGATGTAAGTACACATGGAGAAACCCAAATCACCACAACACAAACTTTTTAAAGATCTAACGGTCGTTTCGCTAACGACGTTAGCTTCATCAGAAGATGAATATTCTGGATATAATATTAATCCTCTGATGAAGCTAACGTTGTTAGCGAAACGCTCGTTAAAAGATGTGTTGTGGTGATTTGGGTTTCTCCAAGTGTACTTACATCTATACAATTCAATTTCATACCTAATTAGCTGCGAAATACTCGCCAAGAAAAACAAAATTATCAATTACCAGAAACATAAGCGTTTGCACATAGTTAACCTAACGTACATTTTATATTTGATGATACTTTTTACAAAACTGTTTATTAACGTACTTCAGAAATTAATAACACTAGAAAACTTATTCCATGACCACAAACTTTAACAAAATCTATTTATTAAAAAAAAAAATGACCTTGCCTCCATAGTTAGCGTTTTAGGAGATACGATCTTTTTTTCAAATACGTTAGTAAAATTTTATTTAACCTTAACACTTTAATTTTGGATCACTGAAGATCGTAGACTTTCACAGCTGGTCTTGCTTCAAATATGCTAAAAGCGTTAAGGCTATTATTGTGTTGTGGTTGAACTCACTTATGAGGTGTTTGAAATCTTAATATAAAAAAATAACAGTATGTATACTAGATATATATATATATATATATATATATATATATATATATATATATATATATATATATATATATATATATATATATATAGGTACAGTTGGAGAACTCAAATCATCACAACACATTTTTTAAAGACCTGACGATCGTTTCACTAACGAGGTTAGCGTCATCGGAGGATAAAAAATTCTAAACTGCTTGCTACTAAACACCACCTTATATACTGTGTTTTAGGTAGAGATCGATACCAAGAGGCAGACTAAATTGCAGACAAATTTTCTGTGTATTGTATTTTTATCGCCGGACTAGGTTTTAAACTTCCTTTATAACTTTACCTGGCTAGTTTCGGAATATTTTATCTGTATCAGCGACAGGGCAAACAAAGGACTATAAATCAGTGGCGATGCTCGGTTTAAGGAACTTTTGTTTTTTATTGCCTTAGAAATACAAATACTTTTGTACGCATCTAGCTTCGCTAGCTGTCTAAAATTTTTGATAAGTTTCAGGTTTTTTTATCAATGTGGTGGTTATTATCCCAAATATTGTGTGCAACGCCTGACTTGTCTACACTACCGTATCTCAGCTGTGCCAGTTGTTCACGAAATCTACTCTCAATGGTTCTCTTAGTCTGCACAACGTATTTAAGATCACAACATTTACAATCTATCCCATAGATACCTAACAAATTTCTTAATTATTTTTTTGTCGCAAAAGTTTGCTGCAAATTGGCTTTCTTAAAAATTATCTCGAGACCCCTTGTTGTACGCAGTTCAAAAGGTAGGCAAACAATTTTTTTCTGTATTTTATTTTTCCTGTCCGCTAACGTTTTCTCTGGTTTGTGTCTGTCAATTAATTTTTCCAGTAAGCAATCTAAATATCCGTTATTTTTAGCCACGTTTTTAATGTGCTCTAATTCTATACTATATATCGACTTACGTAAGAAAAATGTTATTAATCTATTTACTAAGAAATTTAACCCGGCCGCTTGTTGTGGATATCTATTATGTGAGTCGTTTGGAATGTAACTTAGAGTGGTAATTTCCTCCCCATGGATATCGAATTTAAGAGAGTCATTATTTTTAATAACTAGTACATCTGGAAAAGGAAGTTTACTGCTAACTTCAAATTCGTGGGTAAATTTTATTGAACCAAATTAACAGTTCCGCCTTTTATTAATATCATGTACTTTGCATATATTTGTGTTAAACACTGCAAAAATATTGTTTACATAGCGAAATCATACTCTAGGAAAATACATTTTCTAAATCCGCCCTCAATCTACTTATGAAAAGGTCCACAATGAATGGAGAGAGTATGTTGCCCGTATGTTTGCAGTTCAGAATCAAGATGACACAACCGTTGCAGAAGTATTGAATTAGTTTTTCTATAGATTTGAAGTACCGCTAGAGCTTCATTCTGACCAAGGACGCAACTTCGAGTCTGCTGTTTTCTAGATGGTTTGCGAGCTGATGGTAACCCGAAAGATTAGAACTACGCCCATGCACTTCAATCTAATTGAATGGCGGAAATATTCAATGCTACGTTGGAGTCCCATTTAAGAATATTTGTTAATGAACACAAAACGGATTGGGACAGGCATACCGCTCGGCCGAATATGAGACTACCAGATATACCCCAGCCAGCGTGGTCTTTGGGCGAGGGTTAAGACTTCCTCCTGATCTCATATTTTGAAAACCCACAGATGCTCCACGTTCAACTAATAAATTCATGAAAGATTTACAAGGAAGAATGGAAGTCATCGATTCTGCTGTCATAATGTATATACGCGTAGAAAGCGACCGAATGAAGACCCGTTATAACGTGCGAGCTAATACAGCTGGTTTTAAAGAGGGAGATCTGGTGTGGTTCTACAATCCAGTGCGACGCAAGGTACGGTCACCAAAACTACAATAATTATCGCAAGGTCTGCACAAAGTGGTCAAACGCATCAATGAGAATGTCTATCGCATTCAGAGATTCAGAGGAGCCCAAAGAGCAAAGGAAGGTGGTCCATATGCACAGGCTCGCGCCATACCAAGAAATATCAGAATGTAAGAAAGGTAAAGTGCCACATCCTCCTCTATGAGAGTCTTGTACACAGAACAGTATTACCTCTATGGCCACAGGCAATCTGTAGAGTGTGTTGGCAGCAGCGAACACTCTGTAATTATATTTCTACAATGAACGAGAAGTGACAGGTATGGAATAATGTAGAAACGTCTGAAACCTTTATGGACATAATAAATAAACAAGCCGCAGATAGAACAGTCAGTATTAAGTGAATCAATGTAGAGTGAAATAATAGAGACGAGAAGTAAACTGTAGACTTTTAGTAATAGAGGGCCATATCTTAGTTGATGGTGGTGTTGAAAAATAGTTGCTTATAGTAAATTAGTAGTTTGAAAAGTTTTGTTTTCTTAGTCACCAAATCCAGAACCTTGAGGAACGTAACAATATTTTAATTTCTTTAACGACTTGATTTATTAATCTCCCCTATCAAATCGTTTTTATAAAGTTTCGCCGAGATCGTTACCTCAATTTACGCCACAGATATATGCAAAAATACCATGGCGTTAAGATTACATTAACAAGAACTACCAGCTACCAGCAACGAGGACTAAAAATAGAGTTTTAATATTTTAGCCAATTCCTAAGACTGTAGATGACGTATTAGACAAACATAATCCATAATTCTTTCATGTCGTTGTTTGCCGCACGATCTGCCGAGCTTTATCAGACGGTTTCCTTTCATATCAGATTTAATCGGCTAAAGTTGAGAAGCAGCAGTGATAGTGAACAAATACCAATTCTCCAGAATATTTCTTTCCATGCGTGTTCTTAACAAGCAACACTGCCTAACGCGACCCAGCGGTATCTTTATTTTCAGCCTAAAGGCTAACAATTTCTGTATCTCTAAAATGAGACAGTTACACATGGCGATATGCAGCTAACAGTGTTGGCAGGCATCTTGTCTCACAGATATTGTTTGTATCATAAGTCGTTTCTAAAATACGAAAAATGTAAATAATAAAGACCCAAATCTTTTTTATGTCCGAAAGGATGTCAAACAGGATATCCATGTCTCCATCTTTGACGGATTATATATAGTATACGCCTTTATAATTTAGAATTAAGGAAACAACACAAGCCGGGATTACTATGGTCTTTTTCCACTGCATAATTGAAAATCCTTTGTTGGGTGTACAAGATAAAATAGGATTTTTATTAGTTAACACTTACTTCAACCAAATTTGAATAGATAACTTAATCTTACCTAACTAAACTATATCAAGATCAACAACAGATAATATTTATCAAAATTATTTTTCTGATATAAAAAAAAATTATATGTAATTAAAGGAACGCTTATCGATTCTTACGCCATAGATTTGTTAAGGCAAGAGGGTTGCTACTCTGTTCATTATATACAGGGTGTCAGCGGAATCATTATAGACAGTCCATTGTTGCCACAGTTTTCAAGTTAAAAGGATCAAATTCGGACGACGTCACAGACACCTGGGAACGCAACTTTTTGTTTACTGGAGATACACGCAATACCTCCGGTTTCACTTGTAGGGAACAGTTGTAAAATTTCAAATATAATACCTGCCCTGTATGTTTTTACATTCTGAGAATCAGGAGACGATATTGTATTAATTTTCTTTCTAATCAAATCATCGACTCCCAAAATAATTTAATGAAATAGTCTTTCTGAGGATGGAAGATTATCACAGTGATGTGTAAGTTATGATCAATTTAAAGCACTCTTTTAACAATAATGATGCACCTGTCAAAGAAACCTCGATTGTTAACGAACTGATCCAATTGTTGCGTATTTATGAACCATTTTTTGTTTCAAAAGCATAATCGAAGACTTCGGATGAGCGACCTGTATAAATTTACTTTCACCGAAAGATGTGAGCTTTGTGATCAATTTGTAATTGTGCCTTTCGATTCGTCGTGGGGACCAGTATTAAACATTGCTTAAAAAGAGTTGCAATTAAAAAAAAACAGTTCTTGAAAAATTTGTGATTTCTACAAATTTGATTCGAGGTAAGTATTTGGATAACAGATAATAAATTTTAAAAATATTTTCCTATGTACGGTGAGTCCACATTCATTTGAATAGAATTATCGCACTCTAGATGCATATATTAAAATAGCTTAAAAAATCAACATCGCTTGGAAACTTTAAAGAGCAGTTGAATCGCAGTCAGTATCATCATCTGGTTCTGAAAGTCTAAAAATATACAGTGTGTTGTATTTAAAATTTCAGAGTTTGAGTCACTTCGGCAGAACTGGAAGTGATGCGATTCTTGATGATTCGAGAAGTTGCAACCAGACGTTTTTATGACGTCATCCAAATTTCATCATCATAACTTAAAAAGTCTGCATGCAGCAAGTACGTTATAGTAGTGAATTTCCATGAAAAAAATTAATGGAAAATATGTCTTTTTTATTGCAAGCAGGCGTCAAATTTTGTTAACATATAGTAGAAGCAATGTACCATATTTCATCAAAATACTTTACTGTTTGAAAAAGTAGAAAACTTTGCCGAAAATAGGCTTAAAGTGTTTCCGAAAAAACTGGTCTGATTTTCCTGGTCAACGAACATCTTCAAGCCATTTAGCCACCTAGCAAAATATAAATATTCACAAAAAGTTTTTCGACGAAACTACAAAACAAGCTTTTATGAAAAATTTCAAGCCATTTTTTTAAGTTAGCCAGAAAATATATTTTTACAATACCCTATTAAACATTTATTACCAAAATGTCACAAAATATTACGAAGAATAATTTCCAAGAAAACAAAAGAGAATCTGTGAAAACTTACTAACGACTTTTTACAACAACAAAAAAAAACTCTAAAGGATACATAAAATTCAAAATATATGCCTAACATGTAATTAAGATTTAAACAGAGGAAAAGCAAAAAGTATTGCCAAAACTAGAGTTTGGGGGTATAGGGAGCTGTTCAGTTTGAAAAATGAATTAACACAGGTTGAACTCTTTCAAATTCAGACACTATTTGAGACCGCTCAGTATACGGCATCTCGATTTTTTCGACGAATAATATGAACAAAAACTTCTCTGAATGCGTCACTTTCATGAGACTCTCCTATCTATTGGTAAAAACATCGTAACATAATTCTTGATATGTTTCAAAAATGTGAAAAGTTGCAAAACCATTGAAATACCTCAAAAACGATTAAAGCTATGAATTTTTTTACCTACAAACATGTATTATAATTCTATGAAAAATGCAAAAATGAAATAATTTACTAAAAAAATTAGTTAAAAATGATACACGATTAAACTGTAAACTCCATGACTAAAACTACTGCTTAAGTATCAGAGCCAGCGTCTATTTGAAATTAATTTTCTAGAAACATTTTGGTAAAATGAAGGACAATGACGAAGGACTCTGAAACTTAAGGGTTTGTAAAACACCCTTCTTGCGACATTTTCTTTACATAGACCGTATTCGTTTCAGAGTCTTTGCTAAAATGTTGCCAATTTTAACGTTTCAAATCGTGACTTTGACCTTTTAAGAAGAAAACGACATTTCTTTAAATGCCTATAACTCTTTTGTCTGTTGGCTTACAAATTTACATTTTGGTAGGTATCTTACCTTTTATGACGTAAGGACGAGAGCAAAATTTGGTTGCCTTAACTCTGTTATTGCCGGAGATATAAAAATTTTCCGAAAGATAAGGCAAAGTTTTCCGGGACAAACTTGGCTCACTTTCTTGGCTAACTAAAATCAATTTGCAAAAAGAACGTATTCAATAAACTTAATCAAAATCAGCCCATTTTTTTTGAGTTGTCGGTGTGACACAGGAATATGTATATAGAAAGTCTAAAACTGACCTAGGCTATGAGTTTCAGGGGGCCCAGTTCGCACTCATTTGTAGAAATTTTTTCAACATTCAAAAGTCGCGATCTCCCCATTGGTGATTTTTTTAAAAAGAAAATTTACCAAAACTGTGGCGACTATGGTTTCGTGGACACCTTATACAATCACTGGTGATGTACATTTGTTCAATTAAGAAATATAGTGATTTTTAGTTCGAATGGCATTGCCATTTTTTTTTACTTACTGCTAAACCGAGCAAGTCTCATGACTGGATTTATAATTTAATATTTTTTCAATGCAGGTCTTTTTTTTATTAAAAAAAAAACCTCAAACGGTGAGCTCTTAGATAAAAAAAATCGAATCAATGAAAGTACCATCTCTACTCGCAAAATAAGGAAAACGCAAATGACATCTTATACTACGTGGGCTCAATCTACGATTAGTACGTTAGTTTCATATTTGGGTTTTATTTCGGTAGCGTCGGTACATTTCCGCAACTGTAGCCAATTACCTCCGCCAGAGCGCCGTTTCACCTCACTAACTTCGGACTTGTGTGGAAGATTTTCCTTTCTCCTTATAAAGGGGGTTGGAACTTTTAATGTGCCACATATAACATGATACACGCGACTGACGGATTTACGCCCTCTCCGAAAGGCGAAACGTGTAGATTTTCAACCTGCTCAAGCACAATGCGACAACCCCGGTTAATGTTCATTTAATGTATGTAGTGAAAATAATTTAACGCTTCTACAGGGAATCGAAACGATGACCATTGAGCCTGAAGGCACAACCTCAAACTTAACCAAATTATTAATCTCACGTGATAAATATACAGAATGTACATTAAAGGATGATTACACATGATATATACAGTTCCAGCTTAAAATATCTTTACTATTGTTTTTAAAATTGCTACCAAATCTTTTTTTTTACGATTTTTGTCACTATAAGTTACTTATAGGGGATAGTTAGTAAAAAAGTAACGTAGACAGAGCAGCGGCAAATTCAAAATATCACGGTTGATCCAAAAGTCAAAATTAAGAGAGATACGGCGTCTTAAATGATAAATTAAATATCGATTTTCCTTGAAAAATGCTCAACATATTTTCTTGAAAGCTGGTAGAGAGTAGTCTTTCCTAACACTAAAAAATCCCAATTTGGATCTAGAGGATACAAAACGCCGCTTGTGTGTACCCTTTAGGTCCTAATTAAAATACTTACACTTCCTTTTTAGCATCGGTGTGAAACGTTCGATCCGAAAACTGTATTCTCCTTTATTTCGTTAAAAAACGTATACTAATAAAATGACGCTAAAATTAATCGTTTTTATATATTTGCGATTTTATAAGTAGCTGAAGTAATGAAATACTAGCAAGGTGTTCAGCACTGGCCGAGAAATGACAGATATTTTATGTGGGCATAAAACACATTTTCCAACTTGGTGGGTAATAACTCATTAACTGTAAACGTTGGGCATTTACAATACTCATGTAATTTTTTTGTTTTTTCATTTAAAAAATAAGCGAAACAAGTGAATTAAGTAAATTATTTTTAGGTAAGAAATGTATCTAATAATAGAAAAATATCACAACTTAGGACTATCACCTCTTATTATTAGGCAAACAAATGGCTAATTACTTAAATATTAAACGTCAAGTGATTATAGTGGCCAAAATCGACATTAATACACTTTGATTATTGACTGAGATGGTTGTGTCAACTATAAATAGTATCCTTTCATATCTAAATAAATAGGCAATTTCTACAATTATTTGCGGTAATTATTTCCAAGCGGTTATTGTCTCACTATCGACAACTGACGGTAGTTCCAACGAAGATACTCTAGTGGACTGTTATGGCCTATCTATGTTTAGGAACACCTTTGGTTTGATGAATTTCGCACTTCACCAGAGAAGCGTACCGGTGTGCCGTCTTGCACATAATACATAGTTTTCCTTAAATTTAAGGGCGAATTATCAAGAACCTAATTAAACCCATCTTGTAGAAAATTTATGTAGAATTGGCATTCAGATTTGGTGATAATTCATATTGATACGTTTCTCGGGGTCCTAATTTGCTGACTAGCAAAACACAGCTTTTCAAACAACACATTTTTATAACTAACTATATTCTGACAATACACACCAACTATGATATTTCTCTTTTACCAAATGTATATTATATATATATATATATATATATATATATATATATATATATATATATATATATATATATATATATATATATATATATATATATATGAGATATACTTGGTTCTGGGGTTAAAGCGCGTCCAGAATTTATTGAAACTCGTCGTTTCGGAGCCATTTTCAAGAGGTAAAGGAAATATGTAAGCACGCGAACTCTAAGGACCTAATCTGCCTACTCCTTAGAGCGGTGGACAAAGGTGGGTTGGGTTGTTGTAGCCCGCTTATGGGGACTCAATCCACCTACTCCCAAATTCTCTCCGGAGATCGTCTCTAAGGTCTCAGTGTATTCAACTCTAGGCCTAAGAGAGATCTGGCAGTTCGTTGCAAGTCTTGTATTCTATGTACCGTTTCGTCTACCTGCTTCGTTATCAGTGCAATGAGTCGGGTCACAGCCAATTAAGTGAGGGGCTTTCGTCACATTACTTAAAGGATTAAGAGGATTGCAGGTATTTGTTGAGTCACGGGCTTTTGTCACGGTACTTAAATGATTAAGAGGATTGCAGGTATTTGTTGAGTTAGGTAGGGGGAAATAAAATTGGCCGTTGAATTAATTGTCTTTGTATGTGTTTGTAATGAAGATATAATAGGTTTCCAAGTAATCGGAAAACGAAGACCATCATCTCTCTTATTTAAACAATCGGGACGTTTTTCGATCTCGATTGCTTCGCGGATAATTCTGGTTTTGAAGTTGTAAACCAGGGATATTGTTTTGGCATTATCGAAGTCTATTTTGTGTCCTGTATGAATATGATGCATGGCCAGCCTCGATGAGGGGTCGGAGTTTCTAACTGAGAGTGTGTTCATATAATCCTTCTGGGTGCGTCTATTTGCTTGTTATACATAGTTCGGGAACAGTCGGAACAAGGAATTTCGTAAACTCCGTGGGATTCGTTTGAAATCGTATCTTTGGGAGTTTTTGTCACATTTGACAGTATTAGCTCTCTTGTGAATATGGCTTTGATATTATGGGTTCTAAAATTTCGGGAGATTTTGTCGGTGACACCTTTATAGTATGGTAAAAACGCTGTGTGTTGTTGTGTAAACTCTGTCTGTTCTTGTTGTGGTGTAGTGGTTTGTTGTTGTGCCTCTCTAATGTTTTGTAATATGTACTTGTTCCTGTATCCGTTTTATAGCAATCTCTGTCTTAAAAAGTTTAATTCTGTCTGTTTATTGTTGTTGTCCGTTAGTCTTAGGGATCGCGTTACTAGTGTTCGAACCACGGAATGTAGTTGCGATGGGTGATGGTGAGATTGGGCGTTGAGATAACAATTACAGTGGATTGGTTTTCGGTACACAGTGTAAGAAATTCCTCTGACTGGGTTTTTAGTGATGCGTACATCTAAATAAGGCAACGAAGTTCTATACAAAGTGATGAATTTCTCAATCAGAAGATGCTATAGCACAACTACCGACTGACGATGCTGAAATCATGAGACAGGACATGGCCTAGATATTACATTCTGCCAAACCTCCACATTCATACCTTTTTACGAACGACAGTCAATCAGAGACCTAAACCGAAACACAGAAATTATAATCCTACCAGCGGACAAAGGCGACGCTACAGTCGTCCTCGACAAAATAGACTATATAAAAAAGATGGACAATATACTAAACACCACAGACTACAAACAAATCCCTAACGACCCTCCAAATCATCTTGAAAAGAAAACCAAAATTATCATCAACAACTCCTAACTCAGTCCTGACTTTAAAAAAGAACTAATCCCCCGCGAAAAATCATCTCCCATCCCTAGAAAATATGATCTCCCGAAAATTCATAATCCTGATATTCCCCTTCGCCCTATCGTAAGTGCCCACCGTTCATCCACACAAAAGCTTGCAAAACATCTAGCCAAATCCCTCTCCCACCATTAGTAGAAAACGCTACATCCTATGTCAAAAACTCCACCCATTTCACTGACCTTCTTCAAAACAACACCGTTTCTCAAAACGACATCCTGATTAGCTTTGATATAGTTTCCTTATTCAAGAAACCCTTAACATTCTCAAAAATAAACACAATATTTCACACGATACCTTAGCTCTTCCAGAACACTGCACATCCAACACTTATTTCCTTTTTCAAAACAAATTTTACAAACAAGTTCGAGATGCTCCAATGGTTTCACCACTGTCTCCTGCATTGGCTAACATTTTTATGGAAAACTTCAAGACACAAGACCTCAATTTATCCAATTTTAAACCAACCTGCTGGTTAAGATAATTTGACGACATTCTCGCTTTCTGGCCACACGGTAAAGAATCTCTAGACAAATTCCTTTCCTACATAAATAACATCAACCCCCAAATCCAGTTCACCATGGAAATAGAAAATAATGTTTCGTTGCCTTCCTTGGATGTAGGCCTTACTAAAAACCCAGTCAGATGATTTTCTTACACTGTGTACAGAAAACCAACCCACACTAATCATTAACTTAATGCGCAATCTCACCATCACCCATCGCAACTAAATTCCGTGGTTCGAACACTAGTAACACGATCCCTTAGACTAACGGACAAAAACAATAAACAGGCAGAATTAAACTTTTTAAGACAGACAGTGCTAGAAAACGGATACGACAACAATCACATACTACGAAGCATTAGAAACGCACAACAACAAACCACTACACCACAACAAGAACAGACAGAGTCCACACAACAACACACAGCGTTTTACCATACACTAAAGGGGTCACTGACAAAATCATCAGAATTTTTAGAACCCATAATATCAAAACCATATTCACAATAGAGCAAAAACCGTCAAATCTGATAAAAACTCCCAAGGATACGATTTTAAACAAATCCCACGGAGTTTACGAAATTTCTTGTTCCGACTGTTTCCAAACTTAGGTAGGACAAACAAAGAGACGCATTCACAATAGAATGCATGAACACACTCGCAGTTAGAAAATCCGATCCCTCATCGGCGCTGGCTATGCATCATATTCATACAGGACACAAAATAGACTTCGACAATGCTAAAACAATAGCTCCAGTTTACAGCTTCAAAACCAGAATTACCCGCGAAGCAATCAAGATCGAAGAACGTCCCAATTGTTTAAATAAGAGAGATGATGGTCTTCGTCTTCCGATTATTGGAAACCTATTATATCTGTATTACAAACACGCAAGAAGATATTAAATTCAATAGACAATTTTATTGCCCTATTAACTAACTCAACAAATAATTGCAATCCTTTTATTCCTTTTAGTACCGTGACGAAAGCCCCTGACTCAACAAATACCTGCAATCCTCTTAAGCATTTAAGTACCGTGACGAAAGCCTCTGACTTAATTAACCATGACCCGACTCATTACACTTATAACGAAGCAGGTAGAAAAAACGATGCATAGAATACAAGAGTTGCAAGTTGAACACACTGAGAACTCAGAGACGATCTCCGTCGAGATTTGGGCAGTAGGCAGATTGAGGCCCCGTCATCGAGCTACAATAACCCAACCCACCTGTGTCGACCGCTCTAAGGAGTAGGCAGACTGAGGCCTTAGAGTTTATGTCCTTACTTATTTCCTTTACCTCTTGAAAATTGCTCCAAACCAGAAGCCAAAACGTCGTTTTAATAAATTCTGGGCGCTGTTCAACCCGAGAACCAAGTATGTCTCACATTAAAGACCGCGGAAATCTTTCCGAACATACACAGATACACACACACACACATATATATAATGTAGTTTACTTTTCCGCCTTCTATCATCGCTTATTCTGCAGAAGCACTGACTCACTTTCTAACTGACTGTTGCATCTGCGGCTTGCCTATTTAGACGGTCTATGAGAGCTCTAGATGATTCTATCTGCAATTTCTTGTTTTCTCTCGAATATACTTTTTTCGCTTCTAGTAACATAACATACAAACTGATGTGACCATAGAGGTACTAATGCTCTATGAGCTGTATTCTCATGGAAAAGGATGTAACAATATGAAAAGTCAGTGGAAGAAAGGACAGATGTCTGCTTTGTCCTTTTTCTAGATTTGTAGCGCTGTAAATGGACCTTAGACGGGAACTTATAAAGGCGTAACCATACTGGTGAAAAAGTTTTATCTCCGTATATATAAAGCATTAAAAATATGCTGTACTGGGAAAGATGAGAGTCCGCGCGTTATGAGGAAAAGCAGATAGGAGTCCTTCGGCAGGTACATTATAATGATGTTTGACGCCTGAGCGTGTTCTACAGCGGAAAAAGGAGGCTAGGAAATCAAGGCAAAAAGAATCTCTATGTACAGTTTATGCAAAAATCTATGTACTTCGACAAACGAGTAATATTATTCCAGACAACTTTTTTTAATGTACATGTTTTATCTTCGAATCAGAGTATTCTTATGCATAACCAGAAACGGTAGGTAAAAAGGCAGCTATAATGTGTGCTCCCTTTTGCATCACTGCATCTATAACTATTTGGATAACAGTGTAAATGAGAGTAAAATAATGTGTGTTCACGCGGGAGACAGAATTAGAATAAATATTATACGATGTTTTGCTTTTTTACCACTTAATGCACTACGAAAGAAAACGTGATGCTTTCCACATTGCATTATCTATTGGTGGGCTCTCTTATTTTCTATTTTTGGGCATTCTTACTTGGAGTGCGGTCTTTATCTAGGTCTTATTAACCAGCTGAAATGCACCGTGAATGGACGAATGCTATAGAATCTGCTCGAGTCAATCCAAACGCATTTAATATAGAAGTACCTACAATAACGTTATTTTCGATTTTGGAAGAAGCATCTTCATTTGTGGTGTACAAAAAAAGTGCATTCCAAAAAGGTCCATTAGAGGTATTCTATTTTCTGTTGCCTATTACCGGCTGGTATTTTTGTGTGACACTTTCACGGTTTTTGGAAGTGGCTGATGAATATGGCAACATCAAGAACCTATGTAAATTTTGTGGTGAGGAGGCCAAACCTATTTTTCTCTCTCGCATCGAAACACCCAAGAGGAAAAGAAAGGAAAGAAGATAGAAAATACAAATAAAAAGTACTCGGACTTTCCAAAGAAAATCCGAACACCCAGTAAGAGACGACCAACTGCAATGAAAGTTTTTACACTACTCTCCTTTGTCTCCGATAAAAATCCTCTAAAATCTATACTTTTTTAAATATTCCAATTTTTATGTCAAGCGTGCATCCGGAGACAATTTCTGCGAATAGTGTACCATGAAACAATTGTTCAAAGCATTAGGCTGTGGTAATGATGCAATTTTTTCGATTGTGTGTTATTTTTGGATGGGGCAAGATTCCACAAAAAACGGGCATGTTATTCGTCATAAATTTCATTATTACGACACCAAGGATCTTCATTTCATAAGGCCAACGGATAGTCAGCACCGATGGTCACTAACTGTGCGGGGTGGTATCGTAAGAACCACGGGGTGTACTTGGGCCGTACTTTTTTGAAGGAAATGCAAATGTAGAACGATATTTGGATTTTCTAGGGTAAGGTCTGCAGAATTATGTTGAAAATCCATCTTTGGACTTGGTATGTTTAATGTGGTTGCTATACGATGGTACGGCCCCATATTACAGTGTTCAAGTAAGAAGATATTTAGATCATGAATTTCCAAAACGATGGATAGATAAAGGTGGTGTCAGTCATTTACCGGCCAGACCACCTGATCTTACCACACTTGATTTATTTTTATGGGGATATGTTAAACAATTGGTCTATAAAGAGACTCAACCGATAGTGGAAAACATAAAAATACGCTTTAGAGGCGGTTTTCAAACTATGGTTAAACAAAAGCTTCGTAATGTGAGGAAATCATCCGCTAATAGAATAGGAATCTGCAGCTAAGAAGACGGTCGCCATGTTGAACATCTACTATAAATTATGCATATATTTTCAGTTTTTCAATTAGTTACTTGTTACTGAGATAAATTACTCAAAATTACTGGATCTATCCAAATGATTATTGAGAAAAAGAGCTTAAATCTCTATTTGTTTTGAAATTCATTAATAATGTATTTAAGCGTTTGTTCCATACCACACTATTTGTGAAAATTGGCTGCAGATGCACTCCTGATATACAACTTGGAATATTTGAAAAGCTGATGATTTGTAATCTAGAATACTTCTTACAAAAATTAAAGCCTGCTTATTAACGGATTCAACAGACATAATTGGTAATATACATGAGATGCCATTTAAAAAAAATATTTTTTAGTATTTTCGAATGACATTGTCGAAACATCATAGCGTACCCAAAAAATTTCCTAACAATGTCATAGTAAAAAAAGTCTAGTTTTTTTGGTATTCGCGTGAAAACAAAAAAAGGAAAAATGTCTGTTTTTCGAGTAACAAAAAAAAAACCAAAAATGACACCTCTAATTTTTTTTCAGATAAAAAATGATTACCTTAGAAACGCGCAACTTTGCCCCACTTTAACCATCCTCGTATCTCTTGCGGTTTACAAGATCCCAAACGTTAGGGTCGAATTTGAATTAGGCTATATATATATATATATATATATATATATATATATATATATATATATATATATATATATATATATATATATATATATATATATATATATATATATATATGTGTGTGTGTGTGTGTGTGTGTGTGTGTGTGTGTGCATGTGTGTGTTGTTAACGAAGCCCAGACCTGAAAAAATATTTATGGTGTTGACCTCACGTCACACTGTAAAATTACATTTTTTTTAACTTATTTTTATAAGTTGCTATGTTTTTCTTTAAACCGAAATATCTTACGCAGCCTGATCTGTTAAAAAGTTATATTTTGTTTTATGTATAGAATTTGATTTTGCAAATTCTGTTTGCTTTCTCAGTTATCGTACCGCTATTATACATATAATATTCCGGTACACATAAAGGCATGTACTTACATTAAACGAGTTGGTATACCTACTTATTAGGTTACTTAACTTCGATGACTGCGAAAACTATGTACTATTAAATTACGCTTTTGAGACCACCATTACGGACACTTAACGAACTTTGTACACTGTCTGATATAATTTCGGCCGATAATATAATTGGTTAGTGAGGTACTTTGTATATTACCCATATAATTAAGTATATTCACAACAAATTGATTATAATTTAGTTCTTTGAAGTAAACTCTAAGTGCAACAATATTACAATATCAAACATATGCCCTGGCCGATGCAATTTCCTGGAGGCCTTTTATGTAAACTAGAGATACCTTGTTAATTGAGTAATCAAGTATGCAGCCCCAGTATCTAATGACAGTTTTGTTATTTTATTGTGACGATATATTCCATCTAATGGGCTTTTAATTGACCAACCATAATAACGTTGTACACAATAACGAGACTGATTTGCTCGTAAAAGGATAGAGGTGTATCCGCTAAGAGAACAA
Organism: Tillus elongatus; assembly: GCA_964006375.1. Classification (NCBI taxonomy): domain Eukaryota; kingdom Metazoa; phylum Arthropoda; class Insecta; order Coleoptera; family Cleridae; genus Tillus; species Tillus elongatus. The sequence goes on from OZ023269.1 coordinate 43,475,379, forward strand.
ATAAAATGGACCAATAATGACAGGGTGTTTTAAATAGCATTTCCAAATAAATATTTAAATAGGATGGATATTCGTGAGAGACATCTAAAAGGGTTTTTATAAAAACAATTATGTTATTCAGGCGTGTGTGATGGTAGATTGGCTGCGGTGTTTACACCATTCGCGCATTTACATATTTGTTATACACAGTCATACGCAAATACTAAAAGCCTTAAAAATTACATGCAAATATTAATTTATATTTTGCACTTGTAAATAAATTGTAACTATTAGCGATCTTCGTAGAAAAAATTCGTTGCGAGAAGATATTATATATATATATATATATATATATATATATATATATATATATATATATATATATATATATATATATATATATATATATATATATATATATATATGTATATATACACAATAATAACACCACAATAGAACTTCGCATCTAGAAGACTTAGATTTGCGCGCACGGAGCTTACACACACAAAGAACAATATATATATATATATATATATATATATATATATATATATATATATATATATATATATACATGCAATGTAATTTAATGCCCGTCGTGGTATTAACCAGAGATGTAGTTACTTTCGCTGGATAGTTTTCTTTCCACAGCTTCCTTGTATTGTGCGTGGAAGCTGCTGTAAAAACCTAGAACCGTCACAACGCCAGTGATTGCTCTTTGCGTTTTGCGCTATCTTCATTTCATGTTATGGCGATACCTGAATTAAGGCTGACTTGTTGGAACATAAGTGTGGCACACTGAGGAGTCCATAAGGAGGACGAAACCGGTGTGTGCTTCCTGCCTTACATCTTACCGCAAGTCCCTGGAGGCTAAAGTGGTGGTCGCTAGAGTGATCTAATTAAATGCAGGTTGCGGTATTAGCCAGGGGAGTAATAGCTAGCTATTTTTCCCTACGCAGCTTCTTTATTAACTTAGTGGCTGTACGTGGAAGCTGCTGTGGAAGCCTAGAACCGTAACAACAACAGAGATCTCTCTCTGCGCTATTCTCCGATGCATATTATGGCAATGCCTGCCTTAAGGCCGACTTGTCGGAGCGCAGGTGCGGGATCCTGAGGTGTCCACAAGGAGGACGAAATCGGTCTGTGTCTTCTGCTTAACCCACACACGCGCGTATATATAGTAGGGTCTGGGTTTCACGAGTAGCAGATTTAACCAACTTCTCATTTAACGAGCAAATCTTGGTGATTTGAATGGACTTATATAAGACACAATGCTAAAATGTTTCTGGTTTCACGAGACCGCTTTTCATGCGATTTCGGTTTTAGCGAGGTAATTATTTCGTTCATATTTTTATTGGGATACACAGATGTGCGAAAGTAAACCAGAAGGCTTCGTCTCTCTCTGTGAATTTCGTTGCCTCTCTAGCTAAAAATATAACCATTCAGGCACACCAGGACTAGATACACATGTTTATTGATTGACGCATGATACTAATGCGTAACAAATTTTACTGTACACAATACAAGAGAAAATATTTATCAGTTCTTCCACTCAGAAAATGTTAGACTCCCTCTTACCACTTAAAATCGACGTTCGTTAATTCGTTACAACTGAACATTTGTGTGGCTTTTTGATTTTCGGTTAAAGTTTTAAAACTTGCACCTTATTTGGATTAGTTTTCAATCACCTTGCGTTTGAGGCACCTGAATAGGGTCTTGTTTCACAATGTCCACGTCCAGTATTAAAAAAAAACGCCTTACCATTGAAGAGAAAATGTCGATATTAAGTGAAGACGGAAACGAAAAAAAGCGCTGTTTGTCGGCAGTACGGTGGGTATTGCATTGTCTACATTATCAACAATTTTAGTCATTTCAACACTATTGATGACAAGAGAAAACGTCTAAAAACAATCGATATGGAAAATTTGGATAAAGCATTGTTTGATTGGTTCAAATATCAAACACGCAAACATTGCTATAAGTGGTCTATTTCTCCAGGAGAACGCTGTTTCTCTTGGTAGAGAAATGGGATATGGAGAGAATTTCCAGTGTTCTACAAGTTGGATTTCTCGTCTTAACCAAAGATATTAGATTAATTAAGGAAATGTTTCTGGGAAGCGAAATTTGTAAATAAGGAAGTCACATCTGATTGGTTTCAAAATAACTTCCGAGACATATCTGAGCAGTATAAGGCATGTGATGTCTTCAGTGCAGACTAGACAAGAATTTTTTACAAAATGTTGCCAGACAAAACTCTAAAATTCAAAATTGAAAAATGTGTTGCTGGGAAACTTCCCACCAGCTTTGGATGACTATCCAAAGAGAGACTGACTGTACTAGTTTGTGTAAATTATGATGGTTTTGAGTTTCGAAGACTATCGGTTACTGGTGATGCACAGAAACAAAAATGTTTTAAAAATATAAAGAGTTTGTCGGTAAAATATGTTGCTAATAAAAAAGCATGGATGATTGGCGATATTTTTAAAACTGAAGTGGAAGCGTGAACTAAAGAACTGGAAACACAAAATAGAAAAATTTGCTTGTGGTGGATAATTGTGTCGAATTAACACAATTGACGAGTTTCAAGAACATCAAAATAGTTTATATATATATATATATATATATATATATATATATATATATATATATATATATATATATATATATATGTAATGAAAATCACAGACTACTGATGATTATGTGTATAAAGTTAGATAAAGTAATAATGTACAGTACATACAGTGATGTTTTTTTATGCGAATAAAATTGTACTAGACTTTCAATATTGATGTAAATCTTTAAGATATTAAGGTAGTTCTAGGTTGCGGTGCTACCGGGGCGGCAAGGCCGCGGACGAGCCCTGAGGGAACAAAAAAAAAACGTAGTTCTAACGCTACTCAGTATAAGATCAGGCGAGGAAATTAAATTTTTCACCAGAGAAACAATTGCGCATCGCTTCTTTGAAAATCCATAGCAAGTCATGATATTTTTAAATAGAACAATAGGCTGTTAGTGTGTCAAATCGATGAAGATCTGAATCCCGAGTGCAGCGACGTAAGTTACATTATCTAAGTTAATCGGTTCCCGAGGTATGACGTCACAAAGTTGTGTTTCACCCAAACAACTCCGTAATTATTTAAGATATTAGCGTAGTTCTAACGCTACTCAGCCTAAGAGCATGCAAAGAAATCAAATTTTCGAATACTTTGAGCACCACTGTAAGATTGGATGAACTTTAATATTTGACAGCAGTTGTCAGAATCTGCTTATCAATGATCACAGCAAAACGCGGTTAGATAAAACGTAGCACGGAATATTGTACGGAATATATATATATATATATATATATATATATATATATATATATATATATATATATATATATATATATATATATATATATATATATATATATATATACATATCCACACACACTTTCGAAAGTGTTTAGCTGTCCTGTTCTATTTTTGATTTATCTTAGGTTCCCCTTAACTACATGGTGATTATTATCCCAAATATGTATGGCACACAGAAGATATATCTATAGGACCATATCTTAGTTGTGCTAAATGTTCTTTAAATATAATTTCAATACACCTTTTTGTTTGACCGACGTGCCTACTTGAGATCATAATCTTGACAACTTATCTCATAGATACCGGCGTTTTAGCGGTACTATCCTTGTCTTTTGGGTTATCTAGCATGTTAAGTATTTTTTGGCCAAAAATGTTAGTTGCCAATTGACCTTAATATAATAAACACGGTATCTGGACCCAACGTGATTCGCGGTTTCAAATCGGAGACAAACAAAGCTTTTTCTGCTTTTGTTTTTTTAGAGGTCGTAGATTCCGCTAACATTTCATTTATTTTCTCTTTGTTTACTATATCCTTAGAACCTCGGTGGTTCAGGGGTAAGAACGTGTGCCTCTGAACCGAAGGGTACTGGGTTCGATCCCAGGGTTCGCCTTTCACTTTTTCAGTACATACTGTAACATTAACATCAACCGAGGTTCTGGCATTGTATTTGAGCAAGTTGAATGTCTGCACGTTCGGCCCTTAGGAGGGGGCGTAAAGCCGTCGGTCCCGTGTCCATGCGATGTTGGGCACGTTAAAGATCCCTACGCTCTTTACAGAAAGACAGGGGTTCGGCAAAATTTCTAGGATAGTGAGGTGAAATTGCTCCCTGGCGTCGGTGATTGGCCATAGTCGCGGAAATATGCTGACGTTAAAGAAACAAAACACACAACAACTATATTCTCCACTAGGTAGGCAGTGTGTCCGTTATATTCAGCCACGTTCTTAATAAATCCAGTTTTCTGCAATATATATTTTAACTTAAATGGAAATTTACTAACCTATTTACTAAAAAATTCAAAGTATCGATTTTTTGTGCGTACGTAGGATGCGAGTCATTCAATATGTAACCTAAAGTGGTAGTCTCCTTTCTATGAAAATCGAATTCTAGAGTGCCTCTATTTTTGATAACTAGTACATATTAAGTGCGGGGTGGGGGTTATTAACGATGATCAGACTCACTATGTGCCTGGAAAAAATACTGCGGAGATGGGACATGAGCACTATTAGGGTTGGAGTAAGAAGTGGTTGCATGTACAAATACCGATACTAGTGTCTACTTCATAGTTTTCTGTGTCCCTAAGTTGAAGGGTGACATCCCTGATGCCGTTTAAAAATAATATAGATGGAATGGGCAACGTCAGATAACAAGCTAATAATAAATAAATAACGACAATAGGCATATGAGACTCACCAAATGTTCCTTTGGCGTCCTTGGCTTTTTGGACATAAAATTCGTCGTCCATTAGGATATGAAGCTTCACTTCTGTTTCGAAAAGGAGTTGATGCAATATAGCGTAATCCAACTGAAATAAAAAAAATCATATTATTATATAAGTTTACATGGACTGAAACTAACCACAAATATGTGTCCTAGTGCACGCGCATTAAAAAAAAATCAAATATCGCGATCTCTTTGTAAGCAAATTTGTTCTCCGAAAATTCGCTGAAAAAAAAAATAACCAGGAAGATAGTTGCTTTGCGACATTAAACTGAGTTTAAGTTTTTTAAGGAGTGCTGCGTGCCAAACCTGATTAAAAGCTTTAAAAGTAACCAATACATTATCGTGACCACTTAATTTTTTAAAAGCCGAACTTCGAAGATGACTGGCTTATGAGAGAATATACCAGGAATCAATTTCCACGAAAGACCTATTCACAGGTAATCAGGATCTTCGATTTTTTAATGTGTTACATCAACTTGATATTTATAGATTTTTCCACAACTTTGGCCAAAACCGACAAAATTTAAATTCAATGATACTTGTTCATAATAAACATATATCCATTTTCCAAAGAATAGAAGAATTTGGGCTTGATTTAAAGAAGATGGAAATAACACCATCTTACAGGACCTCTAAAAGAGGTGACATAAAATTGGAGGACATTTTAGGAACTATTGCTGGAATTCCATCAGCTCCTAAATCCATTTTGACATCTATGTTTTATGTTCTTCAACTAGTACCTAGCAGTACCATGTCTGAAAAGATATTCTGAAAAAACTGTTTTGTAGTGTTAGTAACTTTATCAGAGGACCATAAGTCCATTTGGAAAAAGAAGCAACAAGATAGCTAGTGACAAAATATTTATTCAAGAGAATTCCTGAATCAGTTAACGTGTAAAACTAGAATTACGTAGAGCAAAAATGTAAGTAGAAATTGAAAAGTGTCTTCCAGTTCACTAAATATTAACAATTCAGCAGTAGACAAAAGATTACAATTAATACCCTGGTCTCTCTTCAATACGTATGAATCTTTTGCCTTTTACTAAAGATTTCCGTGGAGGGGGACAATTTGGATGACTCTATAACCAATAATGCAAATTTACCCATACATTTTACCAGCATATACTATAGGATCTTATCATTTTCTGTAAAGCCACAATGTATTCACCTTTAAAGTTTAAACAGTCTGGGATGGACATAATTAAACAGTCAATGAATAGGCTTCTCTTCCAGACAATACAAAATTATTAGTCCCCTACGCGTTTCGGCTATCTACGCAGCCATCCTCAGCCTCAGCCAACTCAGCACCAGGGAGAGCTGCTCTGTGGTACGTGACCAAACCACCAGAATGTCGTCAACATAACGTGACCAGGATGAAGTGTACCTAGAATATGGGTTATAGTGCCTAAAAACCAGTTCCCTTTCAGAGAAGCACATAAATATATCTGCGCAGAGGGGCGACAAAGGGTTACTCATATGGAGACCGTCTTTTTGTACAAAAATCTTATTACCGAACGAAAATAAATTCTTAGCCAGGCAAATTTCCAGTAAGACCCAAAGAGCCTTTTGTGAGACACTATTAACGAAGAGGAAGCAAGTACATTCTTCAAGAGCAAGAGTGTCTGTTTGACGGGGACACTGCTAGAATGCTTGGAGACATCGAATGACATCAGAAATAAATTCATTCCCAATGTTATAGCGCTGGGTTTTTCACCAGCTCTGTAGAATTCTTTACAGAGAAAAGTAACTGGTAAGCTACCTCAGCCATGACAAAAGAAGACAAGTTAAAAGTTGTCTGGATTTTCGAAACGGGTTCCAGTCTAGCTCTTGCTTAACCACAGTGTTGCCGTAGCCAGAACTCTAAAAAAACGATAAGGTTAAATTTTCTTTCAAGTCTAGAAACAAAATTAGCAATAGGTTCATTCACAATAAAGACAATATTCCGGATATGAAGAAGTTAGGCGTTTACTGTTTAAGATGTGGTGCTCCCGATTGTTATACTGTATATATCGGCAGAACCAAAAGATCATTAGGTACCATTGTGTCAAAACACATCAGAAGTAGAAATCAGATAGGTATAATGACACGTCAGTCTTTGGCTGTCATCTAATAGAACGTGTTCAATCCCTCAAATTTTGGTGTAAATCAGTTTGTCCTAGAAGAGATGGAGATTTTCAAAGATGTCAACTGCTCCAGTGGTGAGTTGTTGAACTTATCCAACACAGACATAGTGAATTTTCTCACATTATACAAGTGGACTGGTGCGGCTGAACTCTACGAAATTTGTAACCAAAGTAATTATGGATGTAAAGATGGCTGTTCATTGGCTTCCCCTTCCCTACGTACTAGCTTGTCTGTCTATGACATGTCACTCCTGCCATGTAGTTTTAGTTCGTTGTTTTGCCGTTCTGGTAGTTTTCTTAATTTAATATTTTCATAATGTCTGCTTTACATGGCTGTACTTTTTTCCGTTTTAAGAATTGAATCGCTATTTTATATTAGTTACATTATTTGATTTCTGGTACATTCGGATACGATATTGTTGATCCTCTTGTACAATAGGTGAAACTTCGGCCTGGATAACCATCGTGTAGTTTTTAACTTCAATTTTCGAGAATTGAATAAGTAAGTATGGGAGCCATTTTATTTTTAATTTTGTTACTACATACTGGCACTACATACTGTTACTACATACTGGCTTGGAGACTACTTCCCTGGCTTCACTGTTGGGTTTTGTTTCTGTGAGTGAAGGACGTAGCCAGCGCGTAAGCTAACTGAAACAAGTGACCCTTCTGAATTCTAGATGTTCTAGCATGTTCCTCAACGTTTCTGTAACCGATTTTGCTGCTTTACAGAAAACCGGTTACAGAAACATTAAAGAACATCCTAGAACATCTATAATTCAGACGGGCCACTTGCTTCAGTTAGCTTACGCGCTGGCTACGTCCTTCACTTGCAGAAACAAAACCCAACAGTGAAGTCATAGATGTAGTCTCCAAGTCTGTATCCAGTATGGACCAGTTTTACCAAGTAAGGGCAATAACAATCAATGAATTTTAATTTTGTTCTTGCAAATCAGCACCCTCTAAGGGTTCTTATGAAGTTCTGATAAACTGTATGGCCTTCTGTTGAACTTGCTCCCGGTCAGATCACTCCACAGCTTTTCAATTTTAAATCTATTTTTTGTACTTTGTAATAGTATATTCGGATGCTTTTGTTCCGTTTTTAACTGCATGTTTAACTTTTGCTGTAGATTTTAGCTTGTTTTACCGTTTGACGTCAGATATTAGCTTTGACATTTCCTGTATTGATTGTTTTGATATCATTGTGCTTCACTCAGCGCAATTGCCTACCAGAAAACAACGTTTTCTGACGGATCGTTTTATTGTGATTTTAGATTTGCCTCTGAGGATAGCTACTTAGAAAGTCAAAACGCGCAGGGAACTAATAAAATTTTATTGTCTGGAGGAGAAGCATTTTCATTAAGTGTTAAATTAAGTCACAATGTATTTTTTTCTAATATTCACTGCAAAAGCGACAACACAAAAGCTTGAACATTTAAATAAAGTACTTGAATACATTAATATTAACATGAAGGTTGGTTCATCTTATCTTTAAAGCAACAATTTTTGAGAAATAACGGGGAGAATAAGATAGTAAAAAACAGCATATGTAAAATTTCATGTTATTGCATAATTTTACACACAAAAAAAACAATATTTATTACACAACACAATACATATTTTTCATAATGGGCTTGAATGCATATTGATTTCAAATTATTATTTTTTTGTTTAGTTTTGAAATTTATTAATGTTTAATTGAATAATTGTTAATTAATGTATATACAGTTCATATTTTGGTATGTAATGGTAAAATATTAACGGTGAACCATTTTGACTAAAATTACATTTGTGTCCAGGATTTTTTCAATATATAGTTTAATTTAAAACTAATTAATGAAAAATGCAATAAATGTACTGTATAATATTGCAACATAGCTTTACCAATAACTCACCTTCATATTAGTTTCCCTACAATCACTGCATGGTGATAGTATGAAATTTTTGGATACGCCTGGCCTGAATAGCAATTTTGTTGCAAACGTTATGGCTCCAAATATATCCACACTTCCATTACCTGAAATTAAAACATTGTGAGCAAAATATTAACACTAACTGTAGCCTATAATTTTAATCGAAATATAAACAGACTAGCTTTTATTCTTCCATGTTATTACATGTCAATAAGTAAAATATATTTACTACATACAATATTGCAACGGATTGTAAAATGTCTTAAGAGTTTCAAATGTGTTTAGGCAATAGTCAGAAATATTTCATAAAATCTTCTTCAAAGTTAACTTTACAGTACTACAGGCCACTGTGCTAGAACCAATATTGTTTGAATTTTATTTGAACAAGTTGCAAAAGATACTTTAGTTGGGAGCGCATCGTTACTTAAGCCGACGCTATAGCCATTTTGTCTGCTACATTATACTGGAAAAAAAATCAAAAATAAAGCAGGATTGGGTTATTACGCTTGTAGCATTTCAAGTTTAGAGGAGCTAAATTTTGATGAACATACCACTCAAAAACATATTTTTTTTTTATTATTTAATATTATTGGCTGCGGCATCTCAGGCCATTAGCACATTCATTTCCCATCATTCAATATTTTTACAAATTTTCCAGACAAAGTCAACTTGGCTCGCCCAGGAATCGAACCCGGGACCTCGCGCTTAGCAGACTGGCACCTAGCAACCTGCGCCACGAGGGCGTCTATTCAAAAACATAAGACATGACATATTTTGGCACAAGCATCAATCCACCTTTGTTATGGAACACGCAAACCAGTCAGGTGGTACAAAAGTTAAGATGCTTTCTTTAGAGAGGAAATATATACATATCAGCTAACCAATAATTGTATACTTTGACCTGATTCAATTTTTGAGTTGTGTATGTGTTACTTACGTAAACTTACTATTTGACAATATTTTAAAATTATTTTAAACATTTTTTATTATAAAGTTTCGTCTCTCAACTTCTAGGGTACAAAACATCCTTCTTTTTATTTAGATTACACGCTTAGTACTTGGTGGTGCAATAATCGACAGGGATTTCAACAATATATTAAAGTTAAAATAGTAAGACTAATAACAAAGTACAGTATAAGTTAAACATTTGATATCTGCCTGTAAATTACGCAGAATTTTAGGTACGTTATTATACTCTCCTTGGATGTTTTTGACAACGTGGTCACAGTAGCCTTCCATAGTATTTACCTTTAGGTTGTGTACTCTACGATAAATAAGTAAGTGTTCTACGATAAGTGTTTTACAATAGGAGGAGAGTCACATGTGTCGCGGGATGCTTAGGGTTCGTTTTTAGCAGGTGCTATTAATAAGTACTCTGTGACCACATCATTTTTATTCTAATGAGTTTTAAGTATTTTAGCGATTTAATTATTCTAAAATGCTTGCTGTCTGTCGCGAATAACTGTCGTTATATATATATATATATATATATATATATATATATATATATATATATATATATATATATATATATATATATATATATGCTGAAATCTTGAGTATAGTGCGTATTTACCAGCAATCCCTGTGTTACTGTTTTTTTACCTGCTTGTGTCTCCTGGTTTATTTCTTTCTGTACTCAAGTGTGAGGGCACCCACTTGATGATAATGTTACTATAGTAGGTCTAAAGTTTTTTGAACTATTTTTGTATTTCTGCTACGATCCGATTTTTTATGTATGTGTTTTTGTAGTATTTATACCAGATAGAGAGTGAACACACATTTATGTAGGTGGCGCAGCAGTAGTTTTTCAAAGCACATGTGTCGAATTCATCATGGAACGCTACACGATCCTACAACGCGTCCGTATTGTTAAAACATTTTATTTAAATAACGTGTCAATGATTGTAACTATATCGAATTCACGACAAGTTTTCTGTCGAAATAGCGTGCTCGGTATCAACGATATTTGTCAATTAGTGCGGAAATTTGAACAAAGCGGTTAAAGTTAAAGACTTGCCAAGGTCAGGACTGGTCGTACCCCGGAAAATGAGAAAATTCGTGAAAGTGTAATCGAGCGCCCTGAGACCTCTACCAGACAACGTTCTTAAAAACTGGTCATTCGTCGCAGGTCATATTAGGCACTATTTTAGCAAAGACTTGCATTTTCGGCCATAAAAAATTCAGTCAGTACAAGAGCTGCTGCTTAGATACCACAAAAGTCGCCGACGGTACAGTTACGCAATATTGCAGGTTAACAGCCAAGCGAACGATTTTTGCCGAACAAAACATAGTAAGTGATGAAGCCCACTTCGATAAGAACAGATTTTTTAACAAGCAGAATTGTTGTATCTACACATTATAAAACCCTCGTGTCATCGCTCAATGACCACTTGATCTCCGTCGAGTCACAGTTTGGTGCAGTGTTTGGTGTGGAGGTGTCATCGGACCTTAATGTTTTGAAGGCGCTGCAAGTAGTTCTCTTACTGCCACTGGCGAGCGCCAGCGCGATATGATGGAAAAGTTTGTGGCTCCTTAAATTCAACAACTGAACCTACAAAACACGGATTTCAGCAGGACGGGGCAACTTTTCATACAGCTGGGGAAACAATGATTCTTTTGCGATGTAATCTGGCCCCCAAGGTCATCAGATGTACGGCTCTCAGACTACGGGGATTTCTAAAAAATAAGGTTTATTTCAACAAACCAAAAACTGTAGAGCAGCTGAAGAACAATATTCGGGAAGCGATTGAAAATATTCCGCCCAAAATCTACCGAAAAGTGATGGAAAATGTAATTAAGGGGGCTCAGGTTTGCCAGACTACCATTTGTCTGATATTATTTTCATACAGAATTTTTAACATTGATTAAAAGATTAAGATGAGAAAAAAGGACAAACCTGTCTACTATATATTGGCATATAACGATTATTGGGGGTTGGTTGAAATATTATAATTTTCACTGCGCAAAACTTTGAAATGACCTCAAATATGGGTCCAACTTGGAACTCGTCTGAACAAAGTTCTGCAAAACTCAAAAGTCGTGATCTCCACGTTAGTGATTTTTTAAGGAAAATTCGCTTAAAGTGGTTAAATTATGGAATCTTACATCATTTTACGTACTGAAGTTATTCAAAGTTTCTAACCTTAACTCTTGGACACCCTCCTGGACGTTTTAAAACGCATTGTATTACACGCTCATCGATATTTAGTGCAATACATTCCATTTCTGACCGAATTCAATGCTGTGGATTCTCCAAATCGTTTTATCCGTTGAAATAAACCCCAGATTTTAAATAACCCCAAATGAAGAAATCTAAATGTTAAATCAGGTGATTAAAGAGGTCATTTGATTGGCGCTCGTAGTCCTCTCCATCTGCCAAATAACACGTCATCAAGTTAGCACCAATATGAGGCGGAAGCTTCATCTTGTTGATAGCATGTTCTTTCATAGAGTACGTTGTAATTTTCATCATTTGGAAAAATAAGTGGGTGGAATTAATGCTTTACCTAAAACATTAATTCAGTATTCAGGAGGCCAATTTTATTGAAAGGAATAAAGACCTAGAAGCCGACCTCTTGATGTATAGTGCAAGTTAATTTTTTCTTCTCTATGCGTGTAAAAGTCTTGAGTATAATGATGATTTTATGTGACTAATGGTAACTAATATGAATTCCAGAATTTTGCAAAATTTTTAAACGAAAATTCGCCAAACTGTAAAGCAAATAATAATCCTAGCATTTTTTGGCCTTAAAATTACAGACAATCGTAAGGTATATCTCGTAAAAAAGAAATGAAAAATAAATTCAATGGTTTCACTGTATAATTCTTTCAGCTACTTAAGAAAACTTTTCGTAACGTCACAACTCAAAAATAAAGTGCATTAAAAATACTAATTTATGTTGTCAGATGCCTTTCTCATGTATAAAGTCGACCTTATCCAGGGGTATGAAAATAAAGATTTACTAACAAAGTTATTCATTTTGCACAGAAATTTATTACCACACTGTATAAGCATACATGTAAATATATTAGTTTTTAGGTTTGTTTTGCAAAAAGACATGAATATGCATTTCTAAAAACAATAAAGTTTGATTAAAATAAATTAGTAAACATGTTCCACTCATAGAGGCTTTGCCAAGTCCCAAAAAGAAAATTTCTAGGTTAATAAGAAATTGAGGTACCTAAATTACAATTCTTAACCGCGGTTAAACCACGGGTGGTTCCCCGCACACCTTCACAATATAGGTATGGCAGACAAAATGCTCCTGCAACGGCGAATTCATGGCAGATTTAACTCACGTTTTATTTGCCTGCAACAAATACAACACACCGAGACGGCTACTGATAGAGAATCTGAAGAATATCGACATACGATTTCCGACAAGCGATGCAACTCTGTTAGCCCAAGAAGATCCTAAAACCTATAGAGTTTTAGCCAAGTTTCTAAAACAATAAACAATCTGATATAACGCATACAGCACTGTCACGCTAAAATAAACAGAATTCAACTGATACAATAATATAGTTTAAATTAGTTTTAGGTATTATGTCTCTTTTATTAGTACACTTGGGGAAACCCAAATCACCACAACATACCGGTTAAAGACCTGATGATCATTTTACTAACAATGTCAGCATCACCAGAGAATGAAAAATGACGCTAACTTTGTTAGTGAAACCATCGTCAGGTCTTTAAAAGATGTGTTGTGGTGATTTGGGTTTCTTGAAGTGTACTTATCAGTGCTCATTACAGGTTCCAATCTTCACTTGGGTACTTTTATTGTGATTTAGTGCCAACTAGATTTAAAGCATACACACCTCTGTTAATATATTAGTTAGAGTAAGCTTACCTTATGTTTTTCTTTGTTTTTTTACCGTCTCTTATAGCAATCACTTATCGTAAAAATTAAAAGTTGCCCTGAATATTTGTGTCGGTGTCTTTCTTAAATAGTTACAAATTTACATTTACACATTTATTTAGAAAAAAATGGTATAACCTAGATTAGGAAAGATACATTATAATTATTAGCATTTAGGACAATTTTAAAAGGGCATACCAATATTATACTTATATGATTTATATAAAAAGAACGCAAGCCCAACAGATCTTTTAGCTTTACAAAAAAATTAAATTAAAAAAATATAAATAAAGTTCTGTGCAAAATGGCAGTTGTTTTCCAAAGCCACCCCTTACGATACACACACACACACAATTAAAAAAAATCCATCCATAACGCACTTGCTGCGTCAGGATTTCTAATTTTGTACGTCAACCTATTATTCTCTTGATTATACATTACGATGCACCATACTATAAGTTTTATATTATAAACCAGAAAACGTTGACAACGCGATTTTGTTAAATAAAAGCAAATATTTTGCATGTGTGATAATGTTTTAGTCAATTTTGGTAGAAAAAAATCAGTAATTTGGAGATCACCACTTTTGAATTTTGAGAAAAATTCTTCAAATGAGCTCGAAATAGGCCCCCTAAAATACATATCCGAGGTCCGAAAATATTTTGTATGAAAAACCAAATTTATTGAATATTCTAGACAGAGATAATTTTTTTTGTTACAAGAAGACATAAAACGTGTTTTGTATACCAAAAGTTACAAACATGTACAGAAAAAAAAATGTTGCGACCACTGGTGATCATAGAGAATGGCACAAGCCAAGAATGTATGATAAACTGAATGTTACAGACAAATATAAGTTTTCTTGAAACGTCAAAGTCGGTATTTGAAACGTCCAAATTGGAATTTTTAACACAAGGGTGCTGAAATGAATGCGAGTTATGTAGAAGAAATATCGTGAGAAGTGTGTTTTACAGAGCCTTGTTTCTGCCTCAGTCGTCATTGTCCTTCACTTTACAAAACTATTTGCCAAAAATTGAGTTCCAATAGGCCTTTTTCTGATGACTTGGAAGTAGTTCTAGTTATAGAGTTTGTGGTTAAATAGTCTATAATTTTAAGCAAATTGTCGTAGAAAAAATTGGCTATTGAGGAGATCGCGACTTTTGAATTGTGAAAAAATGGCTTCAAACGAGTGCGAACTACGCCCCATAGAACTCACACCTGGGGCCAGTTTCAATTTTTATATGTTCGTATATACAGGCTGGCGCAGTTTTACGGTAAAGCCCAACATATCCGTTATTAGAGAGAAGATACGAGAAAAAAATTATATAGGTTAATAATGATGGAGGGTCTTGAGCTGCATGTTATAAAATTATGTTCATAATCTCAGGCTGGCCCATAAGTCATTGGTTATACAAACGTATCATTTTTCAAATAAAGCATCCCTTATGTTATTGAATTGTTGCATTTTCTGTCGAACTATAATGCTTGTAAGGAAAAACAATTGATATCATACACAGTTTCTGAGTTCTCTCCATTTTTTTGCCACTTTTTAAGCTTTCGGTGCATATCAAAAGGTGTGATACGGCGTTTTTACCAATAGATAGCAGGTTCCCACGAAAATGACGCATTTAGGGAGGTTTTCGTTTACACTTATCGAAAAAATCCTCTTAATAGTGGCTGAATTTCAAAAAACTCAAACTGCCGTAACTTAAGTTTGTCAAATAAAACAGCCTGTAGTATTTGTTTCAGAAATAAAGAGCATGCCCTCTGCTTCAACTCTTGTATAATACTCTCTATAACTAAAATTTATAGTTTTCGAAATATTTACATTCAATTTTCTCAGAATATTTTTTGTAGTGTTTTCCTAGACACCATTTTTGGAAAAAGGTTGGTAATTAATAATTATGTTTATTAAGTTACTGTCACAAAAGTTTTCAAATTTTCGTAAAAAAAATTGTTGAGAAAATTTTTGAAAAAAGTAACATTAGTAAAGAAAAATTTACAATTTTTGTCAAAGGTATTTTTTTCAATTTTTGTCAAAAAGCTTTTTTGGAAAATTATATCTTGGCAGGTATTGCTTCAAGAGGTTTGTTGGACAGGAAAATCAGACCAGTTTTTTCGTAAATATTTAAGTTTATTTTCGGAAACTTGTACTTTTTCAAACAATAGAGTTATTTTGATGAAATATAGTACATTATTTCTACTATATAGGTTATACCGGTGACCAGATTTTATGCCTGCTTTCTTAAAAAACATTCTATTTGCTAGCAAAAACATTTTTATGAAAATTCACTACCATAACACACTTGCTGCTTCAAGACTCTTTTTATTTGACAACGGCATAGCAAACTAATTTAACGTAGCGAATTAACTACTTGCGTGGTGGTACAAGTTAATGATTGTGTAATGGTATTAAAACGTGTTTTAAAATTTATATCTCTCTTTAAAATAAATTCTAATTTGGCAGCGCCATTTAATTTTCAAGCGTTACTACACTTTAAAAAGAATTCGGGACGCAGAAAGTGCGTTATGGTAGTGAATTTTTATAAAAATGTTTTTAATAGCAAATATGTGTTTTTTTTTCAGAAAGCAGGCGTCAAATTTGATTACCAGTATAACATATATAGTAAAAACAATGTGCCATGTTTCATCATAATAACTTTATTGTTTGAAAACGTACAAAAAGTTCCAAAAGTAAACTTAAAGTGCAACCGAAAAAATCCGTTTCTTGGTCAACCTTATAGGTTAGCAGCAAATTGAGCTTTTCAAATATGAAGCATTTAATCAAAATTCGCTACCATAACGCACTTGCTGCGTCCAGAATTTCTTTACTTACAAACACGCATTATATTTCGATGGAAAATGCAAAAACATAAGGCGTTTTCAACTAAAAAAAATTATTTGTATCACCAAAGACTTATGGGCCACCCTTTGATTGCAGAAATATTTTTTTAAGATGTAGCTCAAGACACCCTATAATTAATGTATACAATTTTTTTTCATATCTTGTAGAATAACGGATATATTGAGCTTTATTGATTTTTTACGAAAATTCGACAAAAGTTATATACCATTAAACGATAAACTCTATAGCGTTATATACTGCCAAGCATCAGAGAAAGGGTCTATTTGAAATGAATTTTCTGGAAACATTTTAGTAAAATGAAGCACAATGACTGTTGAAAGTAAGACCTCAGGCTTTGTAAAATATTTTTCTTGAGACATTTTCTTTCCATAGCCCGTATTAGATTCAAGTTCTTTGCCTAAATGTTGCGAATTTTGACAATTTAACATGTCACTTTGACGTTTTGAGGAAACCCCAATTTATTTTTCTTTAAACGCCCATAACTGTTTTGTCTTTTGACCTACAGCGCTAAATTTTGATAGGTAATTTACCTATAGTGACATAAAACGATGTACTGAATTTGGTTACTTACTTTGTTATTTCCGGAGATTTGATTTTTTTTCTAAAGAAAACACAAAATTTTCCGGGAAAACCTCGGCCGATTTTACTGGATAACGAACCTATCCAAGCCACTTACAAAAGGAAGGTACTCACCAAATTTTGTCAAAATCGGATCTTTATATTTTGAGTTATCGGTGTGATACGTGTATATATATATATATATATATATATATATATATATATATATATATATATATATATATATATATATATGTATATATATATATATATATATATATATATATATATATATATATATATATATATATATAAACATATAAAAATCTAAACTTACCCCGGATTAGTGTTCTAGGGGGCCTAATCGCGCTCATTTGAAGAATTTTTTTCCAAATTTCATAAAAATCTTTCTAATGCCAAATATGTATTTTTTTAATGCAAGGCATCGAATTTGGGTAACAGTATAACCTATCTAGTAGATACAATGTACCATATTTAATAAAAATGAATTTTTTGTTTAAGAAGAGAAACAAATTTTCGAAAATATACCTTGAAGGTGCCCTAAAAACTGGTCCGATTTTCCTGGATAACAAACCTCTTCAATCTCTTTACAGATCTGCCAAGATATATTATTCACAAAGAGCTTCTCGAGACAATTTCCAAAATTGCAATGTTAAGTACAATAAATTCTATTTTTACCAAAATTTGCTTAAGAACTTTTCTCACGAAAACTCGAAAAAATTGTTTTCAATCACTTAGTAAATATTAATTCTTAACAGCTGACCCGGCAGACGTTGTTCTGTCCAAATTTTATTACGTCAAACGACGTTTGCGCACGTAGCGAAATAAATCGGAGAAAAAAGCACTTTCGGTTTTTCCACAATTTTCCAATTTTCCGGACAAGTTATCCAATTTTTCTCTCCATAAGAACCTTACTCGGACTATTACGAAAATTTTCAAAATCAAAGTAGCCAAATCGGTCTAGGCGTTCTCAAGTGATGCGCTTACCAAACAACAGCATTTAATTTTTATTTATATAGATTAGCAACATTGCACAAAAATGTTACAAAAAATCATTTACAGAAACACTAAAACATGACTGCAGAACCTGTTATTTTTACAGGAAAATTTTCGAAAAAAATACATCAAAATCAAGTTATATACCTAATTTTAAAAAATGGACACAAAGTAATGTAAATAGGTTTTTTTTAAAACTTTTCACGGAAAGACCAGTGAAGGGCAAAAAAATATAAGTGAAGAAATACTTATTTTTTATGTCAGAAGCTGTCAGAAATAAGAACTGAGTCTGTCACTTTTAAGTTTCATTTTACATTTGGGAAAACATGTGGTGGGTTGCGCTATCGGTAGATATTTTCTTCGGAGCTTACATTCCATATGCCACAGAGTTTTAAAAACATTTGAAAACAATTTATCTTATATTTTATGAAACTGTAACGATAGATAATGCTGTCAAATTAATTATTTCTGACCTTTTTTGGACCAAAGTTAACTTAGATATTGTTGTATTTTGCTGAATCGCTTCTTTTCTGTAAGGAGGATGAGAATATTTAACGTTCCGAACATCGCATGGTACACGGGACTAACGGCTTTATATCCGCTCCGAAAGGCGGAACGTACAGACATTTAGCTTGCACAATGCCACAACTACGATTGATCTTATTTTACAGTATGTACTGAAAAATAATTTGACGCTTTTCCTGTTAATCGAACCTAGAAACACGTTCTTACCACTATACCACTGAGGCTGCTGATGAGTTACCTGACGCCGCACAGACTTGCAAAATTTTGTTTTCGGTAGTATGCTATCTTGACTGTACCACATGATCTGCTCCTCTACGTGCTGAAACTGTACATCTTGCGCTAAACTTAGCTTGATATCTATCATACAGCAACTGCTGGTAAGCATTAAAAACAACTTTATTTCGATTATGTATATTGTTAGTAAATCCAGTATATTCACATGTCACTAGCGTTTCCCAAGATTAAGTAACATTTCCAATTGGACCTGTGAATTCTTTTAGACATTGAGTGACACCATCAAGTTTGTGAAGCAAATGTGATAATATAGTTTTATTCAAAGGAAGCATACAAAACACACACCGAAGTGATATTTAAAAAAAGTTACGGACGCAGTAAGTGCCTTATGGTAGCGACAATTCATTAAATGCTTGAAATTTGGATAACTAAATTTTCTATAAACGGAAGAAGTTGGGTTTTGGCATGTAGTAAGGTCTATTCAAGGGAAACATATCTGGTAAATTTCATTAGAATAGCAATATAAGTTTTTAAAATACAAATTTTTTTTCGAAAAAGTTTTTTTCCGAAAAACTGATCCGATCGGACTGGCTAAGGAACTCAAGTTATTAATAAAAAAAGGTACTTGCCGAGTTTAATCAAAATCGGGTAATTACTTTTTGAGGTACCGGTTGGACACATACATAGAAAGGAAATAGAAGGCTGATCAGTATTACCACGGTATTGCACCCGTCTCATACACGATAACAGTAGAGTCTGAGATTGCTGTGTCCTGTGTGGTATCTGTTCATGCTAATTAATTATATTCTCTATTTCGCTTTGCCTCAACATGAAACTTATTCACTCGTTGTGCATATCTTATCTTAATTTTCGTTTTGAATAAGATATTTACTTCATAGCACAGTATTATTTTCAATCGTCACCTCTCTCACAGTCCGTTGATCTTTAAAAAACATTTTAGTCGGAGTGAACCTTCCTATCTTTTTCACAATAATAAGAACGCATGTTATTGTACTTGCAAGTAGAAATACGAAGCAAATGGCTCTCGCAGCCATTTCTGAAAGCTCTCATATAATTTTATTTTTTTGCCAGCTTGGGAACCTGGATATTATGTCAGAGAGTTTATGTGTAAGAGTCATTACTAATGTAAGGCCACTTTCGCAAAATAAGGGGGTCGCTGGTTTTTAAATTTTTGAGTACCATGGGGCATTTTAGGGGATGATGTCAGAGAGCTAATTTTTCGTAACAACTATTACTTATGTAATGCAACCATCACAAACCCTGTCATTAAGAGAGAGAGAGAGAGAGAGAGGGGGGGGGATATTTTTTTCAGTCTATCCTAAAAATGGTGACGATACTTGGCTACCAGCAAAGTGCCAAAATATATTTGCAAAAAGTAGTAAAAGTATAAGAAGGAAACCTTACCTACACAAGCTAAAAGGTTCGAATGAACTGAAAAAGTGTAAAACAGAAATCAGTACAGTAAATTTTATCAGCGAAGTATTTGCGTGGACAGAAAGAAAGACAGCTCAATAGCAACTACAGAAAAATAGTTGTACAGAAGATAACTAAGATCAAGGAAACCGTGGAGTACATTAGCAAAATAATTACAGAAATGTAAGAAACAACGAGAGATACAGTGGATGTAAACAATTTAAAAATATGATTACACAAAAATATAGGAGGCAAAAGGCATGATGGATACAAAAAATATTAATTAATCGAAAATTACATAAAAAAATGATGCTCACATAAAACCCAACGGCAGATGACAAAAGTACAATATTAACCAGGACCACATATTAAACTTGCAAGTACAACAATGGAAATTACGTATTAGAAAAGGCACACATTGATAAACACTTAACAGCCTAGCTAAAAAATATGTCAGTAACCGTGAACATATTTACATAAAGGATATAGATAAGATCAATGAAACTCACTTGGACTCACACGTTTTAGGAAAAAATTTGACAAAGGCCTGGCAGAGTTTAGACGATAAAAAGTTATGGTGTAGACCAAATTATACCAGCACTCTTAAAAATTCTGTTAAAAGTAGAGGTTTTTGAACTGATCGCGAAATACTTAAAATCAGGAGAGCCGCCCAATCAGTGTATGAATAGTAAAAGTTTGACTATTCCAAAAACAATTGACGCCCGCAAATGCAATCTGTTTCAGAGTGTGTGTAGAGACATGCTTATGTAATATAGAGTAGAAAAAAAGTAAGAAGCAAAATTTTTATTTCTTGGATGAAGATCAATTTCAATGTAGAACTGGACAAAAAATTAAAGACGTTATCTATGGAAAATAGGCAATAATAGCAGTAGGGGCATTGGGGAGGCTATCACCAGGCAAAGGACCTTTGGCGCAGCAAAAACGAAATAGACACGACTATATTTAGTGTTATTTGAGAAAATATGGGTTGGACTTGTCAACTTTTATTTTAAGGGGGGGGGGGGACGTTTCGCTGATATTTTCAACCCTCTTAGTTTTTAATAATAACAGCCAAATAGCACCTTCTGACTGTCGACCCTAAAACACTAGTCAACATTTGTGGAGTAATACTGGCAAATGCTTCTAGAACCAACCTTCTCAGATCTTGTTCTGTAGAAAAGTTTTGCTGATATACATGATTCTTAACGTATCCCCATACGAAGAAATCAAGCGGGGTTATATCTGGCGAAAGCGCTGGACAGGATGTTCCCGCATACGTGCTGATTATATGGAAATATCCTAGAAAGATATTTCCGAACGGGTCTGACATTATGTGCAGTTACCCCATCCTTCTGTATCCAATAGTTCCAAACTCTCTCCAGAGACATGTTATCGAGAGCGTCCTCTAAATCGTTTTGTAGAAAATGTATGTAACGCTTTGATGTTAGGGTCCTGCTATCGTCCTACCGAAGATACCAGCCCATATATTGAAATCAAATCGGTGTTGTGGCCTCGACGTTTTATTTAAGCATTAACTGGTTTCAGACCAATAGTGAACATTTCTTTTATTGAAAATTCATTCGTAATCATGCTTTCTTCAGACCATATTATTTAATATGGAAAATTTGAATTGTCCTGGCATTTGCTTGTGTACCACATACAGAATTAGCCACGCTGTTATAATTCACCTGGCCTGAGACCTTGACAAATTCTTTACTTGTATGGATGTAATTTTTGTTTTCGTAAAATAAAATATGCCGCTAATTTTGATATACCAACGTTTGGTTAAATTTGCCGGACTGATGTACCCGGATTCTTGGTAACTGATAACAAAACATTATATACTGCATCCCCATTGCTGGACTTTGCCGAGAAATTGCAGGTTTTTCATAAGACAAAATATGCTTTAAGGTGTATCACTAATTTGCTATAAGTCCTTTGATTTGGGTGTGTTCTTTACGGGTATTTCTGCAAATACATACGCAACATAACAATTTCGGTTGGAAAAAATGAAACATGTCAAACTTTTCTTCATTAGAAAACATATTTCCTACAAAGCTTTACTGATTGTTACACAATACATTAAACAAGGAACTAACGTGTCAAAAATTATGTTACTTTCAATCCAAATACAGCCACTGTCATATCAATTTATTTTTCATACTTTTGTCTTTTTAATTTAAGTTTATTTGTTCTGTGTTCATTCCATTAAATTATAGCCTCAATTGATCCACTGGATTATTAATAATCGCCTAAATGACATGAAGTGTTAACTGATATAGCTAGTAGTTTAGTACTTAAGTTCAAAAGCTATGCACAAGTCCGTACTCGAAAATTTCTTCATTAAAATCGAAAAAAAGGTTAACATGGTACTAAACCACAAAGTGTGACACATCGCTGAAATTGGAATAAAAAAAGGCTTTTAGAATATTATATCCGAAAATGACGGCCGTGTTTAAAAAAAAAGATGATGGTCCTGCAAAGACGAAACGTTGGACTCAAAAATTTGCAACTTTACGTTAAAGAAAATGATAAGTAGCTGGAGAAATGTCATCGGTATTGGTGTAGGTCCACCATTAAGGCCAGAAAAATAAATATATGAAATTGAAAATTTCAAATGGTTCAAAATATCTCAAAAACCAAAAAAAATCTTCGGATACATCTAACCGTCAGTTTGTTGGGCTTTTTTAAGTGCGCAACTTTTCTCCTATTTAACCAAGTCTGTATCTGCTACCGTTTTGAAGATTCCCATAGTGGCCCACTTTATCTTGGACACAATACATATATATATATATATATATATATATATATATATATATATATATATATATATATATATATATATATATATATATATATATATATATATATATATATATATATATATATACGAATATCATACTTCTAGTGAAAACGAACGTTTAGTACATTTTCTAACAACTAATGTATAATGTAGACAATAAGAAACTATCTAGGCACCTTATTAGCAGGGTTATAGAAACATGAGAAAGTTATAGAAAAACTTACCTGGGTGAATGTGATCAAAATAAGCCGAGAACCTATTTATGCTTGTAAAAACGTTGCTGTCGATTACCACACTTCTTGGAACATTATACACGTCGTCGCCACCAAACACAACAAGGGCGTATCTGTATTAACAAAAATTAGATAGGGATAGAGAATTAAAAAAACCACTATAATACAATATAAAACTAATCATTTAGAATATGCTGATCATTAAGATATTTGACAAAAACTTGAAAAAGTTGAATGTTTGATGATCTACGACAAAAAAAACCTTAAGCAGTAGACTACTGCCTTTTTTATTTCTTTATTTAGTTATTTATTCATTTGTGTAATTTTTTTGTCTTTTTAACGTCAGTCTGTTTCTGCGACTATGGCCAATCACCGACTCGATACATTCGACCGATGTCTTTAACCCCCTCCAAAGGGCGGAACATGCAAACATTCAACTTGCTCAAATAAATGACAGAACCTCGGTTGATGTTAATCGTACAGTATGTACCGAAAAAGTGAAACGGGAACCCAGTACCCTTCGGTTCAGCACACGTTCTTACCACTGAACCATCGACGCTTTATTTATTCATTTATTAATTTGACTTATACAGTGTGCTTTAAAAATAAGCTAAAACTTTTGGCTGCATAATATGCTCAATTTTAAGTGGCCGTATCTGAAACATAGTTAACAACAGTCTTCTACTTTTCGGAAGTTGCTGAAAGTATCTGGTCAGGACGCAGCAAGTGCGTTATGGTAGAGAATTTTCATAGAAATGTTTTTAATATTAAATATGTTTTTTAATTGAAGATATCAAATTTAGTAAAACATAACCTTTATAGTAGAAACCATTTACCATGCATATTCAATTAAAATAACTTTATTGTTTAAGAAAGTACAACAATTTCACGAAAAAGCTGGTCTGACTTTTCTGACCAACGAACCTTTCCAAGCAATTTACACAAAAACTACACCTTTTAAGATATAGTTATTTACAGAAAGTTTTTGACAGAAATAAAAAAAAATAGATGAAAATAAGCAAACAGTGTGTTTCACAAAAAGACGCTTTTTTTACAAAAATTGGCTAACTAAATTTACATGAAAGTTGTATAATACTGTCACAATTATTGCTATGAATATCTATTGCAAAATAGGGACTGAAATATTTTTGGTACGTCAATGCACCACTGGTAACATTCATGAATAATTTTTACACAAGCCTTGACGTTTATTCGCGGATATGTTCAATTTTTCCAGGTTCTTTGTATTTTCCACAAGACTAACGTTTTGTGTCTTCACAAAAAACGTATTTTAGGCCTTTTTGATGCAAAACAGAAAGAGTCGGACAGGGCAATAAATGATAATGCAACTAAATTTGAACACGAGGGAAATCGAAATTCGGACACGGTTAATACTGTTTTAATATTCATGTTTATGGTTCTTTTTACATTTGAAATGTTATTGGTGGTGTTTATATTGTTTCGGAGGACGTTGATAATGTTACAAAAGAGGATACAATTGATGGCGACAATAGTCACTAGCTTCAGGATTCTGCTGAATGTTTGAGCTCATACTCCGCAAGGCAATCACAAGTATACGGAAATTTGGGATTTGTCAGATAAAAAGATATTGGTAGCAAAAAAACAGCCCATTTGGAATCATAAACTTCATATTCAGATCCAATAGCTGCTGAGCCAGAATGATGATAGGGGCAATGAATTAACACATTCGGCTACGTCAAATAAATCTGCTTAGAAAAAAGACCTGAAGAACAAATTTTCTAGTAAGACCGCATTGGAAAACTTCAAGTTTTCCTATATGACGAAGTTGTTGATATACTTTCGCAATTTTGCTGAAATACGCATGGGACCATAATCGACACGTGTTTTATCAACCAAGCTCTTATCACAAGTTACCGCAGGTGGTAAGGTATTTGTCAACAGAGAAAGCTAAAGCTGTCGTGACAACATAATACCTGGTTGCGCAGAGATGACGACTCTTTCGTACATCTTACAATGTTCTACCATAGCCATATTAGTTTATAGGTGTGTTCTCGCTGTAACTCGTATACCGTACTGGTGAGCTCTAATTAGAGCTAAACCGGTCTGCGGTTCTAATTATGGCAAAAATACATCTAGCCTCAAGATAAAGAGTTGTCAGAGCTTTTTTACTTCTTACAAACCTATGAAACATCTGAGCGAAAAAGGCTTTTTCACCACAGGAAATGCAAGCGAAAACAGTTGAAAATATCCAATGGAAGCAACGAAGCAATTTTCAAAGCACGTTAGAGGTGTAATAGAATAAATATATGATAAGTAAGCACGGCTTGGATTATATGCAGTTCGCATATTTTTTGCATAAGTTGCATATTTTAGTGTATTATGCCTAAATTGCATATTTCCATATATTTTGCATTATTTGCATATTTTACAATTCAGGGATTCTCGTATATAACAAAAGCCATATACTTGTTTCAATGTAAGCAAAATTTATAGGAGATTACAAATCCCTGGTATTGTATAGTTCGTGCGCTTCACTCAGATATAAGACAGTGCGCTAGACAGGGTGAGCTCCCTCTGCATTTTTAGAATCAACCGCTTCCCAGCTTTGTACGTGCTATACCTAAATTAAACTAGTAGGTAGTAGGTGAGAGTATAAAAATAAATCCTTGGAAGAATTGTCGGTAATGGAGCTCTTTTCTTTGTACTTTACGTCAAGGTGAAATAAATAGCAAAATGCAATTTGTAGGTATTGTATAAATCTAAAATTCGTAAGACCTAAGGTTTTAAGCTCGCCTATCATAAAAAGTGTGTCTGGAATTCCCAATAATAACTTCAGAATGTATTGAAAGGACTGACCGCCAGGTAACTTTATTCGTATCTTAAGTCTCGTAAGAAGACATTAAAGGGGATTAGGGCTTATTTATTTACACGCTAGTAGTGTCTAGAATTGAAATAATTTGTTTCTCTTATTTAGTTTGCTTGTGCTGCTTGTGTTTAGTTGCACGCACAGTGTATTGACTTTATCTTTAGACAGCGTTAGTGTGGGGTTGTTTTTATTATTTTATACTGTAAAAAATGTGCACCAAATTGCCAAGCTGGATACGGCCACACTCAGAGCTTTCCGTAGATGGTGACAACGTTTTTTGTTAACCATGCGGTAAAGTGGTAAGTTACTTTCTATTTTAAGCAACTGATATATTTTCTTTGTTTTTCTAACCTTCACCATTAATCAACCCAGTATCTACTTGCTAAATTTTCCGACATATGATTTTTATAATCGAAAATTATAAAATTCAATCGAAATAAAAAATTGAATAAAGTATAAAATACCTTGCAGTTCTTGCTGAAGAGGATACATTTAAATTTGACTTATGTGAGGCAATGGTTGCTTCCAACATTCCACGAAATAAATTAAATAACACTGTTTTCAAGTCATTTTGGAAAAATGTTGTAAACAGTCTATACCAGATGAAAGTACTTTGAGAACAATATGGCTGAAAAATGCTATTTAGAAACTTTTTCAGAAGTAAAAAATTCTTATAAAAGATAAATTTCTGTTACGTTCTAGTAGATGAAACTCAACATGTTTGTGGTATATTATATTGATAATTTAATGATAGGCACCCTAAATGAAATTTCTTCATCTAGACATTATTTAATTGCAGTCAAAGAATTAGAAAAAACAAATAATATTACTATGACAAGAATTATTCAAGAGGGTCTGTCAAACGTGTTTTTACCAAGTGCTATACCAGCTGATAAAATTTTATTACTGCTTACCGATGCTGCTTCATATATGGTCAAAGCTGGAATTCATTTAAAAGTATTTTATTCCAACTTAATTCATTGTACGTGCCTGGCTCACGGGTTAAACAGGGTATCAGAAGAAATCAGACAGAAATTTCCTTTAGTCAATGATATTATTAATAATATGAAAAAGTGTTCGTCAAAGGTACTTTAAGAATTCAAAGATATAGAGAAGTTCTGCCTGGCGTACCATTACCTCCTAGACCTGTAATCACGCGATGGGGAACCTGGATCGAGGCTGCATTATTTTATTTTGAATATCTTAGAGAAATCAAGGGGGTAATGCTTGAATTTGCAAACGAAGCAGGTGCGTCAGTAAAGCAAGCAAAAATTATTTTAAAGGACTCCAAATTGAGCCAGCAATTATGTTTTATAAAGAGTAATTATAAAATAGTTACAGAAACTATTAAAAAATTTCAGCAGCGAAATGTTTTGCTAACAGAATCAGTTAAATTAATAGAACTTTCAAAGAAACTATTGATAAAGCAAATGAGCCTGTTGCAAAATAAATTACAAACAAATTATCAGAAACACTCACAAAAAAATGAGGGTTTCACCAAGTTCACGCAGATTGCAAAAGCTCTGGATGGAGATTTTTCAGACAAGTTAAACAATATAGACCCTATCATATTGTCAAGCTTAAAATATGCTCCAGTTACCTCAGTCGACGTAGAACGGAATTTTTCTTCGTATACAAACTTACTAACTGAGAAAAGGCAATCTTTGAAAATAGATAATTTAGGCCACTTAATAATATTTGTTAATAGTAATAATTGCAATAATAATATTAATGAATAATTAATTAATAATATAATTAGGGTCCTATGTGGTACTGATTGTGAATAAAATTATTAGCTTAGACCTTTAAAAACTTGTTTTATTGGTATACTATGATTATTTATTCATTGCATTAATCGATATTTTTGTGCATATTTTGTTCAAGTTGCTTCATATTTTTTTTCAAATTTCCTTTATATATATGCGCATATTTCACCTTAAAAGTGTGCATATTAATCCGAGCCCTGCAGGTAAGACATAAGGAATCTCTATAGTTGCATACACTTGAAAATAAAAGGTTTATCCTTAAAGACAACCATTTATTTATAGGCTCAGTATTTCGACTAAGCAGCCATATTTAGGGGAAGTCTCCAATCTTAAAATTGAACTTCAAAACTGTACATAAGTTGTTGAAGTTAAGCTAATAGGCAGTCATTTTTAGGGGTAAATTTTCAATCTTAAAATTGAACCTCACAACTATACAAAAGTTGTTGGAGTTTGATTTTCATCTATTGTGCTAATAATTATCCACAACAGCATCAACAACTATAAATATTAAACTTCCCAAAGTATAAATATTTAATTGACGATATTAGCGTAACTCAGAGAATGAACTGAAAGTATTAAAAGTGCAAACTAGATATCAAGACTAATTTGCTTTCTGGATTATGTTAATATCATCAATTAATTATTTGCGTTCTGGTGAGGTAGATACTGAGAGCTTTTGAGGATGATTATGAGGAAAATAGATTAAAATGCAACTCCAACAACTTTTGTGTAGTTTTGAAGTTCAATTTTAAGATGGAAGATTCAGACGTGACGGCTGCTTGTTAGCCAAAACGCGTAGGAAATACGTACATAATTGTGTGGAAGAAAAAGTTTTTTAGTTACAAGTGTACGTAATGATGACTTTCAAAAGTAATAGGATCTCTATAGATCGTTGGAATGATAATGATATTGCCACCTTTTGCAGCAACGCATTCGGATTCGCGCCAGTTAGTAAAGGTAAGCAGTATAATAAAAAAATTGAAAAAACCACGTAAATCAACCTTGCCCTATATTACATAGTATAACATATTAATGAGCGGTGTCGATTTACACGACAATGGCATAGCCCATTAGAGTTGTAGCGTTATGGTGACATATGGTGGTGGTTGATATTTACTAATTGTCTGGATAGCATTGTTGTCAAATACGTCAACTTAGATTCAAGGCCTACATATCATTACTAGGTCTGATATAATCTGAAGTTGCGCTACCTGTAAGAACTGTCCCTCACAGATCAGATTAGATTTAATCCGATCTGTTTGCACAATTGCTTCTGATGAAACAAAGTTAGGCCGAAGATGCAGGATTTGCCACACGGCCATACATTTGTGTACATATTTGCAAGCGTTGCACAATATACGTCTTGCTTGCTTTGCTCAGTATCATCACAATTAACTTAAGATATTAGCGCATCTTCTAGTGCTTCATTTACGCACCAGTAAAGATATTCGTATTTTCTCATTTGTATTGCCCTATAATGCAACTTATTGAATACGTAAAAACAAGAAACCAGGTTTCAAAAACATTGTTCTAGTATCAACCTGTTTGGATTATAATAGGTTTTAGATTTATTTTATTTGTATTTGCAAATTATTCTCTAATACGATGGTGAAAATTTCTTCAAATGAAAGCCATATCCACGGCCAGTTAAAATTTTATTTGCTTATATGTATATATATATATATATATATATATATATATATATATATATATATATATATATATATATATATATATATATATATATATATATATATATATATATATATATATATATATATATATATATATATATATATATAGTTATTTAAACAATCGGAACGTTTCAAAACGAGAATTATCCGCGAAGCAATCGAGATTGAAAAACGTGTCGATTGTTTAAAAAGTCTGGACGCAGCAAGTGCGTTATGGTAGTGAATTTTCATAGAAATGATCTGGCACAAAATATTTTATTATAACTTTTTTTTCTTGTAACATAGAAATCTAAATTTTGGTGTATAGTTTACTTTTTATATCGTAAACCTACCTACCAAATTTGGTTATCATAGATTTTATATTTTTTAAGATAAAAAAATTTTTCAAATGAAAACTCAAATATTTCCCGGAAAACCTCGTCCAATGTTTCTAAATAACAAACTTGTCAAAGCCATTTACAAAAGGAAGGTACATGCCAAATATTATTAAAATCGGCTTATTACTTTTTGAGATATGAATTTTTTTCGAATGAAAACTAAAAATTTTCCCGGAAAACCTCGTCCGATTTTCCTGACTAACAAACATGTCAAAGCCATTTATAAAGGGAACGTATGTGCCAAATTTTATTAAAATCGGCTTATTACTTTTTGAGATATGAATTTTTTTCGAATGAAAACTCAAAATTTTCCCGGAAAACCTCGTCCGATTTTCCTGACTAACGAACTTATCCAAGCTATTAACAAGAGAAAGGTACATGCCAAATTTTATCAAAATGGGCCCATTATTTTTTGAGTTATCGGTGTGATACATATATATATATATATATATATATATATATATATATATATATATATATATATATATATATATAATATATATATATATATATATATATATATATATATATATATATATATAAACATATAAAAATTGAAACTGACCCCGGATATGGGTTCTAGGGGTCCTAGTTCGCGCTCATTTGCAAAAATTTTTTCAAAATTCAAAAGTCGGGATCTCCCCATTAGTGAATTTTTTCTACGAAAATTCACTAATAAGAGAGATGATGGTCTTCGCCTTCCGAATACTTGGAAACCTATTATATCTTCTTTACAAACACACAAAAAGGCAATAAATTCCACAGACAATTTTATTGCATCATTATCTGCCGTAAGAAATGCCGGTGACCCTCTTAATCTTCCTCTGGATACCGTGACCAAAGCCTCCCACTTAATTGACGGTGACCCCACTACTTTCACTGATGACGCAACAGGTAGACGGAACGACATATATAAGACAAGACTTGCAACGAACCGCCAGATCTCTCTGAGGCCTAGGGTTGAACACACTGAGACCTCACAGACGATCTCCGGCGAGATTTGGGGAGTAAGCAGATTGAGGCCCCGTAATCGAGCTACAACAACCCAACCTACCTTTATCCACCGCTCTAAGGAGTAGGCAGATTGAGGCCTTAGAGTGTCCTTACATATTTCCTTTGCCTACCTTTGTCCACCACTCTAAGGAGTAGGCAGATTGAGGCCTTAGAGTGTCCTTACATATTTCCTTTACCCACCTTTGTCCATTACTCTAAGGAGTAGGCAGATTGAGGCCTTAGAGTGTCCTTACATATTTCCTTTACCCACCTTTGTCCACCACTCTAAGGGGTAGGCAGATTGAGGCCTTAGAGTGTCCTTACATATTTCCTTTACCCACCTTTGTCCATCACTCTAAGGAGTAGGCAGATTGAGGCCTTAGAGTGTCCTTACATATTTCCTTTACCTCTTGAAAATGGCTCCAAAACAGGAGCCGAAACGTCGAGTTTCCATAAATTCTGGACGCGCGGTTTAACCCGAGAACCAAGCATGTCTCATATATATATATATATATATATATATATATATATATATATATATATATATATATATATATATATATATATATATATATATATATACATCCACATGTATGTATTCGAGCGATAAACTAACAGAGAATAAACTGCTTTCGATCAAATTGACTTCTATGTTTCTTTTGCAAAATCTCTTTGACAAGTTGGTTAACAACCCCAATCGGACCAGTTTTTCGTAAAAACAAAAACAAGCAATATTTTTTCAAAAAATTATCCAAAGTCGGCGCCTTAACAGTCGCAAAACAAGAAAGAGATGCTTATCTTGTCACAATTAAATGTGAAAATTGACGATTTTTAAAAAAGGATTCTGGTGCAGATGTAGTTTGTAAAGAAGAAGTGTTACACGAGATGTCTTTCACAATTGCTTAGGTTTCTGTTTCCACGGGTACTTTTCTTTATTCTATTTAAATGCGTGCAGAAATTTTTTGTTGAAGCGGATCATTTTTTGCCTATTTGTATATGGAGGAAAGAGTCGATTATACCTGAAGGGGTCGCCAGTTGTGAGAAGCAAAATGCCACATTAAATTATTTCCAAACAAATATTCTAAAGCCATTAATATGTCTTCTGGAGAACAAAAGATAGTGTCACATCTGTTTCATAATCTCTTAAATTGACGACTACCTCATTTCAGTTGTCTAAAATATTTGCAAAAAATGTATTTGAAGTAGAGTTTTTTTGCCAGCCTCATATGTAGGACTACAGTTTTTACCAGTTTTACAATTCTGGATGCAGCAACTGCGTTATAGTATCAAATTTTCACGAAAAAATATTTTTCTTTAGTTCAATAGTAAATGCGTTATGGCAGCGAATTTTCATAAAAATAGTGCAAAACCTAATAACTCAATTTTTCATTAGGCTAGATTATTCAATTTTGATACATGGTAAAACTTCTATAAAAGCACCATGGGTACCTACTAAATTTTAGAAAAATAACATAATAAGTTTCAGATTTTGTTGATAATGCAGTTCTATTGTGCTGGTTGAAACGCAATCTTCCAAGCTATAAACAAGAGAAAATACTCTCCACGTTTATAATTTCGCAAGTACCTTCCTTTTGTACATTAAAATTACATTTTTTTCTGGAAGCCTTTTGTGTAGTCAACTAAATTTTTAACACAAGTTTCCTACATATTCCAAATTATAATTTTCTCGCCGCATGGAAAATGAAGTTGTAGTTATTAAAAATTTTGTTCAAAAATAGAAAACAATATTACAAATTTTGTGTGATGAAGACGATTTATTCAATTTCATTGACGAAAGAAACATATTCTCGGTCAACAAACTGAAAGACACCAATTAAAATTAGCTTTGACACCCTAAAAAAACTCTGGACGCAGCAAGTGCGTTATGGTATTGAATTTTCATTAAAATGTTTTTATTGTAAATATGTGTGTTTTCTTTTTAAGAAAGCAGGTGTCAATTTTGGTTACCAGTATAATCTATATAGTAAAAACAATGTACCATATTTCATAAAAATAACTTTATTGTGTGTACAAAAATTTCCAAAAGTAGACTTAAAGTGTTCCCGGAAAAACTCGTTTCTTGGTCAACCTTATAGGTTAATAGCAAATTGGGCTATTTAAATATGAAGCATTTGAACAAAATTCGCTACCATAACGCACTTGCTGCATCCAGAATTTCTTTTCTTACAAACATGCATTATATTTAGATGGAAAATGCAAAAATGCAATAACATAAGGCGTGTTTGATTAAAAAAAAGAAATTTTCACCAACGACTTCTGGGCCACCCTGTGATTGTAGAAATATGTTTTTAAGATGTGGCTCAAGACACCCTATAATTAATGTATAAATTTTTTTTGGTATCTTCTATAATAACGGAGATATTGAGTTGTATTCATTTTTTACGAAAATTCGACAAAAATTATATACCATTAAACGATAAACTCTATAGCTAAGACTACTGCCAAGCATCAGAGAAAGGGTCTATTTGAAATCAATTTTCTGGAAACATTTTAGTAAAATGAAGGACAATGACGGTTGAAACTAAGACTTCAGGGTTTGTAAAACATCCTTCTTGAGACATTTTATTTCCATAGCCCGTATTAGATTTCAATTATTTGCCTAAATGTTGCCGATTTTGACGTTTTAAATCGCAACTTTGACGTTTTGAGAAAAACCCCAATTTATTTTTCTTTAAATGCCTATAACTTTTTTGTCTTTTGACCAACAGAGCTAAATTTTGGTAGGTAACTTACCTACAAACCCGCGTACCAAATTTGGTTGCCCTTACTTTGTTAATTCCGGAGATATAATTTTTTTTGAAAGAAAACACACAATCTTCCGGGAAAACCTGGGCAGATTTTCCTGGCTAACGAACTTATCCAAGCCATTTGCAAAAGGAATTTATTCACCAAATTTAATCGAAATCGGCCCATTATTTTTTGAGTTATTAGTGTGATACATATATATATATATATATATATATATATATATATATATATATATATATATATATATATATATATATATATATATATATATATATATATATATATATATATATATATATATATATATATATATATATATAAACATATAAAAATTCAAACTGACCCCGGATATGTATTCTGGGGGGCCTAATTAACGCTCATTTGAAGAAATTTTTTCAAAATTCAAAAGTCGGGATCTCCTCATTAGTGAATTTTTTTAAGAAAATTCACTAAAAGGCGAGAAGCTAAGACATGATATATTGATAATTTATTAGGTAACATTGCTTGTATATTACTAGAAAATACCAGATCTAACTTTACCCTGACATATTTAATAACCTAAGCATTTCTGACATATACTTATATATTAATATTCACCATTTACGACATAGTTTTATTATTATTTCTTTTAACTTTTAATAACTATTTTAATGACATTTTTTATGGAAATACATTCTCATAAAAATTCACTACTTTAATGCATTTACTGTGTCCGGACCTTTATAGTGTTTCGCTGTACCTTGCTGTGATGTGTTAATACACCAGCATTTTTTCTTAGTCTAATGATTTTTTTATTATTATCGGTTGAGTGTTATCTCATTCAAAGTATGTAAAGAAAGGTAAGATGCTTACTGGCAATTAGGCCATTGCTGACCCTTTTTGCTCATCTAAACTAACCTACCCTCCACCTTGAGATCGATCTCAACGACGACAGTGATTTGAAAAATCCGCCGCCGGTGAGTCTCGAACCGACTCCGTATTGAAAAGTATCAGCAAATCTTGTACATTTCTCTTGTTATTGCTAAACTTGGGATGATAAGGGTTACAGGACTCTTGCTTCACAAATAAATTAATTCGTGCAACTTCAATTCCCGACATTCTTCCTGAAGTAGAGTGGATTATTATGTAAAATTAAATCTTAAATTACTATTTATGAAACTCTTTTGATTATAAATGCCGCCCATCTTGAAGTGAGTCAAGTTGGCAAATAAACACAAATAGCTTTGATTTTGCGATCTTTAACCCAAATTCGAAATATAATCCATACACGTAGTAGCTTATTTTTTTTTTCAACAACACACCACGAGGACTTACAGCCTAAATAGCAGGTGGTAGTGAAATTTTCCTTTACGTAATAGTAAGGGATTTTTTTCACCCCCGAGGAGGTACCACCCCATACATCAAGGGGCCGGTGAAGTCCCAACGGACGTTTCCGGTTCTGGTGTATGAGTCGGTTTCCCTTAAAAGCAAAAATGATGATGGCTCCTCCTTGTACAAAAGATTCCGGAAGTAAAATACCCTTTCATTCGGATCTCCGGGAGAGGGGTGTATAGGGGGCGCCAACATCAAGATTTAACATATCATTTTCAAATATATGTGGCCTAAATTCTAACCTGAACTCCGTCCACCATTTCCTCCAGGCTAACAGACCCCAACTCCTCTTCCTCACCGAAACCCAAATCAGTACCAAAACAGCCACTAATCACCTTAATTTCCCGGGGTATGAGCTCCCTACTTCCTTTAGATTGCATGGAGGCTTGTGCGCATACGTCCGTAGCAATCTACC
This sequence comes from Tillus elongatus, assembly GCA_964006375.1. Lineage (NCBI taxonomy): Eukaryota > Metazoa > Arthropoda > Insecta > Coleoptera > Cleridae > Tillus > Tillus elongatus. Next base: position 43,510,956 of record OZ023269.1, read on the forward strand.
CTGCACCAGACTCCCCAATTTAGAAGCTGGAAGAAAAGACATACTATGGATAAAACACACTCTCAGGGCTGCAACTAAATCCATATGTTGCATTTCACCTTCTGACAACAACTTTGTTCAGCTCTTTGACTATCTTTCTGAAAAAACCGACTATCTGATTTCTGAATATCCTTCCCCCGAGGTCACTATTCTTGGTGACTTCAATGTGCATAATAAGGAATGGCTAGGATCTTCAAAAACCGATCCACAAGGGAGAGCAGCGGAGGCCTTTGCAGTCAGCAATTCTTTAGCCAATATGGTTCAGCAACCTACTTACTTTCCTCGTATCCCAACACACAGCTCAAATCCCTTGGATCTCCTTCTTACTACAAAACCTGAATGCTATAAGATATCAGTCACCGCTCCACTTGGCCGCTCAGACCACGGCATGGTCACTGCTTCCTGCACAATGCAACTCGAGGTCACACAGTCATCACACCCAAGTATGGTTTGGCTTTACAACTCCGCAAACTGAGACGAAATGCGGGATTACTTTTCCTCATTTCCATGGGCGTCTGTCTGCTTCTCTCATCCCGACCCCTCTGATATCTCACAAAACGTCACCGAAATTATCCAAGCTGGCATCGAGTTATTTATTTCACGTACACAGAAAACCTTTTCAGCCACTCAAAAGCCCTGGTTCTCCAAATCCTGTGACAAGGCCAGACTTGAAAAGATCAGAGCTCACAAAACGCTTCTACACAATCCCAGTCAAGAAAACCGTCAAGCATTTAACAACGCAAGAAACCGCTATGTCCGCGTTCTTTCTGAGGCAAAAAACTCGTTTAATAACCACATCAAAAACAAAGTCCTCTTAAGCTCCAACGGTGGCAAATCCTTCTGGACTCTTGCTAAATCTATTGAGAATAATTTCTGCAAAAGCACGTTCCCACCTTTTGCCTCAGGGGATGAAATTGTTTCTACCGCCCTGGGCAAGGCTGAACTTTTAGTTTCGTTGTTCGCCAGCAATTCTACTCTCAACCCACCTCCAAATGTTCAACCACCAACAGTCCCCAATGTCGCACGTAAAATGACGGATATCATTTTCAAAACTAAAAAGGTACGAAAGATGCTCTCTTCTCTTAATACCAGGAAAGCCTCTGGCCTTGACAAGATCCCAGCAATTGTTCCTAAAAAATGCGCACCAGAGCTTGCTCCTGTCCTGACTCGTCTATTTCAGATATCTTACAATAAAGGCATATTCCCTAGTAACTGGAAAACTGCTCGAGTACAACCCATCCCCAAGAAAGGATCCAAAGCACTTCCTAGCCACTACAGGCCTATTTATCTCCTTTCAATCGTCTCTAAAGTGATGGAAAAGTATATAAACACCTAATTACTAAAATTTCTTGAAAAACACAGTCTAATCCATGACAGGCAGTATGAATTCCGTCAACGCAGATCGACTGCCGACCTCCTTTCTTTTGTCACCCATTCTTGGAACAAGGAACAAGTCTATGGAACTACACGGTGAATCCCAGATTGTCGCTCTAGACACATCCAAAGCATTCGACCAGGTCTGGCACGCAGCGCTGCTTAATAAACTGCTGGCCTATGGCCTACCACCGAAACTTTGTACCTGGACAGCAAATTTCCTCTCCAACAGGAGCATTTCTGTTGTTGTGGATGGCCATTCCTCTAAACTGTATCCAATTAATGCAGGAGTTCCTCAAGGTTCAGCTTTAGCCCCTACTTTGTTTCTTCTCCACATCAATGACCTCCTCTCTAGCACATCCAACCCAGTTCACAGTTACGCGGACGACAGCACCCTCCACTCAAATATACAATATTCTAAGCCTGTCTCTTTAGCCCAATTAGATGAGGATCGCAGATTCATGGGGGGTTCTGTCTCCGTGGATCTCCAAAAAATATCAGACTGGGGAAGTAGAAATCTTGTACAATTCAACCCCACGAAATCTCAGTCTTGCTTTCTTTCTCATAAGAGATACACCAGCCCTAGACCCATCACAATGAACAACCAAGTTATTCAAAGTAATGAGTCCTTTTCTCTTGTTGGCATTTGTGTGGATCGAAATCTTAATTGGCACCAACATGTCACATCAATTGCAGAAGCGGCTGTTAAGAAATTAGGTTTCCTCTTCCGGGCTCGCAAATACTTTTCACCAGCTAATCTTTATACCTTATATACTGCACAAATAAGGCCAAACCTCGAATACTGCTCCCACATCTGGGGTGCAGCTGCCGCTTCTACACTCGCTATCCTGGACTCCATTCAAAAGTGAGCTACACGTCTCATCGGTGACCCTACCCTCACACAAAAGCTGCCATCCCTTGCCGACCGACGTGCCGTTGGTGACCTCTCTCTCTCTTTTATAGATATCTGCACAGGCAGTGCTCAGAGGAGCTTTCCTCCATAGTTCCCCCACCTGCTGCCCCCAACAAGCGAATGCACCCTTTTACTGTCCAGGTCACCAGACATAGACCATCTTGTTATGCCCGCTCTTTTGTCCCGAGGACTTCCAAGTTGTGGAATTCCTTGCCGGCATATGTTTTTTCTTCTCCTCCGAACCTCCAAACCTTCAAGTCCAGAATTAACAAGTTGCCTCTTTCCTCCTTATTAACACCCACGGTACGATAGTATTTAGGCTGTAAGCCCTCGTGGTGTGTTGTTGAAATTAAAATTAAAAGTTAAATACTATCGTACCGTGGGTGTCGACAAGGAGGAAAGAGACAACTTGTTAATTCTGGACTGAAGGTTTGGAGGTTCGGAGGAGAGGGCAAAACATATGCCGGCAAGAAATTCCACAATTTAGAGGTCCTCGGGACAAAAGAGCGGGCATAACAAGGTGTTCTATGTCTGGTGACATGGGCAGTAAACGGATGCATTCGCTCTGTTCTTTGGTAGATCTGTTGGGGGCAACAGGTGGAGGAACTATGGAAGAAAGCTCCCGTGAGCAGTGCCCGTGCAGTTATCTATAAAAGAGAGAGAGAGAGAGAGAGAGAGAGAGAGGTCACCAACGGCACGTCAGTGGGCAAGGGATGGCAGCCTTTGGGTGAGGGTAGGGTCACCGATGAGACGTATAGCTCTCTTCTGAATGCAGTCCAGAATAGCAAGTGTAGAAGCGGCAGCAGCACCCCAGATGTAGGAACAGTATTCGAGGTTTGGCCTTATTTGTGAAGTATATAAGGTATAGAGATTAGCTAGTGAAAAGTATTTGCGAGCCAGGAAGAGGAAACCTAATTTCTTAGCAGTCGCTTCTGCAATTGATGTGACATGTTGGTGCTAATTATGATTTCGATCCACAGAAATGCCAACAAGTAAAAGGACTCATTACTTTGAATAACTTGGTTGTTCATTGTGATGGGTCTAGGGCTGGTGTATCTCTTATGAGAAATAAAGCAAGACTGAGATATGTTGGGGTTGAATTATACAAGATTTCTACTCCCCCAGTCTAATATTTTTTTGAGATCGACGGAGACAGAACCCTCCATGAGTCTGCGATCCTCATCTAATTGGGCTAAAGAGACAGGCTTAGGGTATTGTATATTTGAGTGGAGGGTGCTTTCGTCTGCGTAACTGTGAACTGAGTTGGATGTGCCAGAGAGGAGGTCATTGATGTGGAGAAGAAACAAAGTAGGGGCTAAAGCTGAACCTTGAGGAACCCCTGCATTAATTGGATACAGTTTAGAGGAATGACCACCCACGACAATAGAAATGCTCCGGTTGGAGAGGAAATTTGCTGTCCAGGTACAGAATTTTGGTGGTAGGCCATAAGTGGGAAGTTTATTATGCAGCGCTGCGTGCTAGACCGGGTCGAATGCTTTGAATATATCTAGAGCGACAATCTGGGATTCACCGTGTAGTTCCATAGACTTGTTCCAAGAATGTGTAACAAAGGAAAGGAGGTCGGCAGTTGACCTGCGCTGACGGAAATCCATACTTCCTGTCGTGGATTAGACTGTGTTTTTCAAGAAATTTTAGTAATTCGGTGTCTATATACATTTCCACCACTGAAAGGAAATAAATAGGCCTGTAGTTGCTAGAAAGCGCTTTAGATTCTTTCTTGGGGACGGGTTGGACTCGAGCAGTTTTCCAGTTACTAGGGAATATGCCTCTATTTTAAGATGTCTGAAACGGACGAGTCAGGACAACAGCAAGTTCTAGTGCGCAGTTTTTGAGAAGAATTGCTGGAATCTCGTCAAGGCAAGAGGCTTTCTTGGTATTAAGAGAAGAGAGCCTCTTTCGTACCTTTTTAGTTTTTAAAATGATTTCCGTCATGTTATGCGCTACATTGGGGGCTGTTGGTGGTTGAACTTTTGGAGGTGGGTTGAGAGTAGATTTGCAGCGAACAACGAGGCAAAAAGTTCAGCCTTGCCCAGGGCGATAGAAACAATTTCTTCCACTGAGACAAGAGGTGTGAATGTGCTCGTGCAGAAATTACTCCCAATAGATTAAGCAAGAGTCCAGAAGGGTTTGCTACCGTTGGAGCTTAAGAGGACTTTGTTTTTGATGTAGTTAGTAAACGAGTTTTTTGTCTCAGAAAGAATGCGGTTTCTTGCGTCGTTAAATGCTTAACGGTTTTCTTGACTGGGAGTGTGTAGAAGCGTTTTGTGAGCGTTGACCTTTTCAAGTCTGGCCTTGTCACAGGATTCAGAAAACTAGGGCTTTTGAGTGGCTGAAGAGGTTTTCTGTGTACGTGGAATAAATAATTACATGCCAGCTTGGATAATTTAGGTGACGTTTTGTGGGATACCAGAGGGGTCAGGATGAGAGAAGCAGACAGATGCCAATGGAAATAAGAAAATTTAGCCTCGCATTTCGTCCCAGTTCGCGGAGTTATAGTGCCAAACGATACGTGGGTGTGATGACTGTGTGACCTCGGGTGGCATTGCGCAGGAAGCAGTGACCATGCTGTGGTCTGAGCGACCAAGGGGGGCGGTGACTGACATACTATAGCATTCAGGATTTGTAGTAAGAAGGAGATCCAAGGGATTTGAGCTGTGTGTTGGGATGCGAGGAAAGTAAGTAGGTTGCTGAACCATATTGGCTAAAAAAATGCTGACTGTAAAGGCCTCCGCTGTTCTCCCTTGTGGGTCGGTTTTTGAAGATCCTAGCCATTCCTTATTATGGACATTGAAGTCACTAAGAATAGTGACCTCGGAGGAAGGATATTCAGAAATCAGATGGTCGGTTTTTCAGAAAGGTGTCAAAGAGATGGACAAAGTTGTTGTCAGAAGGTAAGCGATAAATGCAACAGATGAATTTAGTTGCAGCCCTGAGAGAGAGTTTTATCCATAGTATGTCTTTTCTTCCAGCTTCTAAATTGGGGAGTCTGGTGCAGGGTAGATTGCTACGGACGTACGCGCACACGCCTCCATGCAATCTAAAGGAAGTAAGGAGCTCAACCCCGGGGAAATTAAGGTGATTAGTGGCTGTTTCGGCACTGATTTGGGTTTAGGTGAGGAAGGGGAGTTGGGGCCCATTAGCCTGGAGGAAATGGGGGACGATATTCAGGTTAGAATTTAGGCCACATGTATTCGAAAAGGATATGTTAAATCTAAAATAGGAACGAAAGTATGATCCTATTGTCAAAAAATGAAAAATGACCTACGTGGCATTTTGAAATATTACAGTTGGGCTTGGGTTTCCGGTTAACATCACTGTTACAGAAATTGAGTACTTTATGCTTTCAGAGTTTACCGTGCTTACAAAATGGTTGTTTTTTTGTCTTATTAAGTGAGTTTTAACAATGTGGTTAGCGAATTTGTTTTCAATTTATTAGAACTGATAGATTTTCATATATGCATATCATTTCTATTAAATTCAAAAGAAACTCATTTACCACATAGTTGAAATTCCCCTATTAAGGAAAAACGCATTCCAAGTTTTCAAGTTTGGTTAGTGTCTTATATAGGTAATAAAAAAGCCTGGGTGTAGCAAGTACGTTATGGTAGTGTGTTTTCATTTAAATAATCCCCATTACTTTTACTTGAGTTATCGGTGCGACACACACACACACACACACACACACACACACACACACACACACACACACACACACACACACACACACATATATATATATATATATATATATATATATATATATATATATATATATATATATATATATATATATATCCAGGGCGTAGCACCTAAGACGCTTCGGACCATAGGTCCCCCAGCATACAAGGTCTCGGAAAAATTCTAAGAACAAAATTGCGCACAATTACCACCGCAATGTTCCTAAAATATTTCTGGTCACCAGTGGTGTCTCAAAATTATGTTGTAGTGATTTTTCGTACAAAAATCACTAATGTAGAGATCCCGAAAAATTGTCATCTTTTAAAAGAACGCAAACTAGGCCCCTCAGAACCCATATCCAGGTTCAGTTTTAATGTATACATATATCATTTGTACAAAAAGTTAGATCTCTACGTTACAAAAAGAAAAAGTGATAAGCAATTAATCTAAGAAAAATGTTTGGTGCTAGATCATTTCTATGAAAATTCACCAGTATAAGGCACTTGCTGCACTTTTTTTTAACTGGAGCACCCCATATTTCATTGCTGATTTGGAGAGTGCTTGCAGAGTACTTATTTTTTTCACATAATATGTCATACCTCTAACGTTAGTGGTTTCGCTGTTAAAACCTTTTTTCCGCAAAGTGCGACCATCTTGTTTTTTTTTAATAAGGTAAATTGCGCCGGCGCCTTCGTTTTGAATTTGGGGGTACCTCTTGTACCTTTACATAATTTTTTTAGTATAATTTATGGAAAAAATGTATTCTTGATTGGCTTTTGCAAATTGTCATTTTTTTGGAAATTTCAAATCCCACCCCGCTAAAAAGTTACAGCGTTGGATAGCCAAGTCTCAATATTTTCCATTGCTAACAAAGAAACTACACATTCCATATTAAAATTTTAGAGAAAAAAACAAGTGGTAACGCCAATAGAATCAGAAAACATCCTCCTCTGAGACCAAGTATGCCAAGATAAAACAAAATAAGTGTAATTGTCGTAATAAACATTACAAACAAGCACAAACTGCCGAAAGAGTCATTATTTTCTGACAAGCGCTGCGAAAATACTTCCGACTCGAAAATAAACGGTTAACATGGTGTTGATTCTTGAAGAACATTACAAGAATTGTTTGGTGGCGTCGCGAGTGTACGCTGAGAGATATCCTGCCAGACCACCTTCAAATCCACGGACGTTTCAAAATGTGTTGGATAGTTTTACAACTACTGAGATTATTCAACGAGCCAGGAGAGGTAGAACGAAACCAGCCAGTTTTGACCTAAGATAATGAATTGCAAGTTCTAAAGGCTGCTGTTGAAAATCCTAATATCATATCAGTGTTTGTGAAATTGGTAGAAACGCGGATATTTCAATGCGGTTCTTGCATCGTACTCTATCCGTTCACGATTCTACTGTATCAGGAATTGCAACCTCAAGATTTTCAAATCAAGCAGAATTTCGGCATGAGGGCTATTAACAAAATCCACCAAGAGGCATCCTATCTTATGCGCGTGTTACTTTCTGATGAATCAACATTCCATAAAAATGGCGTAGTCAATTGCCACAACTTTCATTATTACGCCCATGAAAACCCGCACCCTATGAGAATGGAAAACCACTAGCAAAAATGACAACTCAATTCCCAGGGTGCCATAGTGGGAGAACACCTTCTAGATCCTTACTTTATCGAGGAGCACCTGAACGACATTAGTTATTTAAGGGTCCTTTATGACGACCCTTGGGAAATGTCTCTTAAGGGGCTCTACGACAGATGGTTTTCCAACACGATGAAGCTCCTGCACATTATAGCCGTGTCGTTTGGCCATATCTTGAAGAATGGTTTCCGGATTCAGGGACTGGCCGTGGGGGTTCAGTAAGGTGGCCGCCAAGATTACCAAACCTTACTCCTCTTGATTTTTTCCTATGGGGCTACATGAAGAACGTGGTCTACAGAACGGTACCAACGACAGCCGAGGATATGCGGGAGAGGATTCGCGTGGATTTCCGTGATGTATCACCAGAAGTCCTCAGGGCGGTGCTTAGGGCCTAAGAGTCAAAGTTGCGGTTATGGCTCCAAACGGAAAGGTCGTCTTTTCAAATGGTTACCTTAGGTTGCTAGATTTTCCAAACTCTTTATCCGTAGTTAAGTAGTTGTAAATGTATAACACTTTCCGAAACCCTTGTTGATTTAAATGTGTGACGTCAGAGTATCTCTGAGAGTACACTTGTGATGCCAACTAACGATTCTTGTGACATTGTAGAATGAACACCATGTTGACCACATTTTCTCTTTTTGTTTTGTTATATCATCGTAGAATCTGTTTAGAAAATGGACGTTTATCGACAAATTGGTGTTACAACTTCTTTTTTTTCTTTGGAATTTTGCTATGGTATGACTAGTTTTTTTGGTAACAATGAAAAATTTGGAGGTGTCATTTGACAGCTTTTTTTATTACATTTTACGAAGGCCAATCAAACAATTTTTTGTTTACATAAATTAACCAAAGAAAATTATGTGACGGTACAAAAGGTCTTATTTTATCCCTAAATTAAAAACCAAGGCGCCGGTGCAATTTAGTTTATTTCAATAAATAAACTTACCAAAAATGGTCGCACTGTAAGGAGAAAAAGTTTTAACAGAGAAACCGCTAAACTTAGGCGTATGATATATTACATAAAAAATCAGTAGTCTTCGAGCACTTTCTAAATCTGCAATAAAATATAGGGTGCTCCATTTAAAAAACATAAGATTGATCCGCCACTGGAACACGGCATTGGCACTGGTAACAAAAAATATTTTAGGAGCATGGCGATGGTAATTGTGCACAATTTTGCTTTTTTTTCTATTTATGTTTAAGGGTTAAGGATTACTTTTTGTGTAAACTGATATTAAAATGCAAATATAGAAAGAAAAAAACACGAGGGTAATCGTATTTTATGAATAGTGCCTTTTTGTAGTAAATGAGTTACTTTTTGTACATTTCATACCAGAAACAATGTTCTTAAACAGTGGGTGTTTGTCTGGATACCTCCGTGTTGGACGCTGTTGAATTGCTTGGAAATTAACTTATAGCTAAAGTTCTCGTTTTTGTTATCTTAGTTTCTTCATCCCTTTGATGACGCTAACTTTGTTAGCAAAACGATCGTTATATCTTAAAACTGTACTGTGATGAAATGGGTTCTCCAAATTGTACTTATTTTGCGTCTATATCATCAGAAAACAGGGTAAAGGTTAATTCGTAACAACATAAAATTTAGTTATCAAATTAAAACTAAGGCTTGCATAAAATATCGACGGCGCTGTGAGGTTCGAATATGTGATTTGGTTATTCAATTTGAGAAAGCAATTCAAGTTTTAAACATAATACTGATGATTTTGTATGTTGTATTTTGTGTTTGGTATAAAAAAATATCTGCTGGACAGCTTGTTTGCCAATATACACCATTTATCACAATTCTAGAAAGTAATCTATACAGTTCAAGTTGAGCGCCAATAACTCGCAAAATGAACATAATAACAGAATTGCTGTCAATCTCTTCAATAATTCCAACTGTGAGGAGCTATTGTACTTTAGATCACGCTCCCTTTATTGAGTTTCCAACAAAAGAGTATCATTTATTTATATTCTTACAAAGTTTCAACAGTCTGGAAAATTGGTAAATATAGAATGTTTATATAACTTTAAGACTGTAACACAGTTATATGTACTGTCTGTTTCTCGAATAATGGGGACTTATAAAGGAGACATGATTTATCGGAAATGGATTTACGAAGTCAAAGGCATGTTCCCAATTATAAGATTTTTTGAGGTAACTTTTAAACATGCTTCCTAATCTCATTGTTTACTTTAGTGTGCTTTTAGAGGCATCTTGTCTTATAAGATGATAATTAATTAAGGCGTTGGGCTGTAAATAGAATCTTATGGAGTCGGATATAATGGAAGAGGTACGGCAATAATATATAGAGTATGATTTAGAATACAGGATGTAATTTACGAACCAGGAGGAAGAATTATTCTAGTTAACATATCAAATTTGTAAACCTGGTTCCCAAACTTATAGAGAAGGGAATAATTTCTTAAGAAATAAAATAACCACTTACTTAGAGTGCAAGGTACCATAAATTTAAATAAGGATATTAATCGTATAAATTGGTACGCAGGTTAATGTTATGAAAAGTATATTATGTGCTGAAATCTAGATCCCAAAGTTAAAGCAAAAAGCGCTAAATCAATGAGCATGTGAATTGTTGACACATATAAGCCTCCGCGTGTTCTCAGTTGTTGCTGTTGTTATGCCTTGTTTGTTATGTTTATGTTTTGGTGTTAACATGTGTGTTTGTCATGCGCGATATATTTGATTTCAATGACAGTTGCCGGGAAATCTGACTTTTAATGAAAATTTGTGTCTGTGGGTGTGTGGAGTACAGCGCACTGTACTATACATAGGTGCATTCGTTGAAATTATTAGGAACGATAAATGTTCCTATCTACAAGTGATGTAGTCCACACTCATTGTTTAGTACGAAATAAATAGAGATAGATGGATAGAGAGAGGAGAGAGAATATAATTATTTTAAAGAAATTATAATGCACCCAGCTAGAATCGAACCTCTGTCCCCTTACTCTGAAATCCGACACAAACCGATTCAAACATGATTATATGTCTTTCTGTCGTCACATTCACAGTTATGTTAAATAAGCTTATTTACATTTAATGTTAGTCATAATTAATAATCCATATCAAATGTAGGAAGCTGTTATCATGTTTGTTGAATAACCAACCTACACAGTAGATGTCGCTGGAAGCGTATTAAGCAACGTAAGGTATTATACAAGGAGTACTTAAAAAATTCTAACGGTTAATTAAATACGACATATACGAGGGGTGTTCGAAAATGCAATAAAGATTATACATAAAGCAACTGATTTAAATACAATGAATTTATTAGGATTAATTCCCATCAAATTCTTACATATTAAATAACTACATAACTGGTCTCACATATTAAATTATTATTACATAATGGCTCTTACAATACCAGTTAGAGTTTTATATTCTAATACGCTGTCATGAATAACTAAACAGTAAACTCTGGTGCTATTTGGAAAATTATCTTTACTCATAAACTCCACTTTGATGTCAACGGTTTAAGGCTTGAATGACTCATTCTGATGCTGACACTCGACTACAAATAGAGCTCGGTCTTTAAACTCATCATATTTTAAGAGAGACACAGACATGTTTTTATACCAAAAACTTTTTTGAAAATATGTATACATCTGGTAGGCTTTAGCATATTTCTATTTCTCGAAATCCATATTCATATATTTATAAGGGTAGCATTGTGAATCTATAAACACTCATACATCTACCAAATCGATGTTATTGAAAAAGTCACCTTTCTTGCTTACGCTAACTTCTCAATCTGTTTGAAAGGCTATAATCACAAATCTAGGTCTTTCTAAGTTGGGTGCAGTTTTAATAGACCACAGATCCCTATTAACATCTTTGAGCGATGGTAGCTCATATATGTCCCATTTTCGATATTCGAGAAATATAGATGTGTATTTTGCAATTTTATCCATCAGTTCCAACTTCATTTTATCATTTCGCAAGATATGTTTTGCTTTTAAAAACATGTTGCTTACAGTAATTTTTGATCTTACTGTTCCTGTACGGTAACAGCTGTTGACATCATTTCGAGCTTTTTTAAATCGAAAAGTATCTTTACCAGAAAGAACTCCTTTAAAGTGATGGAAGAAACTGAAGAGAAACCAAATAGGTATGAGCAGGTGAAACCTGTCCTTTAAGGTGATGTGATCTGAGAACATGTTCAACCAGCATTGTTAACAGTTTTAGCCTTATTCTTACCAAACGATAGCTGACTTTTGATGGTTGTTGTGGTGTATGGGTCTCGTGCTCCTTCCACTTCTTTGTCATTCAAATTCATAAGGGATTGATTTAAACACAGCTGCTCTTCCATTATTTGACATATAACATTTACCATCACAATTTTCTACTACTAGAGGTTCCAGAGCACCTTCCATTATTAGAGCTGACTCTGCCCGACATACGAATGCATTTTGTTGATTGATGGTTATTTGGATCACTGTTACCAAATGATTTAGTTGGTGAAAGAGCGAAATTCTTCTCGATCGTCGAACACGGGGTCTTTGAATGTTTCTAGTTTTGATGACATGATAGCCAAGACTTTTCAGAAACTCAATATTATCGGAACGAAGTTTATGCTTCAAAATGGTTGACTGTACTAACTTTGTTTTCATAGGTTCACTTGCTTTTATATCTTGAAAGACTAGGGTTCTAAGCAATCTTTATAAGTTTTAAGCGAACAGACCTCTTCACCTTGAAAGTTTACAGGAAGTGAAACTTGGTCCACGATGTCCATGCTTATATTTTAAATCTCTTGTTTGTTCACTGGTATGGTGTCCATTGCATAGCCCGGATAAACCACCGGAGCAAATTCATATAACATGTGTGAAGGTTTTCCGTTATAGCAAAAACCAGATATAAGATTAGTTTCTAGGCGAATCTGTTTAATAACCACTATTGCAACGGGTTAAACGGATTCATAGAAGACGCCGGGTTAAAGAACTTGTTTTAAAAACCCCAACATTCGCCCAATAGAAGTATGAGATTGAAAACTTTACATCTAATAGTATTCGAATAAGGTCTGAGAATGAAAGTCTGCTATTTTTGTTCCTGTGTTGTTGTAGCATCAGCCAGTTCATTTTGAAGCAAGCCTTTAAAGTGTGTTATTTCATATGCGCCAGTGGGTATCGTGATGGTTCTCCAAGTAGCACCTTCGTTTACATAAAATTTGTTTTTACTTTCATATATGTTAGGTATCTTATTGTATGTGTGAAAGCCTATTTAAGGAATAGCATAACTACCATTCGGATCCAAATAAATTGGTGGATGGTAGGCTGTTGACAGATGGGAACTACGATCTTTCAACACGAAGGTGCGCGACATGACTAAAACAGAGGCTACTGTGTGAGTCTTTTATTTAAAAAATTTAAACACAAAGGATCACAGTTATAATTATTATATGTTTGATAAACATCACGATTGTACATCAGAGTAGGGTCTTTAAGATAACGTTGCAACTAGGCTGATGGTTTCAAATTTACATACGAGTCAAAGCTGTGTCACCACGTTTCCTAACTGCAACCCAATGACTGCGAGGCTCCTTGTTTGTTTGCAAATTCATGATAAACGATGAATCTTTAGGTAGTCCATTGGACGGTAGAGCATCTTGCATGTATACACCTCTGAATTATGAGATTTTCATTTTACCAGCAAATTTCATAAGATCTACATTTGTTAGAGGTCTGGCTGATAAACATCTTATTGGTTTTTGGCTTTTGCAGATACAGTCCATAACCGCTACGTTGTTTCTTTGGATACAGAGCTTTACCGAATCTCTTACACTTTGGTTTTAATTTGATACTACTACCTTTCTTCTTACCCATAGCGATAGGATCTATTGTTTTGCTTAAGCGTTCTTCTTCCTCTAGTTGATGTTTGGCAGCTTTGGCATCGCTAAAAGCTTTAGAGATACCAGCACCGCCACCAGGTAGAGCACCTAGTGTTGACAGGCCACCAAAAATTATTGGTAGCAGAGGAAAGAAGCCTCCACTTTTAGGTACACGATTAACTTGAGGTTTCTCCACACTCTTGCGCTCACAAATTTTTCTGACGATCGCATGAGCGATATCCAATACAGCTTTTTCTGTTGGGATTAGGTGTCTGTCTTTTACAACTTCTGCAATCAAACTTATTATGCTTTTAAAGAGAACTTTCCTCTTTCGCTTCGAGTTGAATACATCAAGACCCATACCAAGCCTTATTTTAACTTTCAAGGTGTTTGTAACAATCCAAGCAGATAACTTTTTACAAAAACTTGAATCTTTCGACTTGACACTCTCCCAAGCTCGGTATTCCAACACTTCTTCGGCTAGAAGTCTGTCATTTAACTATTTTGATTGAGAATACGCGATGTCGTGGTCTATACAAATAGGATCTAGACGATTGATATCTTGATCACCTCTAGCAAGACGTTCTTTGAGTGCCCGCACCACAAAATTGATAACCAGGTTTGTGTAATTCAACAAGCAATTTGTTGATAGCTGTGTTAACAAGACCTTCATCCTGTGACAACAACATTGATACTGACTGTATACGACTCACTTACCTCTCTCTATATATTTATACATACCGAAAAATATAGTTCTGTTTAAGTCAATATACGTACCACCAAACACGCTTCTGTCTTAGCTATTACAAATATATATGATGTTCAGAACAACAAGGAAGGCATGGTCCTCTCTTCCCGAACACCGTATCTGGTGGTCCTAGTAGGTGTGGTAAAACAAATGTTATGTTAAGTTTATTATTTGAACCGAACGGTTTAAAGTTTGATGACGTGTATGTATTTAATATCTTTGTACCAATCCAAATACAAGATGTTACAAAAGGTTTGTAACAATGCTGCAGACGGTGTTGGTTATTATCCATATAGTGAAAACTATAAAACATTAGATCCAGCATAAGCCTTGGACAACGTGTGTGACAAACATGATAAAACGAGAGCATACTTTACTATAGGAAGACATAAGAACATTGATTCATTCTATCTCTATCAAGCATATACTCAAATTCCCAAACATATAATTCGTGATAACGCTTGTGCTTTGATTCTCTTTAAACAATACGAAACCAATTTAAAACACATCTGCGACGGTCATGTAATGTATGTTTTTATCTCGTGGCACGGTAACCAACTAACAAGTGGTTTACATCAGATATGCATACAACCAACAGGTTGTTGTTTGAAACAAATGACTTTAGCTAGTTGGAGGTGATGCGTAACAAGAGCGAAAAATTAAGAAAAAGATTTGACAAATTGCTGAAAACACTCGAAAAAACATTTAATTCTTAAGCTTGGCAGAGCTTAGAATGGTGAAGCTCTGCATCGTTTACATAAACCAATTGGTGAGCCAATAAGTGAAATATCTAAAAACACATCAGACTTAAACTGTAGCCAACAGCTGAACAAATCAAAGAAGAAGCTGCTGATGACATATCAGAAAAGAAACTCTTAGTCAAGTCTCTTTAAGACCATGAAGTTTTCGAAGCCAAACCAGATGTGGAGACAAGTTCAGATGAGGATATCCCATCATTTCAAGAGAATGATGAAGGCCTAAAAGCTATCACAACCACCCCACCATATATAGACTTTTTGAAGCAACGAAAAAGTTCGATATTATGTAGACAAGTATTTTGGTGAACCACCGAGACTTGCTCAAAAGTGTGGTGCTCGCTTCAAACACTTAGACATTACTAATAATGAAATTCAACTGGATAATGGAGATATCCACAAACACACTCGGTTTCCATGAAAAGACCTAGAGGACAACATGGCAACACGTAGGGCTTATATGTCAATAGAGACCTAACCTGAGGTTACGTTTTGAAAATCAACACGTGGGTGCCTTAATAATCACAAACAAAGCGGCGGGAACCAACACCAGTAGACATATTGTGGCATCTATCACACCTGTCAACTGTCACCTGCAAACTGTCAACTATCAAATATCACCTGTCACCTGACAAATGTCAGCTGTTATGACGCTACAAACATGCGCATACCAAAAGGGGATTCTCTGTCTACTGGCTTCGCGGTAGGAGTCGACCTGCGCTTCGCCGCATCCTTGGGATGCTGACGGGTCATTGCGTTCTTAGAAGACACCTCACATTGATAGGTCTCGAGAGCGATCCTATTTGCGAGAAATGCGTCGAGAATGAAGAGATGTTTTACCACTACCTGTGTGAATGCGAGGCTTTTAGAAGTCTTCGAACAGAAATGTTCGGCTCGACGACTTTGCAGAGGAACCAGGTAAGTACCGTCCAATGGATGACCGTCATGGCCTTCATTTCGAGGAGGTTTGGTGACGAACCGAGGATGTGTAAGGCATGGTTGCTGGGCTGTCGGGGTTAGCAAAAAAGGCCCGTTGTGGCCTACTTACCTGGCGTTAGCTTCCCCACCACTGCTACTACTACTACACCAAAAGGGAGGGGCCACACACCCACTTTTCTGACGTCGCGATCAATCATAACGTTCAGATGGGTGCCTTCAAGTGCGCCCTTATCTGCTTATATATGCATACACATTGTCCCCACTTAGGTGTGAAATTACGGACAGCTATTTTACCGAAAAACGACACAATATAATAACAATAACACTACAATGGACGAACTTCGCACCCAAAAGAGAGAGTTTTACGGGGGAGCTTACACTCATATAGGCAAACGACACCATCCATAACCAGTCAGAAGTCGGCCTTTCTTGTGAAAATGGAGAAAACCGACTGTGTGAATACAGGACTTGAACCCGCGACCGCGTACACCGAATTTTACTCGCCTTACGATCTCAGATATTCGCTCTGTGTCGAGTTATTACATTTAGCTATATTTATATGATTATTTTTAGTGAATTTTCTTAAAAAAAATTCACTAATGAGGAGATCCCGACTTTTGAATTTTGAAAAAATTTCTTCAAATGACCGCGAACTAGGCATCCTAGAACACATATCCGGGGTCCGTTTCAATTTTTATATGTTTATATATATATATATATATATATATATTATATATATATATATATATATATATATATATATATATATATATATATATATATATTTATATATATATATATATTTATATATATATATATATATATATATATATATATATATATATATATATATATATATATATATATGTATCACACCGATAACTCAAAAAATAATAGGCCGATTTTGACTAAATTTGGTGGAAAAATTCCTTTTGCAAATGGCTTGGATAAGTTCGTTAGCCAGGAAAATCTGCCCAGGTTTTCCCAGAAAATTTTGTGTTTTCTTTCGAAAAAAAATTATATCTCCGGAATTAACAAAGTAAGGGCAACCAAATTTGGTACGCTTGTTAATATCCTTATAGGTAAGCCACCTACCAAAATTTAGCTATGTAGGTCAAAAGACAAAAAAGTTAAAGGCATTTAAAGAAAAATAAATTGGGGTTTTCCTCAAAACGTCAAAGTTGCGATTTAAAACGTCAAAATCGGCAACATTTAGACAAAGAACTTGAATCTAATACGGGATATGGAAATCAAATGTCTCAAGAAGGATCTTTTACAAACTCTGAAGTCTTAGTTTCAACCGTCATTGTCCTTCATTTTACTAAAATGTTTCCAGAAAATTCATTTCAAATAGACCCTTTCTTTGATGCTTGGCAGTAGCCTTAGCTTTAGAGTTTATCGTTTAATGGTATATAATTTTTGTCGAATTTTCGTAAAAAATCAATAAAGCTCAATATATCCGTTATTATACAAGATATGAAGAAAATTTGTATATATTAATTATGTCTTGAGCTACATCTTAAAAAATATTTCTACAATCACAGGATGGCCCATAAGTCGTTGGTGATACAAATTTTCTTTTTTTTTTAATCAAACACGCCTTATGTTATTGCATTTTTGAATTTTTCAGCGATGCATGTTTGTAAGAAAAGAAATTCGGGACGCAGCAAGTGCGTTATGGTAGCGAATTTTCATTAAATGCTTCAAATTTGAATAGCTCAATTTGCTATTAACCTATAAGGTTGACCAAGAAACGAGTTTTTCCGGGAACACTTTAAGTTTACTTTTGGAAATTTTTGTACATTTTCACACAATAAAGTTATTTTTATGAAACATGGCACATTGTTTTTACTATATAGGTTATACTGGTAACCAAAATTGATGCCTGCTTTCTTAAAAAGGAAACACACATATTTGCAATTAAAAACATTTTTATGAAAATTCACTATTTCTTTTTCTCTAACTTCGGTCTACTTACGCCACCAACGCCAGGGAGCAGCTTGATCTCAACTTCCTGGAAATTTTGCCAAATCCCTCCGTTTCTGCAACGAGAATCTTTAACGTGTCCAATATCGCACGGTCTACGGAAACGATGGCTTAACGCCCCATCCGAAGGACGGAACGTGCAGACGTTCAACTTGCTTTATTATCTACAGCCTCGGTTGATATTGACTCAGTATGTACTGAAAAATAATTAAACGTTTCTACTGGGAACTGAACCCGAGACCTCTGGCTACACACATTCTTACCCCTGGGCAACCAAGGCTGATTTATATGGTTCATGCATAAAGAGGAAAAATTGAACTTTGCCCGTTGTGGATGAGTTCGGATTGACCCGGTCAAGAATCCAAACAAGCTGTGGCATGTAAGACAACAGAGGAAAGAAGCATTGAGAAAAACATACATACTTTTATTGCTTTTGTGGGCCTGTTAAAATCAATAACTAATTAGCAGACCAAATACCCCAGTTTTCGAGGCGAGTAGCATCTAGAATTCACATTAGGTCGTCCCGGGTTCTAGTCTTGCATTCGGATGGTCCGTTCTTTTTCACTTGAACGTCAAAAAGCCAGCTTCTCATGAGCTATGACTGGTGTCCTTTGTCTGTATGTATGTGTGTAGGCTCCCCTCGCTCGAGTTTGTCTACTGTGGTCTTATTTTGTTATTATGTTATTATTATTGTTGTCGTCGTCGTCGTCGTCGTCGCCGTCGTCGTCGCCGTCGTCGTCGCCGTCGTCGTTGTTGTGGTTTTTATTACTATTATTATTATTGTGTGTGTTTGTTTGTGGTACTGTGTGACATGCTTCATGTCTAAAAATGTTAAAAAGCATAGAATATTTGACGGAAAGTACGATAAATTGTCTTGAAAATGAAAGTAATGCAGGTGTATGAAGTGAAAATATAAAACCTCCAACGGTTCAACAAAGTGTAGTTCCATGTCAAATAGAGATAAAATATATTAAAGAGCTGTTTAGGAAATTATTATTGAAGGTAAAGATAAATTAATTCAGGAACAAGATAGTGATATATCGATTCTTAAATCTCATATTGGTTTAATAAAAGAAAATACACAATTGAAAAATAAACTAAGTGGAGAGGAAAATGCAAAAATTTATGTTAAAAAATACGCTAAAAACTATGGTAGAAATATGCCAATAGAACTGAAGATCAAACAAGTAATGTAATGGAAACACTCAAAATTTGACAATGCATATATAATACAATCTGAAAATAAAGATTATAAACGAAACAAAAAAGGAACAATTGGGTATTATGCGAAAGGATACTAAACTACTATACAATTGGACAAAAGTAAATGAGAAGAAAATAAATTACAAACGAAGAATCGTAAATATTGGATACTTTCACTGAAAGAGAAGCAAAAACTAGAAGAGTCTGGCTATTTTTAGGAAGAACCAAAGAAAACGTCAATAAGGAGATTGTAGTTAAATACATATCTAATAAACTAAAAATTAGAAATGCTGAAATAATGATAGATGATATAGAATCAAAATACGAGAAGAGTGATAACAAGTGCTTTCGCATAGGAGTGGACTTTACTTTTAAAGAAAAGCTGTATGAATCTGATTTTTAAAAGAAAGGTAAGTTTTTTTTTAAATCGTTTTGATTTTAATCAAGAAAGATGGTCAGCAAAAAGAAAATATATTAAATCATTTTTTTAAGTAACATAAAAACTGGAATTTTATTTTATCAAAACATACAATCAATTATATCTAAAATAACAGAAATAAAATCCATAATATCATAGGGATGTATTGTGTGTGTGTGTAGGTGTGTTGGTGTGTGTGCGTGTTAGACTAGGGATGGCCTCGGAAATGTATTATATGTAGAATTTGTTTTTGATTTATTTATATTGTACAAATGACAAGTACTACCCAATGGGTGGTATAGTTAAATTGACTCTATATATATATATATATATATATATATATATATATATATATATATATATATATATATATATATATATATATCTACTATTATTATGTAAATGGGAAAACATTGTTTTATATAATAAAGAGTGAACCTGATTGAAGAGATGGGCGCATTATCCTAAATCCCTATAGAAAGAATGTGATAATAAACCTTAGGGATACAGAATTGAAGTTAAAATAAAGAAAAGTGTACGAGATTAATATCCAATATCGCCTTTATTTTTTAATTTATTCATAGACAATACGGGAACTAGGGTAAATAAAAAGACAGTATGCTTTACATAGGGATGAAAGCTGGATTTTACTCCTTAACTACAGAGGCATTGTATTTCTTACCGGTGGGCGTTTCTAATTTTGCGATTTCAGTATATCTCAACTACTTACGCCCGCATGTGTCTATGTACCTTCTTGACGATTAATACCACTGTGTCAGCCATAGTGAGTACTGTGTTTTGTAAAATCCCTTTGTTTTATCGTCATAAATCGCAACCGGTAAAAATTATTGGACTCTGTATTCACGTAAGTATTTTTTATCCCTCTTATAATAAAACTTACAACTAAATTACTGTAAAAGAATATTTCTATGCTATTACTTTCTGCTATGCTTTTTAGCATCAAGAAATATATTGTAAAAGTAATCCTGGATGTTTAAAGAGGGTTAATTTTGAAGGTAAAAATGTCAAAGACACGTTAGATAAATAGGTTGAAGAAATTGATTCTGACATGAGCGATTAAGAATCAGATGGCGACTATACACTATCGGACTACGACTCTGAATCAGAAACAGAATTTTTGTGGTAAAAATCGCTTTAAATGGTCAACAGATCCTGGAGTACCTGAACATTTTGGCACATTACAACATAATATCGTTGTCAAGTGCACATGTCTTAGAAGACTTACCAGCTACAGTACTGATGCTGAAGAAGTGTGCAGTCAGTTATCTGATGACGTTCTCCTTTTTATCTAACCAATGCGAAAATAACTAAAATAATTCAGAAGTATGAAAATGGCGCTACCTCTAATCTCCGAGTGTTAGATCTTATAAAACTAAAATCAATGTTGGAATAGTTCATGTTAACTTCAATTTTCAATTCAAACCACAAACATATGAGGTTTCTTTTCGCTACTGAGGAACCGGTCGTAGCGTTTTCAGATGTGTAACGAATACTAACCGATTTCAAATACACCTTACTTGTCAAAGATCTGACGCTTCCAAAACCAGAAACGAACGAGTCAAACAAAATCCATTAGCTACTAGCTTAGAAGTTTTGATGTTGTACTGTTGGTACAAATATCTGTGTTGATGAGAGGCTACTTTTATTCAGGGGCAGATGCAAGTTTAATATTTGTATGCCAGCAAAACTTGCTGAAAACTACTCCAAACCATGGCGTTAACAGATTTTGATAACAGTCATGCCGGAAATGAAACGCTGGTTTCAAAATGCCAATGTTCCTCGTGACGTTAGGTTTCCTATGCGGCGTATACTGCAAAAAGAAACTCTATATTGGGAAACGGTCCAAGTCCAAGAAGCCAAGCGAACAAAGTGTAGAAAGTGTCCAGCCGAAAAAAAAAACACTTATATTTGTGTAATGTGCAAAATACCGATATGTTTGAAATGCACCAAAAGAGTTTGCAATGGGTGTGCATCTTGAATTTCATCACAATGGTGAGCCAAATCTTCATTTCTTGATGCAAATGCTTTTTGTATTGAAAGTAACATATTTTATATTATGAGTTGCTCAAAAGAACCACAGTTCTTGTTTAAATAGCCTTTACGAATGGTAATTTCAAACTGTTAAAAATGCTTGAAAAAACTGTCTCTCAATATATGTTTAGCAAGAAACTTGTATTGTTTCATTAAGATCAATCGTTTACCCTCTTCTGTCAAATCTTGACACCCTAATAAACTTATGAAGTACATGAAACATTAAAAAGAAAATACTATATATAAACTTTTTCCTCTAAAGTAACATATAAAAACACCGGAGGTCTGTCAGAATGTTCGAATAAAAGTTGTATGTAGTTGAAAGTTAGATAAGCAGAAGATCAAGTACATGTAAAGCATGCTAGAAATGTTGACAGAAGAGAGCTGCTAGCTGAAGGAGACTGGATGAAGGAAGAGCATCTTCCCCAACAGGATAATTTTCTGGCAATATTATTTGAAGAGCACATACTTGTAAAAAAGGAAGAACTTATAGAAAAGGAGGAACACAGACAGCAAAGTTTCTGGAAAACCTTGCCCAACTGATAAAGTGTGGTAGCTACAATGAACTTGAAGGAGCTATTGGAGAGTGAGAAAGAGAGAGAGGGAGTCGTGGTAAAAAGACAAAGCGACATAGCCTGTAGGAAGTGATTTTGATGAATTTTCATTTGTAGGAATTGCGCATTAGGTTCTATAAAAGGATACAATTATATGAGGTATAAAAATATTTGTTCACACTACAAAACTACGATGCAAAATGTTCGCTGTTCTTGGTCACTATTAGTTCAAAACTCGGTTGCATATTAGGAAAAGATGTGTAAAATAGAATATAATTTAAATAGTTCAGTTATTTGTACCTGTTATTAGTGATATTTAATTCAGCTAATTCCGAATTGATTTTTTCTGCGATGTAGTCCAGGTGCCGTCTAGATTTTACGCCCTTGTTACATTTCTTAGCCTCCACAATAAAAACCACATCTGCAGATCTTGGAATTTCTTCATCTCTTAACTGAACAAATGAGCCTTCGTTGACAAGGGATCCATTGGGCAACTGACACCTAAAATAAATATTTATTGAGGAATGATTATACGTAATCAAATTCATGAAACATAAGTATAATAAAACTCTAACCTTAAAAATAAACATGTAGAGACTCCTTTGTGTCTTCACAAGTCTTTGTTTTTTGGAAACTTTCTCTCAAAAAATTCCCTAATGAGGTTATCCCGACATTTTAATTTTGAAAAAAATGTATATATATATATATATATATATATATATATATATATATATATATATATA